>OY728125.1:1117046300-1118246300 GCA_963277665.1 Viscum album | reverse complement strand
TTCGACACTAAGTAATCAACTTGGGTGAGGCACGAATAAGAAACACAAATCTTCAAGTATATATATAGGTAACAAGCACTCACCCAAAGCTAGGTTTTTCTTCAGACAACCTACAGATCATAACATCACTCAAGTCCGAGTCACGACTCTCGCCAACAAAACCCATTTGTCCCATTCTTGTTTCATGTTAAGTGATAATGTTCAAATAAGTTCATGCACTACTGGGCAACTAACACCATAAGCATAACCAAGGAAAATAATCCAGCCAATCGTCAATTTAAACATTCACACCCAGTTGTCTTGTAATGTTACAACAACAAGGGGATAAGTGAGATCCCTCGAAGTACTAGAACCAAAGAAAAACCCTCGAGACACTACCCCGTGTCCCCCAAAATGGTTTCTCATCAACAGAGGATCCCACCCCAATTTGTGATATAAACAAGTACCCTCCCGGTCTTAAAACTCACAACCACCAAATCCATACCAACATGGGATCCCATCCCCAATTTCACACAACCACTGAGAGTATATAAAAAAATAGGGGATCCCATCCCCTCCCACATTTCCACCAATCGGCCTATGAAAGAAAACAACCAATCCACTATCACCAACACTAAGCAGGGTCATGCCTGTATATTCAGATTTATAAGATTTAACACACTCCATGATTTCAATTCTATGTTTTGACCGGGGTTAGAACAAAAGGGATTGATCCTGGTGCTTTCAATTTATTCAGCTGGGTATACATGATTAACCAATTTACTTTTCACAGCAGGAGTTTACAATTAGGAACAATCCATTTAAAACACCATGAGGGGTTTATTAGTGCACAGACAACGACCACCAACAGCCTCAATTTTCAGAAGGTGCAAGCCGACACAATTTATAAAGATGATCATAATTTAAACAACATCAATGATCACAACCCCCCTTCATTCTTTATAGAAACAGTTTATTATCTTTATTTAGGTCTGGTTTATCCAATTCTATAGAATCAAAAGCACGCCCACCCCACATGATACACAAAAGAGAGAGACGAAGTAGAAATTCCCTACTTGTTTATAGACGATCGACGCTTAGGCCGGGTGAAGAACTTTACGGATAACGATGCGGCTCACCCGATGCACCAGAAGCTGTTTGTGAAAATCCGCGATCGAGGAAAGAAGAAACCACAACTAACCCTAAGTTTATAAGAGACACAGACAGTTGAGATGAGAACGCCAAACCGCATAAGGAGCGGGGGTCGTGGGTTGACCACGCGGTTGGGCAGTTACACACGGAGGTCTCTCGGGATTTTCAAGAAAAATAATTATGGGCTTTAAATGGTTTTAAAAGTAGTAAAAGAATTAATTTACGTTGAAACTTACGTTGCAGGAGCGAAAAATTCAGGTACTGGAAAAAGAACGAAAGGCTCGGCGAGGGGACACAATGCCACCGTCATGGTGTCACCCTCACGGTGTCACCCTCATGGTGCCACCGTCCCAGTTCCACCGTCACAGTGTCACCCTCACGGTGCCACCATCACGGTTTCACCCTCACGGTGCCACCGTCACGGTTTCACCCTCACGGTGCCACCGTCACGGTGTCAACCTCACGGTGCCACCGTCACGGTGTCACCCTCACGGTGCCACCGTCACGGTGTCACCCTCACGGTGCCACTGTTTTGGTGGATCCTCACTTTGGCAAAGTAATGGTCCAGGAGGGTCTGGGCCATTACAAATACCCTGAGAGGGGGGTAAATTAGGGTATGAATAATTTAAAATTAAATCCCATTATGATCTTGTTTCACTGTTAAGAAAAACACTCTTCTCTCTCTTTCCTATTGCACAATATAAATAGAAAGTAAAGCAAGCACATGAAACATCTATTTTTACATGGTTCACCGCTAAGGGCTACGTCCAAGGAGCATACGCCGACAGGTTGTCGGTCGTACCAAATTCCACTAAACTTCACTAGATTTGGATTAAAAGGTTTAGGAATAGTCACTCTGTCTCAAGCTCACTGCCTTTACAAGGTTTAGGGTCAGCTCACTGCTTTCCCAAGGGTCACTCCATGTTTCTCTCTATCTGTCTCACTTCTGGTGGAGAGGATTACCTTCTTCCTCTCCCTTTGCACACTGATCTGGAAAATATCCACTCACAGTTTATATACTTGTAGGTCTCTTCATTATCACTAATGAAAGCAACTCTATTGTATGTGGCTGCTCTGTTGAAATACAAATTTCACCTATAGATGAACCTCTCTTTGAACCGAAGGTATCAGGCAAAATTCCAGATTCCACGCAGCCCAAAAACACTACTGGGGAATTAACCTTACTTGGCACGTAAGTATAATCTGACGTGCAAGTATCAGCGCAGAAGTCAGAACTGGCACGCAAGTCCACCTTAGACACTTGTGCGACACAAGCTTCTGCAACTCCAAACTTTCACGACTCACGTCCCTTTACGCCCAAACCAACATTGGCACACAACTAAAAACAACTGCACTTCTTCAAATCAGGCACGCAAGTCCCACTTGCGTGACCCACCACCACTTGCGTGACAATCACACCTGGACGACATGAGATCTGATTTTTCAAAGTGTTGAACTCCGTTGAAAATGAGAAGGGGTGGTCCAGTATTTATATACATTTTTAACACCCTGCGTGATGGCGCACAAGTCTACCCTCGGCGCACAAGTCTCAGCACGTAGGTCTCTTCCCCTACAAGTCACTTACATGACCCACTTCCAAACTTGCGTGAACCTATTTCCTTTTTCATATTTTGAAGTTCTGATCTTGAAAAACAACAGGAGAGCAAGTTCAAAAGCATCCAAGGCATCGGCATGCAAGTCTCTTCACGGTACGCATGTCACCTGTGCGACATCACCAATACCTACGCAACCATTATCACTTTGCCATATTTTGATGATCTAATCTTAAAAAACATATGGCGCACAAGTTTCCAAGACTTTAAGTACACGACACACAAGTCTCTTTTCCAAAAACCAATTTTTTTCATTTTTCGATTTTCAGGCCCAAACATTTGGCAGACACGGGAAAACAGCGCCACCATGTATCTGTTCTTTTTGTACCGCCTCCATATCATTCATTCCTTTGTTGATGTTCTTGAATCCTACATGGATCGTTGACCACAGTTCTTGAACTCAACATTCTACCATGAAATCCCCTTTGTCAGCAAATTTGTATGTCATGGTTTTTTTGTCAACAAGAACAGCACAGTTGTCCACTTTATCAACAAACACAATCGCCTAAAAAATTATTCAATGATACCTTGAGTGATTTTTTCCTAACATCACTACTGTTTTGACTCAAGAATCCTATGACATTAAGAAGATTATATTCAAAGAATTAACTGGAAAGATGATGATGTATGGAGAGGAATTAAAATATAAAAATGATGATGATTAATCTTGGAATAATAATATAACATTAAAGATATCCAAGTTAAAACCCAAAAAAGTTTTCAAGGTTGATAACTCAAGTAAAAATGAATCTGATTCTAAGAGTTATGAGGAGATGAACCATCTAGCCAAAAAATGAAAACATTTTTTCAAAAAAAAAACAATTTCTTCATATTATTAAATTTAAAACAAAAGAATTATAATAAAGTAACTGGAATAAATACTAGAGTAAGGATGACTCCTATGGTAAAAATACATGCTAAAAATGTTGTTGGAAAATACACAATAAAGATTTATATCCAATGATAAAATAAAAAAATAAGTATGATGACATAAAAAAAATCCCTAGAATGAAAAGAAATAATCCTAGAGAATTTTAGAGGATATCTCTAGTGAATTAGACTGTATTAGAGAAGATTCATGTGAAAAAATTATTTTTACTTTATAGGTAGAATTAATGATTTGAAATTAGAAAATGAAAAACATAAGAAGAATATAGAAATTTTTTCCAATGGAAATAATACTCTAAATATGATTTATTGAATTAAAAAATAGAATAAATTAAATATAGGTATTGGATAAAAAGATTGATTATAAAGGAAATTGTATAAGAATAACTTTATTTTAAGATCATGGAATAAAACCATAATTTGTTTGACAAAATAAACATCATGTTTTGGAAAAAATCCACATTATTTTAGACCAAATAATACTTTTATCTCTAAATTTGTTAATTATATAGTCCAAAAACCTATGAAACTAATTTAGATTCCAAAATCATTATTTTAGAACTTCTATGGACCCATGAAAAGATAGGTACATAAATAATAATTTACATGACCTTGTTTTGGTAATATTTATAAAGAGATCAAAAAATGTATTTTTTATCTGGATAATGGGCATTCAAGACACATGACTAGATATTACTCAAGATTAAAGTGTTTAGTGAAAGTTGATGTTAGAAATTTCACAATTGGTGACAATGAAAAAGGTAATATAATTAGACTTGTTCAAGTTGGTAACCTAAAAAAAGTTTTAATTTATAATTTTTTGTTTTTTGATGGTTTAAAATACATCAAGATTAATATATCTAAATAGTGAGATGATAGTTATAATGTTAAATTTTCAAATAATTCATGATATTTCTTTATTAAAATCATGCTTTAGTGTTTACTTCTTTAATGAATAATAATTTTTATGCTATTAATTTATATGACTTATTTTCTAATGTTTTTCACTATAAAAATCCCTTTTATAGATAATATTAGCTATGACATTTAAGATTGGGCCACTGTAATATAAAATCACTTAGGAATCTAACTTGTAATGCCCCGACCCTAGTTACCCAGAGTTGGTGCATTATTACATAACATTGGCATGATCACAAGAAAGATCAAATCTCGAAAGACCGATTGGTTTAGTAGCCTTGGAAACACTAGATATATTCATAAAGTTTTACATTACATCATGAAGTGAAAAACTACTACAACAACATATTGTCTCCATAATCCACACAATTATCCCCTCATAATAACCCTGCAGGTCATTCATAATTTACTTCTTCACTTCCTGGGAAAAATAAAACATAGAAAATGGGTGAGCTCAAATGCCCAGTAAGGATAACAATATAGCGGATACTTTCATAAATAAGAATAAACATTTAAGGAAATGTATAACTAAAACAAAATCCTTTTAAACTTGAACTTCAACATAGTATGGAAAAAATAAAATGAAATAATTCCATTTACTTATTCACATGGATATTCTACTAATCGAATAATCACATGCAATATCAATAACCACTTTCATTATGATGGAATGCATAATTCCAGACTATCATAACCACATAGCCAAGGCCTCGTGCCAAGACTACAAATAAGATTTTTTCAAGGCCTTGTGCCAAGACACTATTTTGTCTCATGAGACCTACCAATGCATCGAGGAGCTATAGCGGGCTCCACCCGTCACATATTAAGTCCAATGCATTCCCATATTAAAAGGTGTAAACATAACATAAACATTCGTATTAAAACTAGTATACGAAATGTCAATACTTTCACCATAAACTATGAACGGTATAAAAATATCACATCCACAGTCAAACATATCACAAAACCTTCAATAAAATATAGAAGTTTTGTATCATAATAAATCAAATTCAAATAAGCGTAAAATCTATCAAAGGATGTTGACATAGATCAAATCAAAACTCTTTTTAGAGAAATATCTCTTTCTATTTTTGAAATCATTTAAGAGTCGTATATTTATAAATAAAAAACTTTCGTTGAATATATTCTTATAATCTTGTAAGGGAAGCTTTGATGATTTTATAACGGCGGAAAATATCCGCACTCGTTGTATAAGTTAAAAAAACATTCTTACCTTAATTCTGTCGAAAAGGTTAAAAAGTACCTTGTTTGGAAAACGACGGAAATATTCCTTTATAAAAATCTTATATAAAGTAAAACAAGGGTATAAATAACTTTAACCCATATTCTTTTAAATAGTAAAAATGTTTTGAAATACATTTTTAAGAAACATGGATGTGGATGATAAAGAGATCCCAGTAGATTATTACGTATAAACATCTCGGATAATGAAGAGATTGTGAAATAACCCTTACCTTGTACATTTCCTTGGTTGGGGTAGGTTAACCTCTTGTATAATGGTGAAGTAATTGTTATTAAATTATACAAGAATCATATACATTAATATGATATCATATATGATATTTTAACATTGATTTGTTAATAATATCTTAGTATTATCGTTGTTTCGGGTGTTAACTTACTCATTTTCTTTTATATGTTTTGTTAAGTAAGACATGTTTGTAATGGACAGGTTGTATATTGTTCATATCCAGAATTATATCAAGTCCTTAAACATCATTTTTAAATAATCAAATGATAATTATACTTTAATGGATACGATGGAGAATGAATCTCATCGCGTTCGTGGAGACGGTAGTCCGTACGTACGCACGAGCGACAATATCATTCTTTTGATATTAAAATAATATATAAATGGATGGTATATCATATATACAGAATAATTAACATGTTATATTTATTATTTACATTAGTTACACATCATTATTATACCCATCCAAATAATAATATATTGAATAACAATTACACCATGACGTGGAGACGGTAAGCCGTACGTACGCACGTATGGTGCATGTTATTAAAAGGGTGGATAGAATACTGAATATGGTTGTACCATATTTATAATAACATCACAGTATATATAATATACTGGAGTTATTATTTTATAATGGTAATAACAATGAATGAAGAAGTGGAAGAAGAAAAGAACTTGAAAAGGGGTGGTGAAAACATTACCTCTTCTTCGGGTTCTTCCTTTTGATTTGATCAAAAGGGCTCCTTAGGTTGGCTTTATGATCAAAATAAGGCCTCTAAGTTGTATTGAGGGAAGTTGGGAGAGTATTTGGGTAGAGTTTGGCCGAACCAAAAGGCTTTGAAGGTGTGAATAAATGATAAGGAGGAGTGCCCTTTTATAAGAAGGGTGAGGGGCACCTTTGGAAAAGCTAGAAATATTAATTTATAATAAATTTATAATCAGTTTCAAATGGCTCCAAAGTGGATTATTTAAATTTTAAGGTGGGTATGGGTCGAAAAACACTCAAACAATATAATTTAGACAGGTTTTGGTATTTATATTAGCCTTATCTTTAAGTATTAACTCTAAGTTAATTAGTTTCACTTTTACAAAGTCTCTTTGTATTTTTATATTATATGGTTAATAAACATACTATATACATCCAAGCGACCCCCAAGTGGTCCATTAATGATATAAATATCATGATATAAGTATCTTGGCATAACCTTATATTTTTAGGAATTTAATATCAATTAATAATATAATATTTGTTTTAAAAAACTCTTTTATGTCAATTTTGACACTATTCAATAGTTGATTTTTTTGAAACTCATAACAGAATTATTACTTCTAAAAAAGTCAATTAAATCAATAATAATATGTCATATTATCCTATAGAATTAGTGTAATTCATTAAAAGTCTCAAATTATATTTATTTGGGTATTTATAATATCAATTATTTTAATTTGTCACTATTATGGTAATTACTGCATCATAATTGTGTCATAAATAAATTAAATTATTTAAAGTCTAAAAATTATAAATAAAATATCATTATGTATGAAAATGTTTTAGTTTTCTAATGAATATTTATAGTCAAACATCCAACATATATAACCCTATGTAAAAATTGTTTTTCTAAAAGATATATGCTTATGTCATTTTTGTACTTATTTTAACTTAATTAAAATTAAGTGTCCCTATCACCTAAAAGTGGCTCCATGGGGTCCCAAAATCAACCCAAAGATGCCTATGGTCTAAAATGTATCAACCAATAAGTCTAGGACACGTTTTAGGGTAATTTAGTATTATTATAATATTATTTTTTAACCCTTATTTACCAGATTTACCCTTAACCATGGTAAATAAAATATTTACCGAAGTAATTATTCAAAATGTCTAAAAATAAAAGTTATCTATTTACACAATTTGAACATCCGGATTCCAAATATGGAATACATTTTTTCAAATTCAAAACACAGAAGTGGCAAAAATTAATTTAAAATTAATTCCCGTTGTTAAAACAAAAAGCGTGTTTTTAAGAGATAATAACTATCAAAAGATTGACACTTGTTTATGTCCGGTTTAATTGTAAAATTATGTCCAATGACCAAAATTGTATTAAATGGTAAAAATATATTCTAAATATACTTTAAAACCACTCAAATTCATAATTTATCACTATTAATTATTTTGATTAAAAAGGTTATTTTTAATTAAAATTTAGTAATTTTCACTATTCATCAAAATATTAAAGTTATCCGAAAAGTACCAAAATATCACCTTAGGCTAAATTAGATATTCCGAATCCAAAAATGAAATCCATTTTGAAATATAAAATATATATAATTTCAAAAAGTAGGTATTACTATTCATAACGGCTAGTTTGATTGGCTATGGTGTGTTAGAACTCGGTGTTGCGTACAACACACGCTATCAAATTATTCAAAGGGAAGCGTACCGTAGAAGATTGGGGTGTTACATAACTAGAAAAGTTATTTTCATGGGTATAATTAAATTGGAATTCCCAAAAGGAAAAGTGTTCAATCCTTTTTAAAATTTAAAGTGACACCAAATTTATTTCAAATCAAAGAAAGATGTGTCTGCTTATCAACCAATATAATTGGTTTACATGGATTTTTAGACCTTATATTGTGTTTATTATATTTGAAAAACATTACCATTATATTATTGTTGATGATTATTCAATAAACTCATGGGTATTATAATTAACCAAAAAGTGAATCTCCCTCTTATATTAAATAATATGAAATGTATATAGAAATACATAGTGGACATACCATAAAAACAACGAGAACTGTAAATGGACCTAAATTTTAAAATAAAGACTTTGAATCTTTATGTTGACAATATGGATATGATTATATTTTCTTTATATATAGAAATCCTAAAAAATGAGGATGTTGAATGAATAAATAGAACCATTCAAAAAATTTGACTAAGCTGTGGTTAGTGAATATGAATTACCAGTATATCCTTTAAATGAAGTCGTGAGGAAAAATTGTTAAACTATTAATAGGGTTTTGATATGAAATATCTTATAATTTTCTCCCTATGAATTATGGAATAGTATAATGATGAAAGTTAATTAATATAGAGTTTTTGGCTCTAAAGTCTATATTTTAAACACCAAATAGAATATTTTCAAATGTTTACCAAAGTGTTAAAAATTAATTTCCCTAGTTTATTCAATAACCATAAATAATATAGCATCATTAAGAAATAATCTAAAATTTTGGAAGTATATCTACATTTCAAATTTAATGAGATATATCCACATGAACCTGAACCTACTGTAGAATATCGTGAGGATGACAAGTGTAATATGAATAGAAGTAATGCCTATAAGACCTCTTACCTTTCTACTAATTTACATGATTAATCTACCATAAATACCGCATTCAATAACCTGACCATAAAGAATACTTCGATGATCCATGTACTTCAATTCTCACAACCATTAGGTCCTATAAGAATAAACCTATAAATACTAAAGCTATTGTTCTTGACAAATTAAATACAAATAAATATTTTATTAGAAAAAATGTTGATAATAAATCCTTATTTTATTTTATATAATTAATTAATATCACTAAAATAATTAATGATGAACACTAGGAAATGAAAATTATAGAGGAAATGAATAAATTTAAAATAAATAATGTCTCAGAACAAGTTGAATTTCATAAATACCACCTGATTACCAACCCTAAATGGGTATATTGAAACAAGGTTGATTAATATGGAACCATAGTTATAAAGAAGTTGATATTTGTTTCATAAGGTTTTAATTAATAGGAAGGTATTGATTATGTAGAGACCTTTTCACTAGTAGTTAGAGTTGAAGCCATTAAAATATTATAATCTTATACAACACATTTTAATTTCAAACTATATCAAATTGATTTCAGATTATATTATTTAATTTTGATATTATTGAGGATAATTTTTTCAAAAACCCCATATATTTTCAAATCTTCATTTAAAAAATCATATTTTCAAAATTTTAGAATAACTTTATAGTTAAAAATATTCTCATAGAGCATAGTATGATAGGCTCAATTCTTTATATATTTTAAATATATTTTAAAAATGTATAAATAATCATATACTATTTATGAAAATAACATCAAAAGATATTTTTATTTCAAAAATATATTGATGATATTATTTTTTATTTTATCTGAAAACTATTAGTGTATTCAATTTTTAAAAGTAATGTAAAATAATCATAGAATCATATTAATGGCTGAGATAAAATTCTTCCTTTCATTTTATATGATTAAAAAAAATATGTAATTATTTTATATAAACTAAATAGAAAAAATATATTTTAAAATTATTTAAAATTTATGGAAAAAGGAAGTGATAAACCAATGTTTACAAGATATAAACTATATTTGGATTAAACTGGGAAACCCGTTGAACAAAATATTTACGGAGTCTTGATAACTAGTATACTATACTTAACTTATATCCTACAAGATACTATATTTAGTTTGTACATGTGTTCACATTTTCATGAAAACCCAAATGAGTCACATTTAAATAAAATGTAAATGAATTTTGAATACCTTAAAAATAAAATAAATTTTGGACTATTTTACTCTAGAAGACATGCATCAGAATTGGTAGGTTATTCAAATACTGATTTTGGTGGCTAAAAGTTAGATAGATAAAACCCTATTTTAAATTTCATTTTTTTTCATGTATCTTATGTCTTGGGGTAGTAAAATGAAAAATTATATTTTACTATCCATTTTGGAAGCGGAGTACAATGTTGCATGCAGTTTCTATGCACAAATTTTGTATATGAGAAACAAATTACTAGACTATAGATATAAATTTTTACATGTCCCTTTGAATTTTGATAACATAAGTGATATTAATATTTCCATGAATCCTGTATCACATTCTAGGTCTAAACATATTGATATAGTAGATCCCTTTTTGAGAAATAATTTAAAAAAGGTGATATCATTATTGACATCATTCGAAATGAACATCAACTTGCTTAGATATTTATAACGCCTGAAAATATAGAGAGATTTAATTATATCGTACTTAAAATTGGAATGCAGAGACCCCGAACTCAGTAACTTAGATCTTGAGATACTTTAATAACTTCTAATATGATACAAGGAATCAAATCCCTATGGATATAATATTTTAGAAGCATTTTTAAACTAGATAAACTCTTTAGTCTTACATTAAATTTGAATAAATAAATAACAATGTTTTTCGAGAATACCAATTTTTTATTTAGCATATTATTTCATATATATGATGGTAAACATCATGTAATCTTTAGGAAATGAAAAAATAAGGGTTATCTTAAATTATCAGTAATTTTTAAGTACATCGGAAGCTATCATGAATTAATAATAATATTTAACATGACAAGGTAAATGAATGAGCACACATGCCATTTAAATAAGTAGAAAAGGTATAATTAATATGGAAATGTAAATAATTGAGAACTTAAGAAATTTATATAAATGGATAAGGAATAATAAATATGGAAAGGTAAATAACTAAGAACACATTCCATTTAAATATCTAGATAAGGCGTAATCAATATGAAAAGGTTGATAACTGAAAATACATGCCATTTAATAAATAAAATGAGAATGAAATGAATATAGAGATAATATCATTATGGGAATATCTTTGATAATAATAACTAAAATCATAATGCATGAAATGATTAATTATTGTATGTCATGTATCAGGCACATAACACCTCTAACATCCAAAACATTCTCCAGATGGTTTAAACTATAGGTAGAATCACGTTTAATGCTATCTTAACTTGATTATCTCACGAGACCTACCGATGCATCAAGGGGATATATAATGTTAGGCCCCAACCATCACTGTATTTTTAAATAATTACTCATATATCAAATAATTGATTTAACTCATGAATCAATAAGCCAAAAAGTCACTTTTCTATATGGAGTAAAGGATACAGATTTATCAGTATTTCCCCAGTTAATAAAATAACATTAAAAGTAAAAAAAGTATATTAAAAAGGTATATTATTTATTATATAATCATATCTATCATTCAAGAATATTAATATTTATAAGAAATTAAATTTATTATGAAAACGTATCACAATATAGTGATTTTTTCTAGATAAATCCAACAATGACAAAAAAGTGATATTTCACAATAACAATACCACTTGGTAACTTTCTTGTCAAATCACCTAGAATAAAATGATTCAATTTTAAAATTAAAATACCACAATTAATGAATGAATCATGATATTACTTTTCATAGGGTAATTGAGTACACTATTTAAAAGTGAATTAGTGCATAATAATTAAGTCTCAATGGAACGTAAATTGTGATGATATCCCTTATGGTAGGATTCATTTTGATTTAACATGATTTAACCTCTTTTATAGTGGTTTGAAACATGTTTTTAAATTATTATAGAACCATATTAATATTTATAATATCATAAATGATTCTTCTATACCATTTTATCTCCCATTCATTTATAATATTTTATTATTTTCGTTGTTTTAGGTGTAAAATGCATTTTTTTCTAATGTTTTCTTCATCAGGAAAGATCTATTTCTTCAAAAATATTATATAGTTATATAATATATAAACTAAAAATAAATACATAATTATTATATTGTTAATTCAATTTTAGTTTTAAAACTAATCATGAATGATGGTTATGAAAAATTAAGTATTCTACAATCATGGAGAGGGTAAACCATACATACTAATGAGTAACATTTATATTTTGCACCAATCATTATAGAAAGGAGGTAAGTAATTCATCCATGTGGTGTGGTGATTAAAAGAGAGTCACATCACTTCGTGAAGGTTGTAGTCCACACATACACGAACAATGTTATCATCTTTACTGGAATGAAAAAGAAAGAATAAAATGATATATATTATCCCTACATAATGACAAATATTTCATAGGTATCATAATTATATCATGTTTATCACATATAAATATTATCTTTATCTTTATCACCTTCCATATAAAGTGTCAGAGAAGGAAAAATCACATCACTTTGCGAGGCGGTAGTCTTCTGTAGACACGAGCGACATAATCATATATCTTACAGAATGGAAGGTAAACAAATATAAAGGATTTATTGAATTTATAAGTATACATATATTATAAATATCATATATATAATTTATATATATCATCATCCAAAAATTTTTAGGTGGAAATTAAAAAACGAACATCATCAGTTTGTGAGGTGGTAGTCCGCCCTACATACGAACAACAATTTTGTAAACAATTTGATGGAATTAGAGATGGTTTTAGGTAATGAAATTACTAAAAAACTCAATTTATGTGTAAGATATTGATGTTATTATATTTTTTTGGTTTAATAAATTTTTTTAGAGGTTTTGAAATAAATAAAATAAAGATGGTCGTCAAAGAACGTTGCATATTCTCCAGGTATCATCATTATATTTTCACTAATTCCTTAATAGGTTGGGTTAATGCACAAAATAAGGATTATAAGAAATTATGATGGATGTTTTTAAGTGAGTCTTGAAGATTTTTTATATAAAAAATGGTTTGATAGGTGTGAATAAGGGTACAGAGTGAGTTTCCTTTTATAGTTTATGAGGAGTGACATTCTTGTAAACACTCAAATATATTCACTATTGGGAGGTAAATATTACCTAAGTGGATAAAAAATTGATAATTAATGGTTTGGATGAATTTTATGGTATATAAACACCCAAAAAACACAATTAAACAAATGTTTAAAACATTTCTTCTTATCTTATAAGTTTCTTTATTTGTACTATTTTGAGTTTTCACTACAGTAACTAGTTTTCTAACCTAGGAAATTTATCATTTAAGACTAAAGTCAAGTGGGAATTATTATAAAAATTAAATCAAATAACTCTAAATATTATATCTTATTTAGAAAATAAAAAACCTATGTGTTTGGGAAATTAATTTTAACATAAGTTCATGTAACGTGTAAAAACACTACTTTAACCGTAAATATACTAACAATATTTTTTTTACTATTTATGGGTTAATGTATTAATTATAAAAAAGAATGACCCATTAATGGAATATTGTTGATATTTCTTAACCACAGAAAATTACCTGGACAATTATAGTATTTTTAAACCATTTACTAAATAATAATTTATTACAAAATAACATTTTTTCCATCTTTGAAATTATTCATTTAATTTGAATTTAAAAAAATTCAATTCAAGGATATAATTAAAATAAATTATGTTCACACACATTTAACGTGATATATTCATATAAAAAATTAATCTAACACTATAATTTACTCATTTTACTTCACTTTTAATAATTTTAGTATCATTAATTTCATTTAATTATTAACTAAATAATTACTATTTTGGCATTTATTAAGCATTTTAAGTAATTATTTCATCTAAAAATATTAAAAACATATTATTATTATAAAAATAACTAATTTATATTTCAAAATAATATATATATATATAAGTAAAAATATTTTTCCCTATCCCATAGCATTATAGATATTAAAGGTAAGATATGTATCTTTTGTTGTCTTTTCATTTACATAATTTATTATATGGGTCATATTCAAATGAAAGTGGAAATTAATTGAAATATTTCAGATTATTTTATATAAAATATCTAAATAAACCCATTAAAAAAATCAGATAATATTTTATATCATTTTTACTTTTATCATTATAGTTTTACCCATCATAAAAATATTTTTACCTTAACCTAGTTAATTATTTTTCACTACATCCACTATTTATTTTGGTAAAAAACTATGTTGGTATTAATAGAAATTTTAAATTATTATTAATTAAAATATGGAACCCATTTTTATAAATTCAATTTATATAAGTGGAATAATTTAATTTAAAAATAATCATGTAGAAGTGACATGAAATTTGGGATTTAAAGTAAAAATATTCAAAATTTACAATGTTTTTATATCTAAATTCAATATTTAAATTATTAAAATGACCTAAATTTTATTAATAGATGTATTAATGAATTGTTTTGATATAATAACCCTTTAATAATATAATTTATCATTATAAATTACTTAGAAAAAAGACCTTTTTCAATTAAGGTCTTGTATGTTTCACTATTAATCAAAAAATGAAACTTCACAGAAAAATATCAAAACATTGTCCTAGGAAAATTTTGATATTAAAATTTCAGGAATTATAATTTCTTTTTAAATTATGTTCCCGGATCGACTAAACCATATTTTAATAAAATAAAATGTTTTTGAAATTATTTATTTTTTCCTTTAAGTGATTCTTATTTTTATTTATAATAAATAAATAACCAATATTTTTATAATTTTTTTAGTAAAATTCATAAATTCCAATTCAATGTCGATGTGATAACTATTATTTTAAATAATATAATTTTAATAATATTTCAATTTTCATTTAAACGCAGTGTTGTTTATAACACAAGCTAAATATAGTGTTGCGTCTAACACCAGATAAAATCAGTGTTGCACGTAAAGAAAGATAAATTCTGTTTTTTCATGTAACTAAAGATAAATTAGTGTTTTGTATCACATATTCTATCAAATTCAATGTTATTATTTTTGAATTTTGGTGTTTTAATTTCTCCCCACCTTAAATAAATACCTTCTTCTCAATTTATACAAGATCTCAACAGTCAAATGTTTAATATTTGAAAACACCATTTCTGAAATCCTACGTTAGTGTAAGGGTTAGTACCGAATCCTCTTAATAAGTAACAATGGAAAGTATTAAGGTCATATGTAATAACATGTAACTAGGTTTCCAAGTAGGTGAACATTGGTGGGAAGTGATGATATGAAAATATATGGAATTGGTAAATAATTATAGAGAGTGATTCGGGTTATTAATAACAAGAAAGTGAATGATCAATGGAAATTTAAGGGCATAAAAACTATAAATCTATGATGATTTAAAATAACCTCTAATTCATCAAACATGAATGTAATATCATAAAAAAAATTTCAATATCCTTTTCCTAAAGATGAAATATTATTAAAATATATTACGAAAAAACATACTTGATAAATTTATATTTCATAAGAATAATTTCATTCTTTGTTGGCGCTTTTATCAGTTTATAATTCAGCACCTATTCCATGAAATAAATATAAAAAAATTTAATTTATACCTGAAGAACTAAAATAAACTTTTAATGGATAATAAGATCTACAAAACAAATATTTATTTATATATCTAAGTATTTTCCAAAACCAATAAGTTTAGTATAAGTTATAAAATATAATGATTAAACTCAAAACCTCGAAAGTAACACCCTTGTTTAATCATTAATATTTTTTAAATTGTTTAACTAAAAATAATGAAATATTAACTAGGCCTCTTCGCAGGTCAATTGTAGTAACTGAACGCTTATCTTCTTTCGATCATGGGTTTAAGACTCACAACCTTTTTTTACATAATGGATTGGAATCCGAAATAAAGGTTTTCCTTTTTCTAAACTATATTAATATAATTCATATAATTTTTCCAAAAAAATATTATGGCCATCCATGAAATAAAATTAATCATTAAATTATATTTTTACAGAGGTTTTCAATGTAACATTTTTATAAATTCTAATAAATCTTATTTGACTATTATTACTATATCGTCAATGATCACAATAACAATATAAGTTATCAACACCTTTAGAGTTATGTCTATAAAATTTAAAGGGATAATTATTTAAATAAATTTTTCACTAAAACATATAACAATTTTTTTTATATTTCCATAGGTTTCTCCCAAAATTATCCTTAATATTGGTAGACTCTAATCACATCAAAATTAAAATGGGTGTTTAAGAATTTTAACTTATGAATGATATTAACCTCATATACCCATTATGGTATCCATAACTCTTATATTAATGAAGACATATGTGATTCAAAAATTTAACACAATCCTTAGATGTTTCTTTAATATTATACCAAAATACCATTGGTAAACAGAATTTTATAATAAAATTCTAAAATCCCAATGCACAAATACTTCATCTATTTCATTTCTGAAGTAGTCCTTCCTTAGTCTAAGGTTTAAAAATTATAGGAGGGAATTTATTTAGATAGTGACAAGGTTATCCACATTTAAGAAATATATATATATAAATGGATTCCTAGAATGAAATGCATTTCCTTCTATTATACAATTAATTTTTACTCTACAATTTTTTTCATTATTCCCTTCCATTCCACACATAAAGAATTTTATTTTTCCATTAATAAACGTGTATTTCAATTCAAGTAACTTTAGGTTTAACATTTGTCATTAATTTTCATCATATATTTAAATAATTCATAATGTTTTTGCAGTGAAAATATGAATTATCCTATGCATATCCCCTGGGAGTGTCAAACTTGGTGTGTAGTAAGGCCGATTTTCATGTACCTGGTACAACTAGAGTCAATCCCAACAAGCCCTTTTCAGAGTTATTTTTCTTAGGAATATCTGTTCCAGAACCAAATCTACTTTTATTATCTATAAAAATATGCATTTATAGAAAAAACATAATCCCTACCTTACCAAAACATTAGGATGTTCTTCTATACTTATCATCAAATTATATCAGAGGGTTATGTTTCCTAATATATGTTTTCCAAAATCTAGTTCCCTAGGTTTCTAATAATCATTATCTAATATGAACTATTGCTAAACAATCCCCAATATCCTAGAGCAGAATTTTTACTTCCACACATTTAAATAAGATAAAAGGAATCACATCTTGATAGAGTAAATAGTTTATAATTCTTGGTAAACTAGATACATATTTGACTCTTACATTAAATTTTAATAAACAAATTGTAACATATTTTTTTTGAGAATATCATTATTCCCTATAGCATATTATTATGTATCTATAATTGTAAACTTCTTGGAATCCCAAGGAAATGAAAAAATAAGGGTGAGATCAAATTCTAAGTAAGGGTTTTTTATAATGGAGTTATCATGAATAAACAAGAATAATCAACATAGAAAAGTATTTAACTAAGCGCACATGCCTTTTAAATAAATTAGAAAAGGAATAATAAATATGGAGAGGTAAATAACTAAGAACATATTCCATTTAAATAAATAGATAAAGAATAATTAATATGGAAAGGTAGATATCAAAGAACACATGGAATTTAAATAACTACATGAATCATAATCAATATGGAAAGGTAAAAAATTGAAAATACATTCCATTTAATCAATAAACAGATAATGAAATGCATCCAGAGATAATATCATTATGAAAATATATAAGATAATAACATTTGAAATACTAATTGAAGAAATGCTTAAGTATTAGATTTCATGTCTTTGACACATGATACCATTACCTCTAAGACATTTCAGATGATGGTTTAAACTATAGGTAGAAACACATTTAAGGTTATCTTGACTTTATGCTCCCATGAAACCTAATGATGAATCGAGGGGATATATTGTTATGGGACTCACCCATAACTGCAATTCCAAATAATTCCTCAAATATAAAATAATATATTTAATTCATTAATCAATATGCCTTAACATAAAATATTTCATACTGAGTAAAGGATACAAATTTATTATCATTTCCCCAGTTAGTCAAATAATATTCAATGTAAATACCATATGTAAAAATATTATATGGTTTATTAAATAATCATATAAATCATTCGAAAATATATATATTTAGGATAAATGAAATTTATAATGAAAAATGATTATAAGAAAGTGATTATTTCAAGAGAAAGTTAACAATCACAAAACAAAGTGATATTACAAAATAACATTACCACTTGCTAATTTTCAAATAATGTACCCTTGGATGATATGGTTCATAGTTAAACTTAAAATACCATGAATTATAAAAGATTAATGATATTAAATTTCAAAATGGCAGTACATAGACCACATAAAAGTGAATTGGAACATAATAGCAATTAAATATCAATGGAATGTAAATTGAGATGAAATATCTTATCTCACACTTCCTTTTAATTTAACATGATTAATATACTATATAGTGGTTTTTAAAAAGTTACTAACTTATTATATTACAATATTAATATTTAGAATATCATATATGATCCTTTTATATCATCTTATTACTCGTTCATTAATAATATTTTATTATTTTCATTGTTTCATGTTTTCATTGGCCTATCTTTCATGCATGTTTCATCATGAAAGATCTAGTTCTTGTGGATATTATATAGTTATATCATCTATCTAATAATAATAATCACAAAAATATTATAACATTTTTTTACATTAATATTACTTTTATTACGAATCATGAATAGTGGTTATAAAAAATGAAGTATGTTACGATCATGGAGACGATAAGCCTGACACATGCATGGGTAAAATTTTCATTTTCACCAATCATTTTGGAAAATAGTGATGTAATATATAAATTTTCAATAATTAACATGATATAATATGTAACATATTATACATATTATATATGTCATCCATGTGGTGTCGTGTTGAAAAGAGAGTTACTTCCCTTCATGAAGGCAATAGTCCACATGTATATGAATAGTGTTATCATTTTTTATGTTAGTGAAAAGGAAAGAATAAAATGATATATATTATCTTAAAATAATGATAAATATGTAATTAATATCATAATTATTTCATGTATATCAAATAAAATCATTAAATTTATATTTACCACATTCCATGTGAAGTGTTAGTGAATGATGAGTCACGTTTCTTCGTGAGGCGGTAGTATGCCATATACACAAGCAATGTTATCATATCTCATATATAATAGAATGTAAAAGGATATATATATGATATAGTGACTTCATAGGAATACAAATGTTATAAATAAAATATATATAATTTAGATCCATCATCATACCCTACCTTGACTAGTGTAAATGAAAAAAACGAACGACATTGGTTCGTTAGGCGGTAGTCCTTTGTACACAAGAACGATGATATTGTAACACATTTTATGGAAGTGGAGATGTATTTATTTAATTAAATGGTTAAAAAAATCCCATTATATGGAATATATTGAGTTTATTATATTATCATGGTTTAACAAAAATTTAAAGAGGCAGATAAAGATATAAAATAAAGATGCCCATTGATGAACATTACCTTTTTTTAGGTATTCTCATTAGGTTTTTAATAATTACTTCTTAGGTAAGATTTATCCAGAAAATAAGAATTCTAGGATAAGATTAGGTAATTTTAAAAGTGATTTAGTTAGGTTTTATCTTATCAAAATAGATTGAGAGTTGTGAAGAAGGGGGGAGAGTGAATCCCTTTTATAGTTGAGAAGTAGTGGAATTCCTATAAATACTCAAAAATTATTCACTATTAGGATGTCAATATTTCCTATAATGGCTCAAAAATTTACAATTAGAGGTTTTTATAGATTATATTGTCGATAAAAACCTCCAATAAAAAATTAAACACATGTTTTAAACATTTTTCCTGTTAACTTATATATTTCCTTATTTTAACCATTTTTTGTTTTTACTACGGAATCTATTTTTCTAATCTAGTTAATCAATACATTAGGAATAAATTGAAGTGTGAAGTATTAGAAAATTCAGACCCTATTATTATAAATATTATATATAACTTGTGAAATAAAAACTCTATGTGTGACAGTAATTAATTTTAACATAAGAACATGTAATGATCAAAAACACCACTTCAACCTTAACTACATTATTATACTTTTTACTATTTTGGGGTTATTATATTCATTATAAAAGAATAATTGGTCCATTAATTAAAAATAGTTTATATTTATTAAAATTTAAAAATTTCTTCTCCAGATATAGGATTTTTAAATCATTTAATAAAAAATAATTTAATATGAAATACAATTAATGTCAATTTTGACCCAATTCATGTTATTTGAATTCAGAAAACATCAATAAAATGAGATAATTCAATAATATTATTTTAACACCAACTTAATATTATATATTAAATTCAAAAATTATTGTAACACTATAATACACACAATTTACTTCACTTTTAATATTTTTAGTATCATTTATTTCATTTAATTGTTAACTAATAATTAATGTGTTGGCATTTCTTAAGCATCTTACGTAATTAATTCACTCAAAAAACTAAAGATAAAATATTCTTATAGAGAAAAAATAATTTATAATTCCAAATAATATGTATAACCTAATTTTTTTTTTCATCCTATCACAAATAATTATAGATACTAAGAATAAGAAAGATTTCTTTTTCGTCTTTTTCTTTACTTAACTTATTAAATGGGTCATATTCAATTGAAATTTGAAAGGAATTGACATATTTTACAAACCATGATGTTAAATGTATAAATAAACTCACTAAGTAAAACATAGATAATATTTTAAGCCATTTTATCTCTAATCATTATACTTTAACTCATAGTTAATCAATTTTTACCTAAATTGTGGTAATTAGATTTTACTGCATTAAATATTAATTTTCATAAAAAATAAAGTTTCAATTATAGTAAATTATAAATTATTATGATTTAAAATATGAAATACATTTTTATAAATCCAATTCATATATTTGGAAAATTTTAATTTAAAATTAATCACACATGCATGACGTGAAAGCGGGAGTTTAAAGTTAAAATATTCAAACATCTAAAAAGATTTTATATAAAAATTAAATAAGAAAATGATTCCAATTACCTAAATTATATTATTTAAAGTATTATTTAACTTTTTATAATTTCAAACCAATTAAAAATATAATATAATATTAGAAATTATTTATAGAAAGGTAGTCTTCAATTAAAATCCAGTATTTATCACTATTCATCAAAAAATAAAACTTCTCCAAAATATTAAAAAAATCACTCTAATAAATTTATGATATTATGAATTAAATAAATAAAGATTATTTTTTTCATATTAATTTTCAAAAAGTGTTAAATATTAATTTTAAATTACGTGCGCAAAGCACGATGAAACTATATTTTAAGAACATAGAATTTTCCCAAAATATTTCATTTTCTTTTAAATTATTATTAATATTATTAATAATAAATAGATAACCAATATTTTTAGAATTTAGTTAATACTATTTATACATTCTATTTTAACTCCTAGGTTATAACTATTATATTAAATAATTAAATTTGAATAATATTTTACATTTTGTTTAAACACGGTGTTGCATGTAATGCAATGTAATCTCAACTTTGTGTGAAACACTAGCTAAATTTAGAATTATTTACAAATAAAGATAAAGTCACTATTGTGTTAAATGTAAGATAAAATTAGTTTTATGTGTCTAATATGATATCAAATAAAATGTTGTTATTTTTTTTAATTTCATGGTGTTATAAAGAATGATTAATTAATCTTAATAATTTACTGATTGAATAATGTATTATTTTAATAATTTTTATAATAATATTGCAATGTGTTTTTTATGATATTTAATAAAAAAACATTTATGTGACATTTAATATAGATTTATAAGTGTTTATTTATAGTTACTAAACATATGATAAATTAATTTTAATTGTTACAAGTGTCTATAAACTATCAATCTACCCAAATTTTTTCTTACGGTAAGTAAAATGACCAAATACGTTGTTCATGTGGTTGGTCAAGCTACAATGATAAGCTAGAGTGATTTAAAATTTATGGTTAGTTAAGGATTCACATTTAATTTCTTATATTTTAGTATTTAATATATATATATATATATATATATATTTTCATGTCCTTAACTATTTCATAGGACCTAAATTATTTAAAATATACAAAATCTAAATTCAAATAGTATCCTATATTTATCTCTAATAAAATCAAAACCCACTTTCTAAAACTTTCCAATGTCTAAAATATTGTTGATGATAGTATTTTCAAAGCATCAATTGGAATTCATTTCTTATGATGATAATCTATTTTTGAATAAAGGAAAAGAGATATCTAGTGCACCAGTAGAACCTCTAAATCCAAATATTTTAAACTGAATAGTCATTCCTAAAAAAAGAAAGCTGATTCGAAGTGGCTGATATCTAGTAGATATCTAGTTTGGAAAACTATACAATAATAAATATAATGTAACCTATTCAGTAATAACTATATGAAAGTTTATCCAAGGTTAGTAATCATGTTTTATATGAATACAAAATGTGATGCTGATAAAAAGAGATATTATTTGAACAACAATAAATGATGGTAATTTTAAAGTTTTTATGATGTTATTTACAATGAATTTATATATTCTACATAAGGGAGAGTATGGGGATTTTCAGAGTTATTATACTATTAATCATCATAATTTCAATATTCAAAGAGATATACATGATTTAACTATAGATATAAACCCCCAAAAGGTGTAATAATGTTGATATAAATGGTTAAGATATATTTTTAATTAAATTTATTCAACATTATCTATTTATTTTAAAATGAGATTATAGTGGGTTGAGGCACCATGATATTTTATTTATTTATATGATTAAGAATGATGCACAAATTCATCTACTCAAATATCTGATAAGACATATAAAAGATATTTCTATGTCCTCTTATAAACTAAATTATTTCTCATATCCCTAGTTTATTACTTATCTATTAAAAATAAAACTACTTTTTATGTCTGAGGATATATCTAATTATTCTAGTTGATTTTGTTTGAACCAAACAATTTGTAAAAGTATAAAGTGAGTTAGAACCCTTAGAGGAAAATATAGGTCATATATGATGACAATGTATATGAGGGATTTAAAATAGTGAAGAACCATAAGATTACAAAAGATAAAACTGATCTAGGTTTCTACGATGAGGAAATTTGTAAGTACTCTTATGAGGAAGATGAATATGTGTAAATAGAAATAACAATGCACGTGTTTATGAAAAAAGTATGTGGTTATAGTGTTGTGAGAGATGGGGGAGAGATATCTCGGCGATATCTCTCCTTCGTCTTCCTTGATGGCAACGACCACTGTGCCTCTCCCTCCCCACTCCATATGAGACAGTTGTTTTCCATTTCATGATGGAGATCAAAGTACCTTCATACCTTTCTATGTTCCAGATTTTCTTCCTTCATTTCCTTGGATCGAAATATTCCCTAATGTTCATGATTTTTATAAGCGGCACCCGTAGCTATCCCTCATGATTATGGAGTTCAACGAGGATTATTCTCTTCATAACTTGATGTTGATAGTGCCCTTTGTGAATCAACAGCCTTTGGTGGACTCTTTTGATTTGTTTATTTTTTGGATCTTTGAATCTTCAGGACTATGATATGAAGGGTTTATTCAATGGACGACATATTATGATGCACGTTACGACAGAGGATGATTTGATTCATGCTTGGTCCTCATCCCTCAAAGCATTAACAAATTTCAATTCTTCATTTTTAGATGGATTTTTGATCTTCTATTGAATAGTGATTCTCCATTGACTGCTACATGGGTGAGATTTCTGAAACATCCTCTCCCTTTTCAAAATCCATTGATAATTTGTATGCTCGATAATCTTATGGGATGTTTTTTATATTTGGATAGAAGGATGTAGGTGGTTTACCATCATATTTCGCCAAGATTTTGTGTTGAAGTTGATGCGTCTAGAGAACCAATTGATTTATTTTGGATTTCTGTTGGTGAGGAGCTTCGTTAAAAGCAACTATTTATATTCGAATCATGGAAGGATTTGTGCTCGATTTTCAAGAATTTGGGTCATTCTAACTTGATTTGCAGGTATGTGAGTAGGGGTAGTAGTGGTGTGGTACTAACCCATGGGGTATCTAGTGCTGGGGGCATGTTTCGTGTTGAATAAAGGGTGGTTGTAGTGGTAGAGGATTGTTTTCCCCTTGAGATGAAGGTGAATTCAAGGGTACTGAACATGAATCATGACATCCATTTGAGGAGAGATAAGAGGGTGCTGGAATCTAGGGACTATAGTGTGGGCACTAATGCTTTTTTGACCTATGGTGAGGGAGTTGTGGATGATTACATGGCTGTGTGGGATTTCATAGGTGACTTTCACTCATATGCTAATGTGGAGGAGATGGAATACCGTCGATTTGTAATGTTTCCATCCATCGTGGAGTCTTCTATTATGAGAATGGGAGAAGGAATAGATATCACGGCTAGGTTGGTGAAGTTTAGTTGTAACACGAAGTAGGAACAAGTCCCTATGTACAACCAGTTTTCATGTTTAGAGTCTGAGGATTCAGGGTAAGAGCAGTAACATCAGGGGAATTCTATTGCAGTGGGGGGTGTAGACTATATTTTTTCTTATGGTTCCGTTCTAGTTTTTACATATAAGAAAATTCAGATTCATGTGTAGTTTACTTCATTGAATCCAATGGTTTATGTTGTTTTTAATAGACTAAAATCTGATTTGGGTTTGGCCATGCTCTCTGAGACTGATTTACTGGTGAGTAATTTTGTGATTTTGCGTGGTTATATTACCATTTTAATGGATAATTCTTCTAGCATGTATTGAGTGGAGTGATGGTTTTGTCTCCATGTATTGGTGATGGGTATGTGCAAAATGAGGTGGATTGTGCTAGGCGGGATCATAGTGAGGATCCTATTTTGAGTGAGGGGAATGAGGAATGTACTATGTAGGTGGAGGGTGAGGTGCATTCTATAGACATTGGGCATGAACAGAAGCTAACCTAGTTTACCACTTAAGGAAGTTTCGATGGGCATGAGTATTTTCCTAGTCTGAATACCAATGTTGTTCTTGATATTAGTCAAGTGGTTCGGTCTTCTTGTCTTGGGAGTGAGAGAAGGTGTCTATATGTAGAGGTGATTGATAGGGTTCCTACTAATACTCCATCCCACATGTTCCCTGATGAGGCTGTCAGACATATGCAAAAGCTTCCATGTGTGCATGATTTGCAGATGGTCCTCTACTCTGGGAAGAATGGGTAGCAGATGATTCATAATACCTTTGATGGAAATGTTGAAAGGTGTTGTCTGGTTGTGGGGGCGATGTTCCTGGAGGGTACCAACATGAAACCCTAGTTCATGGGATGTGGATTTTTGCAGCTAGTGCCCCAGGTGTTGGGGATCTTGATTTTGGTGGCCGGAAAGAAAATATTTTGCAGAAAATATGGATTGATGTTATTGTTGAGGATGAAAACAAGGTTTGTGAAAACAAAATCATGTCCAGTGATGGATTTTTAAATTTAAAGAAGAATGTGCCTGAGGGTCCCATATCCTCTCCCCTGAAGAGGAAGCTGAGGATGGACAACTCCAATTTTCCTAAACCCATGGCTACTAGGGCCTCTTCTAAGGCCTCTAAAAATAATTGTAATATGAAAAAGAAGGATCATCTGGTAGGATTTCTTCCCAATATCAGCATACATTAAAGAATCAATGACTCAGGGACATTTATTTGGAGCTCTTGAAGAAACAATAGGACATGAAGTCTTAATGGGAGACAATGGATGATGGAGAAACTTCGGATTTTGGTTATGTTTGTGATGTTGACCTTTTCAACATGTAGTTTTTGGCATTGGGTTGTTTGACCAAAGATCCTTTTTGTACTGCTTAGCCTTTATTTTTCTAATAAATTATGGTGGGAAAAGATTGTTAGGTCTTGTGCCTTTATTTATATGTGGTTCTATTGCTGAATAATAAAGTATTTATAAAGATGAAATAGTTGATTTAGTTGATTAACCCATGTTTAATTTTGAGTAATAATATATTATTTAAAATTATTAAGAAATAGAAACATATTCACCTTTATTTCTACAAAATATGAGAGAATATATTATGTTCTATTGTCCTCTTAACTGTATTGATACATTTTATTTATAATAAGAATAAATTGACTATATTGATGATGGTATTTAGCCTTATTATGGAGATCTCTTGGAGGAAACTATTTCAGAAACTGATGATGATGATTAATCTTATGAAGTGATTATTTCCATAGGTTTGGTAAATGAAATTAGTGAGGAAAAGGTTATGTTTAGTGTGTAAGGGATTACTCCGTTACAAAAGGAAGTGGAAGAGTCACCTATTTTTGATACTACAGAGTCCAAGGGGAACAAATCCTCTAGATAATTAATTTTAATTGAGTATTATATCTCAAATTATGATTTTTTTATTATCATGGTGAAAATACACATTAAAATGATGAAATTAATATCTATATACACATACCATTCCTTTTACTTATCAATATATTGATGGTTATTTTGTTGATAGAATGATCGTTAAGAGAAGATTGACCAACCATCTCAAAAACCCATCTTACAGGATGAGAAAAGAGTATAATAAATAGTGGAACAATTTCTTGATGTCATGTTTAGGTCTAAACCTATATATCCTATTGGATTTGAAGAATAAGGTTTAGTAGATGAGTCAGAAATAGTAAGATATTTTGAGTTAGAAAATTCTATGTATTTTTTACTGATCCACTTTTTTATTCTTCATGGAAATGATAGAAATGAACTGTATTAGATGTTACTAAATTTGATAGTAGAACAACCCCTTCTAAATAGAATGAACCATATCATATCATTTCTAATTTTTTCTTTTCTACAATAGATTTTTTTCTATGAATTTAAAGTATATCTACTGAATGTGATCATGGAATTATTTATGAGACATGAAGCTTCTTTACAACTTATCAAAGAAGAATATTTTTTTCTATTATATTTTCACATATCTAAACTAATTTTTTAATAAAATTTTATCATATTCATTAATAGATTCAATGTTTAATAGTAAAAGTGGGAGTTTTATAAGATAAATTATATAACATGTTGATAAATCTTGACCAAATACACTGTAATTCCAAGTTCCAACCTTATTCTTCTAATGAACCTCCACCCACTTCTACTAATGTTATTTAATTTGATTAATATTTTATAAAATATAGTAAGATATGAAATAAAGGTTGTGTTGTATATTTTTTTAAAAACAAATGAAATGGTGCTTAATGTTTTTTAGACTCATGAAACTAAATATATAGAGTTATTAATAACTAATTCTATGTTTGATTGAAGAGACAGAGAGATAATAAAAAACCATTGTTCATTATTTGAGTAGAATATTTACCAAATATGATTTGAAGACCATGTTTTAATCTATATCTAGTAACATTCAGATGCCTCCACTAACTCCAGTTTTCAATGATCAAGTTGAAAAATGAATTTGATAATACCACTATTAAAAATCATTATGATTGATAAGGAAACATTTTTCCAAATTATGGAGAAAGGATCATTGGCACTAAAAGAATTCACTCATCCTATGGGGACCTATCTACACATTTCTCACATTTCCATTGTTTCAACTCTAGATTTACTTATATTTTTAGGTGTTTCAACATTCTCCTTTTTAGTATTTCCCTCAACAAAAATCTATTTTCCAAATTTTTTATTTACTCCAATGTATGAATTTTAGAATTTCATATACTTTTCAAGAGGATTTGTCATTTCTAGACCCTTATATTCATAGTCCTAGACATAATCTATGACTCACTCTCAGCTTTCTTATGATAAAAGAAAATATCTTGTTGATCCTCATTCTATGAGGGATGCCAATTGTTTATATTTTTATTAGGACCCCTAATATGGTTTCTATCTATTTCTATACTGCTATATTTCTGAACATTTGATCGTAATGTTACATATATTTTTATTCAATTAAGAGTTATTTAATTTTTTTTATTTTCATTCTTAATTTAATTGTCTTTTTGATTATCCCAAAAGGAGGAGAAATTATCATGGAAATTAATTGAGTTACCTTTTCGTCATTTTGATAATTTTTTACATTAGGAACGTAATTTATAATTTATTTTGAAATTTCTTTGATTAATCTTGAGTTTACCTTTCAATAATTTTTATCATAAAAGGGGAAATTTATTAATTTAGTACAAAATCTTCTTATTTTAATTATCCCAAATCATGTTTCTTATATTATTAATGAATTTTATGTTTTATGTTAGTAAACTATTTTTCCATAAACATATGTGTGGAAGACAACAAAAATTATATAGAGATACCATATGAAGATAATAATTTAGTGGCCACATTAGTTTTCAATCAACAATGGATAAAATTCCAGAAAGTCCTCAAGATGATATAATAGAAACAAGAATGACCGCATGAGAAACTAAACTGAACATGTGAGATAGTTAAAATGATCATAAGTTTGGAAGCTACCATATAATTAAGTTTCAAAGAAACATACTTTTAAACATGATACATATTGATATATTTAGGGAATATATATTATAGATGCTAGAACAAAAGTATAGATCAATAAACCACATGAAAAACTTGACCAACTACATTCCAGGAATGTCAACTTGTTTCTAAGTATGAAGTGATCACACATTGAAACCAAGTGACCTCATGATCAAATCAAGTTATTAAAACTAAAAAATCTATCTAAGTTAATTAATCTAAAGAAGGATTTTATGAAACTATGTGAAATTAGTCTCAACTTATCCAAAAGAAATACCTACTATGTTATAGTGATTTTAACGTATAGACCCATCATACCTAAAGTAAAAAATACTAATGAATAGTTTTGGAATTAAATGAGATCCATCATAGTAGTTAATTTTCATCAGTCTAAGAATTTTTATGCCTTAATATCCACATTGAAAAGAATCCTAAAAGTTATTTGGGGCCTCTTTCACTAGTATCACAGTGTGTTATTTTTTATGATGTCTCAATGCTTTCATTTTTTCACATTCACAACACTATTTTTGGGTGAAAGTGAAAAAAACAACATAGGATTCCAAAATGACTTCAATACACAATTCAAAGTTCATTAAAAAATTAGACAAAGATGAAGAACTTATTAATCATCAAAAATTAATTATAGATTTAAATGCATAAAACAACACTCTAAATATCCACTTTCAATTTATTTTTCATTATGAGTTAATCATTAATTTTACAATATATTTTTTGATAAATTCTCCTTATTATAAAATGAAGTACTCTAGCACTTCTTATATTTATTTGCTTATTCTATCCAATATAGAACTATGTAAGGGTATCGATATTTCATGGTATTCCTTGTTTGAAATTGGTTATGTAAAATCTAATCTAGTTTATATATTGCTGATTAATTCTTTAATAGTTTTTTTGGCAGTTCTTACTATCAGGATAATAGAACTAAGCTATAGTTTGGGTTTAAATTATATTTTAAATACATAGTGTGTTATAATTTTTTTATCCATGCTTATTTTAAATTAAATCAAAAATATTTTTATTTTTAATATGTGTCTTAAAAACATATGAATGAAAAATCTACACTTATATTTTGAATTTATTAGTGATATTTATATTTAATTTAGTGTGAGTAAAATCATTTCAAATGTTAAAGTAATTCTAATATTTTTATCTATATTTTTATCAACTATTTGCTAAAATATATCACAAAACCAAGTTATTTATATAGACTATATTTATGAAGTAGGATATGCTTTTAATTAGGGTATTTTACATTGATAATTATCATATTAGAAATTTTTTATTATAATCTCAATTCTCTCCCACTCTTGATATACCACTAAGAACAAAACATTCCAATCTCAATTTGAACCTAAAATGCTAGATGATTCCTTATGTAACGAGATTATGATAGTTTCTATGTAATAAGTGATTAATAAATTAGAAGGTAAAAAGTTTTAGAAATTGGTTAAATGTCCCAAATATCATCTGATTATAGGATTCAAATGGGTCATTCGAAATAAGTTGGATTAAATGGTAAAATTGTTCAGAAAAATGTAATACTAGTTTCTATGTTTTATAATATTGAATAGGACACATATTATGGAGAAAAATATTCTATAGTAGCTTGGATCATGTCTATATATATGATACTATCTTTACAAACTCATATTCACCTTACTCTATTTCAAATGTATGTAAATTATGACTTCTTTAATGGATATATTCTGGAGGATGTTGATGTAGACCAACAACATTGTTGTAAAGATAAATTTCCCTAAATATTTATTATCACTTACTGAGGAACTTTACAGACTTAAAAAATCCATGAGATCCTTGTATGTCTGATTTCATATATTTATACTTAAAAATATGTTGGTTTAAGGAATAATATATCACAAAATTCTTTTTATGAAATATTTCAATGAAACTATCATTGTAAAAATCTATGTCAGTTGCATCATTTTGGGTTAAAGTAAAAAATAAATTATAGATTGTTTTTTGAGACTAATGAAAAGTGAATTTAATATGAGTTTGATGGGTAAACTTAAATAATTTTGTGGGTCTCAAATAACAGAAAGACTAAAAGAAAAATATTTATCTCAACATAATTAGAAAATATATTTTCTTAAATGTGTTAGTTTTGAAAATCCCTCTAGCATTAGTACTCTAGTAAACACCTCTTATAAACATGACCTTGATGAATCTAGGAAATAGATTGATAAAAAGTTATTTCTAGGGATAAATATAAGCTTACACTACTTGATTTTTAGTTGATTAGATATTATGTAATTGAAATTCTTATGTATGGGGTTTCAATAAAATACAGAATAATCTTACCTTATGGAAGTCAAACAAATCTTAATTTACCTTAAAAGGACATATAATCATGTATTTTTTTATTCCAATGAAATAATTTTTATTTATAGAATTTATTCTCATTTCATCATTATTGGATATAACATATATTAAAAGATAACAAATATAAATTTTCATTTTATTAGATAATCCTTAATTTCATGGTCTATAATGAAACAACATTTTGTTAAACTTTTCACTACTAAAGTTGAATATTATTTGGAAGTTATTATTCTCAATTTTCATGGATGTAAAAAACACTTGAAAATTTTAGTTTTAGTTTCAATCAAACAACAATTCTTTATGAAATAATAAATTATATTTATTAATATAAAAACAGATCACATAATTCATGATCCAACTATGAAGATATACTAAAGAGATCCATTTAGGACCACACATAAAAAGAAAATAATATTCTCAGGTTTATCAGAACAAGAAATAAACTTCCTAATATTTTTAGTGAATAATTAAATTTAAATAGATTGAAATATATTAAATATAAATTATGTATAATCAATTAAAAGTGATAATAAATTCTTCTTATTTCTTCACTATCAACTGATCTTTAAAACCTCCTCGAGGAAGTGGGAGGAAACTAATTATTTAGACATGTGCTAAATTTACATTCAAAAAATTTATATTATCTTATAGTTCATTGAAAAAACAATTTATATATACATTGAACATTTTTTAGAACTATTACTGATAAAACATACATTTGATAGTTTAATTATTGGTAATGTTATTCTAGAAGGAATAATTTTCAATATGAACTTTACCTTATGTGTTTTTTCATGATGACCATGTTATTTATTTATAAGTCTCTGATGGTATAAATGTTTTTTTTGTAAATATATTAAGAATGGTAATATTATACATATATATCTTATGTATTCTCAATAATCTGATTCTCTAGTGTTCACTCATATATAAGATTTATTTCCTTATAAATAAAATTTAATACATATCTAATTAATATATGAATAAGTTAATTATGTTTCCCTTAAATTTATACATGATTCTATTTTATGATTTTATAGAAGATAAGTGAATTGATTCAGAACATTATCTATATCAATATCTATTAGAAGAAGATCATTGTTATGCATCCAAATCTAAATTTTGAAAGGATTTCTAATTTTAATATTATCATCCATTGATTAGTATCTTTTACTATCTTTTATTTTTTTTCAAAAACCATAGGGGTATAACTGTTTTTATCCTTTCTGATGTTATTTTACAGAGAAGATGAAATTATTTTTAGGGAGTAAAAATATACATTACAAAAATTTAAAGTTATAAGGAGAATATAAGCATAATATTATAATTCTATTGCAAGTCTCAAAAGGTATTGGAATTAAAATAATTTTTAAAACATTTTAGTAGTTTATTTTAACTACTACATCTCTTTTTATCAAAATTTAAATGAATTTTCTTTTTGTTATTATTTTTAAAAATAAAAAATGTGGAGAATATTTAAGAAATGCTTTATTTTACTTCCTTTAATAGGATTTTTTTATTTCACTGATAAGTTTGTTGATATGTGTTTTAAAAAGGATAATTTTTTATTTCTAAATTTATTATTATAAATGAAAAATTTGAAAAAAATGAGAATAAGTTTTGATGAAATGAATAAATTCTAGTTCTCCCAAGTTTTATATATATGGTATATTTATCTGATGATACAATGGGATTTATTTTTAATTTCACTCCTTAACATAACTTTATTTTGAGTTATATTTCATAGTTTTTGATTACCGAAAGGGACTGATTAATTAGATAAATGACACTTCACACATAATTTTCTGAAAATCAAAATAAACTTCACTTTTTTATTGAGTTTACTTGAAAATTTGGGCTAAGTTATGTTTATACAAGATTAACGTCTAATTCTATCAATTTTCAATGAACTATAAAGACTTGTTGAGTTAATAGAAATAAGTAAATACATGAAGAAGTGTTGTGATGGCGTGATGAATGCTTCATTGGAAAATATATCCAAACATAATTATAAGGTAGAGTTATGCTTCATCAGTGGGTGATGGACCTTTTCATGTTATTATAACTGAACATGATGATATTTTAATATGGCCATAAAATACTTTTTCAATGGTGGTTATAAATTACACATAGGACTTCATTAAATAGAATATATGAAGATATTAGATTCATTTGCTTTCATGTATAAAAATATACAATCTATTTTTCCAAGAGAACATTCTATTTTAATTTATTTTCAATTTTTTCTAAGAGATATCACTTGGTGAAGTTTCATTATAAAGATATTACATTTTCCTTTGCAATTTTTTTTGATCATCATAAAAAAATTAATTCTAGTGAGGAATATATTGATTATAATCATTTTTATTAACAAGGATCCAGATCTTGGAGTCTATATTTTTTTAAAAAATTTTTAATGAGGTCCAGGGTGATTCAACTTATTACTGAACAAGGAGGTCAAATAGCTTCTTTGGTCTAGAGATTCCTACTTCAGACTTCTTGTTGAAAAGTTTATAGTGAATTATTATATCTTTCAATCAAGGATAGATAAAAAAGTTCTTATATAGAGACATGAAATTTTATACATAAATTTCACTTATTTTTATATGAACATTCCATACATTTCATAAAAAAACACCCAAGTACCATAATATTTAATTATATTTGGAGATTAGAAAAACAATATTTTCATTTTATTTAAATATCTTCATCCAATCTCACAAAGATCTTGTCACATATTTCTCCTCATAGAAAAACCATACCAATCCTTGTATTCATAACATGGGGAAGGAAACATAAAAATGGGTGGTCATAGATTCTTAATAAGGGTACACATAAGATATATCAATCTATGAACATATAAAATCATAAGATAATAATATAGACATGTGATCATGGATATATCTTAGGACATTTATACCAAATATTATAAAGATAAAAAACATGAGTCATGGTACATAAATTTATCATTTCATAAAAAATATACTATAAGAGTGATAAATCATCATAAATCAATCACTAACCATATGTTAATTTTATTATAGTGTGGAAGAATCATAAATATATAAAACCCCATTTAATATGTCAAGGTTAACTACCATGACCTTAAATATAGTGCATCATGAATTATCACTTGTTTCCCTTTAAAGACTAGGATATACCTGCTTCCTTTAGTGGATTAGGATGCACCTATTTCCCATAGTGAATCAATATGATCATCTTGTTTCACATTATTATATCTTGAGATATAAAGCTTTACAAAATGCATTAGAGAGAGATACAGGTCCCACCCATCCCATAATGAAAACCTAACTTATTTGTTCAATAATATCATAAAACCTTCATCATATCATCACACCTCAACCCATGTAAAAAAATAAGTTTCATAAACACTTCATAAATTCACCATAAGATAACCCATGAAAATTAAACGGGTATCATAAAAATTTCATCAATATAAAAATTAACCAGACAAAGAAAGAATAATGATGGTATCACTCAATCTTATCCTCAGTAATGTATAAGTAACATCAAAGAATGTCATCTTAGATAGAAAATTATTTTGAGAGATCACTCAAACAATTTCTTGAAAAACACATCCTTTACAATTTGAAAAAAAATATAAATCAGATTTTTTCTAAAAAAAAGTTTTTTAAAAATAACCATAGAAAAATTATAAAGTAACATTTAAAAATCATTTTAAACATTTATTGAAGAAAATATATTTTCCATTTTAAAAATCAGTTTTTAAAAATAAAAATTCATAAAAATGTTTGGACATATTTTTCATTGAAAATAAACTTTAAAACATATAAAGTAAGCTTTATAAATCATTAGAAAAATATTCTTTAAGAAAATATCCTTTCAATTTTGGAAATCACTTTTTTAGACTAAAATTAAAAAAACATTTTGGAAATCCTTTTCTTTTAAAATAAACATTCAATCTAATTATAGAAGCTTTAAAAATCATTTAAAAACTTTCTTGAGGAAATTATACATTCCATTTTGAAAATAACATTTTATAACTATAAAATCCAAAAATATTTTGGATATTATATTCTTTTAAAATAAACTTTGATACTTATAAAGGTATATTTTCAAATAAATTTAATCATTTCTTGATTAAAATATATTTTCCATTTTTAAAATAAAATATTAAAACTAAAAATTCATAAAATAATTTGGAATAAGTTTTTCTTTAAAATAAACATGGAAACATATAAATTAATTTTTAAAATAATAATTTTGCCATGATTATGAAAAACAATATTCAAGACGTACACACTAAAAAAATGTTTTCTATAACTTTTTCAGCAAAATAAAATAAGGAATTATTTGAAAAAAGACATGAATATTACATTAAATATTTTTTAAAAGCTAAAACATGGGTAATAAATTTTTTAAGAAATAATTTGGGGGATTTAAAAAAAATGGAAACATTTTTTTTAGAAAATATGATTTTGGATTAGAAAGGATTTTCGACTGAAGGGAGTGGTAATGTTGATTTTCATTAAAAAATATTTTTTTTAAACTCTTGATCACATAAAGAGAGATAAATGATGGGAATTAATGTATTCTGATGAGAAAAATATATGGTAAAAAATTTCACGATTTTCATGAGATAAGGATAATAATATTTCTTTATCAGAATCATAATCATAAACAATCCCGATAAACGATAGTATCATGAAACCCTTACAACATTGGTTAATTTTGTACCATAAACCACCAAAAAGAGGGATCATCAAATGTATATGTAAATATGAATATTTTTTAAGTGAATCATGGTAAAATAAATTCATGGTATGTATTTACACCATATAAATGAAACAAGTGGTGAATATGACACATATATCATATAAATTAAATGTGAGACGAAATTCTACACCATAAGTCTCAAATTCCATAGTAAATATTTGAAAATACTTTATAATAAATATTAGCTTATTATAAATATATTATAGAATAATACGTATATATATCATACCATATATGATTTACTTATGAACTTTTATTACCCATTTATTAAAAATTCTATGTTAAAGCCACATTTTTGGAAATAAATGCCTTTTCTTCGTGTATGTTTTGATTTGTTATTTTTTGATATTAATTTAAAAATGGTTACATCATATCAATATTTTTAAAAATGGTTTTAATATCTTATACATTCATTATATATTTATTTATAGGTATCCATAAAAGTTATAGATTGAAAATGAAGTACACCGTTCATGGGGATGGTAGGTCGTACGTAAGCATAGATGCTGTTTCCATATTCCATAAGAAATGAAATAATGAAAGGTAAATATTATATTAAAATTAAAGAATAATTTTTATTTCATATATATCACATATTATTATTAAAGCCATCAATATTAATATCCATGTAAATCATGAAAAAATCATATTTTTTTATGAGGTAGTAGACTTTCGTACACACGAATGACATTATCGTGATCCCAAAGAATGAAAGGTAAGTAGTAACATGTGATATAATGATTCCAGAAGAATACTAATATCATAAATATCATATATAAACAATAAATCCATCATTATATCAATCTATGTGAGGTGATAATGAAAAACGAAGAACATGAGTTTGCAATGCGGTAGTCCATCGTAAACACGCATGATGATTTCGTAACCAATTTGATGGAAGAGGAGAAATATTTAAATTATTAAATTAAAAAATAAAATCTCAGTATATTTACGATATTTATTTTATTATATAATCATGTTTTAATAATAATGTACGAAGGTGGAGTAAAAAATATAATAAAACCCTCGATTATGGGCATTACATTTTCTTCGAAAAAATTCTTATTCTTTGCACCAAAAGGCTTAATTTGTTGGATTTATGAAAACAATAAGTAATATAGGATGTTATTAGAGAATTAAGAATGTTTTTTTCCAATATTATGGGAAAAAATGGTTTTGTAAGTGTGAAGAGGAGAGGATAAGGGGGTGGTCTTTTATAAGTGATTTGAGTGGAACACTTGAAATTTTTAAAAAGAAAAAGGCATACACACATTTTTCACATGAAGTGGACCCAAAATTGGAAATTATAAAACTGAGAATATATTAAATCTCAATATGGACATTAACTTAGTTATGGAAATATTTTGGTTCATTTTTAATCTTTATCATTTTAGATTTACCCCCCAATAAAACTATTTTTAAATTAATCGTGATAAATAATATTTACAATTTCTTCTGTTAGTTATGAAAAAAATTACTTTTACCTAATTAGATAATAGAAATTATTATTCTTACAAATATTTAATATATTTTTCCAAATTACACACATATAAGTGGAAAAAATAAATTTAAAATTTATCCTGCAAATGTGATGAGGAAACAGTTTTCCAAAGAGAAATTGTTCAAAAGGATTAAAAGTTTTTATATCCAATTTTAAAATGAAATTTATTAAAATGAAAAAAAATTTATTAATAGATATATATAATTGAAATAATTTTATCTTTAAAACTATATTAAAATAACTTGGATGTTTTTAAATGCTTTAAAATAAATTTCAATTCTTAATCAAAACAATTGTTTTCACTATTCATTGAAAATTTTATATCCTTAGAAAATTCTCAAACATTCATGATAATATAATTTAGAATTTATTATTTGAAAAATTAATTTATTTGATAAAATAAATATTATAATAATGGTAAAATTAATTCAAAATAAGTTCGTAAAAGATGAAAAAACTGATTTTTATAAAAATACTGTTTTAAGTATAAAATAGATTTATTCTTATATATTATCTAGAAAACACATTAGATAAAGGTTAAACATTTAATGGAATTTATAATATATAAATTTCCTTAAAATCATTCACCGAAATTGATTTATTTAGTTTATTGAGATAAAATAATTTTGTGCCCAAGAAAATAGTTTTTTTTAGAAAAAGAGTGCCTTTATTTTGAAATGGTTTTTGTTTTAATTTCAAAATTAATTGGTAATCAAGAAATTAATTATATACACATTTTATACCATAAATTTTCATAATTTAATTAATTATATTCATAAACATCATGCCAATATCTAGGAGATAATTATCATATTAAATTATAATATTTTAATAGTATTCCATGTTTTGTTTAAACTCGGTGTTGTATGTAATGAAATCTAAACTCAATATTTCATGTCACCCAAGATAAAATCGACGTTGCATGTAATGTAAAATATAGAAAATATTGAATTTATTGAAAAACATATTTCAAAAAATCTCATGGTGTTACATTCAACTTATAACACCCTATGATTTTGTGAATTATTATTTTCAAATTAATTTAAATTTTTTGATATTTTTCATTTAATGCAACACAAAAATTAGTTTATTTTATATTAAATAACTGTGTGTGGATTGTGTTATATGAAACACCAAATTAATCATACACTAAAGTCAACATAAAATTTATCTTTCCCAATAGATAACACGTATTTTATTTTACGTTACCTAAATGATTAACTTTCCTCGATGTCATGTGTAACACACAAGACCAAATTTTTTCGAACAATAATATATTATTAAAATGTTATTATTTAATATAATTATATATAACCTATAATTTAAATTAGGGGTTAAAAGTATTATTAAATAATTTATGAAAATAAATTATTTACAAAAATATAAGTTGAATTCATATGTTACTAATTAATTAGAAATTAATATGAAAACTGATTGAATATAAAAGAAAATATTAATATTTTTATGGCCACAAAGTTTTTTCACCTTAAAAAATTAATTTAATTAAAATTATTGAGTTATATTAATGTAATATATTTATTATATATTCAATAAAATATTTCTTTATATTCATCCAATATATTTTATAGTTAAAATATAAGAACTAACACAATTTTATGCTTAAAAGCCAATATTTTTTAAGTACTTTTTACCGCCTTTTAATGGAAAACACATTTTAAATCCAATTTTTGTAACTTTTATAGATTATATTTTTAAAAATAAACATCCTATTTGAAATAGTAACCTAATAATTAGGTTAGGGTAAATAATTTTTATTTTTATGTGATGTTTTATATTTTAATGAATAGTGAAAAATATTGAAATTTTGTTCAATAATTCTTTTTCTATATAATTTTTTTATAAGGATAAATTACACATTAAATTTGTATAAAAGTATAATTGGGTGATATTTTTTACAATAAATCAAATTTTGGGTCATTGGAATAAAATTTACTTTTAAATTTAATTTAAAAACATTGTAATCTTTTGGATGTTTTTAATTTAAAAACCCGTATTATCAACCCGATTTCGGGATTACATTTAAATTAATTTATTTTAATTATGTGAATACAATTTGGAAAAATTGACTCAATATTTTTGTTAATTATAAAAAATAATTTCTACTATGGTAAACTTACTTCTTGACCAAAAATATTCGTGAAAGTAATTAAAATTAATTATATCGGTTAAAGTAAAATTAAGCTTAACTAAGGACTAATCCTTACACTTAAGGGACTAAATAAACTAAAAAATTTTCCAAAATCCATTGGATGTAACTATTTAGACTCTTTAATAGATTTTATTTATATTTCGGAATTATTGGATACACTTTTAATTGGAAAATCATGGGTGGAATTCCCTTTCCCAAAATTTACAAGAGTATCACTCCTCCTCCAATATAAAAATTCCTCCTCTATTCCCACTTAATCACACTTATAAATACACATTGAATCGATAAAAATATGAAAAAATAGATCATCAAAATACCAACCCTAATACTTGAATAATCCTTTATGGGAATAAATAAATCTATAGAACCCCTTTGGTATAAACTTGAATGAGTTACCCAAATAAGTGGTAACATCCTTCCTTATGTTACTTTATGTTACTTCCATTATAACACACCATGAACTCTTCTTATTATATGATTTTATAAAAAATATAGAAAATATAATATTATTTTTTATGATAATGGTTATAAATACTCTTATACACACATCCATCTAATGGGTAACGAACATACTGTTCACGTGTATGACGAACTACCATCTCATGAAATGATGATTGTTCATTATTTAGTTACTACCTCTCATGTTAGAAATTATGATAAAAAATATATTTATATATGTTAAATATTATATTTAATATTTATTTAATTTTATTTTATACTTCTGAAACACATATGATTATACTTTCCATTTGGTGTAAATTTGAAAATTTCATTTGAGGAAGTATGGACTTCAACCACTTTAAAGTGATGTGATTCATTCACATACAACATGGAATGTATTAAGGATATGTTTAGTGAAACTATATGATATATATGACATAATAATTCTACTTAATGATATTATAGATGTATATAAATATACACATATTTAATTTACTTACATTCTTTAAATTCATCAATAAAATGGAAGCAACATTCATACGTACATACAAACTATCTTCTCCATGAATGGTGAATTCCATTTAATAATTCTATAGATTATTATTATAAAAATATAATAAATATTAATTATATTTATATAATTATTTACATTCTGAAAATAATTATATATGCAAAAGGACATGTGATATAACAAATTAAGACACTTGAAAAAACAAAGTGAAAATTACCGGAAGCGTAACCTTACCATAGAATTTTTAATAATCCAGTAATATAAAGGCATAATAAACCCATAAATTGAATTAGATATATAAATATTTTCCTTTAAATGATTAATAATAAACATATATTTATTATATAGTAGTTTCTTATGTGTACGAATAGAGGAAAGACACAATGTAAGGGAATTTCAACTCGCGTTTTGTTTCTATGAGATACATTATTTATACTCCACCCAGTCCATTTGTGTAGTTTATATAATTCCCTATGATGAATTATATGATTATTATACTTAAATTTATGGATATTTAAAAATCCATTTTATGATATTTATTTCACGGGGTTTATATTAAAAAAGTTATGATCTTAGTAAAGTGATTTTGTCTTAATTGTCTTATTTGAGACACATGACATGTTATGCACCTATATTTCAGCATGAGGAGTATATAATATCTTTAAAATGTTATATAATGAATATCATTAATTTCAAGATATTTTAAGCTTCATAAAATTTCATTTTCTTAAATGGGGTGTATGGTTGAAAAATACTAAGTGGTAAGAGTTTATTGAAACAATCTCATCAATTTGAGAGAATGTTTATGTTTATGATTCTTTGATGAAATATTATGATCCATCTTGTAGAAACACTAATGAATTTTCTTATACTCGGATTATTAATGATATATTCAAGTATTAGTACCATTTTTACACTCTTTGGTATATAATATAGTTAAAAATTTGTTTTTAAGAAAGCATGACTTTACCACTCTGTTAGGTCAGAAATATCTATTATTCCAAGCCATGTTTTCCAAAATCATTTTCAAGATTTATTTAATTAATATTTTTAAATTATTTTCAAGGAAATTTGTTTTCAAAATTCATTCATGATTATTTTATAAGTTTTAAATAAAAATGGTTTTAAATATGTTCTTAAGATTTAATTAAATGTTTTCAAAGAAAAATGTTTCCATTTTTTTTCAAATATTTATTTTATGTTTTCATATTTATTTCCAGGAAAATGGTTTTTAAAAGGTTTTATGTTTTAAAGAGCCTTTTTAAAAGATTAAATAATAGTTACCTCAAGAAATGTTTTCAAAATATCCCATTATGTTTTCCCTTATATGATAACATCCCATTGAATTCAATCATGTCCTTCTAGAAAATGATCCACTGTTTCCATTCATTGTATTTTTTAAATTATTTATGTATTAATGGAATACTTCTTATGACACTAATTTCTATTCCATGGGTTATATGCTTTTGAAACTCAATTCATTTCATGGGTTTTAATTTTAGGATATGATTATGAAAACTATCTATTTTTCATAGGTTATGATGTGATGAAATGTTAATGATACCCATTTCATTTCATGGGTTACTGATTTAATGATTATAGATCCCTTCACCTTTTTTATGGATCTTGATATAAGATTTATTATCTTAAGGCACCAGTATGTATGGGTTATTATGTGGTGTGTGGGACCTATATCTCCATTCAATGAACTGGGTAAAGATAAGTTGTATATGAGCTTAAAGGGTACACAGGTTGTAGACCAATATTGAAAACATGAATTTATATAGTTTGTAGCCCAAATCCTAAAAGTAAGAGGGTACATGGGTTATATCCATAGCCCCAAAACAAAAAGGTACATGGGTTATAGCCCAAGCCTAAAAACAAGAAGATACATGGTTTTTAGCCTAAGTATAAATGTAATAGTGTAAACAGGTTGTTAGCCTATGCTTAAAGAAGGTACACACTTCATAGCCCAAGCCAAACATTTTATAACGTTTTTCTTAGGTAGCCTTGATAATATTTTATATTATTATATGTATGACAAGAATTCTATGTATTATTCCTTAGTTATGATTTAATGGCATATGATATTTATTTCCATATAATACATTTCTTCTAAAATTCCAATATTTATTCCATAATTAATTTATATAACCTTTGACATGTAGGGTATGATTGTCTAATGTTATGATTACATTCTCATACCCACATGGTCATTTTTATTCTTACATGTCTCCCTTTTTTACCCTTACTGAGCATTTGATCTCACCATTTTTTATTTTTCCTTCCTCAAGTTACAGATATATATTTCATGTATAACATGTCAATATGGGGTTCTAGACATAGAAAACCTAGTGGGAGATAATGTATCTCTCTTATGTACTAGTTTCTAGGTTTCCATGTTTCCAAAGGAATGACACTAATATATTATTTGAGAATCCATTTGTAATTTTTTTAGTATTCCCTAAAATGTTATGTAATTCCTATGTATGTTAAGACCGTTTCCCTGTAGTTTTTATTAGAGTAAAGGTTTAGTTAACCATTAGAAACTAGGATTAGAAAACTTTAGTGAGATCCCATGGTATATGTAAAAGGATATGTATCAGAATGTCTCTAAGTATAAGGATAAGGGTGAGTTAACAATTAGAAAAATGTCCTCATATTTTGGTAAAGGATAAAGTGAGTGGTTTCCTAGAAATACATCCATGTGAGGATAATACATATGTATTTGGATCTAGTATAGATGTACCTAGGGGTAATAACTCTGACAAGATGTTTTGGGCCTTACTCGGGGTAATCTGGTACACAACAATAGGCCTTACTGCACACCTAGATTAACACTCATATGGAATATGCTTTGGGAATTCACAAACTCTTCTAGAACCATCATAGAGAATTTAAATGGAATTTTGTTATTAATAACTTAGGATAAACATCAGGTTTCAAAGATTAAGAAGGGTTCTTAATTTAGACATCCTATTAGTGAATTTTCATGACTATGTGGTTCCTCATTATGATAACTGTTTCTTACTATATAATTTTTGTTTAAGTCAATTACCGGAATATGGAGAAACTGTATTAATAGTTATTTCAATGGAAAATGAAATGATTGTCCTCTAGAATAATAAAATGATATGTGATAAGTAATGAAAAATAGTATTGCTATTCTCAAACAACATTATCATGCTATGAATCATGATGAGCATCCAAATGATCAAAGTATATAGTAATGATCTATTGAGTACGTCATGAAGAAACATCCACCTTCTTTTAGAAGGTCTTATAATTCACTTGTTTCTAAACATTGGATCAGTGCCACTGAAAATATATTTTTCATTCCCTAGTGTTTAGATCATGAAAATTTCATTCTACTTATTTATTGGTTTGAAGGTGAAGTGGACCAGTGGTGGACTCTAATCAAGAATATGAAGAAGAAAGATGAAATTGAATCCATACGTTGGGAAGAGTTCAATAACATATTATTCAATAAGTAATTTCCTTGTGTTCTTTGTATGAATATGTAAAAGGGGTTACTTTAGTTGATGAAAAAGGATGATGTATCTATCGGTACCTATGAGGCCAATTTCACAAGACATGTGAGGTATTCTTCTAAAATATTCATCCAACTAGAAGGTAAAGTTGATAGGTTTATTAGTGGATTAAATCCATGTTATAGAAGTAAGTTGTCCATAAGAGAATTTAGTATCTATGAATAATTTGTGTGTTGGATACTCAAATTTGAAATAGAGGCTAGATTTATGTATCAATCTCATGGTTTTAACAATAAGAGGAATACAAATTTTAATGGACTATATACAATCCATGGAGATAATAAGATGAGACTTCCTTTGGGCTCTATGTGTGGAAGGAAGCATGGAATAAATTTTCTTAATGCAACTAGTGAATGTTTTTAATGTGTAAATGAGGGACATCGAGTGACTAAATGTAAAAGGTATTGGAAAAAGTTATATAATGATATGAGTAATGAGAAAACTCCATAGGATGCACCCACCACACTTTAGTGTTTCAACTATAGGGAGTTTCACTTAAAATTGACCAAATCCAAGAGTTAATAATGGTGATTAGTTCCAAAAAACCTATAAAGACAAAGAAAAAAAGGGAAAAATATGAATTCACAATGGATGAGGTGAAGCATGATAATTACGGATCTCCATAGTAGGGAATTTTCTATGGGATCTTGTAAAAATATGATATATAAAAATCTTGTTGATCCGTTAGGGGAACTTGATACGAGTCTATGTATTGATTATCTCTCCCTAAATGAATTTTGGATTAATAAAATCATGTTGATTTTATAGATTTATGCAGACAAACCCAATATTCTAATAGAATTTTTTTTATGATGAGATCCGATTTAAGAAATAATGGGTGAATTATCTATTGGAAGAATATATGTTTTTAATAAGGATTTATGGAAATTTAGATTATGACCATGTTTTTTTACAGAATATAAGATGATGGTATTAACATGTTTGTTATGTTATTACATATTTTGGATCAATGTTAAGATTATTTCATGACCTTATTTTTAATTTTTTTTTGGGATTTTCATCTTTTAAAATAGTTTTATGGTTGACCATTTATTGAAAGTTGAAGATAAAATACAGTTAAAGATTGTGAGATTAATGTATTATGAAAACACATGAGGATTTATACATATTGGATAAAATTCTCTAAAAAACTTGTGATGATGGTAACTGAAGAGAGATGGGATGAATTATCATGGATCTCATGATCTATTAGTGATCTAGGAATGAAAAAATTCACCATTTTTTTTGGGAAAGAGGTGAAGTGGAAATTGGTCAAGACACGACCAAAGGGCGAGATTTTACATAGGAAATAGATTAAAATAAATTAAGAATATCATGTTATGAAAATTCAATAGATCTAACGAAAGAATCCTAAAACCAAAAGGTTTTCCTAGTACATTCTTTTCAAATGAATCAAATGGCCCCTTAGATAATTGCATATTTGTGGATTTTAGATTGTTAAATTTCTCTTGATCAAGTTCTCTATGAATCTCCTATAGAACAAAATAGTTTTATTTCTATTCCATTTTCTTGTTTTCACTTACTACCTATGTTACCCTCTGTGGAAACGTAGTTATATGTTACTTTGGGTAACCGTTATGTTTCCAAATTTCCCTTCTTAAATGAAGTTTTAGTGTTCATTTTTATGATGATGGTTTCTATGAAATGAAATTTCATGTATTGAAATATTCATAACCCTAATGAATTTTGAGGAATTAATTCATTTTAATGGGGGTTCAACACAACACCTTGAAATTTTTTGAATTATTAATTTTTGAATTAATTTATTGTTTTTTATATTTTCCATTTCACACAACACTTAAAATATTTTATTTTATATTAAATCACCACGTATGGATTGAATTATACAAAACCCCAAGTTAATAGTGAACTACATGCAAAATAATTTTTATCTTTGTATTTATGGAACACTGATGTTAGCTTACATTACACATAAGACTGACTTTCATCGATGGCTTGTGTAACACACAAGACCGAGTTCTACCGAACAATATTAAATTATTTTTGATGTTTTTATATAATATATAAGATATGACCTAGCCATTAAATTAACATTTACGAATAATTTTAACTAATTTATGAAAAAATATTTTTTACAATAATAAAATATGAATTCATAAGTTACCAATTAAATATAAGTGAATATGAAAACAAATTGAATATAAAAAAAATATTATAATTTTTATGGACAAAAATATGTTTACTCTAATCAATTAAATTAATTATAATTAGTGAGTTAAATTAATTTAATATATATTTTACATATTTAATAAAATATTTTTTTGATTAATCTAATTGATTTTATAGACATAGGATAAGAAAAAACCCAATTTTATGCTTAAAACCTAAATTTTTTTAATAAGGAATTTCTACTACCTTTTAATGGAGAACCCATTTAAAATATTCTTTTTCAACTTTTATAGATTTAATATGTAAAAATAAACTTCATATTTGAAATCATAACATAATAATTATCCTGGCAGAAATGTTTGGTTATTTTCAATGAATTTTCATTTTTTAATGAAAAGCGAAAAATACAGAATATTAGTTCAAAAATAATTTTTATCTAATTTATTTATAAGGAAGAATTGAATTTAAAATTGGTTAAATTTTTTAAATGGATCATAATTTTATAAATAAACCTGATTTAGGTCATTTTTATCAATTTCACATTGGAATTGAATATAAAAATATAGAATGTTTTTGAACATATTTACTTTAAAAACTCGCTATATCGAACCGACTCCAGGACTAAATTAAAAACATTTCTACCCCTTTTGTGTTTGGAATTTTTAAAAATGGACTCCAATTTTAAAATAATAATAATTTCTAATTTCTAATAAGGTAAAATTAATTTTTTACCAAAAATATTATTGAATGTAATTAAAATTAATTACATCGATTAAGGTAAAATTAATCATTACTAAGGACTAATACTTAAACTTAAGGGCCCCAAATGGCCTATAAAATTGTCAAAAATAAATTTTATTTACATATATAGACACTATAATCCCTTTTATCAACTTTTAAATTTTATTTGATCCACGTTACATGGAAAAAACCTTGGTAGAATTCCCTTTCCCAAAATTTACAATAGTGCCACTCCACCTCCACTATAAAAAATAATCCTTTCCTCGCACAAAATAACACCTATCAATACACTTTGTAACAAAAAATATATTATAAAATAGCTACTAAAAATACCTCATCTAATCCTAGAATCATTACATTTGTAGAAAATCAATCCAAAGTATCCGTTTGGGGCAAACAAAAAGGAGTTTCCTGTATAAGAAGTAATATCCTTCCTAAAGTTCTTTTATGTTGTTTCCACAATCCACAACCTAAAATCACATTATTAAATAATTTTATAAAAAAATTATAATAAATATAATTTTATTTATTTATTAAATTTTTCGGAATACACTTACACACACTTCCATCTAATGGGTAACAAACATACTGTTTACATGTACAAGGAACTGTAACCACATGAAATAATGAATGTTCATTTTTCATTTACCAACTCTCATTGTAGAAATTATGATATAAAATATATTTATATATTATATATATTATTTTTTTAATCTTAGTTAATTATTTTTACAACACATATCTTTATACATTCCATTTAGTGTAAACACAATAATTTTGTTCGAGGAAGTGTGGACTAGTGCCCCCTCAAATGGATGTGATTCATTTACACACTACATGGAATGTATTAAGGATATATTTAGTAAAACTATATAATATATATGACATTATAAGCCTAATTTAAAGATATTATATAAATATATACATATACATTTATGTCATTTACATTATTTCTTTCAATACGTCAATAAAACGGAAGCGGCATTGATGCATACGTACGACTTACCGTCTCAATCAATGGTGTATTCCATTTAATAATTATATAGATTATTAAAATACTCATATAATTAATATTAATAATATTTATATAATGTTTTAAATTATTTAAATCATGATATTAGTATAATTACCAATTACATAACAAATTAAGACACATGCAAAAAACAAAGTGAATATTACCCGAAGTGTAACCTTAATATAGAATTCCTTATAAGTGGATAATATAAAGTCATAAAAAGTCCACATATGGATTTAGATATAAGAATATATTTCTATAAAATATTTATAATACACTTATATTTATTATACTGTAGTTTCTTATGAGTACCAAGAGAGTCAAGAAAAATGTTAAGGGAATTTCATCTCACTTTTTATTTCAGTAAGGTAGATTCTTCATTCACCACCATTCCTTTTGTGGGGTGTGTATAATTACCATGGATAAATTATGTGATTCGTATAATTATATTTATTGGTATTTAAATATCAATTTGATAATCTTTTTTCATGGGTTTTATGTTTCAAATGTTACCAATATGTTAATGTAATTTTGTCTCAATTTTAATTTTTTAGAAAATCCATGTTATGAACCTACATGTATCATTGATGTGAATATACTACCTTAGAAATGATATATCATGAATCTAATTATTTAAATTATATTTTAATATTCTTATAATTTCATTCTCTTAAATTGTGATTATAAATTAATGTCACCAAATGGTAAGAGTTTATTGAAATTATCTCATCTATTTTAGAGATTGTTTAAATTTATGCATCACTGGATAAAATATTATGATCTAAATACCATGAAAACACATAAATTTTATTCTAATATATATATTAAGGATATATTAATGTACAAGAATAATGTTTACACTCTTTGGTAATTAATATAGTAAAGAATATGTTTTTAAGAAATCCCGACTATGCATCTCTCATTGGTCAGAAATCAATGTTCTTTCAAACCATGTTTTCAAAAAACATTTTAAATATTCATTTATATATTTTTTATTAAATTATTTTCATGTATTTGTTTTTCAAAATGTTTTCAATATTTATTTATATGTTTTCAAAGTATTTTTAAATAAAAGGTTTTCAAAACGTTTCCAATATTTTTTTAAAAGTTTTCAAGTAAAAATATTTCGAAATGATTTGAATCTTCTTTTATAAGTTTTAAAGGATTTTTTTCATAATGTTTTCAACATAACTTTTTATGTTTTAAAATAGTAAGTTTTTTAAAAGGATATAAATAATTATTTAAAATTTTTCAATTTTATTTTCATGAAAATGGTTTTCAATGTATTTTATGTTTTAAAGAGCTTTTATTTCAAAGGGGAAATGATATTTACCTCAAGATATATTTTCAAAATATAAGTCAAAGTTATTTTAGATATTTGATAAAATCTATTTATGTTACTGATTACCTTATAAGAAAGGATATAATGTTTCCATTTATATTATTTTTTGAATGGTTTATGTCTTAATAAAATGTTTCTTATGACACCTTTTTATCTTCCACAAGTTATATTATTTTGAAACCCACTTCATTTCATAGGTTATGATTTGATGTAACGATTATGAAACCTATATAATTTATATATATTATGATGTGATTATTTTTTAATGATACCAATTTCATTTCATGGTATTTTAAATGATTTTTATAGATCCCATCTTTTTTATGGGTCATGATATAAGATTTATTATCCTGTGGCACATGTATGTATCAGTTATTATGTAAAGGGCGAGACCTGTATATCCCTCCAATGCATTGGGTAATGATAAGTTATATATGATCTTAAAGGGTAAACATGTTTTAGCCTAATACAAAAAACATGAAGGTATGTGGGTTGTATCTGAAAGCTTAAAAGTAAGAGGCTACAAGTTTTGTAGCCCAAGCCCAAAATCAAGAAGGTACATGGGTTGTATCCCCTGTATAAAAACAAGAAGGTATATGGGTTGTATCCCAAGCCTAAAAGTAAGTGGATATTCAGGTTTTTATCCCATTCCCGAAGTAGGTACATAAGTCATAGACCAAGAATAAAATGTTATAACGATCTTGGTAGGTCGCATTGACATAAGTTTTTATATTATTTTATGTATGATACAAATTACAGGTCTTATTCCTCAATTATTATTTCATGGATTATGATATTTATTTCCTTTAGATTAATTTCTTATGAACTACCATGATTTATTCCATAATTCATTTTTATGATCCTCGATATACAGGGTATGATCTTATAATTTCATAATCACATTCTCATACCCCTATGCTCATGTCTATACTTACATGTATCATTTATTTACCCTTACTCAGATTCTGGGCTCACCCATTTTTATGTTTTCTTCCCCAATTTATGAAGATATATTTCATGGATGATATGTCGAATAGGGGTGATATTCTATGAGAAACGACAGAAGGATAATGAAACTCACTTATCAACCAGTGTTTATGTTTCAGTGTTTCCAAAGGCACTAAACTAAAACAGTATTTGGGCATCCTTTTGTTAAATGTTTTTATGTATTCAAAAACATTTATGTAATTTATACATACTTTAAGAATGGCCCACTATAATATCCACATTAAAATTAATTTCCCACTCAAAATTCATCACTTTTCTACCAATAACCAAGGATAATTCGGCCTAATTACATCATTAGGTTCCCACATAGATTCCACAAGATGGTTGTTTTATCACAAAAATTGGATCCAGTGAGTGGTTTTGTATCATAGATCATCTATGTATGATCCATAATCTCAATTTATTATTGATTATAAGAAATATTATTCTCTTAAGGTACAAATTAAGAGTTTAGTACATGTAAAATATTAGGTATGTACTTCATTAGGATAGGCACATAGAAAACATTGTAAACTTGAGAGAGGTTTGGTGGAAGAGGAAAATGATAATATACTATCCCAATATGACCAAGTATTTAAAAGTGACCAATATACCTAGGGCTTAGTTTTATTTTCTTTCTTCCTTGGCGAAAATCGTAGAAATATCTTCTTTGTAAATTTAAATTCTAGACTATGTCAATGATTATCAGCATAAAAATTCTATCAACTTTGTGTTGTCCTTAAATGTTTCTGAAGGGATCTATCCTTATGTTCCATATCATCAATTTTCTTAGGACTCAATATATTTATTTTGGTAACTTCATTTTAGTACATTGGATTTCTACACCTCTATCCATAAATGGTTTCATAAGGCCCCATCTAAATTCTTGTGTAAAATATATTGTTGCAGGAAAACACAACTAGAGAAAGGTGTTGATCTCAACCACCTTTGAAATCAATAGAAAAAGATCTTAGCATATCCTCTAGGATTTTAATTATTCTCTCATATTGTGAATCTATATCAGAATGATATAAAATGAAAAAACTCTACTTTGTATCAAGAGATTTCAAAAGACTTCACAAAAAAACTGAGTTAATCCTTATATATCGATTAAATAAAATTTAATTTTATACTATATGAAACATTACTAATTCATTAATGTATATTCTAGAAATAGGATCTAGGAAAAAAATTTATCTTATAGAAATAAAGTGTGTTGACTTCTTAATGTGATCAAATACAACCCATAGTTACATCAATATGAAAGATAAGATAAACCTTGAAGGTTACTAGTACCTTTATTCATATGTCCAATAAGTTTAAAGGTATTCCTCTTTAAATAACTTTGTCACTAAATCATATAAAAAACCAAAGGGTTTTATTTCAATAAATGTATCTTAAAATATCCTAAATTTGGATAAACTCCCATCACATAGAACAATACAAGGGGTCTTAATGAATTTTAACCTATGATAAACCACAAAATAATTAACCCATGATGGAATCCATAACTCTTAATCAAATATTACATGGAGAAATATAAACTTCAAAACATTAATTAAATATTTTTCGATATTTATTCTCTTATCTTATTCAAAAACATTTTCATTGGAAGCTTGTGTTAATCCTTGTACTAACAAATTATAAAATGTGATTTCATTATTCTATAACCAATGTATAAAGAGATAAGCACATGATATTTCATTAAAGGATGAATAATAATATTTTAATGGGGCTCCTACATATAAAATCAAATATGGAATTCCCAAATAATGATGAAAGGATAAGAGTGACCTATTTATCATGATTGAATTCATCTATTTTGTTTTTATAAGATTTCCTTTTTTTCCTACTATCTTCATAGATTTTTGTAGATTATCATCCACATTAGCCCTTGGATTAAGGAATTGATTCGAAGAATTCCCAAACTCAATTCACTTGAAAAACTAGAGTGTGTGTGGCTTATTATTCTAAATCCTCTACTCCTATATTAAATTAACGGACCCATCAATCACAGTTTGATATTCACAGGCTTTATGAATTTTTTTAAAATATTTAAAGAACCTCTTAATTTTATTCAATAAATTACATTATTAAAACACCATGATTTCATGAAATATTTATTTAAAATATATTAAATATTAAATATATATATTATGAATAATGGTGTTTATCTGGCATTAAATTCAATAGTAATCTTTCCATTTGTTACACACAATATTGTGTTTACATTGTGTTACACATAGTATTGAGCTTCGATGAACCATGAAATAAAATTATTTTAAATATAAATTTTTTCTTATAAACATTAAATAGATAGGTATTATAACGACCCATACTTTACATACATTGTTATTAATTAAAAATTTAAGCATTCTTATTACAACACATAATAAAACCTTGATAAGACCGTATAGGTATAGTATCTTTAGAAACTGGGAAACATAAACAAATGGTTCATAAATCATCTACATTGTCTCCTATTTATTTCATCATATCTAGAGTACCTATTGGAATATCCTACTTAATACCCTTCTGCTTGACCTGGGGAAAATAAAACATACAAAGGGTGAGCTCAAATGCTCAGTAAGGGAAAACAAAAGAAAATATCAATCATATTATATTTATAAGAACATAACATTTTGAAAATCTTATCCTGAAAAAGAGATCATAATATCATGAAATGGGATAAATAAAAGTAGTGAAATGTAATCCCAATATTCACAACATATGGAATTAAACTTTTTGGCATACACATATAATCATATGAAATAATTTCATATTAGACAATACTTATTGCCAAGACCATCATAGCGGACAAAGTCCATTATTGAACCGAGTTCACTCCCCGTTCAAGTCCTATATCACTGAAATGGATTAACTTTCTGTTCTAGCCATGTCTATATCATGAGATATAAATATTTACCCAATGAATTGGAGGGAGATATAGCTCCCACCCATCTCATAATGAAACCATTCTTATGTGTGCCAAAAAATGATAAATCATGCATCATAGAATAACCCATGTAATAAAAATGGTATTCTTAAACATCATACAATCATAACATAACCCATATAAGATAAAAGGACTTCATAAAAATAATTCCATCATAACATAATAAAATCAATTTAATAATATGGATAGAAATATAACCCTATATTATATTGGATGGAAAATAATTTTGATAAAACACTTAAACTCCATTCTTGAGGAAAATATCCTTTCTACTTCAAAAACATTTTTCCTTTCTCAACATGTCATACAATTTTTAAATAAAAGAGGTTAATTTAAAATAAAATTTAATACTTGTAAAGGAAGATTCATTTATGTAATGTTCTATGAAATCATAAAAATACATTCATTCCGTATAAGTTAAAAAAACATTCTTCTCGTAATTTGGCAGGAAAAGTCAAAAAGTATCTCGTACCGACAATGACAAAAGATTCCTCTCATAACTTTTAATAAAAATTCACCAATAGGTAAAATTGGATTTAAAAAATTTTAGTAGGATAGAAATAATATTAAATTTTTAGGAAACATGGATGTTGATGATAAATATGGCCCAGTAAATACCGAAGTATAAACAATCTCAGATAAAAATTGAGATTGTGAGATTTTCCCTTACCTTAGGTCCGATATGATTTGTACGTATCTGAACCTCCTGTATAATGATTTGAATAATTTCATTGAATTATTAAATAATCATATTCATTGTTATGATAACATATATGGTCATATTCTTATCTTCTTATTAGTATTATTTCGTTGCTACTTGTTATTGCAGTGTTCATTTCTATATGTTCTTATGCGTGTTTTGTCAAATAAATTCATATTCCACTTTTTAGGTTATAGATAAATCATTAAAATAATTTTATTAGTGTAATTTATATCATATTTATTCATTTAATTAATTTATATAATCATTATTCAATGAAGAACATGTAGAATGAGTTGCATCACATCGTGGAGACGGTAGGCCGTACGTACGCACGAGCGATGATATCATTCCCATGATTGTGGAATTGTATTGAAGTGTATGGTGGATAATATTTCAGAATCAATATCACTTTACAATAATCATATATAGTTATTTATTCCATCCTTATACCCATCCAAGTATGTTAGTGATGAAATAAAAGATTACACCACGACGTGGAGACGGTAAGCCGTACGTATGCACGTGTGGCGATTTCATTTTTTTAATAGGATGGATAAAAGATAGAATATGGTTGTTTAATTTTCATAATAACATATCAGTATAAAATTGACACTGGATTTATTAATTAATAATGAAAAAACTCATATAGAGGAAGTAGGAGAAGAAATAAGTTTGAAAGAATCAGTAAAGGATATTACCTCTTCTTCGGCATGCCTCCTCTTGACCTTCTCTTAGGGAACTATAGTTAGTATTTTAAGAAGATTAGGACCTCTAGTAGGTTTCTATGGAAGTGGATAAGTGAAATGGGTAGGGATTGGACGAATTTGAAGGCTACCAAATGGTGTGAAGTGGAGAGTGAGTAGGTTCTCTTTTATAAGGGAGGAGAGGGGCACCTTTGGAAACCTAAAAATATTAATTTATAATAAATTAAAACCCCACTTATAAACCTCCAAAAATGACTCAAATATAAATATTAGACGATATAGTATTGTAATATCATCAACCAATAAAATTTAGACATGTTGGGAATTGATTTTAAACCTTATCAATATGATTTATCCTTATTTAATCTTTTTAATTTTATTTGTGGTAATAATATTCTAAATTTTAAATTGTTATAAATAATTAATTATGTGTTGTTGATTGTACATAATTTGATAATTTATAAAATTTTAGACCATATAAATTTCAATTTATAATTTTTAAATATTTTTGTGATTGTTATACACTTTTATAATATGTTATATTTATAAAATAACAAAAGTGTCAATTTTGACACTATTCATTTATTTGAATCTAAATAAAATACACACAAGGGATATATTTGAAAAAATATTTATAATAGATTCCTAACATGTTATATTCATAAAGAAATTTTTTAGAACAATAATTAGTTCATATAAGATTTATTTTAATATTTTTAAAACCATTTATTTTATATTTCAATCAATAAAATAATTTCAACATCACTATTGTGTCACCATTAATGATAATTATTTAATATTTAAAAATTATAAATAAATTATCATGATGAAAATAATTTTATTATATTTGTGGAGACTATTTATATTTGATGTTGTATGATGTTTATCACTAAATTAAAATTTATTACACTTATAAGATATAAGAAAGTGACATGTTATCACTTTCTTTGCTTTTAATAATAATTATATCATTTTCATGGTCAAAAGTCCATGAAATGAATATATTATGATCCTTAAGTGATATGGGACGACTTTTATTTATCCAATAGTATTTTGATAGGAGTTAGGTTAATTTTATAATCTTAATTTTACCCTTAATTACCCGATTTACCTTTAACTATAGTAAATAAACAATTACCGTAGTTACTATTTATAATATCAAAAAAAGTAATCTATTATCATAATTTGGACCCACTGAATCCAAATATGGAATCCATTTTTCAAAATTCAAAGCATATAAGTTGTAGCAATTAATTTAAAATTAATCTTGTTGTTAAGAACACGGGTTTTTGAAAGTTAAAACATTGTCAAAGATTGAAATGTTTTTACCTATGAATTCAAGGTAAAATTAATGGTAATGAAATAAATTATGTTAAATGGTAAAAATATATTATATTTATACTTTAAAACCATTAAATTTGTTCATTTAACCATATAAATTATCTTGATTGAAAAAGTTGTTTTTAAGAAAAATTCAGTGTATTTTTACTATTCATCAAAATATGAATGTTATCAGAAAACTGTAAAACATTTATCCAATGTAAATTTTTATATCCTGACTCCAAATAAGAATTTTATTTTCTAAAATTTAACTTATAAACTTTTAAAAAAATATATTTAAAATGGGTGCACCATCAAAAGGTGGTAACACTGCATTTTTTGAAAAATAAGTCTTTAATCGATAAAATTGATTTTGTTTTCATATCCCATTATAGAAAATGTTTTAGATGAATTATAATGTTATAAAATTAAAAATTCAGTTAATACTATTCATAACTACGAGTTCATAATATTAAAATAATATATCATTGTTTAGTAAAACTCGGTATTGCGTACAACACAAGCTATCGAGGAAGGTTGCTCTTGCGTGTAACGCAAGCCAAGATAGTGTTGTGTTTAGTGAAAGATTCATTTGGGGTTTAATATAACATAAGTCATAATATATATATATATATATATATATATCTACATATTTCTCATAAAATCTCAGGGTGATACATTCTACCCCCCTTAAAATGAATTTCACCCTCGAAATTCGTCACTTCGTAACAAACAGATGAGGATACCTCTCCCTCCTCATATCCTCAAGTTCCTATTTAGCTTATTATAATTGGTGGTTCCTCCATAAAACTTCAACCAAGTGAGTGGTTTTGTTTCAGGGAACTTTTTCACTATGATCCAAGATCTCTATCGGTTGTTCTTTATAAGAATGATCTTGCTCCAGCGGTACGACTTCTGAGCTTAGTACGTGTGAAGGATCAGGTATATACTTTCTCACGAGAGATACACAAAACACATCATGAACTTGAGAGAGATTTGGTGGAAGTTCCAATCAGTAAGCTACCTTCCCAACTCGATCCAGTATTTCTAAAGAACTGATATACCTAGGGCTCAACTTTCCCTTCTTTCCAAATATCACTACTCTCTTCTAAGGAGATATTCCTAGGAACAATTTATCACCCACTTCAAACTCTAGGTCTTTTCTTCAGTTGTTGGCATAACTTTTTTTTGACTCTGAGCTTCTCTTATGTGTTGTTGAATAGATATGACATTTTCTACAATCTTATCAATAAGATCAGGTACTAATAGCTTTTCCCCCAACTTCATCCCATCAAGTTGGAGTTCTGCAATTCTTTCCATAGAGAGATTCATAAGGATCCATTTGATTACTAGAGTGAAATATATTATTATAAGAAAATTACACCAAAGGTAGGTGTTGATTCCAACCACCTTTGAAATCTATAGAGAAATCTCTCAACATGTCTTCCAAAGTTTGAATTGTCCTCTCAGACTGACCATCTATCTGAGGATGATAGGTAGTGCAAAAACTCAACTCTGTATCTAGAGCATGCTGAAGAATTCGCCAAAATTTCTAGGTAAACCTCGGATCCCAATAAAATACAATGGAAAGTGGTACTCCATAAAATCTAACCACTTCCTTTACATAATCTTGGCAAGCTGACCAAGAGAGAAATATTCTCTAATAGTAATGAAGTGTGCCAACTTCATAATATGATCAACTATAACCTAGATAGAATTATTGCTTTTGGATGTTTTGGGTAGTCCGATGACAAAGTCCATAGTGATGTTTTCTCATTTCCATTCTAGTTTGGGTAATGGTTGTAACATCCCTTTAGACTTCTGTCTCTGGGCTTTAACTTTCTGAAAAACTGAGCATCGAGAGACATATTCGGCGATATCTATTTTCATGTCATCCCACCAAAAGTACTCTGTCATGTCCCTATACATCTTTGTACTTCCAGGATGAATAGGGAATGAAGAACTATGAGCCCGATCCAGTAGCTCCTTCTTTAATTCTTGTATGGTAGGAATATAGACACAGTTCTTGAACCTTATTATCCCATCACAATCAAGGTTGAATTTAGGAACATTTCTCACCTTCTTTTGTAACTCTACATCTTCTTTCTGTGCCTCTTTAATCTTCACATGTATAGATGGTTGAACATTCATTTGATAAAGATAAGATTGTTACCCTTCCATTATAATTCCAAGATCCATCCGTTGTAAATCTATAAATATTGGATCTTTTTTTATCCTCATCATGGATAAACTAGCATGCTCTTGTTGACTTAATGTGCCTGCCACCTTGTTTTCTTTCCTAGGGTGGTAATGAATTGAGCAGTTGTAATCCTTAAATAGCTCCAATAATCTTCTTTGGTGCATATTAATCTCTTTTTGTGTGAAAATATACTTCAAACATTTATGATCAGTATAAATATCACATCTTTCACCATAAATATAATGCCTCCAAATTTTTAATGCAAAGATTACCGCAACTAACTCTAAATCAGGAGTTAATAAATTTTGCTCATTGATTTTCAACTATCGTGAGGCATAAGCTATCACCAAATCATTATACATGAGAACACACCGCAAACCCTTCTTGGATTCATCACTGTATATCACAAAACTTTCTCCACTAAAAAGCAGTGTGAGCACAGGTGCACTGGCTAACCTTCTTTTTAGCTCTTTGAAATTCTCTTCACATTCCTCCATCCATAAAATCATAACTCCTTTCCAAGTCAATTTGGAGAGTGGGTTAGATAATCTTGAGAAATCTTTCACAAAACGTCGATAATACCCAGCTAAACAAAGAAAAATTTAGATTTCAGTTACTGTTTTTGGTCTCAACCATCTTTCAATAACCTCCGTTTTTTATGGATCCACATATATCTCTTATTTTGAGATTATGTGACCAAAAAATGAAACCTTTTGATGTAAAAAGTCACACCATGTAAATTTTTTATAAAGCTACTCTTTTCTTAGGGACTCAAACACAATTATCATGTGATCTTAATGTTCTTCCTTACTCCTTGAATAGACAAGAATATCATCTATAAATACTACCACAAACTGATCAATATAGTCTCTAAAGACTCCATTCATTAGATCCATGAAGATAACAGAGGAATCAGTAAGACCAAATTGAATCTCTATAAACTCATAGTGCCCATACCTTGTACGGAAATCTATATTTGGTATATCTTCCGTTTTGACCCTTAATTGATGATACCCTAAACGAAGATCAATCATGGAAAAGTATTGAGCTCCGTGTAGTTGGTCAAATAAGTCATAAATGTGTGGGAGAGGATATTTTTTCTTGATAGTGATCTTGTTAAGTTCTTGATAATCAATACAGAGTCTTATTGATCCATCTTTCTTCTTAACAAACATAATAGGTTCTACCCAAGGTGATGCACTAGGGCGTATGAATCCTTTATCAAGATTCTCTTGGAGTTGATTCTTCAATTCCTACAACTCAATTGGGGATATTCTATAAGGTGTCTTTGAAATGGGAATAACACCCAGTATGATTTCTATTGAAAACTCAACTTCACGATTTGGTGGAAGACCTAGGAATTCCTCTGTAAATACATCATCAAACTCCCGTACAATGGGTATAATATTAATCATGAGTTTCTCCCCAACTATTTGAGATAAATAACCTTCATTTATTAGAATCAAGACCAATAAGATGAAATAAATTTCCACTGAAAGGTTATATTCATCCTTGCATCGATAGATGATCATAGATTGATAAGGAATATGAAATGTGACTTCCCTTATTTGGAAATTGATATGAGATCCATATAAAGAAAGCCAATCCAAGCCAAGAATCACATCAAATTCCACTATAGGAAGGATCACAAGATTTGAATAAAGCACTTTCCCACAAACTTCAATCGGAGAAGAATTGTAAACTTTTGATGCAACTATTGTGCCATTATGAGTTGTCACAACTAACTCAACAACTAATTGTTGGGGTAGTATGATGATACCCTTAGAAAATTCTTCAAAAATAAAATAGTGGGTGGATCTAGAATCAAATAAAACATTTGATACTTTAGAGTGAATTGTAAGTGTACCTTTCACCACTTCGTTAAAGTACTCCACATCGCAGATAGAAATTTCACGTGGCTTTCCTTTGTCTTTGTCCTTAAGTGTTTGTTTATGTCGATCATCATAAAAAAGCCTTGTATTAGGGAATTGATTGGAATAATGCCCCATATCCTTGCACTTGTATCATTGAAGTGTATGAGGTGCATTCTGTGTAGCCTTTTCATTTTTCACATCACTAGACATCTTTTTCCCGTCACTGCAGCAATGAATTGCCCGATGACCTTCTTTTCCACACTTATAACATTTACTTGTCCCTTTAAGATAATTACCTCCATGTTTCTTTATACACTTTGAGCATAAGAGAAAACTCATCTTATTTTTAGTGTGGTCTTTATATTTTCATTTGAATTCCATTTTCCTCTTCTAATCAATCCCATATGACTGATGGGTTACTGCAATCTCCATATCAACCTTGAGAGCACATTGAACAATTTCCTCGTAGCTATTGAAGTCCTTTATAGCTAGTTCCCTTCATAGACTTGGTGTTAAGACACTATAAAATAGATCGATCTTACTCTCAGGTTGGATAATAATCCCAGAAGCATACCTTGCAAGACTTATAAAATTTTATTCTTAGGTACCAACAGATTCATCATCCTTTTTCTTTAGTTCAAGAAAATCCTTCTCCATCTTAGTTCGAAGAATACAAGGGAAGTACTTGTTGAAAAACAATTTCTTGAACTTTTCCCATTCCATGGACTCAATTTCATCCCTTTTCCTTGTATTTATGATAAGATTCCACCATTGATTAGATTCACCTTCCAAACGATATTCTGCTAATATGACTTTATCATGTTCATAACATTGGAGGACTAAAAATATCTTTTTAGTGGTATTGATCCATTTTTCCGCCACTAATGGATCTGAAAAACCACTGAATGAAGGTGGATGCTGCCTCATGAAGGATTTAACAGAATATTGATCCCTCCTTTTCTCGTTTGGATATCCTGCATGATTCATATATTGAGAATGTTTTGTGAGCATGGCTACAAGATTTTTAATTCCAGCTCCCATATTGTTTGGTTGCTCCGGGGGACAATCATTGCACTGTTCGTCACATTTAGCATTAAAACAGTTCCTTCGGGTTCCAACCATTGACTAAAACGAAGAAGAATAGTGTGAGAAACACTGGTTAAAATAGAAAATCACATAATGAGGAATAAAATTTCACACTTTAGGTATTATCATAGGTTATTCATGACCATTTCTAAAATATTAAGATTGTGTTCTATTCTTATACATATCCTTAGGGTTTTTACTAAGGCTTTCATATCCTAGTTTCCAAAGTTTGACTATACCATCCCTCTAATACTAACTATAACGACCCATTCTATACATACATTGTTATTAATTCAAAATTGAAGAATTATTATTACAACACATAACAAAACCATGATAGGACCGTATAGGTAGAATGTCTTTAGAAACTAGGAAACATAAACAACTGGTTCCTAAATCATCCACATTGTCTCTCATTTATTTAATCATATCTAGAGTCCCTTTTCGCATATCCTACTTTATTCTTTTCTTCTTAATCTCGGGAAAAGAAAACATAGAAAGGGTGAGCCCAAATTCTCAGTAAGGGAAAAAAAAGAAATACCAATCATATCATATTTATAAGAACATAACATTTTGAAAATATTATCCTGCAAAAGAGAATATTATATCATGACATCAGATAAATCGTAGTAGTGAAATGTAATCCCAATATTCATAACATAAGACATGAAACTTTATGGCATAAACAAATATACATAGTAAATAATTTCATATTAGTCAAGAATCATTTCCAAGACCATCATAGCGGACAAAGTCCATCACTGAACCAGGTTCACTCCTCGTTCTAGTCCTGTATCACTGAACCATATTAACTTGCCGTTCCATCCATGTCTATATCATGAGATATAAATATTTAACCAATGCATTGGAAGGAGATATAGGTCCCACCCATCTCATAATGTAACCATTCTTATGTGTTCCATAAAATCATAAATCATACATCATAGCATAACCCATGTAATAAAAATGGTATTCTAAAATATCATGCCATCATAACATAATCCATATAAGATAAGATGACTTCATAAAAATAGTTCCATCATAACATAATGAAATAAATGTAAGAATAGGGATATAAAATGAACCCTATATTATCTTAGATGGTAAATAATTTTGATAAAACACTTGAACTCCATTCTTGAGGAAAATATCCATTCTACTTCGAAAACATTTTTCCTTTCTCAACATGTCATACAATTTTAAACCAAAAGAGGTTAATTGAAAATTAACTTGAAAACTTGTAAAGGAAGATTCATGGAAATAATGTTCTATGAAATCATGAAAATCCATTCATGCTGTATATGTTAAAAAACATTCTTCTCGTACTTTGGCCAGAAAAGTCAAAAAGTATCTCATACTGACAACGACAAAAGATTCCATTTATAACTTTTAATAAAAATTAACCAATAGGTAAAATTGGATTTAAACAATTGTATGAGGATAGAAATAATATTACCTATTGAGGAAACATGTATGTGGATGATAAATATTCCGTAGTAACTACCGATGTATAAACAATCTTGGATAAAAATTGAGATTGCGAGATTTTCCCTTATCTTAGGTCCGATATGCTTTATACGTATCCGAACCTCCTGTATAATGATTTAAATAATTTAATTAACTTATTCCAAAATCATATTTATTGTTATGATATCATATATGGTCGTATTCTTATCTTCTTATTAGTAATATTTCATTTCTACTTGTTATTTGGGTGTTCATTGCTTTATGTTCTTATGCGTGTTTTGTCGAATAAATTTTTCTTCCACTTTTTAGGTTTTAGATATATCATTTAAAGAATGGTATTAGTGTAAAATATATCATATTTATTCATTAAATTCATTTATATAATCATTATTCAATGAAGAATATTTAGAACGAGTCGTATCACATCGTAGAGACGGTAGGTCGTACGTACGCACGAGTGATGATATCATTCCCATGATTGTGGAATTGTATTGAAGTGTATGGTGTATAATATTTCAGAATCAATATAACTTTACAATAATCATATATAGTTATTTCTTCCATCTTTATACTCATCCAAGTATGTTAGTGATGAAATAAAAGATTACACCATGGCGTGGAGATGGTAAGCCGTACGTACGCACACGTGGTGATTTAATTTTTTTTTCATAGGATGGATAGAAGATAGAATATGGTTGTTTCATATTAATAATAAAATATAAGTATAAAATTTATACTGGAGTTATTACTAAATAATTAAACAACTCATATATAGGATTTAGGAGAATAAATATGTTTGAAAGAATCAGTAAATGTTATTACCTCTTCTTCGACGAGCCTCTTCTTAACTTTCTCCTAGGGCACTACAATAGGTTTTTGAAGAAGAACATGACAACTGGTAGGATTATAGGGAAGTGGATAAGTGAAATGGGCAGAGTTTGGATTAATTTGAAAGCTCCAAAATGGTGTGAAGTGGAGAGGTAGGAGGTGTCGTTTTATAAGGGAGGAGAGGGGTACCTTTGGAAACCTAAAAATATAAATTTACAAAAAATTCGAAACCCCACTTAAAAACCTCCAAAAATGACTCAAATCTAACTATTAAATGATATAGGGTTGTAATATCATCAAACAATAAAATTTAACGATTTTGGGAATTTATTTTAAACCTTGTCAACTTGATTTATCCTTATTTAATCTCTTTAATTTTATTTGTGGTAATAATATTCTAAGTTTTAAATTTTTATAAATAATTTCTTATGTGTTGTGAATTGTCCATAATTGGATAATTTATGACATTTTCGACCATATAAATTTCAATTTATAATTTTTAAATATTTTTGTGATTTTTAAACAATTTTATAATATGTTATTTTTATAAAATAACAATAGTGTCAATTTTGATACTATTCAAATATTTGAATTTAAATAAAATCCACACAAAGGATATATTTGAAAAAAAAAATTTAATAGATTCCAAACATTTTATATTCATCTATAAAATTTTTTATGAACATTAATTAGTTCATATAATTTTTATTTTAATATTTTTAAAAATATTTATTTTTTATTTCAGTCAATAAAATAATTTCTACATCACTATTGTGTCACCATTAATGATAATTATATAATCTCTAAAAATTATAAATTAATTCTAATGATGTAAATAATTTTATTAGATTTCTGGAGACTATTTATATTCGATGTTTTATGAGGTTTATAACTAAATTACAATTATTACACTTATAAGATATAAGAGAGTGACATGTTGTCACTTTCTTTGGTTTTAAAAATAATTATATCATTTTCATGGTCAAAAGTCCATAAAATGAATTTATTACGACCCTTAAGTTATTTTGGTCTACTTTTATTCATCTAATAGAATTTTTTTAGGTGTTAGGGTAATTTTATAATCTTATGTTTACCCTTAATTACCCGATTTACCTTTAACTGTAGTAAATAAAAAATTACTATAGTTACTATTTATAATATCAAAAAAAGTAACCTATTAACATAATTTGGACCCACTGAATCCAAATATGGAATCCATTTTTCAAAATTCAACACATATAAGTTTTAGTAATTTATTTAAAATTAATCTCGTTGTTAAGAAAACATGTTTTTAAAAGTTAAAACATTATCAAAGATTGAAATGTTTTTACCTATGAATTCAATGTTAAATTAATAATAATGAAATAAATTATATTAAATGGTAATAATATATTCTATTTATAATTTAAAACTATTAAATTTTATCATTTAACCATATAAATTATCTTGATGATAAAAGTTGTTTTTATGAAAAATTTAGCGTATTTTTACTATTCATTAAAATATGAAAGTTTTCAGAAAAGTGTAAAAAATTTATCCAATGTAAATTTTTATATCTTGATTCAAAAGAAAAAGTTTATTTTTTAAAATTGAACTTATAAAATTTTAAAATATTATATTTAAAATGGCTGCTCCATCAAAAGGTGGTAAAACTACATTTTTTGAAAAATAATTCTTTTGTCGAAAAAATTGATTTTCCTTTCATATCTCATTCTAGAAAATGTGTACAACGAATTATAATGTTTTAAAATTCAAAATTTTGTTAATAATATTCATATCATCTAGTTCATAATATTATAATAATATATCATTATATAGTAAAACTCGGTATGGCGTACAACACAAGCTATTGAGGAAGGTTGCTCTTGCGTGTAACACAAGCCAAGCCAGTGTTGTGTGTTGTGAAAGATTCCTTTAGTGCTGCGTATAAAAAAATACATAATATATATATATATATATATATATATTTGTCATAAAATATCAGGGTGTTACAGGTATGAATAACATTAATTGATTTATGAAATTTACATATATATTTATTTCTCAATATAAACTAATAAACAAGTTCCTAGTAAGTCATGTATCATTTTCCGTAAAGTAGTTATATTCTTCAAAAACATTTTTTCTTCAAAAGTGATTTTTATCATGATAAAATTTTATAACATAGAGTATATAAAGTTCATTTTGTAAAATAAAATTTATTTTTTAAATCGATATATTGAAATTAACCTATTGTGATGTTTTAGGATTTTTCAGGGAAAGTTTATTTTTTGGTGAATCGTTAAAAATACCAATTTTTTGTAAAAATATCATTTGAATTCAATAAATTAAGTTATTTAAATGGATTATAATGTATTAAAGTGACATAAGTATTATTTATTAATATATAAACCACTTAATTACAATTTTAAAAAATTTATATGGGAATTTAGTATATGTTTAGTGTAAAGTATAAAAGAGGGGCTTTTTTCTTCTGAAAGTTGTTTTAAAGTGAAAAACATTTATGCGTTTTAATTCGTTAAAATAATCCCTAAAGGGGAATATTTTAAATTAATATTTTATAATATATATAAATTTTTTAATTTATATTCATTCATTTATTATTGTTAAACATAATGTTAATATAAAATCATATTCTTCTTGAACAATACACTTCTTGAAAACACACATTTTCATCACGTCAACGTGCTTTGTTTAAAACATAACTTTTTACACTTTAATAAAATTTATTTTAAAAAATAATTCAAATTTTTTAAATTAAAATTTCAAAATTAAATTGGGGTTTATTTTTGATAATTTTTTAAAAAGAATAATTTTTTGATGAATAGTGAAAAATTCATATTTTTAATTGAAAAATATCTTTATGTTTAAAAAATTTATAAAGTAAAATTTTATTTTAAATTGGGTTAATATATAATTTACTTCAATTATCTATCCATTAATTCAATATAAGTAATTTTAATCAATTATATATTGAATTTAGATATCATAACTTTATAAACATTTTAACATTTTCCCTTTTAAAATCAGGCTTCTCATAGCATCTACTAGATTAATTTTAATTCAAAATTTTACAATTACATTAATTGAATTTATAAAAAAGGATTAATTATTTTTAGTAAAAATAATTTATATTATCTAATAAGGTAGACTTAATTTTTGACCAAAATGAATAGTAAAAATAGTAAAAAACGTTTTCTGCAGTTAAGGTAAAAATGGGTTTATGAGGGGCATAAACTAAAAGAATAATGGTATAAAATGAAAATAATATTTTTATTAACACATTTTAGAAACATATTTTTACCTTATAAATTTTATAATCTTTAATTTTATATTACTGTATCCTTGGAAAATGATAAAGTTGAGAGTGAAATCCATTCTTTTTACAAGTGTGCCACTCACCTCACTTATGAAAGGCCTCCCATTATGGTATCTTATTTACACATTAAATCCATTTTGGTTTGGAAAATAGGTACCCAAATAACTTATAAAACTCCCTCATAGAATCTTATAATCCTTATTTTGTACATAAATCCATCCTTAAATAGATTTTGTTGCAAACCTATTGAGGATACCCGAGGAAGAGGCAACGTTCATCAACATGCATTTTTGTCATATTTATATCTCCACCTCCATAAATTATTATTAAAAAATATTATATAATAACATAAGAATATTAAATTTAATTATATGGTTTCTTATGTTTATTTAATGTCCTAAAACTATCACCACTTTTATCAAAGGGGTTATAAATCACCATTCATGTGTACGATGGACCACCGACTCACGAACCGATGTCATTCATTTTTTTATTACCACATATCTAGGAGGAAAAAAATTATGTATTTATTATTTATATTTTATATTTATCATATTATTAAGCTTATTGATTTATTATATCACAAATACATTCTTTACTTCCATTTTATGGGAATGTGATGATGCCGCTTGTGTGCACGATTAACTACTGCCTCGCAAAGTGATGTCATTCGTTCACACTTTAAATAGAAGTTAATATGGATGATTTTAATTAAAATATGTGATATATATGAAAATTAAATGATTATATAATTAAAATAAATCATTTATCCTTCTTTATTTCAATCTTAAAATAAAATGGAAACTACGTCCATGCTTACATACAACCTACCATCTCTATGAATAGTTTATTTTATTTTCTATCACTAAATTTAAGAAATTAAAATAAATACATTTATAATAAATATTTATGATATTTATATAATATTGAAAATTATATATATGATTAAATAATTATCAATATAAGAGGTCCAAAATTTAAAAATCATAACATATATAAAAATTTAAGCGGTTGTTACGTTAAATGTAACTTTAACATGAAACTGATAATAAACAGTTAATAAACAGTCATAAGAAAAGAATATATGGTATTTATATATAAATATTTTTATTTGATATATGTTTAATAAACTTATATTGATTATATAGGTGTTTATAATGAGTTCTAAGTAAGTAAAGACTTACGGTATTGGATTTCAGTCTCAATGTTTACTTCTGTGAGACACATGCCATATTCACCACTTATTTCTTTTATGTGGTGTATATAATTACCGTGAATGTATTTTGTGATTATTATCATGAAAATAATTGATCTTTTCCTATCAATTTGAGTATAAATATTTCATGGGATCTACTGTTCAAAAGATACTATATCTATAAGGGTTGTTCATCTAAATTTTCCTTCATTGAGAAATAAGTTATGTTATGAACCCATATTATTTTTAAGGTTTTTATAAATAGTATTTGACTTGTATTACTATGAATTTATTTATAATCATGGTATTTTATGTTTCATTTTATGTTATTCCTTCATGGGACTTATGACTCAAAGTTACTAAACTAGTAATGATTTTATGTTATAATCTCCTATTTATGAGGATTGTTTATAATTATGTTTTTGAGGATAAAGTGTTATTATAAATCTCTTAATAAACTCATAAATTTTATTTAACTCAGAAACTACATGATATTTTCATGTAATTGTAAAATCTTACCAATATGTTTTATTTTTTTTTAAAATCTGGATTTATTTCTCTCTTCAGTCAAAAATCCATTTTCTTCCAAAAATATTTGGTATAAACATGTTTTAAAATTCTATTTAACATTGTTCAAATGGATTATTCAATAATATTTTAACCATGCATAAATTTTTACAAAATATTTTTAAAATAATATTCAGGTCATTTTCTAAAAAATTGGTATTTTAGTTTTACAAAAAATGTGAAAATAATATTTATTTTTAACATTTATGACATGTACATTATTTCGTAGAGTCATGACTGAAAAATTATTTCAAGCAACCCTTTCAATTATTCAAATATTTTTAAATGAAATTTTTTCTTTAATATTTGGGAAATTTTTTTATAAATGTTTTTAAAATGAAAACGTCTTTTGAAAATGTTCAAAAATGTGTTTATCAAAGTAGAAAGGATATTTTGTGGAAGAAATGCTTTAAATAGTCACTAAATATTCATTTATATGTTTCAAAGTAGGTTTTAAAAGAAAATGATTTTAAAAATGTTTTATGAGTTTTATCTTTTTTGTTAGAATGAGAGCATGCCAAAAACATGGACATGTCTCTTTTATTAAGTAAAAACAAGACTATATAAGTCGGAATGAATATTTTTTATAGAAATACCTCTTTTGAAGAAGGAGAAAAGATCATCAGGTAGGTCGTTTTAACAAATCTACTCGGGAATGATAACCCATTTATTAGGAATCCCATCAGCCAAATAGTTTTATTGAAAATATGAATGTATAATGATATAATTCATGGATGAAAAAGAATCCGTAAAGTTTCTATAGTTGATCACCGACATCCATGATAAATGAATGATTCCATTTTAGATAGATTGAAAAATGGTGGTGGAGTCAAATTCAATAAAAAAGTTGATATTTCCTCATTTTTGTGCAATTTCCACCACATTGATAATACTGAAAATTTCAACATAATTTGATGTGCTAATTCCACAAGGACCATACATGTATAAAACTATTTGACCTCAATTATTTCTACAAATCACACCATATCATGAAGGACTTGGATTTTGGCTTGATGCACTATTTATGTTGCATTTGATCCATCTTGGAAGTGGATGAGTCCAGCTAACTTTCAGTGTTCCATATGGGGGATGATATTTAGCTTTAATTAAAAAATTATTAGAAATTGTAAGATCATGTATTGAGTTATCGAAACAATAATTTTGAATAAAATTTTCATATTTCATAGTATAAATGAAATGATCCAGGGACCACTAAAAATCGAAGTTCGTTCCCTCTTTTATTAATTTGTTTTGGATTCTTCATAAAGAATTAATGACCTCCAAACTTGCCACTAGAAAGAGATTGATCGTATTATGGGAAAGTATTAGTTTAATACATTCATATATATGGTCCCAGATACTAGATGTATTGGGAGTTCTGATTCAAATAATTATGCAACTACTATCCATAATGCCTAGCATGAAACATAACTAAAAAATAGATAGTTTATGTCATCCATATGAGGGTTAAAAAGAGAACATCTTGAGAAATGGTTAATAATAAAACCCCATATATTATCATTATTATGTAGTTTTTAGTTGATAAACCTCCATAAAAGAGTTAATCTAGAAGAAACAATAGAGTTATTACTGAAAGATTTAGCCCATTTTTTTTCATTCACTTGCACAAACACATTTTATAATGCCTTAGTGGATAGCCTACGATTGTAGGAAGGTTCCCAAAAATAGTGTCATCACTATTAATGAAATTTCAATTCAAAAAAATCCTTTATTTCATTATGATGTAAATATAAGGAGTTATCCATTTATTCCATGATAAACACATTTATTTCAATTAATATATCATAAATGTTAATATAGATAATATAACATCTTGGATTTTCTCAAAGGTACAAACTATTTATATTTTGTTTAAATTCCTTAGAAAATCTTTAATTTTTTTGCATAAATCATTAAAGGGGTTCTAAGGTGCATCTGGGTCTCATTCAGGGCCTAGATCTATGAAATGAAATGAAAAGACTCTCCCACTTAGTTAGGAGAAAACATGAAACCCAAACTACATAGTTTCTCTAAACTATGTGGATCGAAATAGTGGAGTGGGGGGGGATATGGTTTGTCTAAAACTATGATACCCTAGGTACATAGCCATGTGATGATGAAATTTTTGTCAATAGTGTGTGTTAACACGATTTTCACACAACAAGACCAATTGTGTGCTTAATAATGTTGGGTGACACATAAAGTAGTGTCTCAGTACATAGTTCATGCACAATTTGGCCAAAATTGCAGCCAAACCATGCACCCTTTCTTTGTGAGTGAAATTACCATTCCTCCTCTTAATTGATTTAATCATTTAATCTTTCTTTTTCTTCCCTCCAGTGGCTGAGCATTGTGTTTACATACGAGGAGCTCCATATCCCCTCTCCAAAGATTTTGATACATCTCCCTCAATCAGCCACTGAATCATCTGCCATCAGAAGAAATATAAAGATATAAGTTAGATCTTACTACCAATTGCATCTATTTCAACGTTTCCATTTCATCTCTTGCACTATTTATGTGAGACTTATTTTCCCCTATTTTATGGGAATTGGAAGAATAATTTGATTTCTTCCATCCTAGGTCATTTGAAGCCTTGAAAATGGATGATTAGAGTTATACTAAATTAAGGTAGATGGTTTCGGACTTTACAATTTGTTTCATCACTTTTAAAATTATTTGTTATGGTGTCAATCATTAGACCCTTCTGAAGATGCTCCAATTTTGTTTGATAAATCAATTAAATTGGTTTTCCATGAAATGTGCAACCCTACCATATAGATAAAAGAATATATGGAGCATCTATCTCATCGTTGGACACCCCTTTGTATGTTTCCACCTTAATGGCCTATTTTTCTATGCTTTAAATAGTTAACCACCTTCTGTCTGTGTGTGTTTACACCTTGTTTTAATTCTTTAAATTGATAATATGAATTGTAATGAACTGTAAACCATGAGTTGGTCCCATTGGTCACACTTATACATTATGCTTATTGATTATCCTCATACTCTATAATTGAATTATTTTTCTTGATGCAGTACCATATATTCCAAATGTTTTATATTTTGAGCATGCAAGTTGTTAAAATTTAATACATTTTTCTTATGCTTCTATTCCATTTCTGATGATTATTTCATATCATCGATTGACTATGCCTGGTATCCTTGAGATTATTCTATCACCTTTGATGGATCGGATCCCTCGGCCCAGCAATATTGTCCGCTCTGGCCCAGTTGCTATCCCAGGCCTCACGGCTTTAAAACGCGTTGCTGAGGGGAAGGTAGGCACGGGAATTTCAAGCACCCACCAATCTCCCTCCACAACCGATGTGGGATTGGTTACCGGGGCACAGGCGCCAACAATCCTGGCGGGGGCCCAACAATCCTGGGCACAGGACACAACATCCCCCCCCCCCCCAAGCCCACACCGGTCCCGAGACCAACCACCCTCTGATACCAATTGATGGATCGGATCCCTCGGCCCAGCAATATTGTCTGCTCTGGCCCAGTTGCTATCCCAGGCCTCACGGCTTTAAAACGCGTTGCTGAGGGGAAGGTAGGCACGAGAATTTCAAGCACCCACCAATCTCCCTCCACAACCGATGTGGGATTGGTTACCGGGGCACAGGCGCCAACAATCCTGGCGGGGGCCCAACAATCCTGGGCCCAGGACACAACAACCTTGTGATAGATAACTTTATCAATGATTGATGGTTATAATTTTATTGTTTGGATAATTTTGTTAGCGTGTGATATTTCTATGATTTTTGATGGATTGTGATGGTATATTCTATGTGTTGTGATATGTTCCTTGGTAGCTACGCTCACCTACTATGGAACATGAGAGAAAATTGGTCTCAATTTAAGGGAACCATGGATGGAATAAATGTGTTTTCTTAGGATCTGCATGAAACACCAAGATCTAGGTATTAGCTTTCCATTTAGGGGATCACGAAGCAGATTATACGTACTCATGTGTGACACTAGATCCTTAGGGGAGAAACCATGGAAGAACCCATTGGAAAGATGGATATGACATGACCCAAGTGATACCCAGTCCCCTTTGGGAGATAATTTTTATGGAATCAAAGTCACTATTCCATGAGTGATACAAGGACAAACAATATGGGTTTCCATAGATAGATTTAGTGGCATTGGTTCTTTCAGAGTCACCTATTGGGACTCCAACCATGGATTTGATGAACTATTTTCTTGTGTTATTTTTGTCGGTTGTTATTTATATTTGAGGATGATTTTATGATGTCACAAAAATGTAACTACAATGTCAAATAACAAACTAAGGGTCATCCTTCTTAGTTTCTTTGTTTCCAATTCACCTTGTATATATATTAAGACTTGTAAATGTACCTCTTTTTAGACTACCAACTTTTGACGAAGGATGTGGAATTAGAAGGGCGCCCATTTAAGAACCTCGATCTAGGTGTCATTAATCATTTATTTATTTTAATGCATTTATTATTATGTAAAATTATAAATATTTATTTACCATAATGGATTTAGGTAGACACAATGGGTGGAGGCCTACTGAGATTGTATCTCACATGCTACTTGGGCCACCCGTGGCACCCAAGAAGATTTTCTGATCACTAGTATGGATAAATGAAAACATGATACATCTAATGCTTGACTGATTTTCAAAATTGTGGTGAATATTGGGGGAAGTTGATAGAGCCTATTCTTGATATGTCTTTTATATCTGTTTTTGGACTTTAGTTTTTTTGCATAGCATGAAGTATATGCTTGTTTCCCATATTCCCCTATACTTTTTTTTATAAAATCATGTTTATCATCATCATTGTTTCTATTATTTTTTTTCATATTCCACAAGTTATTGATCTATCTTTCATGTCATATTAATATTTTTATTTTTCAATTTTCACTGCTGTCTATTTTGTTTCATACTTACACTATTTATTATCTACCGTTACCACTTTGAACACTCTAATCTTGAAGGGAATAGTCTCCCCATATACACATCCAAGTACATCACTACTATTCAACAAGATTTACCATTCGAGGAGGCATGATTTAGTTCTTATAGACACTATGCCGGAGAACAATTTAGTGGTACACTCAGGGTGGCATCTTACAAAGTGGATTCCGAGATATTTTCCTTTTTGTCTTACTATTTTGGTTTAGTTAAGAGACTAGGACATTAGAATTTGGAATGGAACCTATGATTGGACGTAGATAACTAATGTATAGTGGATACCCAAATTACTTGGGAAGGGAATTGCAGTTATAGACTATACCATTTTGGTTGATATGACTTCACCATTGGGCAACACACTTAATTTATGCTGTTATTATATTGGTATTATTGAAATGGGGATTGATTCTTTTACCATAGCTAGGTGAGATGAGGGTACATTAAAATAATGAATCATACTAGGAAAAATATAACATAAAATGTCATAAATTATTCCATGCCATATTTACTCTCAGCATGTAGTGCCTGTTTTCATGTGATTTATTTGTGTGCCTTGGTTATTGTCCCCTGTAGTTCCTGTTTATTATATTCATTGAAACACGACTTTAATTTTGGAGATATATGTTATGGTTTGGATTAAGTGGATGATCAATTTCAAATCATGAGGTGAATGGGCCCTTATTAATTGGAATGGTGATCCACCTGATTAAACATTCTTAATGGAATTTAAATGTATAAGGTAATTAAAATTAATACCAAATTTACAATGAAAGGGTTACTTTATAAATGAAATATCAGAACTTGACCCGGAATCAAACATAGAAATTGGTAGTGGTTTGTGCCTCAGTGATCACTCGGCGACATTTTACTTATTATCTAAACCTATATCTATGAATAGGATATCAGTTATGCCTTCATTGTAGGCATTCCTTGTACCTGAACTTTTTTACCACTTTCATTATCTACTTTACATATATATTATAAATTTTATATGAGGATTGAACTTGGAAATTATATATATATGCCACCATGGAGTCACTGTGTTGTATTCTAAGAGTTTTCTGATGAGAACACTCAGGAGGTGGTGGGACCCAATACACCAGTTACACCTCATGTAGTTCCAACTGAGGTACATCATGTTGATCTTCCAATGGGAGCTGATGGTTAGTTATGTGAAATTTTTCTTCAGTTCATGCAGTATATTCCGGGTGATCCTCGTCCTACCCCTACTATGGAAGATCCGAATCTGGACTTCCAACAGCGACATCCTCCCACCTTCTTGGGGGATGGAAGACCTAAAGATGAAAATTAATGGTTAGTGGCTATGGTGTCCATCTTTGACCACCAAGATATTAATCAAGATCATAGTGTTATGATCACTACCTACATCTTGTGTGATTACACCAGGCATTGGTGGGATGTCATATATTAGGATGAATACCATCAGGGTATAATCTGGGAGGACTTCTAGATGACTTTATATGACCACTTATTACTGAATAATCTAAGGGATGATCTTTCCAGGGAGTTTATGGATCATCGTCAGTGTACTATGATTGTGCTAGAGTATTATTCCTACTTCACCGAGCTCCAAAAGTTAGATCTATCTCGGACTTGTGATGAGTTAACGAATGAAATGTGTTTTGATGATGGGATTAGATATATAGTATGCTCGCAGGTGAATGTATTATCTTTGAATAAAATTATAGAAGTAGTAATCTGGGTTCTAATTACAGAATTCAACTTTATAGAAGTTGGAAATGTGAGAAAGGGAGGTTCAGTTCTGAGGTAGTGAGACCTTTCATCGACCATTAGAAAGTACTGATTCAAGGGTGAACATGGGGGTGGTTCTATCCAAGTGACACACACTAAATATCTATATCTCATCACATGTGTGGCATTCCAGTCTATAAGAAATATGGAAAAAATCGCAATTTGAGAGAGGTCAGGGGCACATCACAAATAACACATCGGAAGGGGTTATTTGTGACGGGGGAGTAAGGAACAGTTGAAAAATGTTTGGCATGAAATGTGCAAATGTAAAAACCTATGATCTTTATTTCAGGTATGGATCTTTATTTCAAGTGTTTTTGAGAAAAGTGGGAGAATTTGTAAATTTTCTAAGTAGACACCATGTACTTCTGAGTACACGTCATGTACCCTGTTACTACGTATAGCCATGTCTTGGTCATATAACGGCTGAGATATAGATGTGTGGGGAGAAGTGGAAGACCACTAATGTTGGGGGCTAGTTAAGGAAAATACACAGCATGTTTATTAATAGTACACACCTTGTACTTTTTCTATTATTTGACTAATCAGGCCGAGGTTACGTATAATCCCCAGAAATGTCTTCTTATTATCGTGCCTCTCAACAGAGCGTCCAAAATTACCGATTATTCTCTTAGACACTGTTTCTCTATACAAGGTCTGATTCGACCTCTGGGGGTGCGTTTGAAATGCCTCAGTGAGTTATTCTTTTTCTAAATCCTCTCCTCCTGATTCCTCTTCTTTCATCAGTTAGTCAAGTTGAATATTTTTAACATTTTTTTGTAGATCTATGACATTCTAGTTCGATTCAAGGGTTGGCGTTCGAGAGTGTTCTTTGTACAACATTGAGGTAGGTGTTTTTTTGCCTTTGGTTGTTTTTCTTTGAGTTTATATGTCAAAGTGATGACTACCCATGTTTCGGGTATGTTAGATTAATTAAATTAAACCCTATTTTATCTTCCATATATTGGTTGTTGGATTAAGGGTTTTTTGTTGTGGTATTATGTGAAATTACATGTTTAAGGAACACCCCATGGGTGAGTTTCCTTGTTTGGAAGTTTAAGGCCGTTAGATCCAGGTTTCCTATATGGCAGACTGTGTTTCCTTTACTTGCTTGAAAATATGTAACTAATTTTGTTTTTATGCTTCTTAAATGCCTGTGACATGCATTTGAATTGTTTAGACAAGTAATAGTTGACATTATTGGAATCACCTGTTTTGATAATCCCAAATCATATTTTATTTATATGAATATCACGTTTCAATTGTTTTTATAGTTTTTATCATGTAACAATTATGTATTTTCAATCTCACTCATTTCCTGATCAAGTTTACTGTGTAAAAGTTCCTAAGTAAAAGGTTACTGATAGAGGTAACCGATAGAGGTTACCGATAGAGGTTACCGATAGAGGTTACTGATAGAGGTTACCGATATAAGTTTACCACTTAGGAACCTTACCGTTATGTTATCAATGCAAGCGAGTTCACCGCTACAAGTATATTTCTCAAAGGATAATGTTGTAGAGTTACCACTAGAGGTAACTGCTATAAGTTTATATATGAAAAGCATACCGATGAAGCCCACCGATGAATCCTACCGATGAAGCCAACTAATGAATCCTACCGATGAAGCCTACCGATGACGCCTACCGATGAAGCCTACTGATGAAGTCTACCATTGAGAATGCTACAACTACCAGTCAATCGATACCTATACCCTTATACTCTATACTTTGTCAATTTTTTTGAGATTATTCTAATGGTCATATTTGGTAAATTTAATGTGGTTGACATTAATTAATGCTAATTATAGACATATCTAAAGACCATATCTGGAGAAAGTACAAGGTACGAGAAGGACCACACATGGTTTCATCATTCCCACTATTGGAAATCAAGAATATAAAATTTAATAAAAGATCGATCTAAAAAGGAGTTTTCTGGGTTAGAGACAAGATATGAATGATCTTTAGAACCAAGAGAACACCAACACATTCTTTGATAACCCAAGAGATTCATGAAGATCATATGGGAGAACAATTTCAAGACATCATTTAGTGATTTATAGAATCTATTTCATACCAAGAAGTAAAACACTTTAGTAGCTGGAAGCTAGAACCTAGAGTTGCGACCCTCTGTTTTGGAGACAACTTCCAGAAAAGGACTCGAGCTGCAATTTCTTCACTCCAAGGAGTCAAGAGCTGAACTACACACACATAGAGCCTTATAAACTAAATCTTTATAACATTATATATATTGTGTGCTTTTTATTACATTTCTGAGATGTGTGTGATTGTATGTTATGCACACATTGTCTCCTATGCTTAAATTGGAGGATATTGAAAATCCTCACTTCAAACATTACTTACACTTTTTTACCACACATAATTGTGGAAGAGGCCATGAGTGGCTTGGTTGTTTTTTTCCATGAAGAAATGTGGTTGAGGGTGTGAGCCTTGGAAAATTTTTGAAAACTATTGTAAATCCTGATACAGGCTATGTATCAAGTTTATTGATAATATAAACTGCTTGGTGGAAGGTGATCACAAAGTGGAGAGACATGGGTTGGAAAATATTACATGAACACACCATGTACTAGGATTACATGTTGTGTTTTGGTGATCTTTGTATCCAGTCATGTGACTAATGACACGGGTCGGTGAAATCCTTTTACTACGTGTCCTGTCCAGAATATACACATCATGTCTGGAATATACATGTTGTGTCTGGAATATACATGCAGTGTAGTTTTGTTCTAAGAGAACTGTGTTGTTTTAGCTATGTAGAAGTACTTGGGAATGAGGGAACATTCAAGTAAATTCCGTGTGTCAAATAGAACATTCCTTGTGTAAGGGGTGTTAGACGACTAGGGTTGGAAGAAGTACACACTCATGTAAAGACTTAAGGAAAAACTCTGTGTATAGTGTATACACATAGTCTAACCCTACTTCAAAAAACATGAATGAGTTTCCTTATCTATTCCATTTGGTACTTCTATGTTGTTGTTTCATTAATATTGTGATGAGGTGTGTACTTGAACTTGCAGAGTAATTCCACCTAGACATCCCCCGGTTGTACGCCAGGATCAGGGCAATGATCAACCACTAGAAATGGTAGACCAAGGACTACTAGTAGATCCTATCACCTGGCCCTTCATGGATCCATCTGTTATTATAGATACATGTTACGATGAGAAATTATGAGAAGGATTCATAAGGATGATGCAAACATTCTAGGGAGCACTACATCTTACCTCGTCTATGGTAGAGTTGATGTGGGTTTTTCAGAAGTAGCATCTTCCTACTTTCTCAAGGGATAGAGGACCTCAGGCTGCAGAGTCATGGTTAGAAAAAAAATTTGTATATCTTCGAGCATCTGGAGATACCTCTTGAGAGGAGGGTAAATCTCATGACATACATGCTTAAGGATTCCTCGATGAGATAGTGGGATTCAATATCATAGGCGGGACACCAGCGAGTTGTGGTTTGGGATGAGTACGAGTGGACCTTTTACGACTACTTCTACCTGGAGACCTTGAGGGCCAACCGAGCCCAAGGGTTCATGAGTTTGGAGTAGGTTACTCTTCCATCCATGGAGTATTCTTCTCACTTCACAAAGCTACAATGCTTCTCACACATTCTAGGGGGTGATGAGTTATTTATGGCGAGAAATTTTGAGGATCGTCTTAGAAATGACATCTGATCTTAGGTGAACATATTCAAGTTGAATTCTATATCTTCTATAGTCAACCAGTCAAAGATCAAGGAGAACAACCTAAGGGATTCTAGATTTGTGGATTAGGTTAGTTCATCATCCAGAGTTTTTACACTTCTGACTGGCAATAGAAATCACCACAAAGAGTCTACGAATAAAGATCCGAGTAGGTGGGATATTTCTTCATGTAACCAGGTGGTGTGCTACCAATATTGGAAAGAGGGACATAAGAAACATCAGTGGATGATAGAACTAGTTGAGTGCCGATATTGCAGTAAGATGGTACATCTTCAGCATTTCTACAATGCCCTCCCTCCTTAAGCTAGGGAGGGAGGATCTGTTCTGACTCCTCGTATTGAAGCAGGACCAACAGTCCCACATTAGACTAGGGGCCAGAGTACTTCAGGTTGTTCAGCCAGAGGTGGTGGTAGTGGCTGTCGGGTTCAGACACAAGGTTTTTGAAAGTCATAGGGTGGACCATCATAGGGATCTCCGACAGCTTCACAAGGTCACGACACTGGTCAGGCTTTTGCGTTAGAGAAAATCCAGCAAGTGCAGGATCCCAAACCCTCTACAGTTAGAGGTACGATTTTGGTTGCCTCAGTTTTAGCTTCCACTCATTTTGATACAGGGGCTTACCATATCTTCATATTTGTGCCTATTGTGGAGACCCTTGAGCTTTGTATCCTTACCTCTGTTGATATCATGATGATGGACAATCTGTTGTGGATTATAATGACTAGTGTACGTTAGTGCAATTAGTAACCTTTTGAGGTTGGTTGGTGTCAATTATTATAAGAACTTTATGTATTAGAGATGAAAAGCTATGACATCATTCTCAGAATGGACTGGTTAGTTCCATTCTAGGATGTTAACGAATGTTATCATTATAACGTGAGTTTCACATCACCGAAGGGCAGATTGTTTATAGATAAGGGTGAATGGGATGTCTAGGTGAGGAGAGTGGGACCTGAGCATCATAGGTTGGGAGGTGTTGCAAACCATATTTCTAGTATGTATCTGGATGTCTAAGGGAATTCACAGATGAACTTTTCTCCAGTGGTGGACCTTTTAGAGATGTCTTTTCATATGACTTTTCATGTTTACCTCTAGGATGAGAGATATATTTCTCTATTGATCTTGTGCTAGAAGGGGCACTAGTTTCCTTTCCACCTTATAGGATGGATACTCCTGAGCTACAGGAGATCCAAAAGCAGTTAGAAGATTTACATGCAAAGGGTTTCATCCGACCAAATACTTCTCTTTTGGGTTCACCTTTCATTTTTTGCGAAGAAGGTGGACGATAACATCAGACTTTTTGTGGATTATCGGAAGCTTAACCAGTTGAAGGTCAAGAAACCAATATTTCTTATCAGGGATTGATGATATCTCTGATCAACTTCAAGAATCCTGGGAGTTCTCGAAGATTGAATTGAGATCCATTGATCGTCAGTTTCATGGTAGACCATCAGATATACCTCTTACATCCTTTCAGAGTAGGTATAGTCTATACTTGTATGTGGTTATTCCTTTTGGTATCACGAACTCTCCAGAAGTTTTTATGGAATTGATGAAACGAGTGTTCCATCCATACTTGGACTTCTTTGTGGTGGTTTTTGTGGATGATATCTTGGTGTACTCTCACACTCGACATGAACATTCCATCCATCTTGAGATCATTTTGAGTACACTAAGAGAGCATCAATTATATGATAATATTTAAAAATTCCATATTTGGATGGACCGGATTCACTTTTTGGTTCATGTTATCCTTGAGACAACAATATTGATAGACCTAGAGAAAGTGAGAGAAATAGTTTTTTGGGAGAACCCGAAGAATGTATTTGAGGTATAGAGTTTTCTGGGGCTGGCTAGTTACTACAGGCATTTTATATAGGATTTTTCATGCTTAGAAGTACCACTGATGGGCTTGACGAAGAAGGATGAAAAGTAATTTTTGACAGATTCTTATGAGTCAGCCTTTCAGGAGATTAATGGGAGGTTGAATTTAGCACTGATAATAATTTTTTTAGAACTAGGCAAGAGTTATACAATTTACTACGATGCGTCAGGTATCATACAAAGAGTAGTACTTATATAGGGGGAAAGATTCATTGTGTACGGGTCTCAGTAGTAGAGGCCACATGAGAGGTATTACCCAACACACGATCATGATTTGGCAGCAGTTGTTCATGCCTTACGCTATTTGAGACATTACCTTTTGGGAGAGCATTTTGTTGTTTACATTGAACAAAAAAGTCTCAAGTATATCTTTACCCAACATAAACTAAATTTTTGACAGCGAATTTTGGGTTGAGTACCTTAAGTCCATTGACATTGAGATTTCCTACATGCCTAATAAAGGAAACGCAGTGGTTGATGTGTTGAGCCAGAGGACTCAGATATAAGCAATCCATGAAGACAATTATGAGTGGCAGTTCATAGATCTGTTATCTCAAATTCATTTAGAGGTACACGAAAGATAGGGTAATACATTTTTTTCATCTATAGATATTACCACAACTCTACAAGATCAAGTGAGAATAAGGTATCTATCAGATTCTGAAGGCCTAGTCCTGCGAGAAGGTGTTTAAGGAGAGGACCCTACTCTTTGGTGGAGCATAAGTGAGGATAAGGTATTTCAATTTTATGGATGTGTATGGGTGTCAGTAGACATATGTGAGGAGTTTATGCGATACTTTTATAATTCATCTTGGGTATTTTATCATGGTTTCACCTAGATGTATCAATATTTTCATAATCAATATTGGTCTCCAAGTATGAAGAGGTACATAGATAGTTCTGTTTTGAGATGTTCCCCCAACCAGCAGGTGAAGGCAGAGCACCAACGATCATACCAACTTCTATAGTAGTTACCCATTCCTGAGTGGAAGTGGAATTATTTCATGATGGATTTCGTGACATGTTTAACAAGGTCACCTCGAGGGAATAATGTAGTTTGGGTTATCATTGTAAGACTCGCGAAGGTTGAACAATTTTTACCGATCAAGGAGACCTTTAGTTTTGATTATATAAGAAGGTTGTACATCTAAAAGATTGTATGGTTTCATGGGGTTACATGATCTTTCATTTTAGATAGAGAATCATGTTTAACTTCTCATGTCTAGCAGGTACTACATAGGGATTTGGGTACACAAGTACTTCTGAGTACAACTTCCATCCCCAGACAGATGGCCAGTATGAGTGTACAATTATGTTGTTGGAGGATATGCTTTGAGCATGTTTACTAGATTTTAGGGGTTCATGGGAGAAACACATACCCCTAGTGGAGTTTTCCTACAATAATAGTTTTCAAGAAACAATTAAAATGTCACCATATGAGGCTTTGTATGGTAGGCCATGTCGATCACCCCTATATTGGTTAGAAGTAGGAGAGGTAGATATGACTGGACCTCATCTCATATAGGATTCCACTGAGCAAGTGGAGTTGATTATAAAGAGGATGGATAATGCATAGTCTCAGAATAAGTCTTATGCTGATCATCCGAGAAGATTTCTACAGTTCAAGGTTAGAGACCAGGTTTTCCTATATGTCACACCAAGGTTGGAACACAGGAGGACTAGGAGACATGGAAGGCTTTCACCGAGATACGTTGGGCTATTTGAGGTCTTGGAGAGAGTCAGGCTGGTTTCCTATCAGTTGTAGTTACCTCCGAGGTACCAAGATATGAATGATTTCTTCCACGTTTTCTCAGCAACGACATTACTTCTCAGACCTGTCTCATGTTTTTCAACCCAAGAATATTGATTTGGAGGTGGGAACATTGTTCGAGGAGTATCCTATATAGATTTTTTATTTCAACGTGAATGTTCTCTGTTGTTTTTCTATTCTTTGGGTATGGGTGTTATGGCAGCACAAGCTAGTACAAGAACAGACTTGGGAGAGGGAGACTTATGTGTGATCGTAGTGGACAGATCTATTTGAGGATTCTTATTCACCACCTTGGTATTGATATTTGGGGATGAATTTATTTAAGGGGGAATGTTTGTAAGAAACCATATCTTCATTTTAGGTATGGATCTTGTTTTCATGTATTTTTGATAAAAAGGGAAGAATTTGGAAATTTTCTATTTACATGTCATGTACTTCTGAGTACACTCAGTGTACCGTGTTATAGAGTACAATCATGTCATGGATATGTAATGGCTGAGACATGGCCATGTGTGGTGACGTGGAAGACTACTAATGTTCGGGGGTGGTTGAGGAAAATACACAGCATATTCATTAATAGTACCCATTGTGTACTTTTTCTTTTACTTGACTAATCATATTGGGGTTGCGTCGAATCCCTCGAAACATCTTCTTATGGACGTGCCTCACGAAGGAGTGTCTGGAATCATAAATTCTTCTCCAAGACACTATTTCTCTATACAAGGTCTGATTCAACCTCCAACGGGTGCTTTGGAATCACCTTGGTGAGTTCTTCCTTCTTCTAGATCCTTTCCTCCCAATTCCTCTTCTTTTGTCAGTCATTAGAAGATGAATGTTTTTATCCTTTTTGTTGATCTAAAATTTTCTAGGCGAATTCAAGGGTCGGCGTTCAACAGTGTTCTTCGTACAAATTTGAGGTTGGTGGTTTGTTTCCTTTAGTTATTTTTCTTTGAGTATATATTCCAAAGTGACAATTACCCATGTTTCAGGTATTTCAGGTTAAGAAAATTAAACCCTGTTTTATCGACCTTAGATTGATTGTTTCAATAAGGGTTTATTGTTGTGGTTTTATGTGAAATTGCATGTTTAATGAAAACCACATAAGCGCAATTCCTTGTTTGAATGTTTATGGTAGTTTGGTCCAGGTTTCCTAATAGGTAGAACTTGTTTCCTTTCCTTACTTGATTGGATGGAAGTGATTTCCATTTTATTCTTGTTAAATTCCTGTGATATGCATTGGAATTGTTTATCCATGTATCAATTGAAATTACTTTGGGATGCTTGATATCATATATGAAGGATTTAATTGCATAGGGCTATGAGAACCTAGTGTAGTTAGACTATAGGGGGAGTTGAAGTTGAGTGCTTCCTCAAAGTGTCTTTTATATTTCACGCTATGAGACCACACGGGAGATTTACACTGAGTACTATCTCAAAGTGTCTATAGTTTATGTTACGAGACTACAAGTGGAATTTATGTTGAGTGCTTTCCCAGAGAGTCTGTAGTTGTTGGGGAATGACCATAGGGGGGAATTGAAGGCGAGTGCTTCATCAGAGTGTCTTTTCCTTTTTTATTGCTTTACTTGGCTAGAGGCATTAGACTGTGTGAGCTACCCAGAGGTTTAACATAAATATTGAATGTTTGTGATGCGTCTGCCAAGCCAAATAACAACTTGGATTCGGTCATGTGAGGTAGTCTTCTGATATACTCATTGTAATATTTACTTGATTAAATAATGAACATTAAATGCCAATGAATGTAAATAGAATCTGTAGGATTGTTTACTTTTGTGTACTCCTAGTTATTTGCTGCATTCCCATTATTTACTACTATATATACTCACTGACAGTTAGTCACATATCTTGTGGTGGTTTCCTACTGGGATTCATCTCACACCCTGTTTGGGTCATGTTGTTGGACCCAAACAGATTATATGGTTGCAGGTGTAGATAAGTTCAAGCACCCGTCTTCCTTAGTTATATGATTGGCTTGTTGGAGCTGGAGAGTATATGAGCAAGCTTAGGCTTTCAATACTGCTAGACTTTTCATGTTTTCTTTGTACTTTGGTTGAATTGTATTTCCATCATATTATATTGTTTGGATGCTTTTCTAGACATAAGTGACATGAATATTTTATATATGTTCTCTAGTTGTTATTTAATTTCAGTCTTCTTCTGTTTACTTGTTGTATAGTATTTTGATTCTGCTACAGTTTATTATTTGTTATTCCACTGTGCATGCTTTTACAATGAGGGCATAGTTTCCCCACTATCACACCTAAGGCCCTCACTGCTAGTCGGTAGCCTCTGGCATTCAGGAAAATGCGCTTGAGGCTATGTGACCAACCGGGTTTGGGGTACCCTTGGGCGGCACTAGGAAGCAGGACATTACTACACCAAACTTCGAGAATGGAATTTGTGCTGGGTTCCCTATTCCCGTCGGAAATGCTCGGCTGCAGTATTTAGTATTTACGATGGGATACCTATCTCGTCACAAATATTATGTCAGCAGGTACCCATTTACGATAGGGCCCATCAAAAATACCTTTTTATTGACAGATCATAATTAATACGGGCGGTGTCCATTTGCGACACATCCCATCGCAAATGCCACTATTTGCGATGGTAAACTCATCGCAAATAATCCCATAAAAAATAATCTAACCTATACCTGCCCCATCTGTTTCCCTCTCATTCTACTCATTTCTCAACTTCTCTCTCTCTTTCTTTTGAAAAATTTTCTTCTAAAATTTATAATGGTTTAAACTTTTAAATTAGAGCATAATCCGCGACTGTTATACTACAAAAGCTTCAGTTTCAAGGTATTTAACTATTTTTTTATTATTTATTTAATTTATTTTGTTTTGAATTATTTATATGTTTTGTTAATTAGATGCAATTAAATTAAATTAAGATTAGATATTTTTTTCTTGTATTTATTTTTATGTATAATTATGTGTATGTGTTAATTAAAAATAATTAGAAATAATTAGTAATAATTATAAATAATTAGTAATAAATTCTAAAAATTAGTAATAATTTGTAGTAATTAGTAATAAATTATAGTAATTAGTAATAAATTATAATAATTAGTAAAAATTGGTAATATATTGTAATAATTTGTAATACATCGTAATAATTAGTACTAAATTGTAATAATAAGGACTGATTATTAATAATAACGATTAATTAGTAATAATTAGGATTAATTAGTAATAATTAGGACAAATTAGTAAAAATTACGATAAATTAGTAATAATAAGGATAAATTAGTAACAATTAAGATTAATTAGTTATAATTAGGAATAATTAGAAATAATTATGATTAATTAGGATTAATTAGTAATAATTAGGATTAAGTAGAAATAATTAGGATCGATTTGGAATAATTAGGAATAATTAGGATTAATTAGAAATAATTATTAATAATTTGGATTAATCAGTAATAATTAGGATAAGTTAGTAATAATTTTGATTAATTAGTAATTAATAGGATTAATTAGTAATAATTAAGAAAAATTAGTAATAATTAGAATTAGTTAGAAATAATTATGATTAATTGGTAATAAGTATGATTAATTATTAATAATTAGGATTAATTAGGAATAATTACGATTAATTATGAATAATTAGGAATAATTATGATTAATTAGAATTAATTAGGATTAATTATAAATAAATGGTATTAATTAGGATGAATTAGAATTAACTAGTATCAAATAGTAGTAATTAGGATTAATTAGGATTAATTAGGATTAATTAAGAATAATTAGTTATAAATAGTAACAAATTCTAATAATGAAAACTAATTAGTAATTATTAGGTGTAGGATCGAAATATGAATGTAGATGCTCAATTATAAGGGGGGGGGGTGAATTATAAGTTTAAAAGCATTCGTTTTTAACGTTAAAGAAAACTATGTTTAATGAGGTTAAACAAGATAAATTCATAAGATTTCTTTTAGTTATATGACCTGTACTACCGTTAAGGTCGGTCAACGTTTAAAATTTATTTTCCTACTGACTACTGTATATGTGGAAACTTGGGTCGAACCCATAGGGAAGGTAAATTTGACCACTAGTCTTCTAAAAAACTTGTTAAACTGCACTGTTATTGGTAGTGGAGTTATTTTTCAAATTTTTTACTTTTTATATATATTTTTATTATTTTTTTTATAAGAAGTAGAGTGACAGAACATTGGAAAAAATGTTTAAAAACTAAACTGAATCTAGAGACAGTTGTAAAACATGGAATAACATAGATATAAACACTGATAAAAAGAACCATCTATTAAAATGCCTGGGGAGTAATCTCTATTCTACTAGTTTTGAAGGTGTTTCAATTCACGTATAGGTTGTTTCAGAGTACCACTGTAAAGAGTATGACTCACCTCCCTCGCCATGAGTTCAGTCACACAAGCCAATCAATTTAAGACTTCACCACTCCAAAATTAATCAACTGTGAACAGTTTAAAAATTAACAGTAAGACAAACTCACTGTAAGTCAGGAAGTATTTTGAATCTATTATCTTTTGAAAGTGTTTCCACAATCAATCTCGCTAACTGACTATGAAATTTTAAAATTAACCTTTTGTAAAACAATGAAAATGAATGAATTCAGTATTGATCTTGCCGATCAATACTGAATACATAAAAATGATAAAGTGAAATGATAATTTAATGATAACCATTGGAACTTCAATATTTCCCCAATCTAGAGACTTAGCTAGAAACCATCTCTATCACATAATAGAAAACAATTCAATTAAAAAGGAGAAGAATTGAAAGAAAAAAGAGGGAGGAAACTCCCTCTGCTAGTATGAATTGTGGCTCCTGGACCTCGGATCTACAAGGAAAGGTTCTCCGAGAGCTGCTCTAGAATTCGCCCCAAGGTTCTTGCTCTGCTTTCGAGTGAATGATTGAATCTCTAATGAATTTTGTCCCTCCAATGTCCCCATCTCATGAATGTACCCTGAATATAGCTACTTGCATTTTCTCAGGTAGCCACTGTTTTTTGATGCTTGTCACCAGAACTCTTCACCGACTTGAATTCCTCTTTCACTATTGCACCGCACACTTGTGTTTTTTCGTGATTGGCACATCACACTAGTTTTTCCCCTGTAACTAACTTCTGCTAAGTTAGTTGAATTCACCTGAACATTTTCCCATCTCTTGAATGAACCTGCAAAGTTAGAAAATAAAAATAAATAAATGAGAATGCAAAGAATGAAAAATAGTTATTTTTTAAGTAAAGTGTTATATTACTCGTTAAAAGTTAACTAAAGTTAATTAATAAATATATTGATTGATAATTATTATTTACTTTTATATTATTTATAAAATTATTCACTTAATATTACTATGGTAAAACATATGTTTATTAAAAAGTTATTAATTAACTTAATAAAAATAAATACTTAATTTTTTAGTTTATCATTTTTAACTAAATTGTTAAAATTTAACATCATACGTAAATAAGTAATTAAAATTTTCAAAATTTAGATTGTATTAATTATTTTTATTTAATACTTTTATTATTATTATTATAATTACTATTTAAGAAATTAAATTGTCAAATTAATTTACTTATATATCAATTTATTAATTAGTTTATTTTAATTTAATATTTAGAATTAATACTTTAGTTTTAAATTTTTTTAAATTAATTTGTATATTTTATAGTTCATTTAATTATTATTATTAATTATATATTTATTCTATTAACAATATATTAATTTATTATTAAATATTATTATTAATACAGTTTTATATTAGTTTTAGTTTTTTTATATTTTCATTTCATTCCCACAATTCTCGCGCACAGAACAATGGGACGGATTTTGATTCGCTGCACAACAGGGATCTTCAAACCCTACAGCTCCGGTAATGCCTCATCCTCCAATAGCGGGGAAACTCTTCAGCAGGAGGTAAGGCATCCCGGTTCCAGTGCTTAGCTCCAATGCGAAGGTTCTTCAATGGACACAGTATGTCCTGGAATCGAAAAGTCATCGTATCCCTCCTTCAGCTTGCGACAACTTCTGCAGATCTCCTTCTTCGACCCTAAAATTCCCAGTGTACAACACTACCCTCCAAGGAGAGAAATAGGTCTTCTTCTTCCATGTTGGACCATATATTCCTGTTACTATGGTTACAACAGAACTTTAATGGATTTTTTTTACGTTTTTTTAAAAAAATATTTTCCATAAAACGCTTTGGGAATTTTTTTTAAAAAATTCACCTCAATGGCGGCATCCCGGATGCCGCCTTTGCATTTTGGGGGCAAGGCGGCATCTGCGATGCGGCCTTTGCGCTGCGGGTGAAAGGCGGCATCCACGATGACGCCTTTCTTCTAATTTTTTTTAATGAAATTTTTTATTTTTTTTGTTTTGTTTTGTTTATATATATATATATATATATATATATATATAATCAAAACGAAAAATTTCAGTAGAATTTCTCTACTATTAAAGATCCAGCGCTACAACCATTACAGCAGTCTGGATTCTGACAGAAACTTTTACCCATACCTCCCCTTTATAAGAGGGCTTGCCCTGAAAATCATTCTGCATTTTCGATGTGGGATTCGGGTTCTACCTTTACTGCACAGTACATTTTGCATTTCCGATGTGGGATTCTGTTTCAAGTACATGACTTTGAAATACAATAAAATATAAACTATAACACCAATATAAATGAAATTTTAAACATTGATTAAACATATAATAAATAGTTGAAAACAAAAAGAATTTTCTAAAAAAAGTTGATGAAAAATAATCTATAACCTTTCAAAACCGCCTACTTGAAACTTAAAAATGTTTCAAATACGTGAATTTGAAAGACTGTAAAATATAAACTATAAAACGTTTATAATTGAAACTTTAAACATTGATTAAACATATAATAAATAGTTGAAAACAAAATAAATTTCCAAAAAAAAATGTTGATGAAAAGTAATTTATAAGCTTTCCAAACCGCATACTTGAAACGTAAAATTTTTCCAGTGTGTGAATTGGAATAACCATAAAACATAAAATAGAAGACCAATATAAATGAAATGTTAAACATTGATTAAACATATAAGAAATAGTTGAAAACAGAAGCAATTTCCAAAAAAATGTTAATGAAAAATAATTTATAAGCTTTAAAACCGCCTACTTGAAACTTAAAAATGTTTCAAGTACGTGACTTTGAAAGATTATAATTATATTACTAATTAACTAATTAATTATTATATAATTAATAGTTATATTAATAATTATCTAATTAATTATTATATAAGTAATAATTAATGAGTAATAATTAATAATTAATAATTTAATGAATAGTTATAATTAATATTTATATTACTAATTAACTAATTAATAATTACTAATTACTTATTAATAATTATTAATTACTAATTACTAATTATAATGAATAATTATAATAAATATTTATATTACTAATTAACTAATTAATAATTAATAATTACTAATTAATAATTAATTAGTTATAATTATTAATTGTATTTCTAATTAACTAAATATTTATTATATATGTAATGATTATATTACTAATTAATTATTATATAATTAATGATAATATTACTAATTAACTAATTAATTATGACATATTTAATTATTAATAATTACTAATTAATAATTAAAAATTATAATGAATAAATGTAATTATAAATTATATTACTAATTTACTAATTAATTGTTATATAATTAATAATTATATAACCAATGAACTAACTAACTGTTATATAATTAATTATTAATAATTAATAATTAATAATTATAATGACTAATTATAATTAATATTTATATTACTAATTAACTAATTAACTAATTAATAATTACTAATTACTAATTACTAATTAGTAATTAATAATTATAATGAATAAATGTAATTAAACGTTATATTACTATTTTAGTAATTTATTATTATATGATTAATAATAATATTACAAATTAACTAACTAATTTTTATATAATTAATTATTATTAATTACTAATTAATAATTATAATTAAAAATCATATTAAAAATTTACTAATTAATTATTATATAATTAATAATAATATTACTAATTAACTAATTAATTTTTACATAATTCTTTATTAATAATTACTAATTAATAATTATAATTTCTTATTACAATTAATTATCTTATTTATAATTAACTAATTAATTATTATATAATTAATAATGATATTACTAATTAAATAATTATTTATTATATAGTTAATAATTATATAATTAATCATTATATTACTAATTAAGTATTATATAAATAATAAATAATAATTAATAGTTATAATGAATAATTATAATGAATAAATATATTACTAATTAACTACTTATTTATTATATAATAATTTTTAATAATTACTAATGGATAATTATAATGAATAATTATATTACTAATTAACTATTATATAATTAATTATTAATAATATTAATTTAATAGTTAAATAAATTATTATATGTTTAATCCGTGTTTTAACTTTAAATTATATCGGTCTTATAGTTTATATTTTAGTCTTTCAAAACCGCATACATTATTCATTTTAAGTTTCAAGTAGGTGGTTTTGAAAGCTTATAAATTATTTTTCATGAACATTTTTTACGAAATTATTATTATTTTTCAAATATTTGTTATATATTTAATCCGTGTTTTATGTTTCATTTATATTGGTCTTATAGTCTATATTTTATAGGCTTTCAAAGTCACGTGTTTGAAACATTTTTAAGTTTCATGTTGGTCATTTTGAAAGCTTATAAATTATATTTTTATCAATATTTTTTACGAAATTCTTTTTATTTTAAAATATTTGTTTTATGTTTAATTCATGTATTAAGTTTCATTTATATTGGTCATATAATTTATATTTTATAATCTTTCAAATTCACGTATTTGAAACTTCTTATGTTTCAAGTAAGTGGTTTTGAAAGCTTATAAATTATTTTTTATCATCATTTTTATGATTTTATTAATCTATTTTTATATGTTTAATCCATGTTTTAAGTTTCATTTATATTGGCCTTATAGTTTATATTTTATCGTCTTTCAAAGTCACGTACTTGAAACAGAATCCCACATCGGAAATGCAGAATGTTCTGTGCAGGAAATGGAGAACCAGAATCTCACATCAAAAATGCAGAATGATTTCCATGGTAAGCTCTCTTAAAAAAAGGAGCCCTGGGTGAGAGCTTCTGTCAGAATCCAGATTGCTGTAATGGCAGTACTGCTGGATTTTAAATAGCGGATAAATTTTGCTGAAAATTTTATTTTTGTTTTTTTGTTTTGTTTATATATATATATATATATATAAACACAACAAAACAAAAATAAAAAGAAAAAAATTCTAGAATTTTTTTCCTGTTTTAGGGGAAAGGTGGCATCGTGGATGCTGCCTTTGTGGCATATTTTCGAATTTTTTTTAACCTAGCCTATTTTTAAAAAAAAAATTTTAAAAAAAATTATTTAAAAAAAAACTCGAACTTTACCCCAGATTGCAGCAACTCCTTCAAGCACGGCAGCTCCAGATCCCCTCAATTTGTCACCCACATCAGTGGTGGGTTGAGTCTGAGCTCCTCCTTCAACGACTCACCTCCTCCACCAAGGTACAAGCTCGGTTTCATCCTTGCGAAGATCAAATGGCGCAGTGATGGGGAAAGAGGTGACTTCATGAGGATGGATGAGGCTCTTTGATTAGGGAAAGGGGATGAGAATGCGTGTGAGGAATATAGAAAGGAAAGTCATCAAAAGGAGGAGGCGAGTGAGTTTGAGAGAGAGGAAATAAATATTGTCCTACTTGTAGACCGAGGCCAAGGAGTGGAACCAAATGAAGCTACTGGAGTTGAGCTGATTGATCCATGAAGACCACTTAGGATTTGGATGAAGGAGTTTGGGTACAAAACGACAAAAGTGTAAAGAAGTGAGACCATTGGTATCGATAGAAGGAAAGGATAGGAAGAAACGACATCAATGGTGTCAGTTTTAGGATGAAAAAACTGATATATATATCCATAAAACAATGGATTGGAGGTAGAAAGACACCGATAGAATAAATGAATAGGTGAGTGAAGCCGGAAAAGAAACACCGATGGTGGAAACAAATGGTGAACTAATGGTGAGTTTGTCAAACCAATGGAGGAAATGGATCGGTGAGTCACCGACTCACCTAATAGAGGAGGAAATGGTGATCTGCCGATATGTAAAGAAAGATCGGTGACAAAAAGTCACCGATAGGTTTAATAAAATGAATCCGCAAAAGATAAAATAAAAATAAGACACCAATAGTTAAAAATAAAAAAGTGTCACTGTTAGTTAAAATAAAGAGTAATCAGTGCGACGAGACACCAATAATGATTTTGGGTATCGGTGAGTTAGTGACTGACCAATAGTTGAAAATAAAATCAAAACTCACCAATGAAATGAGAGGCCAAAAAAACAACGATCGGTGAGTCAAGAAAAAATAAAATAAAATTATTAGTGAGGAAAAACATCACTGCATCATGAGAAACAATCAATTAAAATAAAAGACAAGTAACTGAAAGTCAAAACGAGAGACTGGAGCCGATGCACATAAGAGCCGAAGTTGTTTCAAAATGATCGATGAGTCATGACTCAATGATAGTTATAAAAAACATCATTGGGATGAGAGGGCGGTTAGAAGTCAAATTAACTGATCTATTAAATAAAATAATTACCATAATGAAAAACTAATTAATTCATTAAACAAATTAAATTAAAAAAAAGACTAAATTATTAACTATGAATATAAATATAAAGATTAATTAATTAAATTTCTAACCAAAATCAAAACACATACACATAATTTTTTGCAAACATAAAATTAAAATAATTAAAATTAACTAAAGATATTAAACGACAAAGTTAATTAGTTATATGACAAAATGAAACATAAAAATAAAAATGCATTATTTTATTATACTTTACCTTAAATTTATAACTTATTTAATAAGAAAGATAGTTAAACAAACTATTTAACAATGTTAATTTATTCTAATAAATCTTAATTAAAGGATAAAATATTAAAATATTGTATAAATTAATTAAAACAAAAATAAGGAAATTAAATGATTATTTATTATAAATGTCAAATTTCTAAAATGTGAGAAGATTATGATTAATAAACTGAAAAGAAATTTTATATAATTAGAATAATTAAAATGAATAAATAAAAAGAATAAAAATACATTTAATTATAAAAATTTATTAATTAACATATTTAGCGTAAAAATTCAACTATTCCATTATTAATTAAAAAGTGTCAAAAATAAGTAATTAATTTGCTAAAAATTAAATAAAATATGTGGAAAAAATATGTAAAAATAGAGGCACATCAAATTTCCCCACACTTAAGCGTTGTTTTTCCTTAAAAAATCCCATTTTTTGTTTTCTTTGAAAAATAATAAAGTGTTTATTATTAAGATCACACTGTAATATGTTCAGAACATTAAATAGAGGATTGTTAATTGATTTTGTCTTTTTGAAAAGATATCTTCAAAACAAGTCTTTACTAGAACAAATACTCATCGATAATTAAGAAATCAAAGACCATCCATCAAAGAAGATTTCATGCCTCCTATGTGAACCTACATAATGATTTAATTCAATCAAAGATCAGATTCTAAATCTAAAAATGAAAAGAGCTAAAATATCAATGAAATTATGACCTTAACCGAGGAACTTTGTACTTTGATTTTTCACCTAGGTTCCAAAAATAAATATTTTTTTTCCGAATCACCTTATTGATACAACATAAATTATTTCTATATAAACCAATTGTCCCCTTCTTGATTTGGAATTCATAATTCCCCTCACCCTAATGAACTGATTTTTGACCCTAGACACTTTATATTATTTTTTCCAATCCATGTTTCATTATACTAAGCACTGTGTATAAGCACTTATTCAAGGTGAATGGGAGGCTTATAGTAAACAGAAATGCACCCAGCATATAGGGTCTCAGAGACTCACCGTGGGATCCCAGATGCCCAGACTACTCCAGTTTGAAAACTTTAATATTAAAATCATTTCCATTATCTCACTCAGGTAATTACTTTTTATAATTAAAGGATGAATGAGGCCCCTAAGATCAATTTAAACTTCCAGTTCCAAGAGCTATGATCACAACCTCACTAAATTGTAACCCAAATCATTTTTAGAAGCATTTCTTAATACAAGATATCTATTAAACCACTAAGTATATATCACTTAACAATTCCATTAAAATTAATTTCAAACTTAATACACAAATTAACTACCAAAGATATACTGTATATAGGCAAGAACCATTTTAAAACAATGCAAAGCCTAAAATTATGAATGAATTTTGAAAACAATTTAACCAATTTTTGGACAAAAAGTTTTAAGTTGCAGTGGGAATTGATGGGATTTCAGTTAAACATAGTTTAGCACAGTCACGAATTGAACCCCTCCCTCACACTTAAAACCCAAATTTGTCCCCAAAGTTTATTTCTAAATTGGAGAAGAACAATTAAAAAATTAAGGTTCAAAATAGATTTTTAATTTAGTATATTGATGACATGTATAAATGTCACAATAATGTTCAAAAATATTGTTTTCCATAAAGAATAACTTAACAGCAGGTTCATTAGAAAGTACATGCACTATCATTTTAGTTCAGCGACAAAGATTTTTTCATTAAAGTTCTAACAAGGTATGAAACTTGTGGGTTCACAGTGGATAGGGTGTAAGCATGTTCAAAAGTATGATTTAGATGGATGTTCAATAACACATAAGGAAAGAATTCCTAACACCCTTAGCAAAGCATATTCAACAAAAAGACAAAACAACCAAAAAACATGTAACCCCCCACACTTAATTTCAAGCATTGAGAAGATTTCAATATAATAATGAAATTAGAATTTTCAGCCAGAGGAACATGCAGATTTTTTTTTTATTTTAATAGAAAGACATGCAGTGGAATTTTAATACAATTCAAGTCATGTAAAAAAATTTCAGTACACATGTAGTATAATTTTCTAATAAAAGTATAATTTTTATTAGAAAAAACAAGAGCAGAAATAAATGCAGAAGGTTGAAGTACTTTCCTGACTAGTTATTGTCCAAAAATGATCAGGGGAATTCCACTCCTTTATTGACACAAGCAGTAAAAACCTAAGATAGAACTAGGAAACAAGAACTATAAGTAACAAGTATTTCACAAAAACAAAGCATAGAAGCAACATTTTATTGAAGGTAACAAAACATAAACACAAAAAGAACCATGGGTTGCCTCCCATGAATATCTAAGTTTAAATTCCCCAGTGAGACTTTATTCAAGGTCAGTTTTCAAGCACTATGAATTCATCCAAGCCCTTATGATGTCTCTCAAAAAAAGTTTCAATCTCTGCCCATAAACTAACATGGGTTTATTCTCTTCACTTATAATTTCTAATGCTCCATTCTTCAGAACTCTCACAATTGTAAAAGGTCCAGACCATTTGGAATTTAACTTTATAGGAAAGAGTTTAAGTCTAGAGTTAAAAAGAAAGTCCTTCTGTCTAGGTTTAAACTATTTGGTTTTTATGATAGAATAATGAATGATTTTAGTCCTCTCTTTATAAATCCTTGAATTATCATAACTCTCTCTCCTAATATCATCAAGTTCACTTAGCTCAAGTAAAATCCTCTCACTAGTACTCTTAATGTTAACGTTTAGAGACTTAACTACCCAATATGACTTATGTTGCAACTCCACAGGTAAATGACAACATTTCCCATACAACAACCTATAAGAATACATATATATAAGGGTCATGGAAGCAGTTCTATAAGACTATAAATCATCATCCAATTTAAGAGACCAATCTTTCCAAGAGTTTGACACAGTTTTCTCAAGAATTTGTTTCAGTTCCCTGTTTAAAATTTCCACCTGTCCACTGGACTGTGGATGATAAGGAGTACCAACTTTATGAACACAACCATATTTCTCCATCAAAGCTTTAAATTTATAGTTCTTAAAATGTGTTCCATTTTTAGTTATAAAATATTTTTAGACTCCAAATCTTGTAAAGATATTCTTTTTCACAAATTTTATTACAGAATTGGCCGGATTGTTGGGAAGTGCCACTGCCTCAACCCATTTTGAAACATAGTCAATAGAAACAAGAATATATTCATTCCCATGAGATGATGGAAATAGACCCATGAAATCTAAACCCCATACATAAAAAATCTCAACTTCCAGAATTCCATTTTGGGGTAAATCTTGCTTCTTACCGACATTGCCTAGCCTCTGACATTTATCACAACCAAATACAAAGATCCTAGCATCCTTAAAAAGAGCAGGCCAATAAAAACTAGATTGTAGAACCTATTTAGCAGTTCTCTCACCACCATGGTGACCTCCCCATGGTGAGGCGCGACAACTCTCTAAAACAGGAATCATCTCTTCCTCAGGTATAAATCTCCTATGAATACCATCATGACATCTTCTAAACAGTATGGGATCATCCCAAAATTAATACTTAAGCTCAGAAATTAAATTATTTCATTGGTTATTAGAATTGTTTTTGGGAAAAACACATGCTGCCAGGAAGTTGGAAAAATCTTCAAACAAAGCAGATTACTTGATAGAAATAGTAATCAAATTTTCATGAAGATAAGAAGAGTTAATCTCCCAAGAATTTTTAGATTCAGATTGAGTAAGAGGAATCCTAGAAAGGTGGTTAACAACTCAATTTTCAACTCCCTGTTTATCCCTGATCTCTAAATCAAATTCTTGTAACAATAGAATCCATCTAATAAACCTAGGTTTAGTTTCCTTCTTAGATAGAAAATACTTTAAAGTATAATGATTAGTGAAAATGATGACTTTTGAACCTAACAAGTACTGTCAACACTTCTCTAGATCAAACACAGTAGCTAAAAATTCCTTTTTAGTGGTGGTATAATTTTTTTGGGATTCATCTAGCAGTATACTAGCATAGTACACCACATGAAGTTTTTTATATTTCCTCTGTCTAAGGGCAGTGCCTATAACCATGTCACTAGCATCAAACATATGTTCAAAAGGCAGATTCCAATCAGATGAAGTGATAATAGGTGATGTAGTGAGTTTCTTTTTAAGTAGATTAAATTATTTCAAATAGTTCTCATAAAAATTGAATGGTGTATCCTTGACCAGCAAAGAACACAATTTATTAGTTATTTTTCAACAATCTTTTATGAATCTCCAGAAGAAACCAAAATTCCCTAGGAAATTTCTAAGACCATTAACATTTTAAAGAGGTGGCAGTTTTTGAATAACATCAATCATAGCAGTATAAACTTCTAGAACTATCTTTGAAACCTTATGACCTAGCACAATACCTTATGTAACCATGAATTGAAATTTCTCCCAATTAAGAACAAGGTTCGTTTCAATGCATATTTCCAAGACTAACTCAAGATTTCCAAGACAAGTATCAAAAGTAATACCCAAAATGGAGAAATAATCCTTAAAAAACTCAATGATTATTTCAACAATATCTGAAAATATATCCATAATACACCTTTGAAAGGTGACTGGAGCTCCACACAACCTAAAGGGCATCCTCCTGTAAGAAAATTTTCCAATGGGGCATACGAAAGTGGTCTTTTCCTAATCCTCTGGAGCAATAGGAATCTGGTTGTAACGAGAACACATATCCAACTAATAGAAAAACTCATTTAAAGACAGAATATCATGCATTTTATCCAAGAAGGGTATTAGAAAAATGGTCCTTACTAGTGGCTGCATTAATCTTTCTATAATCAATACAGACTCTCTATTTTGTGGCTTTCCTAACTTGGAATTCTTCATTTTTTTCATTTTTAACAATAGTGAAACATCCCTTCTTAGGGAAAACCTGGAAAGGGCTGACCCAAGCACTATCATAAATGAGATATATCATTCCAGTATCCAAAAATTTGATCACTTCCTCTCTAAAAACTTCATTCATGTTCGGATTTAATCTTCTTTGATAATCTACCCCAGGCTTATGGTTAGGCTCTATAGATATTTTAAGCATACAAAATGGGGGACTAATACCCTAGATATCAACTATTGCCCAAACTATGGTAGATTTTAACTTCTTAAAAACTTCCAATAGTCTTTCCTCTTGATTTTCATTATGTTCAGAAGAAATTATTATAGGAAAAGAGGAGTTCTCACCCAGAAATGAATATTTGAGATGAGAATGAATTAGTTTCAGTTCAAGAACGGGTTTTTCTACAGTATAAGGATATCTCTTAGGCCTAAGAGGTCCAACATCTTCACCATAACTCTTGTAAGGAGTATTAAATGTTAAAATATTCTCAATATCATGCTCAGATTCATAAGTAATAGTGCTGCTATCCAACATGGGTAGTACACTATCTAGATTTTCCATTTCAAAATTCATCAAATTAATTAGATAAAAATAATCTAGTTTTCTTATAATTTTTCCCTCAATATCATAAAAGTGTTTAGTAAGCTTGGTGTTAATATAAACACCCCCAAATTCACTCAAAAATCTCCTAGGTTCAGAAATAGAGGAACCTTCTACAACAAAAACTGAACAGTTATCCAGTTTTAGAAAATTTTCCTGATTAAGAGTTTGAGTAGAATTTTCAATTTCTAAAACAGATTATATAGGATTTTCGGCTTCACAAATATTTTCTTCAATAGAGGATTGATTTTCATATTTTTCAATATTTTCAGTTGAGTTCTCATCTTATAAGGACTATAGTATTGAACAGTTTTCAGAAAACATTGGCCCTTTAACATTTTTAAACACATTGAACTCTTCTTGTTGTTCTCCAATATTAAAAACATGTTTCCCCTTCGAGACATCAAGGACAGAACCACCTATGGCCAAGAAGGGACTACCCTTGATGATGGGAACCTCTTAATCACACTCCATATCTACGACTAGAAAGTCTGTAGGCAAAAACAGCTTCCCAACCCCAACTACAAAAATCATCTATCCTACCCACAAGATGAATGAATGATCTATTAACTAACTGTAGTATGACTATGGTGGGTTGAAGGTCACCCAACCTCAACTATTGAAATAGTGAGGATGGGAGTATATTAATGCTAGAACCTAAATCACACAAACAGTTGATTTGATCAGAGTTTCCCGGTGTGAAAGGTATGAAAAAACTACCTGGGTATTTTAGTTTAGGTGTGCTTTTCTTTTGGAGTATAGCACTGCACTCTTTACTGAGGCTGTAAGTAGAAAATTCTTCCAGTGGTTTTTTATTCAAAACAATTTTCTTCAAAGATTTCAAGTAAGATGGAATTTGAATTATATCTTGATTGAATGGAATGTTCTCTTGATGTTTAGAAGGAAGACCAAGGAAATGAATAAGTTTATCCTTGGTGTTACTTAGTGGTTTCAGCTTCTCAAGGAAAGGGATGGGTGGGGAAAATTTTTTAAGGACAGTAGGTATATCCCTCACCTCTTCCTTAACTTTTTATTTTCCTTTATTATTTTTATTTTTAGAAGAAGTTTCAACTTGAGTTTCAGGTGAAAAATTCAGATTCTAATCATTTTCAGGACTTTTTTGGGAATTTCTATCATGTGTAAAAATCATATTTTTATTTCTATATTGAAGCATATTTTCATTTTGGGAATTTTCATGGTCTTTTCCAGCTATAGTTTGAGTATTACACCCACTTATAGTGACAACAACCATGGAATTCTCTCTAGGGTTATGTTTAGTGGTACTAGAAAGTATACCTTTTCCCCCAGATGAAAAATACCTTGCAAGTTAACCTGACTATGTTTTCATGTTTTGTATTCTCATATTAGTTTTTATTTTATCAGACTCATATTGATTTTGATGTTTGGACAGTTGAGTCATGTATCTGTCATATTGATAGTTTATTTTGTTCAAAATTAGATGAAGATTATAGGATATGTGATTATCATTGTTTCCTTGTACATTTTAAGACTAACCCCTTTGTTGATTTTGAATGTTTGGTCTTGGTTTATTAGAGAAATTAGGGGTAGTGGATTGTTTAATTAAGCCTTGATCTTTTTAGGATAGATTAGGGTGGTTCCTATATACATGATTATAATTGTTTGAAATGGATCTTCTTTAGGAGGCATTCTAGGACGATAGTTAACAAAGTTCAAATTCTCTTATTGATGGGCTGGTATATCAAAATTAAGACAGAAGTTTTCAGTATTCCCAAACATACCACACTGGACCCACTGTTCCCTTAAATATTTGTTGGTATTTTTAAGTTGGTTAACAGTTTGTTTTGAGTTCTAATTAATTAAGGATTAAAGTTGGTTGGTGATTTCAACAAGTTGAATTTGAGTTTCATTCATTGAACTAGTGTTTGAATTAAAATTTCTATTGACACTTTTCCTTCTTGAATTTATATTTTGTGAATTCAGTGTAAGATTATTAAGAATTTTTCTAAGTTCTACATATGTTTTATCATTATAATTACCCCCAGCAGCTTGGTCTACTAGATTCTGTCCAGAGGAGGACTGCCCATTATAGAATGTATCTATAAGAAGGTGTTATGGGAGTTAATAATGGGAACACTACCTAAGTAGATCCCTAAATCTATCCCATGCTTCATCGAAAGCTTCTCTATCCTTTGATAAAAACTAGTTATCTTTGTTCTTAGTTCACATTTTAGTCTCTAAGGATAAAATTTCATAATGAATGAATTATACACTTGATCCCAGTTTTAGAAAATGTTCTCATCTAGACTTAGAAACCAATTCCAAGAATTCTCCTTAAGTATAAAAGGAAATACCCTCATTATTAGTTCATTTTCAATGAGTCTTAGAAGAGGTGATTGTGGCACAGTATTGTATAAATCTCTAATGGAGACTAAAGAGACCTCATTAGAGAGCCCATTAAAAGTAGGCAATAATGAAATGTGTGATTGTTTATGTTCATAATTTCAGGCCCTAGAAATTAATCTGATGGATGCAGGATTACTTGAAACTTGAGGGAGTTGAAATTTTCTCATCTTAGGTCTTTCATGTTTATCTAAAGGTTCTAGTTGATTTTGGAAGTTTTTAGGTGCGGAAACTCTATTATCTAAGTCTTCCATTTCAGTTTTGTTCTTCTTTCTTAGAGGAGTGAGATGTTTGCCTATTTCTATGTTCATAGGCTCTAGGATAAAAATAAAATGTCTTGTGCTCATACAAACATAAATAGGCAGTCCTCAGTATAAATTGAAGCATATTTTTTAAACAGTTTTCAATATTTTTTTTTAATTTTATTGGGTCTTTTAATAAGATGTTTTTATTGTTTTTTTGAATTAATGGCTCATGTATTCCCCAAAAACGGCTCTAAAAACATGACCTGTACTATCATTGAATTCAGTCAAAGTTTTAAATTTATATTCCTACTAACTACTGTATATGTTGCAAGAAGGGGCAAACCCACAGGGAAGGTAAATTTGGCCACTAGTCTTATAAAAAACTTGGTAAACTCCACTATTGTGGACAATTGGGTGATTTTTTTTATTTTTTCCCTTTTTATATGTTTTTTTATTATTTTTCTTTTTATAAGAAGTAGAGTGACAGAACATTGGAAAATATGTTTAAAAACTAAATTGAAACTAGAGATAGTTGTAAAACATTGAATAAAAGAGATATATAACATAGATAAAAAGAACAATCTATTAAAATGCTTGGGGAGTAATCTCCATTCTACTAGTTTTGAAGGTGTTTCAATTCACTTATAGGTTGTTGTAGAGTACCAATGTAAAGTGTATGAATCACCTCTCTCTCTAAGAGTTAAGTCACACAAGCCAACCAATTTAAGAGTCCGCCACTCCAAAATTAATCAACTGTGAACTATTTGAAAATTAACAGTAAGATAAAAACACCACAAGTCTTGATGCCTTTTGAATATATTATCTTTTGAATGTTTTCCACAATAAATCTCACCAATTTATAGTGAAAATTAAATTAAACTTTGGTAGAACAATAAAAATGAATGAATTCAGTATTGATCTCACCGATCAATACTGAATACATAAAAATGATAAAAGTGAAATGAGGGTTTAATGATAACCAGTGGAACTTCAATATTTCCCCAAACTAGATACTTAGCTAGACATCATCTCTATCTCATACTCTAAAACAATTAAATTAAAAAGGAGAAGAATTGAAATAAAACATAGGGAGGAAACTCCCTCTGCTAGCATGAATTGCTCCTCCTGGACCTCAGATCTCCAAGGAAAGGTTCTCCGAGAGTTTCTCCAGAATTCACCCCAAGGTTCTTTCTCTACTTCCGAGTGAATGATTGATTATCTAATGAATTTTGTGCCTCCAATATCCCCATCTCATGAATGTCCCATGAATAATACATCTTTCTCTGTCTTAAGTAGCAACTGTCTTCTGCTGGTCGTCACCATAACTCTTCACAAACTTGAATTCATCTTTCACTATTGCACCGCACATGTGTGTTTTTTCGTGACTAAAACAACACTCTAGTTTTTCCCTTGTAAAAAACTTCCTCTAAGTTAGTTGAATGCCCCTAGACTTTTTCCCGTCTCTTGAATGAACCTTCAAAGTTAGAACACAAAAATAAAGAAATGAGAATAGAAAGAATGAAAAATAGTTATTTTTAAGTTAAGTGTTTTATTACTCATTAAAAGTTAACTAAAGTTAATTAATAAATATCATAATTGATAATTATTATTTACTTTTATATTATTTATAAAATTATTCACTTAATATTTCCATTGTAAAACATAAGTTTATTAAAAAGTTATTAATTATGTTAATAAAAATAAATAATAAATTTTATAGTTTATCATTTTTGACTAAATTATTAATATTTAACATCATAAGTAAATAAGTAATTAAAAATTTTATAATATAGATTGTATTAATTATTTTTATTTAACAATTTTATTATTTTTATTATAATTACTATATAAAAAATTAGATTGTTAAACTAATTTATGTATATATCAATTTATTAATAAGTTTATTTGAATTTAATAATTAGAATAAATACTTTAGTTTTAAATATTTTTAAATTAATCAGTATATTTTATAGTTTATTGAATTATTATTATAAATTATATATTTATACTATTAACAATATATTAATTTATTATTAACTTTTATTATTGATTTATTTTTAAATTTGTTTTAGTTTTTTATATTTTTATTTCATCCCCCCCAATTCTGGCGCACAGAACCAGGGGAGGGATTTTGGTTTGCTGCACAATAGGGTTCTTCGAACCCTACGGCTCCGATGACACCTCATCCTCCAATAGCGGGGAAATTATTTAGTTGGAGGTGAGGAATCCCGACTCTAGTGATTAGCTCCAATGTGAAGGTTCTTCAATAGACACTGTATGTCCTAGACTCAAACTGACATCAAATCCCTCCTTCAGCTCGTGAAAACTTCTACAAATCTCCTTTTTCCTCCCTAAAATCCCCAGTTCATTGCACTTCCCTATAAGGAGGGAAATCAGTCTTCTTTCTTCCAAGCCAGATTGTGGCTTCCTATTCCCGTGGTGACAAAAGAACTTCACCCCAGATTGCGACGACTCCTTCAAGCACAACGGCTCCAGTTCACCTCAAGGCGACACCCACATGAGCGGTGGGTTGAGTTTGAACTCCTCCCATAATGAATCACCTCCTCCACCAAGGTATATGCTCGGTTCCATCCTTGAAAAGTTATAATGGATCTGATATGGGGAAAGAGGCGAATGCGTGAGGATGGAGGAATCTCTTTGATTAGGGAAATGGTATGGGAATGCATGCGAGGAATATAGAAAGCAAAGGCATCAAAAGGAGGAGATGAGTGAGTTTGAGAGAGAGGAAATTGAAATTGTCCTGCTTATAGATCAGGGCCAAGGAGTGGTGCCAAATGCAGCTACTGGAGTTGAGCCGATTGATCCCTGAAGACCACATAGGGTTTGGATGAAGGAATTTGGGGACAAAATGACAACAGTGTAAAGAAGTGAGACCATTGGTATCGATATAAGCAAAGGTGAGGAAGAACCGACATCGATGGTGTTAGTTTGAGAATGGTAAAACCGATAGATGTATCCATAAAACAATGGACCGAAGGAAGAAAGACATCGATAGAATAAATTAATTTTTGAGTGAAGTTGGAAAAGAAACACTGATGGTGTAAAAAATGGTGAACTAACAGTGAGTGCGTCAAACCGATGGAGGAAATAGATCGGTGAGTCACTGACTCACCGAACAGAGGATGCAACAGTGAGGCGCTGATAAATAAAAAATATATATGATAACAAGTCACCAATAGTTTTAATAAAATAAATCACCGTATGATAAAATAAAAATAAAACATTGATAGTTAAAAATAAAAAAGTGTCAGCGTTAGTTAAAATAAAGAGTAATCGGTGTGACGAGACACCGATAATGATTTTGGGTATCGGTGAGTCCGTGACTCACCGATAGTTGAAAATATAATCAAAACTCACCGATGAAATGAGAGACTGAAAAATCAAAAATCAGTGAGTTGTGAAAAAATAAAATAAAAAGATCAGTGAGTTACAACATCGGAGCATTGTGAGAAACTATCAATTAAAATAAATGACAAGTCACCGAAAGTTAAAAACGAGATACTTGAGCTGATGCACATAAGTGAACGAAGTTGTTTCAAAATGATCGGTGAGTCATGACTCACCGATTGTTATAAAAAACTTCGGTGTGATGAGGGGTCGATGAGAAGTCAAATTAAATAATCTATTAAAAACTTAATAATTAACTTAAAGAAAAACTAATTAATTTATTAAAGAAATTAAATTTTAGAAAAAACTAATATATTGTTAACTACGAATATAAATATCAAGATTAATTTATTAAAATTATATCTAAAAGAAAAAAAAACAACAAATTATCTTCAAACAGAAAATTAAAATAATTAAAATATATTAAACAACAAAGTTAATTAGTTAGATAACGAAATGAAACTTAAAAATAAAAATGCATTATTTTATTAAACTTCACCTTAAATTTTTAATTTATTTATTAATAAGTATGGTAAAAAAATTATTTAACAGAGTTAATTTATTCTAATAAATCTTAATTAAAGAATAAAATATTAAAATATATTCTAAATTAATTAAAACACCAATAAAGAAATTAAATTTTTATTTATTATTAAAGTAAAATTATTAAAACGTGATCAGATTAAGATTAATAAACTAAAAAGGAATTTAATATAATTTGAATAATTATAATGACTAAATAAAAACACTAAAAACATATTTAATTATAAAAATTGATTAATTAACATATTTAATGTAAAAATACAAATATTCCATTATTTATTAAAAAGGGTGAAAAATGAGTAATTAATTTGATAAAAAATTAAATAAAATATGTAGAAAACTATGTAAAAATAGAGCCACATCATTCTACAAACATTCTAGTTTCTAGAAATATGGTTCCAAAAATGAAACTTAAAGAATCTTTATAAGGAAAAGATTCTACCTTAAAGTGTATAGAATCTTACTTATCAGAGTATACAAAATAACAAGAAAGTATAAGAAGGTTATACTTTATTCCTTTATCAAAATACAACAAAAATAAACTTGAAACAAAACAAGTAACAAGTATGAAATATTTTAACCCAAAGAGCATGGTATCAAAAAACCATGGATAAATGTCCCTTGATTTATACTTTCAAGAAATTATGTCTTACCCACACTAGGGTAAGCCCTCGATATGAATATTGAAATATGTCTTTCTATCCCTGCAATCACTGGAGATTTAAGGTAGTTGGAACCTCAATCTTCATATCCAACTTTAAGGTTATTGGAACCTCTGTCATCCCATGCTCGGAAGTCCTCGATTGTACATAGAAACAATCAGAGTTTCATGAAGCAAGATGAACAAAATGTTCAGTACACCAGGCATGATATTCTCTCTCTCCAGAAATCACTTCAACAGTATAAAATCTCTATAGTGAAAGATCATGTTTGAGTCAGCATTGAGATCATTCAAATGAGATCCTGTTTATAGGTACTTCCCAATGGTCGACTCCCTCATCCAACAATCATGTTTTTCCTTGAATTTCAGAGGGAATTATACACATGTCACTCACAAAACGGTTAATTAGAAACAGAATGTACAACACCATTTCATAACTATAACAACTGTAAGTAAAATAAAGTTACTTAACCATATCTATTTTTTTAGAGTCTAAGGAAAAATAGAAGATTTGATTCTAAGAAAATAATAATTTGTAGACTATAAATCAAGGATATTTGGATTTGTTTTTCCAAAGAATTCAGAACCCAAATTTTATAGATTTCAGAATATGAATTATAATGAATTTGGGGTCTGAATTATTATGAAATCTGAGTCTAAATTTTAAGGAATTTGGAGTCTGAATTTGGAGGAATTCAATGTCTGAATTCTAGGGAATTCGTAGTCGAAAATCTGAGGAATTTAGAGTCCGAATTCTGAAGAATTAAAAGTCTACATTCTGAGGAATTCAGAGTCACAATTTCAGATAATTCAGAGTTTTAATTTCATATAATTAAGACTCTGATTTTCAATGAATTGGGATTCTGAATATCAGATAATTCATAGTCTGAATTTAAGAGAATTTGGAGTCTGAATTTTAGAGAATTTGGAGTATGAATTTCAGAGAATTCGAAGTCTGATTTTCAGAGAATTCGGAGTCTGAAAACAAAATACTCTATAACTAAGGATTTATAGGATTCGAAGTTTTTAGATATGAAACCAAATTTTACCCTTTAGGAATAGAAGAGTTATATTTATAGAAACTATAAAATGAATAATGAAAACATTGTTAATGATAAATTTCCTTGGGGAAGTAAAATTTTCCTTATTAAGATAAATCTTAGGGGGAAAATAATTTTCCTTAAGATAAAGTGTTTTCTATTTTCAAAACATATAGGAATTGAATCTTCATAAAAAATATTATTTACTCAATAATATACCCCTTTTTGGAGAGCACAAACATCCTTATGAAATAGAATATAGAGACTTAGTGTTTTTCTTTATAAACATAAAAGAAAACTTATATCCCTTTACACATGAATCCTAGTAAATAAGACTAACTTGCCCTTAGGTTTTGAAATCGCTAAGGATTGAATTCTTGATTTCTTAAATGAATTTTTTAAAAGAAGAAAATACAACAAAATATTATAAATGGGTATAATTATCCTTCTTTATCCATCAACATTAACTTCTTTCCAATGGTTTTCAGCTTCTTTATCTCCTTTTGATCTTCTTCCATAAGATTGAGTTATAAGGCCCCAGCCTTAAACATCACTTAACCCTAAGTTACTTCAAGAATACACGTTGAGGATCTTTTAAAGTTTATAGTTTTAGAGAATTTGATCATAAAACATGCATTACATTCCACATTTAAGAAAAGTGGTTACATAAAAGATAGTATTCATTTTTCCCATCTATGGAAACATATTTAAAATAAAACATGGATTCTATCTTGAAACTTCCTTGACACTATCATCATATCATGTACCTTTCCCTTGACCTGTGAAAAACATTTCAAAAAAACTTGGGATGAGCATAAAAAGCTCAGTAAGGGATATAAAAATATGGAAAGGAAACATGAGTACATATATACATAAGAATGAAATCATAATTTACCCATAAAACATAAGCACTTTAACATACCTCATCAAATCATAAATAAATCATAGAAATCATAAGACATAAAGGTAACTTAAGGCATTCATAACATTCTTACGTAGGGAGTAACCCTCTTGGTTACGTTTGGAATACCCATCACAGTATATTCCCTAAATCTCTTCAGAGAAAACTTAACGTTTAACCCCTTTGCATTACCAAATGCATTGGAGAGATATATCGGGCTCACCTGCCCTTAGTTTATCACGGAACCACCAGTCTTCATAATAATGCCCAAGAACCATAACATAATCATATCACATAGAACATGCATAAAGGAAACATAAAATTTCCACATTTCAATCACAAGATATCAATACAACACATTGATATAATAAAAACATTATGAAAACCATTTTCAATACCAAAATAAATGAAAAGTAAAACATGGTATTTATTTTTCATTTAAAAAATATGTATGGCTTGTAGAGGAAGCCGAAACTCAAATAATGGTTACGGTGGCGGAGAAGTCGTTGTCGCCGCATACGTACGACAAAAACAAAACATTCCCTTTTTTCGTTTAGTAAACAATTCATATAAAAAGATTTCTTTTTGAGTAAACGTAAAAGTCAAAGGGGTTTATACACCGTATAAAAGAAAGTTGTGTATAAAACATAATATGCCTCAATGAAAAGAGATTGAGACGAAGTCCCATACCTCGGGTCCGACTTGAACTGATCGTTTTTTAATGTCCTGAATAATAAACTTGAGTTAATTTATACTTGCTTAAGAACCTTTTTCAAGTTAATTATTCCTTTTATATCACTTATTACCATGTCATGAACACTATGTAATTATTTAAGTTAATAACGGTCGTTTTAATGATCATTGGTACTTGAGTCAAAAATATGCTCTTTATAATTACAAGTTGTTCATGTATCCATTATATCCAGAGTTATACTCAAGATGTATATATCATATATATCCTATATATCTAGTATATACATGCATTTATAATATTACATAACATTTAGAGGTAAGAAATGAAATGCACCGATCATGGAGACGGTAAGCCATACGTACCCATGAACGCTACTTCCATTTCTATTTCATATTTAATGGAATTAAAACATAATTATACATAATAGTATTATAATTACAGTATTTTATCATATATAATATAATTCAATCTATCCTTTATATGTACCACATATGGTATTAATGAATCAAATCACATTGAGGGGGCGGTAGTCCGCATTTCCTAAAATGAAGATATCGCGTTTACCCATAATGGAAAATATAAAGGTATGCCATAAATGAAAAATAAAGAAGCTTAAGGAAAACATAAACATATTATATATCATATATAAATATAGTGACATCATAATGGCCACCTTTTAAGGTGTTAGAAGAATATTGAACAATCATCGTTTTGTGAGGCAAAAATTCACCATCCATAGAAACAATATGTTCTTTAACCATTAGATGTAGGTGTGTGTAAGTGTAGCTAGAATTATTCTTATAACAACATCCTAGGATATTTAAGATACTGGATTTGTCACAAAATAAATGAATAAAAAGAGTTTAGTGGGGTTGGATAAGCAAAATAAAACAAAAGAGCACAAGTGAAGACATTACCTTAAAATCGGGTAACTCTTTTTGATTTGAGCTCAAAGGATTCCTTGGGAAGACTTCTCCCCAAAGTGAGGCTTCAAGGAGTAATAGAGGGATGTGGAGAGACCAAATGGACAGGGGTTGGCTGAGCCAAAGGCTTGAGAGGTGTGGTTAAGGTGGTAGAGGTGGGGGCCTTTTATAAGAGGAGAGGAGGGACACTCTTGGAAAGTTATAAAAGGTTACTTTATTAGAAAATGATTTTCGGATTTAAAAGGTCCCAAAATTATATATTTCGAGGATAAGGTGATAAGAGTTAGAAATCCACCCATCCAATAGGGTTTTGACATGTGTAGGTCTTATATTTGACATTATCTGTTCATTTTATTTAAATTGTTAAATAATGAGGTAATTGCTGCATCATCATGGTGTCATAAATAATTTAATTTATTTAATTTCTAAAAATTATAAGAAAAATATCATGATTTAGGAAATATGTTTATATTTCTAATTAATATTTATAGTCAAAAATATAACCTGTATAACCCCATTTAAATATTGTTTTAGTAAAACAACTCATGTTTGTGACATTTTTATTTTAACTTTAAATAAAAAGGTATTAATGTCATTTTCCTACAAAAGTTGCTCCATGGGGTCCCCAAGTTGACCCATGGATTTTCTGGGTCGGGCATGACACATAAAATAATGGTAGGACATGTTTCTAGGTCATTTAATATTATTAAAAAAATTATTTTTACCTTAAACTACACTAATTACCTCTAATCACGATTAAAAACTTAAAAGTTACTATTCACCAAAAAATTATTTTAATCCCATTGAACCACATTTTACTTCTTAATGACAACCATGTATGTCAGATTTTTGAAATTCAAAACACAGAGGTGGTAAAATTTCATTTAAACGAAAAATCAGTTTTTTTAAGTACCACTTAGTGGTTTAACTATTCATCAAAAATTGAAGTTTTTCAGAAAAATAACAAAAATTCATCCTAAGCTATATTTGATATTATGAATTCAAAAATGATGTCTATTTTACAAAATTAATAAAATATAAGTTGAATTAATTAATTTAATAATTAATTCCCACTGTCAAAGCAAATAGCGTGTTTTTATGAAATAACAAGTATCAAAAGATTGACACTAGTTTAAGTTCAATTTCAAAGTGAAATTAATTCCAATGACCACCATTGGATTAATTTGGTAAAAATATATTCTAATTTTACTTTAAAACCAAATCAAAAGATAATCAAATCATATAAATAAATTAGATTAAAAAGAGGTTTTGAATTAAAATGCAACAGTTTTCACTATTGATTAAAAAAATGAACTTTATCGGAAAAATACCAAAAATTTAAACACAGTAAAATTTGATGTCCCAATTCTAAAGAATATTTTTATTTGGTCCAATAGAATGTATAAGAGTGACCAAAACTATATTTATGGACGGTTCGCCATCAAAAGGTGATAAGTCGATCTTTAGTGAATGTTAGAGTATATATGCCTAAAATTGAATTATTTTCGTATTTTAAGCCTTTATCCTTTGTTGGATAAATGTAAAAACATTTAACAAACATATATAATCATATATTAGTTATTTCCATTCATTCCTGCCAATACAACAGCTACGTGTTAACTACCATTTAAAATAATATTATTTTATTACTAGTGTGCAACGTAAGATTTCAAAGAAACTCTTTGTTGCGTATCAGGTACGCTATCGAACATAGAAACCCCTTTAAAGTAAAATTAATATTTAATTGATAAATGTCAATAAAAATTAAAATTATTTATTCCTTATTTACCTGGGATGTTACATCCTTCCCCCCTTTTGGGAATTGCATCCTCACAATTTTATTCACTTATCAAAATAAGTGGGGGTATTTATCCCTCATAGAATTTTCAGATTCCCATGTCGCCTCTTAAACCATATGGTTTTTCCAAAAAACCTTTACCTGGTGAATTACCTTATTCCGCAACACTTGCTCTCTACGGTCAAGAATCTGGACTGGTTGTTCTTCATAAGAGAGTTTCTCTTCCAACTGAACTACCTATCGGCTCAAAACATGAGATGGATCTGGCATGTACTTCCTTAAGATTGAAACATGAAAAATATTGTGTACCTGAGATAAGCTTGAGGGTAAAGCCACTTGGTATGCAACTGTTCCAACTCTCTCTGGAATTTCATATGGTCCAATGAACCTTGGACTCAGTTTTCTTTTCGTACCAAATCGCATCACACTTTTCCATAGTGAAACTTTGAGAAAGACATGATCACCAACCTCGAAAGATAGATCCTTCCTCCGGTTATCCGCATAAATCTTCTGCATGCTCTGAGATTTTCTCATGTGTTTCTGAACCAACTGAAATTTTTATGCCATCTATTCTACCAATTCTGGTCCCATCAGCTTCCTTTCACCACATTCATCCCAAAAAGTTGACGTTTGACACAGCTTCCCATATAATGCCTCAAACAGTGCCGTCTGTGTATTGGAATGAAAACTGTTATTATAAGAAAACTCAACCAAATAATGATGTTAGTCCCAAATTCCCTGATAATCCATCAAACAAGCACGTAGCATATCCTCCAATGTCAGAATTTTTCGTTCTGACTGCCCATCTGATTGAGGATGAAAAGCTATACTAAATTTTAATTCAGTACCCAACGACTTCTGAAGGCCTTTCCAAAAGTTAGAAGTGAACCTGAGATCACGATAAGATACAATGGATAGAGGAACTCCATGTAACCTAACTATCTCTTTAAGATACAAACAGAAAATTTGATCTAGGGAAAAATTATCTCGTATGGCAAGGAAATGAGCAGATTTAGTCAAGCGATCAACAATAACCCAGATTGCATTATTACCTCAAGGTGTCTTCGACAATCCCACAACAAAGTCCATGGATTTATTCTCCCATTTACACTATAGCACTGGTAAAGGATGAAGCATCCCTTTTGGTAACTTCCACTCTTCTTTAACCTGTTGACAAGTCAAACACTTCATAGTAAAATCAACAATATCCCTTTTTATTCCGTCCCACCAGTAATACTCCCAAAGATCTCTATACATCTTAGTACTGCCAGGATGAACTGAAAATGGAGAACTATGAGCATCACATAACGAATCTATCTTCAACTGTGAATCACACTACACACACAATCTGTTCCCAAATCTCCAAACAAAATCATTATCAATATTGAATTCAGGCAACTTACCCTTCTGAACCAGCTCTACCTTTTTCTACAACTCACTGTCTTGCTTTTGTGCTTGCTTAATTCTGTCTGATAGAGAAGATTTCACTGATACCTAAAAAAAACAGAAGGACATCTTGCACCAACAACTTCTATTCCAAAGTTCATCAAATCCTTAACCAAAGGATCATGTTCCAAATGCAACATTTTTAATGAAGTATTACTCTTTCGAATCAAAGCATAAACCACTTTATTTTCTTTTCCCAGATGGTAATGAATTGTAAAATCATAATCCTTGATTAATTATAGCCATCTCATCTGTCTCATGTTCAATTATTTCTGAGTGAATATACACTTTAAACTTTTTTGATCCTTATATATTTCACACATTACTCCATAAAAATGATGCCTCCAAAATTTTAAAGCGAAAACAACAACAACTAATTCCAAATCATGTGTAGGGTAATTTACCACATGAGTTTTCAACTGTCATGAAGCATAAGAAATTACATGATCATTCTTGATTAAGATGCAACCAAGTCTTTTCAATGAAGAAACACAGTAGATAACAAACTCCCCATTCCTGGATGGTAGTGCCAAAACTGGAGGATTCACCAATCTTCTTTTCAATTCCTGAAAACAATCATCACATTCTTTTGTCCAAATAAACTTAACACCCTTCCGAGTTAGCTTAGTCATTGGACTAGACAAACATGAAAATTTTCTAACAAACCTTCGGTAATAGCCTTCCAAAACAAGGAAGCTATGAATCTCAGTTACATTTGTGGGTCTTGGCCATTCTTCCACAACCTTTGTTTTTGCAGGATCAAAAGTTATCCCATCTTTAGAAACAATATGACCAAGGAAAGAAATTTGTTGCAACCAAAACTCACACTTGCTGAATTTCCCATAAAATTTAATTTCTTTTAAGGTTTGAAAAATAACCATTAAATGTCTTTCATGCTCCCCTTTACTTTTAGAAACCACTAAAATATCATCAATGAAAACCACCACAAACTTATCCAAGAACTCATGGAAAATTATATTCATTAAGTCCATGAATACAAAAGGTGCATTGGTTAGCCCAAAAGGCATTACTACAAATTCATAATGGCCATATCTTGTACGAAACACAGTCTTCGGAATATATGCTTCATTTACCTTCAACTAATGGTACCCCGATCTCAGGTCAATCTTTGAAAAATACTAAGCTCCCTGGAGCTGATCAAACAAATCATCGATATGAGGAAAATTATAACTGTTCTTAACAGTGATGTTATTCAGGGATCTATAATCAATGAAAAGTCTCATTGAACCATATTTCTTTTTAACAAATAAAATAGGAGCACCCCATGGTGATGTTCTAGGTCGAATGAAACCTTTCTCTAATAAATCTTGCAATTTATCCTTCAACTCTAAAAGTTAAATTTGAGCCATTCGATAAGGGGGTTTTGAAATTGGCTTAGCATTAGGAACTAAGTCTACAGTAAACTCAACTTCCCGATCTGGTATTATTCCAGGAAACTCATCAGGAAAAACATCAGGATACTCATTTACCACTGGCACATCATTAATCTGAATAGTTCCCTTGTTTTCAACAATATGTGAAAGGTAACATTCATTTCCATATTTTAAAAGTTTCTCGGCCTCTTGATACGTTATCAACAGTAAGGGTTTATTCTTGTACACAAATTGAATGTATTTCTGAAAAGAAACTTCTTTAGCTCTAAAATCAATCTTAGCATGGTAAATAGAGAACCAATCCATACCCAGGATAAAATCAAACTCTACAAGAGGTAAAAAAATAATGTTTGCAAGTAGGTTCTTTCCACAGATAAGGATAAGAAGATTCTTATAAATTATTTTTGCCTCAACATTTCCCCCAGGTGTTTTTACCAAAAGTTCAGGAGTCATTTCTTGAGATGGTATTCCCATTTTACTAGAAAAGTTTTCAGAGATGAAAGAATGTGTAGACCCTGAATCAAAAAACACACTGGCATAATCTGAAAAAACAAACAAAGTACCTAATACGACTTCATTTGATGGCCCGACATCTGCTGAAGTAGTTTAAAAGGATTTCACCACCCCTTTCTTCTTGTAGAATAACTGCTTCCCATCACTTTATCTCTTTTTCAGACACTCGTTTTCATAGTGACCCATCTCATTGCACTTAAAACATTTCACTAACTGTAAATCAAATTTGGTCTTACCATCACCCTGATCTTTTTCAGTGCAATAATGATCCTTTTGTCCCATCTTACCGCATCGGTAGCACTTTACAGAATTCAAAAGACATTCCCCACCATGCCTTTTACCACATTTATCACAAACTGGAAACATAGTTTTCTTACCGTTAGACCTTTTTGAAGAATTCTTTCCTTTCTCCTGCCACCTCGGTCTCTTCTTCTACTGGTTGTTATAGAACACTTGATCATCGAAAAACTCCATTTACACCTTCTCAGCACATCGAACAAATTTTTCATAACTTTTGAACTCACAAGAAGCTAAATCCCTTAGATATTTTGGCTTTAGTCCTGTGTAAAAACAATTGATTTTACTATCAAGGTCTTGGAAAAACTTTGGAGCATACCTTGCCAATCGAGTGAACCTCTCTTCATAGGCATCCACTGAGTCTTCCTCTTGCCTCAATTCCAAGAATTGTTTTTCCATCTTAAGTCAAACAACCTTAGGAAAATACTTCTCAAGAAACATACCTTTGAATTCATCCAAGTCGAGAGCATCAATCTCATCAGCGTCCCTGATATTTTTAACCATCGACCACCACCGATCTGCTTCACCCTCCATACGGTAAATAACAAGACTAACATTTTGATTGTATGAACAGCCCATGACATTGAAAATATTCTCCAGTGCTTTAATCCACCCTTCATCTAGAACATGGTCAGATGATCCTCTGAATGACGGGGGATGTTTCCTCATGAAATGTTCCACCACTGACATATTCTTCTGCGGTTGATTTGACTGATCTCGTGCATGGATACCACCACCATTTTTGCTTGAGTCAACTGCGCCATTACTGCAACAAACTGTTCAGTTCCAATTCCAACCATCTCAGGATGCTGATTCAGAAGGTTATTTCCTTCTGTATGCCTTCCTAGCACTGCTTCCCTGTTTCCTCTGCGGAAAACCATTCCGAACAAACATGTCTTAGATGAAGCAACATGGTAATCTTAAAATTCTATATCATTTCAAAAAAAATATGTTTGGATAATCATTTAATAGAATTCTAACTCCTAAAGTTATCTAAACTAACCTTTGATACCAACTATAAGTCCCCAACCTTAAACATAACTTAATCTTGAGTTACTTCAAGAATACACGTTGAGGATCTTTTCAGGTATAGAGTTTTAGAGAATTAGATCATAAAACATGCATTAAATTCCATATTTAAAAAAAGTGGTTACATAAAAGATAGTATTCATTTTTCCCATCTACGGAAACATATTTGAAATAAAACATGGATTCTATCTTGACACTTCCTTGACACTATCATCATATCATGTACCTTTCCCTTGACCTGTGAAAAACATTGAAAAAAAACTTTGGATGCGCATACAAAGCTCAGTAAGGGATATAAAAATATAGAAAGGAAACATGAGTACATATATACATAAGAATGAAATCATACTTTACGCATAAAACATAATAACTTTAACATACCTCATAAAATCATGAATAAATCATAGAAATCATAAAACATAAAGGTAACTTGAGGCATTCATAACATTCTTACATAGGGAGTAACCCTCTTGGTTACGTTTGGAATACCCATCACACTATATTCCCTAAATCTCTTCGGAGAAACCTTAATGTTTAACCCCTTCATGTTACCCAATGCATTGGAGAGATACATCGGGCTCACCCATACGTAGTTTATCACGGAACCTCCCATCTTCATAATAATTCCCAAGAACCATAACATAACGGTACCACATAAAACATGCATAAAGGAAACATAACATTTCCACATTTCAATCATAAGATATCAATACAACACATTGATAAAATAAAAACTTTATGAAAACGATTTTCAATACCAAATTAAAAGAAAAGTAAAACATGGTATTTATTTTTCAATTAAAAATACTATGGCTTGTAGAGGAAGCCGAAACTCAAATAATGGTCATGCGGTGGAGAAGTCGTTGTCGCCGCATACGTACGACAAAAACAAAACATTCCCTTTTGTCGTTTAGTAAACGCTTCGTATAAAAAGATTCCTTTTGAGTAAACTTAAAAGTCAAAGGGGTTTATACACCGTGTAAAAGAAAGTTCTGTATAAAACATAATATGCCTCAATGAAAGGAGATTGAGACGAAGTCCCATACCTCAGGTCCGACATGAATCGATCATTCTTTAATGTCTTGAATAATAAACTTGAGTTAATTTCTACTTGCTTAAGAACCTTTTTCAAGTTCATTATTCCTTTTATATCACTTATTACCATGTCATGAACACTATGTAATTATTTAAGTTAATAACAGTTGTTTTAACGATCATTGGTACTGGAGTCAAAAATATGCTCTTTATAATTACAAGTTTTTCATGTATCTATTTTATACAGAGTTATACTCAAGATGCATATATAATATATATCATATATATCCAGTATATACATGAATTTATAATATTACATAACATTTAGAGGCAAGAAATGAAATGCACCGTTCATGGAGACGGTAAGCCGTACGTACACATGAACGCTACTTCCATTTCTATTTCATATTTAATGGAATTAAAACATAATGATACATAATAGTATTATAATTCCAGTATTTTATCATATATAATATCATTCAATCTATCCTTTATATGTACCACATATGGTATTAACGAATCAAATCACTTTGAGGGGGCGATAGTCCGCACTTCATAAAATGGAGATATCGCGTTTACCCATAATGGAAACAATAAAGGTATGCCATAAATGAAAAATACATAAGATTAAGGAAAACATAATCATATTATATATCATATATAAATATAGTGGAATCATAATGGCCACCTTTGAATGTGTTAGAAGAATAATGAACAATCATCGTTTTGTGAGGCAGAAATTCTCCATCCACAGAAACAATATGTTCATTAACCATTATATGTAGGTGTGTGTAAGTGTAACTAGAATGATTATTATAACAACATCCTAGTATATTTAAGATACTGTATTTTTTACAAACGAAATGAATAAAAAGAGTTTATGGGGGTTGGAGAAGAAAAATAAAACAAAAGAGCACAAGTGAAGACATTACCTTAAAATCGGGTAACTCTTTTTGATTTTCCCTCAAAGGATTCCTTGGGAAGACTTCTTCCCAAAGTGAGGCTTCAAGGAGTAAGAGAGTGATGTGTAGAGACAAAATGGACAGGGGTTGGCTGGGCTGAAGGCTTGAGAGGTGTGGGTAAGGTGGTAGAGGTGGGGGCCTTTTATAAGAGGAGAGGAGGGGAAATCTTAGAAAGTTATAAAAGGTTACTTTATTATAAAATGATTTTCGGATTTAAAAGGTCCCAAAATTATATATTTCGAGGATAAGGTGATAAGAGTTCTAAATACATCCATAAAATAGGTTTTTTTCATGTGTAGGTCCTATATTTTACGTTATCTTTTCATTTTATTTAAATCGTTAAATAATGAGGTAATCGCTACATCATCATTGTGTCATAAATAATTTAATTTATTTAATTTCTAAAAATTATAAAAAAATATCATGATGTAGGAAATATTTATATATTTCTAATGAATATTTATAGTCAAAAATATAACTTGTATAACCCCATTTAAAAATTGATTTAGCAAAACAACTCAGGTTTGTGACATTTTTATTTTAAATTTAAATAAAAAGTTATTAAGGTCATTTTCCTACCAAAGTGGCTCCATGGGGTCCCCAAGTTGACCCATGGATTTTATTGGTTGTCCATGATACATACAATAAGGGTAGGACATGTGTCTAGGTCATTTCATATTATTAAAACATTATTTTTACCTTAAACTACATTAATTACCTCTAATCGCGATTAAAAACTTAAAAGTTACCATTCACCAAAAAATTATTTTAATCCCATTGAACCACATTTTACTTCTTAATTACAACCATGTATGTCGGATTTTTGAAATTCAAAACACAGAGGTGGTAAAATTTCATTTAAATGAAAAATCGGTTTTTTAAGTACCACTTAGTGGTTTCACTATTCATCAAAAATTGATGTTTTTCAGAAAAATACCAAAAATTCACCCTAATATATATTCGATATTATGAATTCAAAAATGATGTCTATTTTACAAAATTCATAACATATAAGTTTAATTAATTAATTTAATAATTAATTCCCGCTGTCAAAGCAAATAGCGTGTTTTTATGAAACAATAAGTATTAAAAGATTGACACTTGTTTAAGTCAAATTTCAAAGTGAAATTAATTCCAATGAACACCATTGGATTAATTTGGTAAAAATATATTCTAATTGAACTCTAAAACCAATTCAAAAGATAATATAATCATATAAATAAATTATATTAAAAATAGGTTTTGAATTAAAATACAATAGTTTTCAATATTCATTAAAAAAATGAACTTTATCGGAAAAATACCAAAAATTTACACAAAGTTAAATTTGATGTCCCGAATCTAAAGTAGAATTTTATTTGGTCCAATAGAATGTATAAGAGTGACCAAAACTATATTTATGGACGGTTCGCCATCAAAAGGTGATAAGTCGATCTTTAGTGAATGTTAGAGTATATATGCCTAAAATTGAATTCTTTTCATATTTTAAGCCTTTATCCTTTACTGGATAAATGTAAAAACATTTAAAAAACATATATAATCATATTTTAGTTATTTCCATTCATTCCCACCAATACAACGGCTACGTTTTAACTACCATTTAAAATAATATTATTTTATTACTAGTGTGCAACGTAAGATTTCAAAGAAACTCTTTGTTGTGTATCGGGTACGCTATCAAACATAACAACCCCTTTAAAGTAAAATTAATATTTAATTCATAAATATTAATAAAAATTAAAATTCTTTATTCCTTATTTACCTGGGATGTTACATGAGTAACTGATCCTGATCTTCATTTTTCTTCTCTAAGGATTTTATCTATTCTTCCTGAGCGATAAGAATTTCTTTATAAGCCTTTAAAACTTCTTATTGCTTAACAAGCTTTTTGTCAAACTAAATTCTGAGATCTCTTTCTCTCTTCCAATTCATAGCCACTGAATTAAGATTTCCATTTAAATCCTTGACTTCATGCTTCTGAGGTGTCTGTTCTAGAGTCATCTTTTCCTCAAAACTCTTAGAAATATCATTAAGCTTCCCATCTTCGGTGTCAAAATCATATTTCACATTATCCTGAAATTCATCAAAGGCTCTCAAAAATTTTATTGTATTCCTTGAAAAACTTGTAATATTATTGCATGATCTTTTATGATCTTCATATTCAATGAAGAATGTTTTGAAATCTATCTCAAGCTTTAAAAACTTATCCTTGAGAATGGTGACTGAATCAGCTTTCTGATTAAACGAGTGCTGAAGCATCTGAAACCTTGAGTCTATACTCATAAATAAGGGTATTATATCAACTAACTTCATTAAATATTGTACCAAAAAATCATCTCGAAGGGAGGGAAATTGAGAATCAGAGTTTCTGGTTGGTGAGGATTATTTTTCTAACTCATCATCTTTCATCTTTGATGAAGCACCAACATGTTTTTTTCACTAAATATTTACTAAGTGTATTAACCATAACTTGTTTTCTCTTATCATCCCTCAGAATGATCTCTTCTGGTTTGGTTGATTCATGCTCACTATCAGATAAATGAACAATCATATCTTCCTCAGGGTTTTCTTTCTTTGTACCTGCCATAATATCCTCTGGCTGAATGAATTCATGGTTAATAATTTCTTCTTTAGGTAGGTAATTCAATTCTTCTGGACTTTTTATTCTTTTTTAGGCATAGAATGTTTTGAATATTCGTCTTCAGATGTTCAGATTGATAGTTTTTAAGAGGACTCCCCTACTCATGATAATCATCTACCTTCCTTATCATATCTTATGTATCACCACTTCCTTATTCTTGTTCTTCTTCTTCTACATATTCTTCTACCTCTTCTTCTACTTATTCCTCTTACAAAATCTCTTCTTCTTGTTCTAGTTCTAGAATTACTACCTTCTTTTTCGGAGTCACTAGGAGTGATTCTTTCCAAAATGATTCTGGTACCTAGATTTTTTCAGAGACTTTCTCAGCATCCTTATGAAGGGATTGAACTATCTCAGCATGAGAAATTTTCTTCCTCTGCTTCTTTTCATTCTCTTGCTTCTCATGATCTTTAGCAACCTTTGTCTTTAATGATTTTTCCTAAGTAGGGTCCAATCCAAAATTAGGCTCCCCTTCCTTCCTGTTCTTTATTTCCTCTTTCCCCTTAACCACTAATTCATCAGGGTATGTCTTTTTCTTATTTTGTTTTGGGGGTGCTGATTGAGTTTCCTTAGCCGCAAAGATTTTTTCTTTCTCTTCCAGTTCCCTTTCCCTCCTCTTCACTCCATCCTTTTTGGAAGTCCCAGCCACTTCCTGTTTCTTTGATAGAGCTTTTATTTCTGATTCAGACAAATCATAAAAATATCTGGATTTACAACTGAAGCCAACCATCATCCTTCCCAAGGTATCATCTCTAAGAAGAATAACCTTTTAATTTCATGGCTTACAATTATAATGGATTTTGAATGATTGAAGAAAAAGAACAATAATCGTGGGGAGAATTGCTAGATAGATGATAATTTGAGACTTCAAATTTCCATTCCTGATATTCCCAATTGTAACCAAGATATACTTGGCCAAGTTTATCAGTATGAGGTTCACGAAGAAATCCAGAACACGAATGTCACTTTTCTTTAGGGAATCCTTATCCCCTTTTATGGGAATGATAAAACCTTGAACCCACAATTCAAGAATCTAGATGTTTTTAGATAGAAGCAAAATCTTCAAGGTCTTTACATTTTTCAAGACAAGTCACTTTAAATCCTTTTCCTTCTAAAAAAAACCTGATACATCTCGTAATTTATGGGTGAAAAATTTATCTTCACTTTAATAATGAATTCCAATTAGACTTGTAGCCTTGGTGTAGGAAAGGGAGTAGGTATTTCCACAGATCTTGAAGGAAAACTTATCTCCCCCTCCTTCATTGAAGAAACTTACTGATTCATAAAATTAAACCAACAACTCTAGATAAACCAGATCATGTGCCTTCGGTTTTGATATACATAGAATTTCCCAACCATTCAGTTGGGTGTTCTTTGAAATAATTGAATCATACATATCAAAGAAATTCAGATCGACTAACCTTTTTCTATATATCTTCCATTAACATATTTCCTTTACAGTGGACATTTCTTTCTAAGGATAGGCTTCAACAGACATTCAGAACTAAGGAAAACCTAATGATTCAGAATAACCATAAGTAGTAGGTATAAATTCAACACGTGAAGGATTTGAATATCGATGTGGTAAAACCAATATGGGGTCATTATATAGGCGTTTGAGATGATGGTTCAACTTCCTTAATTGATCCGATGGTTGAAAAATTCTTGATCAGATCTGACTATTGAAATTTTATCCAAAGAAGATATTTTGTAGGTTCCTATCTTTTGAGGTTTTTAAGATAAACATTCAGATTTAAGAGAAAGTGAATCAGAAAAAATTTCTTAAACAATATAAACATACCTACATGAAAAAATGATTAATTTTTTTTAAAGAAAACATATCTTCCGGATTTATGAGAAAATTATTCTCAATGAGGAAGAATATTCTTAAATAACATTAGATTCAAAAGAAACTGATTAAAATAATTTTCATTACAAAAATTTTGTTTACGAAAATTTGATTTGAAATTTTTTTAATAAAAAACTTTTGATCATGAAAATTTTTATTATGAAAATTTTGATGAATTTTTTTTTATTACGAAAATTTTGATTACAAAAATTATTATTATGCAAATTTTGATTACAAAAATTTGATTAGGTAAATTTTGAATAAGGAAAAGAAAAAATTTGACTAACAAACATATGTACTCCAGCTATAAAAAGGAGTTTCTTACTGTAAAGAGATAAGTTTCAAAAAATAAGTTAATATTGAAGATTAACTTACTGTTATCATTCATAACATATATTTAAGGTTTTAAAATCTATCAGAGGGTAATGATTTTGTGAAAATATCAGCATGTTGATCCTGCATTCCGATAAATTGAAGAATGATATCTTATTTTTGTTTGTGATTACTAAGAATGTGATGCCTAATATCAATGTGTTTTGCACGAGAGTGATGTGAAGGGTTTTTACTTAGGGAAATGGGACTAGTATTATCACCCAATATTTTTGTTTTGGTAAAACTCATACCATAGTCTATGAGTGTGTGTTGCATCCACAAAACTTGAGCACTACAACTTATAGCAGCTACATAATCAGCTTCAGTAGTGGAAAGTGCTACTGAGTGTTTCTTTTTTGCATGACCAAGAAACTAATGAATCTCCTAATAAATGACAAGATCCAGATGTACTTTTCATATCCATTGTGCATCCACCAATGTCAGCATCCAAACAGATTTTTAAAACAAAATCATTTCCAAAAGTATAAAAGAGCCCTAAATCAATGGTTCCCTTTAAGTAGAGAATTATTTTAAATTATTTTAAATGTAATTCCTTAGGATTATATTGATATATTTCACATAATCATACTAAAAATATTATTTCTAGAAGACTAGCTGTCAGGTATAGTAAACTTCTTATCATACCTCTTAATGATGTTTGATCTAATGGTTTCCCAGCTTCATCAAGTTCAAGTGAATTTGAGGTGCTAATGGGAGTAATAATACTCTTAGTGTTTTCATATACATAGTTTTTAAGAAGATATTTAATATACATATGTTGGGATATATATTTTACTTCTAGTTCTTGAGAAATTGGAAAACCTAGGAAAACTGTTAGCACACCCATCATACTCATTTCAAATGTAGATTTTATTAGATCCTTAACAAAATCAGCTAACGATTGCTGAGTTGAACAAAATATAATGTCATCAATATAAATTTGAGCAATCAAAACATTTTTATTATATTAATTTATAAATAGAGTTGGATCAACATTTCCATTAATGTAATTTATTTGTAAAAAAAGTCCTATAAGTCAATCATAGCAGGATCTAGGGGCCTGTTTAAGTCTATATAAAGCTTTGTTAAGTTTAAAAACATGTTCAGGATGTTTTTTATCTTCAAAACTAGAAGTTTGTTCAAAAAAATTTCCTCTTGAACATATCCACTAAGGAAAGCACATTTAACAACCATTTGAAAAAGTTTAAAGTTAAATAATTTTGCAAAAGGACGTAGAACACATATATATTCAAGTATAGATACTGGAGCATATGTTTCATCATAGTCTATTCCTTCTTGTTGATTATAGACTTTATCAACTAATCTAACTCTATTTCTAACTAAGATTCCTTTTTTATCACACTTATTTCTGAAGACCCATTTTACACTAATAACAGATGTTTCCTTCGGTCTTTTAATCAATTTACAGACATTATTCTTTTTGAATTCATTTATCTCATCTTGCATGGATTTTATCCAATCACCATCACCTAATGCTTCATCATTTCATTTTGGTTCTAATTGAGAAAGGAATGCTAGATGTTATACTTAATTTCATAAAAAACTTCTAGTATTTACTGGTTGATTTACATCACCAATGATACTATCAATGGGATGATTATTAAGAAATAACTAATTTGGGTTTTGTAAAACCTATTCATCAACATATTGTAGGAAATCTTATGAGGTAAATATCTCAGAACTATTTTCTTGAACATTTTTCTAATTAGAAGGATCTTTTAGAAGTGTTTGATAATCATTTTTTGAAAACACATCAGAATATGTAGGTTGAGGTTGTTTAAAAATTGAAGGACCAGTTTCATCAAATTTAACATGTACTGTTTCTTGAAGAGTACAAGTATTTTTATTAAAAACTCTATAATCCTTAGAAGTTGTGGGGTAGCCTATGGAAATTACTTCGTCATATTTGGGTGAAAATTTATGTAAATTATATTTAGTATTTATAATTAATACATTGTATCCAAATAACATGAAGTATAAAAGTCTAGGTTTTCTACCATTCCATAACTCATAGGGGGTTTTGTTAAGAAAATGTCTAATCAAAAATCAATTTATAACCTAACAAACAGTACTTACAACTTCAGCCCAAAAATGATTAGCTACCGAATATCCACTCAACATGTTTTTTATTATCTCTTGAAGAAATAAATTTCTTACTTCAAAAAACACCATTTTATTGAGGGGTTCTTGGTGCTGAGAAGTTAGGAGAAATGAATTTTCTACTACAAAATGTTTCAAAATCATAATTTTGAAATTCTCATTGCTGATCACTATGAATAGTTATCAATGGAAGATTTTTTCAAAATTTTAAATTGGGCTCTAAAAATATTAAAATAAGAAAAATCTTCAAATTTATTTACTAGAAAATAGAACCATGTAAATCTAGTGTAATCATCAACTAGAAAAAACAGATAGTACTTGCCTCCAAGGATTCCAGTTCATGTTGGAACGAAAAGATCCATATGCACCAAATGTAATGCATTATAAGTTGAGACTTAACCCATTGATTTGAAGCTTGATTTATGTTGCTTTCTATATTGACAAGGATTACTAACTTTCGAGGAATCATATCTATGCTCTGTTTGATCCTTAATTAGTCTATTCTTAGTGAGTTTACATAAGTTCCTAATATTACAGTGTCCTAACCTTCTATTCCCTAACCAAGATTGGTCTTCCGTTGCACTAAGGCATGGTATATATTTGCTCCTAAGGTCTTCTATGTTTAGTGTGTATGCATTCTCTTGCCTATGGGAAGAAAGAATAAACTCTTCCTTGGAATTTTGTTCTAAGAATTTATCTTTCCTAAACTTCACAAGGAAACCTTCTTCATATAATTGACTTATGCTAATGAGGTTGTACTTAAGACCTTTACCAAATAAAACATTTGAAATAAAAGTTTTTTCAAGAAGAACAATGTTATATATACCAATAATTTCTCCATTAGCATTATCTCCACAAGTTAATTTTTCTTATTTCATCATGATAATATTTTCAATGAAGTTTTTGTTACCAGTCATGTGCTGGGAACATCCACTATCCATGTAACATGTATTACTATTGGTACTATCTTTATTTTCTATAAAATGAATGTGTTAGACTTTCAAAACCCAAATTTTATTGGATCCATAAATTTTAGAAAGGAAAATTTTATGTATCCACATATTCTTATAAAAATACGCTTTATGAAAACCTAAAGACTGAGTTCTATTTAAAGAACAATTTTTTTCCACTGCCCTACACACTGACATTTATTGTAGAATGAGGCACTTTGAAGAACAAAGAAATTATTACTAAAAATTGGTTTAGAATGAGTATAACCAAATCCAGAATTATTTTTTAGTGGTCAAATTTGGGAATACATCTTATCAAATTTTTCCTTACATAAGTTAATGTTTGACTAACACTTTATCAAGGAAAATATTTTTGAATTTAGTTTAAAAACTATGTTTTTATCCTAAAAAACATTTGTTTTAGCACTAGAGTTAGTCTCTAAAATATTTTTCGTAAAAATTACATTTTCAATATCCTTGGAATGTTTATCCTTCTTAGAATTAACTTCCTCAAGGTTTTTGAAGAAACATTCCAAATCCTAAATTTTATTATCAAGATCTTCAGAATGATCTGATACTTTGCTAGTAATAATATAAATTCTAGAGTTTTCCTTATCATTTTTATTGAGTTTAGAATTTTCATTCTAGAGAAGTTTATCAAACATAGATACACTTATTTATATGTAGGTAATATATTATCTTGATCAGAAAAAAACTCTTCATCTTAAGATTCATAATATTTATTATCACTATTATATTTATTTAAGGATACATTAGTTAAGAATTCAAAATTGTGTACCTTGGACATTAGAAAATGATTTTCAATATATATTTAGGAATGTAAACCAAGATTATTCTGACCAGAAGATTCATACTCTAAGGATTCATGAGAATAATATCCACCACTGGATCTCCAGGTGTCATTATAATTCAAAACATTCTTAGCATTAGCCTTATAGTACTTCTTTCTATTCCTCTCAAAATGCTTTTCCTTTCTATCCTTTTTCATAAGAATATGACAATCTGTCCTTATATGCGCTGCTTTTTTCAATTCATAACAAGTGAACATTGAGTCTTTCTTGTCATTTATTTATTTCTTCATAAACCTATACTGAAAGACTTCCTTCTCATCTATCTTGTTCATCATTCGAGTAATATTAGCTTTCTCATTCTCAGAATGTTAACATTCACTAGATTTAGATAAAACAATGACTTTATTTGACTTAGATCTTGTGAAACTTTCAAGTGTATTGGATTTTGTAGTAGTAAAGGCCACACTTCCATTTACATTATTCTTCTTATTCATATCAGCACCTCTTTTCATTCTTGTCTCATGTGGAAGAAGAGTTCCAAAAATATTATCAAGAGAAATGCGAGATAATTTCCTATTCTCATCAATAGTTGTTCTCTTAGATTCCCACCGATTAGGCATGATATATATTATCTTGTCCACAAGTGCCTCACCATATAATCCTTTCTCACCCATGGATTGGAAACTATTAACAATATTCATAAACCTTTTTGTACCTTTCATACCAATTCTCTATAAAGAAATAGAAATCCAGGATATTATACTCTAAACATAGCTTTTTTAGTTTCTATAAACCTGGATGTACCAAAATGAGTAACCTAAAATTTCATCCAAATAAAATTTGAAGCATCACAAGAAGAAATATGAATATATATATTCATGGTCATGGAACACAACAATTTTTTTCAAACCTTTTAGTTTATTAAATATTCTGACTTTTCTTAATTAGTAAATGTTCTGACTTCTTTATCAAGAATATTGTAATCTCCAGTAAGCATAACAAAGTTGTCCATGCCAGTATTAATAAAAAAAGTCTTCATATGATCTCTCCAATCATTCCCATCAAATATAGGTGGTCTAGTAGGATTTAGATTTTCAATCAAACTGATATTCATTCCTGCCATCTAAAAAGAAAATATATTTCCAAAAAAACTTTTTAATAGTAAATGTTTGTAAACTAGGATAAAAAACCTAAGAAAGGAAAATGTATAGAAGAATGAAAACATGATAAAGAAAACTGATATGTGAATATAAGTATTTCAAATACCTCCTATGATACAAATTGTAGGATAGAAATATTAATTTAGATGCTCAGTTACAAGGGGTGGGAGTGAATTGTAAGTTTAAAAAATTTTGTTTTCAACCTTATGAAAAACTATGTTTAACAAGGTTAGACAAGGTAAATTCACAAGACCTATTTTAGTTCTAAAAACATTATAGGTTTCATAAATATGGTTCTTGAAATGAAACATAAGGAAAGTTTACAAGGAAAAGATTCGATCTTAAGGCATATAGAATATTACTTATTAGAGTATACAAAAGAACAAGAAAGTATTAGAAGGTTATAATTTATTACTTTATTAAAATACATCGGAAATAGTCTTCAAAAAAACAAGTAACAAGTATGAAATATTTTAACCCAAAGTGTAGGGTATCCAAAAACTTTGGAAAAAGGACCCTTTGATTATACTTTTAAGAAAGTCTGTCTTACCCACACCAAGGTAATCCCTTGATATGAATATCGGAATCTGTCTTGTTATCCCCACAAGACCTCAAACGTTAAGGTAGTCGGAACCTCTGTCTTCCATTCCACAGAAGTCTTAGAAATTTAAGGTAGTCAACACCTATGTCTTCATATATCCGGAAGTCCTAGATTGTACACAACAACAATCAGATTCAGATGAAGAAAGCTGAACAAGATGTTCTGTATACACAAGGCATGAGTGTCTCTATCTCTAGAAATCACTTCAGAAGCATGAAATCTCTAGAGTGATGGATTGGGTGTGAGTTAGTATTGATCTCATTCAAATGAGATACTATTTATAGACACTTCTCCAATGGTCAGCTCCCTCCACCAATAGTAATATTTTTTCTTTCAATTTTGGACGGACCTGTACACGTGTCACTCAAACAACAGTTAATTAGAAACAAAATATATGACATCGTTTCATAACTATAACAAGTGTAAGTAAAATAAGGTTGCTTAAAAAAATCTAATTTTACTAATTGTAAGAAAAAATAAAAGTTTGTAGTCTAAGAAAATAATAATTTGGTGACTATCAATCATGAATATTCAGATTCTGTTTTCCAAAGAATTCAGAACCCTAATTCTATAGAATTTAGAATCTATTTGAATGGACTGAAAGCCTTATTTTTATTTTCTTATGGACAATATCCATTTTAAGGGTTGAAGGGGAACTTGTACATGACCCATAGGCCCAAGGCACAAGGCTAAACTGACTCGCAATACATGACCCGAAGGCCCAGAGGCATACCGTGACCAATACATGACCCGTAGGCCCAGCCCACTTGAACTACCCCTCCCCAGCTTCTGCATCATTGATCACCTAGTTCCCCACATTGCATTCCTGATCGACTAGAATTTCCCTATACAAAGATGCACGATGCCTGGTCCCGATGGAAGATGCCATGCCCTCTCATTTTTCCAATCCGGTTAGATTTGCTTCTGGTGGATGCTACTCTTGTTTCTCAGATCCTCTTCCTAGGCTTGTTCTATGTGAACTAGGCTACTCCATGATCCACGTGGCCCGAAGACCCTATGGCCAGAAGGCCATTGATGACCCGAAGGCCCTTGGGACCCGTAGGCCCAAAACGGTGGCCTCAAGGCCCAAATTTGGTGAATAGTTCCAGCAGCTACAAAACCAAACATAAGCTGCTAGAGTAACAGCTAAATTGACTGCTACAGTACTGCTACCGTGACTACTGAAACACTACTATAGTACCCAGAAATTTCCCTCCACTTAGTTTTGAACCTGGGTGTCTTGGATGCCAAGCAGGAGCCCTTATCACTCAGGTACGGGCTCATTGGCTTTTAGAATTTGAACTATATTGAATTTGGAGTCTGAATTATGAGGAAATCAGAGTCTGAATTTTGAGGAATTTGGAGTCTGAATTCTAAGGAATTCGGAATCTGAATTTTGAGGAATTTGGTGTCTGAATTTTGAGGAATTCAGAGTCCAAATTCTAAGGAATTCAGTGTCCGAATGTCAGTGAATTCGGAATCCGAATTTCAGAGAATTCAGAGTCTGGTTTTTAGAGAATTCAGAGTCTAAATTTCAAATAATTCGAAGTCTGAATTGCAGAGATTTCAGAGTCTAAATTTCAAAGAATTCATAGTCTGAATTTTAGAGAATTCAGATTCTATTTTTAGAGAATTTGGAGTCTAAAAACAAAATACTCTATAACCAAGGATTTATAGGAATCCGAGGTTTCAGATATGAAACTGAATTTTAACCTTTACGAATAAAAGAGTTAGATTTTGAGAAATTATAAAATGAACAATGAAAACATAAGAAAGGATAAATTTCCTTGGGGAAGAAAAATATTCTTTATTAAGTTAAATCTTAGGGAAAAAATAATTTTCCTTAAGATAGAGTGTTTGTGATTTTCAAAACATAGAGGAATGTAAAAGTCACAAGGAAATCTTATTAACTCAACATTAATAATATTAAGAAATAACTATAAATAATTAGGCTTAATTAGTAATAATTATGATTAATTATGAATAATTAGGAGAAATTATTAATAATTAGGATTAATTATGAATAATTAAGGTTAATTATGAATAATTAGTGATAATTATTATAATTACGAATAATTAGTAATAATTATGAATAGTTAGTAATAATTATGAATAGTTAGTAACAATTAGGAATGATTAGGAATAATTATGATTAATTTGTAATAAATAGGAATAGTTAGTAATAAATAAGATTAATTAGTAATAATTAGATATAATTTGTAATAATTAAGATTAATTATTAATAATTAAAATTAATTAGTAGTAATTAGGATTAATTAGTGTTAATTAGGATTAACTAGGATTAATTAGGATTAATTAGGAATAAATATGAAATTTTTTGAATAAATAGGATTAATTAAGAATAAATAGGATATATTTGTAATAAATAGTAATAATTAGGAATAATTAGTAATAATTAGGAATAATTAGTAATAATTAGGATTAATTTGTAATAATTAGGGATAATTAGTAATAATTAGGAATTATTTATAATAATTAGAAATTATTAGTAAAAATTTGGGTTAATTATTAATAATTTTGATTAAATAGTAATAGTAAGGATTAATTAGAAATAAATAGGAATAATTAGTAATAATTATGAATAATTATGAATAATTAAGAGTAATTAGGAATATATAGAAACAATTAAGAATATATATAAAAAATTAGGAATAAATAGTTATAATTAGGAATAATTAGTAATAATTAGGAATAATTAGTAATAATTAGGAATAATTAGTAATAATTAGGAATAATTCGTAACAATTAGGAATACACTGTAACAATTAGTATTTATTAGTAACAATTAGGATTAATTTATAATAATTAGAATTAATTAGTAATAATTGGGATTAATTAGTAATAATTGGGAATAATTACTAATAATTGGTAATAATGAGTAATAATTGGGAATAATTAGTAATAAATTGGAATTAATTCATGTACATTGTGATAAAATGGCATAATTTCTAGTGGATTGATGACATTCCTTTTGATTAATGCTTCAGCTCCTTGCAACTTTCTCCCACTAAAATCATTATGAAAAATATGCTCTGACGTACATTGGAGTAGATTTTTCAAAGATATTTCAGTCGGAAAAAGTTTCCAGGAGGAGAGTCTTCGGATAAAAGATTCTCTTTTTCCCAAAGATTAATCTCCTTATAACTTCTATGAATAAAATCACTATGAAAAGTATTCTCCAATGTAAGGATATTAATTTTCGTATACATGAGCATGAAGAGCAACATGATGAGGCCTCCCTACTCTCTATCCGCATGGATATGAAAATTGATATTTGTATGTTAGAGTAGACTTTTTATAGTGATTTTAGTCATAGAAAGTTGCTAGGGGATGAGTCTCCATGAAAAAGAGCTGCCATCAATCTGTTGGAAATTGGGACGCTGGTAATTAACAATAATTAGTAATAAAATAACTTTAATTAATAATTGTCCTCTCTTTTTTGTAAAATGTTAATATTATATCTAATTATATAGAATAACTAATTATATCATATTTTTTTAGAAAAATATAGAATAAAGAATTTTACAACAGTCATTATTAGATGATTGTGCTTTGATAAATCAGTGCATGAATCCAAACAGTTTTTTTAAATCATGTATATATTGATGATATTCAATATTTATTATCATTTGCATCATAAAAAAATAGTTTTAGATGGGATGATTATGTTTCCTTGTAAAAAATGTTCTTTAAGGACATATGAAACATTTGAAAATGTTGGAGGTCATTTATTGCATTTTGGTTTTCAACCAAATTGCATTTTTTGGTATCAACATGGTGGACACAGTTCTAAGGAATATAATTTGGGTTTAGATCCAAAATGCTTTTAAAATTTAGTACATGACGTGGTAGGTCCATCTTTTCAATAAACTGAAACTCATGATGATCTTGATTTAACTCCTGAGTTGGAAATATCACATTTATATGAGATGTTGAGCTCCACTGAGGATGAAATATATACTGGTTGCAAGATAATAAATGTTGAAGTATTTTTTAAATTTATGGCTATTAAATCAGATAATGGAATGTCAAATAGTTGATTTGATCAGATATTTTATTTGTTTAAGATACTTTTACCTGAATGAAATGTGTTTCCTTAAATTTCTATGAGATAAAGAGGATGATTCGTAATATGGGTCTCGGTTATTAGAAGATTCATGCATGTTCAAATAACTGCATCTTATATTATGGTAAAAATGGGAAAATTGGATAGTTATCCTACATTTGGAAAATCTAGGTATAAATAATCTCAATAAGGGATGTGTGGATTTATTCCTATAAAACAATTGAGATATTTACCACTGAAACCCAGATTGCAATGTTTATTTAGGTCTCAGAACATAGCTGTATTGATGTCCCGAAAAAAACCAATATTTCAACAAATAAAAGCTTAACTCATCTCTCTGATGGTGATTCATGGAAACACCATGACCAAGTACATCAATCTTTTTTATTTTGCAACCCGAAACGTGCCATTTGGTCTTTCGACTAATAGTTTCTGTGCATTTGGATATTATGGTGGTCCATATTCATGTTGGTCTATCTTTATAACTCTGTACAATTTTCCTCCATGGATTTTGATAAAAGATTCATATATATTTTTGACCTTATTAATTCTAGGTCATCCAAAAAAGAATATTTATGTTTATTTGATACCATTTATTGATGAGCTAAATTCATTATGATGTATTAGTGTCAGTACAAATGATGTTGCTACAAAACAAAACATCCTGCTGAAATCTGCATTGATGAGGACAATTAGTGACTTTATACTATATGGAATGTTATCTGGATGGAGTACACATGGTCCAAAATCATGACCATAATGTATGAGAGACAACAAAGTTTTTATCCTCATCAATGGCAAGAAACCTTGTTTTTTAATGTCATCATAGATTACTTCCAACCAATATTTATTTTCAAAGAAACAAATATCATTTTAGAAAAGGTACAATTGAGAAATATGGGCCTCCAACAATGATCTCAGGTATAGAGTTAAAATAAATTTTCTCTTCATTACCCTCCATCACATTTGGACTAACAATAAACCAACAAAAAATTGATGGGTTTGGAGAATGGCATAATTGGATAAACCAGACCATTTTTGGGATATTCCATATTGGTCTAATTTGTTGGCCCATCACATGTTGGATGTGAATGATATTGAGAAGAAATATTTTGATAACTTATTTTATACATTTTTTCATACAGCAGGTAATACCAATGATAATGTAAAGGCATGATTAGATCTTTCCCAAATTTTGAAGCGACCGGAACTTGAACTGTTTGAAAATATCTAATCACATAAGTTAATGAGGCCAAAATCAACTTATAAACTTTCCAAAGAGAGTCACTTATTATTTTGTCAATGTATTAATGATTTGAGAATTAATATAGTTATACATCAAATTTAGGAAGATGTGTCATAAATAGTCATATTACCAGATTAAAAAGTCATGACTGTCATGTATTAATGGAAAAAATTATTCCAATTGGATCTATAGGTTTCTAAAATACATTGATTTGGGATACAATAACATACATGTCATATTTGTTTCATGACACTTGTGTGTCGAAAATAGACTACGATGAACTAATAAAACAATAAGAAGATTTTGTTTTAATTTTATGTAAACTGGAAAAAACATCATGCCAACATTGTTGGACTCAATGAAACTTTTGATATTAAATTTTAAGAATGAAACAAAATATGGAGGTCTAGTAAAATTTATATGGATATACCCATTCGAGAGATTCATGATGAAATTTTAGAAAAAAGTACATAATGAAGCATCAGTTGAAGGCTCAATTTTAGAGGCTTATTGTCAAGAGTGAATTTTTTCTTACTCTCATTGGATTCAATATGAATATCCATCAAAACACAAATAAATGGTTCATAATGAAGGAAATGTTGACGATGACCTGAGAAATAAATTATCAATTTTAAATAAGCTCGAACTTGGCTTTGATGGATTTCATGAACGATGGATTTTAGATGATGAACATCACATAGATCATATATATATTCTTCTCAAATATGGATAAATGATACCATTTATACTATGAGTGAACCTATCACTTATTCTGTAATTTTTGTAGTAATAAATTAATATTATTTTATTTCAAGGTTATACAATAATCATATCAAGAAACAATTTCCTCAAATTATAGTAGCCGCTTTAAAGAACATCTTCAAAAAAAATTTCCAACTAGTTTCAAAAATTGGTAACATAAATTATTTTTTATTTCACATAAAAAATAAATTTAATACTTGTTGTAGGGAAAACTATGTTACACATTTTTTGGTATCTCTACACACTGATAAAATTGATAATTGATTATATTTATTGAGTAACCCACCATCCGAAATGGTTAAATATTAGAATTCGTATATGAGGAATGGTTTTAGATTTTATACACATGAATATGAGGAATAAAAATAATAATAATTAATAGTGGTGTTTGATTGAGAGGATATCATTATTGAGAAAATGAAGTTGGATTTTACATCTGAATAGAAGAAATAATTGAATCTTGTTATCTGGGACAACATTTTATAAAAATGTTTAAAGTTTAATGGTTGGATACTGAGAGATACTTACGTGTTCATCTGATGCATTGAATCATTGATATTAAATATAAATGTATTCTTGCATTAAATGAACCATTTTTTGGATCATCAGGCACAATAAATTTATTTTGCAAATTAATCTGCTACTAAAAGAGAGTTGGGTGATTGATGGAGCATAATAAAAATTAAATCTTTAGAGATTCAGTTTATTGAAAGTGAATGTGGTTCTGCTGAAGTAAAAGAAATTAAAAGTTTCCAAGAGTCTTATACAAATCTGTCTTTTTCATGAAGTGACACAAATATCATTGATGACACCCCACATTTAATTTCCGATGGTGATGATAATGTTAATGATGTTACAACTAAATTTGAAATGATAAGAGATGATGAAACTAAAACTAATATGTAAATTGATGATGCCGAGGAGTAATAAAAAGAAATTGATATCGAAAACTATGAATATGAGGATTTATATGAACATTGAAATATTTAAATGATGGTTATAATCATAGAAAAATTATATCTATATATACTAGTTGTTTTTAACTATTTTTTAACAACAATAATTTCTTGTTTCAGATGGACGAGGATCTGTATCATCTATTACTGGATGCTAATATACCTTTGGACGAGCATAATGTCGGATCATCTGAGCCTATGACTGCTTGTGGTCCAGGGAACACTTGAAGGGGCATGTTCTTTCCCAAATGATGATTCTCGACCCAATCCCCAAGTGACGTCCATGTCCGGGGTTCGATCCATGTAAACCGAGGTATGTTTACCTGTGCATTTTAGTTTGTTTTCAGTAATTTATTTTTATTCTAATTTTTTGATTAATTGTTCATTTTTTCATATATTTATATATATTTCTATTGGACAACTCATGCTATATAGAGAAATTATTTTTCTGATGCCCGGGTTTTATGGGATTAGATTCCTGTTTATTTTAAACATTGCATGTATGAGAATTTGCGGGTACATAAATAAATAATATTATTTTTGAAGTTTTCTTAAATAATAACTTGATATTACAAATTATTTGTAAGGTTTATGGTATCCCATTGATTAGGTAATGCATGAGGTAATCTGGAGGGCATGGAAGGGAGCTATGCATCTGCGTTGCGCTCAGTTTTTTCACTATTTGAAAATATAATCAATAGAGAAAGAATCAGTGAAAGATTATTATGAGACATGTAATGTCTATATACCTAATAATATTTTATCTCAGGTTTTGGATGGATTATGTACACACTGGTTGAGTTGGTGGTTTCAGAGTAGATCACCGATAGGTCAAAAAAATAGGAGAGATAGGATGTGACACATCAATCTATTAGTCATATAAAAAGTACACATATAAAGAGTATAGAAAGATTTTTTTTAAATATTGTATATAAATTTAAATATAAAAGGTTTATTTTATATTCATATAGGAAGTTTCACAACCTGATATTATAGAGTATGATTTTTATAGGAGGAATTATAGTGATTTAGCCACTAGAGAAATTATAGGTGCTCGCCATCATCATATTTTGGTTAGTATAATTTGTTTTGGATTTTTAAATTTAACTCAAAATTCTATTTTAACTATTTTAATTTTTAATTTCAATTGAAGGAGTCAAATGATATTACAATGTCTCAGACACACAGTGATAGTTAAGCCGAGTCCAGTGGTCAGACCAGTGCCCCCCGATTTCATCAGGTGGCATTAATGAAGGAGACCTGCTATGCCTTTGAGAAATGAAGAGTTGTTGTTATCTGCTCTCGATTGACCCGAAAGTGTTTTTATGGAACCCCTACGATGTTGGAATCTCGCTTGAGAGGATCTCACGGAGAGTCATCATCATCTCATGCACATTATTAGAAGCCGTTGTGGTATCTGAGTGAGCTTCTAGAGACTATGCATAGGGAGAAGGAGGAGATGAGTTAGTGGAAACAACAACATGAGGAAGAGTTCCTATGATAGCAGTAGAAACAATAGTAGGAGAAGCAAAATGAGATGAGATGATGGTGGAATCAGGAGGAGCATGAGCAGATGGAGTACATGCGACATCTGAAACATAATTTAGGGATAGAGTTCCCTCCACCATCTCCTCTAGCACCTCCAGATGACCCTCCTCAATGATGCATTTTTATTTTATAATGAAAAATTTGAATGTATTTTTTATAATATTGACTATTTAATGTTTTAAATTGGGAATTATTTACACTATTTCAAATATTACAGTTATTATTATTATTTTTATTTTTTTATTATATTTTTTATTTTTTATTAATAGATTTTCATATTTTTGAGAATAATGAGGTTTTTATTATATTAGTAATATTAATATTATTATTTCATTAATATTAATAATAATAATATTACATTATTAAATTATTTTATAATTAAGTTTATTTTACTAATATCAATAATATTATTTCATTTATATTAATATTATTTTATTTATATTAATAATATTATATTATAAATAATGTTACTATACTAAAATTAATACTATTAATTTATTTATATTAATAATATATTATTATTATTTTTTTGTTTTTCTATTAATTTTTGATGGTCCTGTCGTAAATACTAATTATGAACATCTGTCACAAAAAGTTTTTTTAAATTTGAAAAGTATTTTTGACGGGTAGCTGGCCCATCATAATTGGGTTTTTTTTAAAAACCGCCGAATCTATTTCCATCGGTACCACTGCCCATTGCAGATACATACTTTTTTGTGAAAATCTATCACACAAGGTGTTATTTGTGATACCCTTTTCGACAACAGTCCATTTGAGATGGGACCCTGGCACTCATATAATGTTGAAAATATCCTTTTTTTCTAGTATTGATGAAGGATCAGTGCATAAAGAACCCAATTGAGTTTTGAGCTTGTGGAAGGATGGGTCACCTTCAGCACTTCTTCCATTCTTTTCATCTAGAATCTAGTAAGAGGGGATCTGTTCTAGCACCAATATCAGTAAAAATATACTTGAATCCACGATAGGATAGAGGTTGGTCTGCTACTAACCGATAAGACTGAGGTAGTAGTGGTCATAACCGAGGTTAGTCAGGACCTAGAGTTTCAACGCAATCATTGTGTATCTTCTCAAGATAGCCAGAAAGTATCTTATGGATATATATTGGGCCAAATTTATATAGTTCTACATGTACATAAGGAGTAGAGGCCATGGATATCAACAATTAGAGGTAATATCTCGGTATCCTCCATTTTAGTTTCTTCCCTTTTTGAAATAGGTCCATAACACTGTTTTATATTTTATGAAGTTGTAGAAAGTCATGGACATGAAATTGAGTAATTTTTTGTTTCCATGTATCTTGGAACACTGTTAGGGGTCAGGACAGATCAAATACTCCAGTTTTAAGAGTTCCCCTTGAAATATGTGGGTATTGTTTCTTATATGGTTTCTTTTTCCTTGAGATGACCAGATTTGATGTCATTTCTTGGTTTGGAGTTGCTTGTTCCTTATCATTAACAAGTGTATTACTATCACCACTGAGTTTCCTTCACATCACCAGAGGGAAGACTGTATATACACTGGGGAGAATGCAATTTCTTGGAAATTCGATCTGGACATAAGAGAATTGGGCTTGGTAGAGTGAAATCCCAGATGGAGAGCATCTTTAAGAGTGATTAAGGAATATAATAAGTAGAATTATCTCCTATTACAGATTATATCAGGGAAATATTCTCTGAAGATTTATCTTTATTAAATAATGCGATATAGGTTATGTAAACCATAGAAATAGTGATAGGTGAGACACCAGTGTCAATTCCTTCATATACAATGAAACTTATAGAGATTAAGGAAATCAAAAAGAAACTGAATAATCTTGAGGTGAAGGGATTTATCAGACCCAACAAATCTTCTTGGGGTTCACTGGTCCCTTTCTCCAAGATGTTAGATGATAACCTCAGATTTTATTGTGGATTACTACCATTTGAACCAAATTATGGTGAGGAACTAGTATTTATTGCCTCATATCGGTGACCTATTTGACCAACTCAGAGGAGGAACTATTTTCTATAAGACTAACTTGAGATCTGGCTACCATTAGGTGAATGTGAGACTCTCAAACATAGCACATATAGCATTCCAGAGAAGTTATGACTTGGTTGAGTATCGGTTCATATAGTTCGGTTTGATGAATGCACCATTAGTCATTATGGATTCGACGAATCGAGTTTTCCACCCATATCTTGATTACTTTGTGGTGGTCCTCATAGATGACATCTTAGTGTATTCATACACTAGAAATAACCATAAAACACATATTGATATCATGATGAATACACTGAGAGAGAACCATCATTATATGAAGCTCAATAAATGAAACTTTTGGATTAGTAATGTTTAATTATTGGGTCATATCATATCAGACACATGCATATTTTATTGACCTAGAGAAGGTGAGCACCAGGGTTTCCTAGGAGAATCCCAAGAATGTGTATGACATATGTAGTTTTTTAGGGATAACTCATTTTATGGGTGATTCATTTAGGATTAATCATGCTTAATAGCACTACTTATGGGATTCACTAAGAAGGGTGTGAAATTCAACTTGAATGATGCTTTTGATACTGATTATCTATACTTAAATGGAAGACTCACTTCGGAGATGATCCTGGTTATTCCTAATCTTGGAATGAGCCATACTATATAATTTTATACTTCATGGATCAGAATGGGTGCTGTTATAATGTAAGGTGATCGGGTTTTTGCATATGGGTCTCACCAACTAAGGCCTCTTGAGCGGAATTACCCCACACACAACCTCAATCATGGAAGGAAAAATATACATGTGTTAGTGAAACTTCATGGGGTTCCTCATTCAATTATTTCAAACTAAGATTCCCCCTATGCATCAAAATTCAAGAAATGGATACAGAATACACAAGGATGACAGGTTCTCTTGAGTACAACATATCACCCTCAGAATGATAGATAGTATGAGAAGATATATGGGTGTTAGAGGATATGATTCAGGACTACATACTTGATTTTAGAGGTCCAAGGATAATGTGTATTCATCTGGTAGAGTTTTACTATGACAAAATATTTCATGCAACTTCTCAAATGGTTCAATACATGGACTTATATGGTAGACTGTTCCGTTGACCTCTTTGATGGTTAGAGGTAGGTGAGGCATCCCTATTGGGTCCTCATCTCGTTCAAGGGACTTCTGAGAAAGTCTAGATAATTCAGAAGTGTATGGATACAAGTCAATCCAAGAAGAAGCCTCATACTGATCATCTCTATAGACCTATAGATTTTGAAGTGGGGCATTGGGTCTTTCAGTCTGTATCACGTATATTGGGACACAAATGAATCAGGTGATACAAAAATCTATCACATTGATATACCATGACTTTAAAGATTGTGGAGTGAGTCCAGATGATATCCTATCTATTTTGGTTACCTCAATAGTATCATTCCATGAAAGACATATTCAATGTATCAGAAGTTTGATAGTATGACGCCAAACCATCTCATTCATTTGACCCCAAGGATATAGAGTTGGAGTTAGATGCTTCCTTTGAAGAGGATCTGATACATATAGTTGAACAAAGAATGAAGGATCTTCTAGGAAATATAGTTCCTATTGTCTAAGTGCTATGGAATCATGGAAACATATAATAACTGAATTGGGTTTGGGTGGCCTATGTATGTGCATAGTGGGAAAAATATATATTAAATGATTTTGTACCACCCTTGTACGGGAAACTCAAGGATGAGTTGTCTTAATGAGGTGGAGGTTGTAATGTACTATAATTTTTTTAAAATTATAAACCATTTATTTTTATTATTAATTCCCTAAAACATCTTTAAATATGATGACTAAAAAATTAAAGGGGGTCTCGGGTGCACCTGATGCTCATCCATGGCCCAGATCCCCCAAATGGAAAGAAAATACTAAGCTGAATGGTTAGGTGAAATCAGGCATCCGAACTCAAACAGTTTCCTTAAACTATGTAGTTATAGAAAATAGAGATGAGGGGGCCACACGATTTGTTTGAAATTAGGCGACCCCAAGTGAATGGCCATGCGGTGCTGTAGATTTTTGTTGTAGTGATTTTTTTCATGATTTTTACACAGTTAAACAAACGATATGCCTAATCCTGTATGGTGCCCCATGATGTAGGGGCTTAGTGCACAGTTTTTTTAACCATGCAGAAAAATTTTACACCCTTACTTTGTGAGTGAAATTCACATTTTGACCCACTTAATCTAATTAGACATTTTCTCTATATTTTTCATTCCTCCTATGGATAAGACTTCCTTTTAGATGTGTGGATCTCCATCTCCCCTCACCATAGGTTTTGAAGCATCTCCTTAAATTCACCACTAAATAACCAATTTTTAGATGAAATAGAAAGCTTGAGGTGAGACCTTATTTTATATTATATCAATTTCAAGGTTTCCCTTTCATCCATTGTGGTATTTAGGTGGGAATCATTTTTCCTATTTTCATGGTGTTGGGAGAATCCTTCATTTTCTCCCTCCCTAGGACATTTCAAGACTCGAAAATGGATGAGTGGAGTGCTACTAAATCATTGTAATTATTTTAGATCTTTCCCATTATTTTTTTCACTTTTAAAGTGATATGTTGTGTTGCTGCTCATTAGACCCTTCCAAAGATGTTTTAATTTTTCGTAATAAAGTAATTAAATTGGTTTTCCATGGATTTTGTGGCTCTATCTTTTAGAGAAAATCATCTCTAGGGTGTTTTTCTTGTCATTGTACTTCCTTTTGGGTGTTCCCGCCTTAATGGCCTATTTACCATGATTTAGATTGTTGAACACCTTGTTTGTGAGTGTCTTTTCACATTGGTTTAATGCCTTAGATTGAGAAAATTAATTAGAATGTATTTTGAACCTTGTGTTGGGACCCTTGGATATGTTGACACTTTATTATTATTAATTCGCCTCATACTCTATAATTTTATGCTTTTTCTTGATGCTTCACCTTAGATGTCCCACGTTTTATATTACATTTCTCATGTACGTTATTAAATTATAATGCATTGTGATTATGTTTTTATTCCATTTATTATTCTTGTTTCTGGTTTCCTTGTGACAATTCCTTTTAGCCTTGAGCTTATTCTAGTTCCTTATGATAAATACCTTTTACCATGTTTTATGGATTGAATTTTATTGTATGAATATGTTTTTTAGAATGAGATGTTTTCATTCACTATTGATGACATGTGATGGTGTCTTCTATTCCTTTTGATATGTTCCTTAGTATTAATGCTCACCTTCTACAGGATGAGAGTGTACTAGCTCTCGATTTAAGGACACCATGGAAGGAATTACAGTGATCTATCTAGATGTTCTTGATGCACCGAGAGTTAAACAATTTTTTTTCATGTACGAGACGTCCTAGTTGATCATACATACTCATGAGTGACACTAGTTCCCTTAGGGAGAACTAAGGATGAATATTTTAGAAAGATGGTTATTCCACGACTAAGGTGATACCTAATCCCCTATGCGAGATACAGGTTAGGGACTTAGAGTCACTATTCTATGAGTGAAATAAGGGATGCCAATATGGGTTTCCTTGCATGGACTTAGTGGAATTGGTTCTATCAGTGTAAACTATACCAACACTTGGGATTTTATTTAGATCTCCTTGGTTGGGATCTTGAATCCACCCATGTGTTTTACTAACAAATTTCATATGCTATATGTGTTACTTCTTATTTTTAATGGATCATGCTCTTATGATGACATAGAAATGTGGACCCCAAGATAAAAAATAATATTTGGGTCAGCCTAATTAGATTTATTTTTTACAATTCCACTTGTAAACATATTATGACTTCTAAAAGTACCTATTTTCATAAATCTATCTCTTGTGGAAAAAGGTTGTATTAGATGAGTTTCTATTTGGGAACCTATTCCAAGGTGTTATTAATCATTTATTTATTAATATGCATTTATTCTTATGACACAATGTCATTATTTATTTCATAGAATGTATTTTCCTAGAAATAGTGGGCGATGGCCTACTGATATTATATCTCACACACTACCTGATCCACCCTTCTAACCCAAGAATATTTTATGATCGTAGGTAAGGATAAAAGGAAACATGTGACTTCTTATTCTATATTTATTTATATAATTTGGATAAATATAGGACTGAGACTATACTTAAGATGATTTTTGTTGTAGTTTTTGGTCTTTTGGTTTTTTATAGCTTGCAATATATTCTTGTCACCAATGTTCCCATATACTTTCATTTTGTATAGCGTCATATTTTTCACCATCATTTCTTCCATTATAGTTATCTAGCTTCCTCCAGTTATTGACATCTCTTTCATGGCTTATTAATATTTTTATTTTCCTATTTCCACTGATATATATTTATCTTTCATACTCCCTATATTTAGTATCTATATTTACTTATGTCCACACTCTAATCTAAGAGGGAATAGTCTCCCCACAGACCTACTATAGGTCCTTGTTTCTAGATAGAAGCCTCTGAAATTCGAGTAGGTGTGATTGATTTATTATCACCACTATATTGGGGCATAGTTTAGTGGAACTCATGGAAGGATGCTACAAATAAATATATTAATTCACATCTAATTATCTAAAAAACAATTCATGGTTGATTATATGTTTTAAAACCTATAATATTTACTAAAATAATGGATAAGAAAGATATTAGTGTATTCCAAATTGATGAATGCATATATCTAAAATTACCATTTTTAAGCCTTCCTAAGAATATTGATCTTCAGAATGAAAGAGCCTGAAATTTCTAATTGACAAGCCTCCACATTAAATTTTTCTACAAAGATTTATTTAACTTCCATAGTCTCATAATGAAAGGTCGAACATATTCAATTGGTTGAAAACATTTTTTCCATGGGATAGTCACAATTCAACTTTGAATAATTATTCCTCTCAAAGAAATGTTTTTGATAGAGGTTTTGATATTTTTGATGATGGTAGATGACCATTTATAGAACACAATAGAGTAACTTTTTATGATAACAACTTCAAGAAGACTCACCCTTCCTGAAATCACAAGCATCTTATATTTCTAGGAGTATAATTGATTCTAATATAGATCACAATGTTAGAAAACTTAATGACATGTGGTTTTCCCTAGAACCTAGACACCCCACAAAAAGTGAATATAAACACCGCTTCTCTGATTCCCAGCTCATTGATAATGTTCACTAATCTAGTTTTCATAATATTTTCCCCAAAGTATAACATATAATTATTACAAATGATCACACACCATTATACTTTTTCATAACAAAGAAGTGAAATTTTGATGTTATAACTATTTCTCTTGTCACCTTATGTGAAGAAGATAATGTCATCAACCTAAAATAAGCCAGTTGAGGTTGAAAATAATCTAGTAGTTCTAATGATCTTGAGTTTATTGTCATTTACCAGGTTGAGAAGAAGCCTACTTAAATAATAATTAGGAATGGATAAAAAAATGGATGAGAGAGTATCACCTTCTCTAACAACTCTGGAGAATGTTAAATGTCCCTCCGAAGACCCATTTGTAATCATCAAGATGTGTGCAAAGCTCCTAAGGGTTATAACCCATTAAAAAAATCTCCTCAATCCAAATGTTTATTAACTCTTTGAAAATGATTCCCTAGTCCAACGTAACAATGGAGTTTTCACCATCAATCATGGGAGAAATATGACCTCCTCTAGTAGATTTTTGGAGAATATTTACACATTTTGAAGAAGTCACATGGTATTCATGAATATTTATACCTTTGATAAAATGAAATTGGATTGGGGAAAAAATTCCCTTAGAAATTAGAGATATCATATTATCCAAGATATTCATAATTACTTTATAGATCGTATTGATAAGAGACAAAAATCTAAAAAGATGAATATCATTACCATTATATAGTTTGGGAATAAGTGGAATAAAATGAGCATTAATACCCTGTTTCAACTAGAAAATTTTAAAAAATGACTAAAATTCCTATAAACATCCCAAATAACGATCTCCCATTAGGTTTGAAAGAATTTTTTGTGAACCCTTGTGTCATAGGAGAGAAAGAAGAATTTTGGAAAAAGATAAACTCTTTGAGTTCAAATTCAAGGGGTGTAATAGTAAGACATACGTTATCCTCATCAGTGACATGTTTGGTAATAATGTACTCTATAAGATCAATTCTTGTATTGGGTCCATCAAATATGTTCTTGTAATAAGAAACAACATGAGAAGCTAAATCATCTATTTTATTAAAAAACAACCCATTGTCACTAAGAATATATAATGTTATGTGGAGTTTCATATGTCATTAAATAGAGTTGAAAACATTAGTGTTATTTTCACCCTCCTAAAGTAATTTAACTTCAAAGGTTTCTCATTTTATAAATTATTTTAGGTATATAATGGTATTAAGACCATGATTGGTCACATTTTCATATTCAAAACTTATATAAAAACAAAAACTAGAGTTTCTCTCTTGAAGATTTTGAAGCAAAAATTTAAGATGAGAAATATTTTATCCATGTGACTAAACCTCTATTGACTCCAAACATTAATAATTATATTTATAACTTTGACCTTTAGGATAAAATTCATGGAATCACCATTATAATTTAACGATTTCCATGTATATTGACCTTCTTTTTATATGTAGGGTACCAGGTCCAGGAATTGTGAAATACAAATAGAAATGGTTGTCTAAAATCCCTAGTCGATTTTTTTAAATTGGATGATGAACAAAAAAATGTGTTGTAAGTGTGGACCCAGAAATGGATCCCCAAACATCAAAGTCAATATCATTAAAAAACCATATCCAATTTACTGGAAACTGATCTATTTAGGTGCTTCCTATCACTGACTATATTGAATTCATAATGATAACTATTCCCAATACATGCCCTAAAATCACTGGTTGAAGTAGATGAGAAGGAAATTCCAAGAATCTCATTAGTATTAAAATGTAATTAGAGTACCCAAAAAAATACTAAGGAAAATTCATTTTTCTTCTCAAGACTTGAATATTCATCCATATATATATTTTATATTTTTTATCCTTTATAAGAATATATGAAAGAGAATAAGTGTTTCAATCCAATATAGTTGAAAACTCAGAGTGAACTTATATTCTGAATAATTAAATGCTAATATTCCATCCAATAATGAGTAATATAAAACCTAATGTCTTTGTATATCATTACTAGGATGATTAGTGATTACTATCTAATATACCGTCTTTTTTAGAGAAGAAATCCTTATAAAAAAGATCTTATTTGTTTTAGAAAGACATAGAAGAGTAGTCTTGTTCTTATTGATAAAAATATAATGAGATATAATGGTTTCAAGGTTGGTTAGGACTAAAAAATTAGAAAACATAATATTTATTTTAAAATGTATTTTGATCTCGTTACCCCTTTCCTTTTCCCACCAGAATGTTTTTTCCTTATGTATTTCATCTCGGTGATAGATTATTTTCCATCTTTTCTGGGGTTGTGATATTTTTCTTGGCATGGGGTGTCTATACTAGAGAAGCAAACTTATATATTTTGATTTGAAGAGATTTTAGCTATAGCTAATTGGAATTCCACTTCTAAAATATCAACATACTTCAATATTCCTCTATTATTTATAAGTTCAATTGAAGTGTCACTGATGCTGTTAATGAAAGTGGAAGTTGTCATAATGTCATGTTTTCAACTTCATCTGATCTTACCTTCTTCCAAAACTATGTTTCTTACAATAGTGGAAAATATTTCAATTGTATAAGTAATATTATTATGATATTAATCAATATTTTAGTTATTATAAGAATGAGAAAAATCAGATGCGATGAAATATTGAGTTGAAATCCCATGAGATTCTAAAATGGATATTTTACGGTCTCATATGGAATTTACAGAGGGACTAATTGGGATTTCATCTTGTATATTTCCTACATGAATAGGTAAAGAAAACTGTTATATTTCAAGATAAGGAAAAGTCATGTTTATCTCACCATTACTATACTGGTTTGAATTTTCAACATACATATTATCTTTGTGTTTCCCTACAATATACAGGATTGTGCATTCTGCATAATACATAGGTGTATTGATTATAATTATATTAATAGTCTTTCCTTTTTTAGAAGATAATTGTTTTTTCAATTTTTTCTATCTATAAGATATCACCACCATCAATCTTGTCATATTTTTTTGATATGCTCTTCTTATAGAGATTCAATCAGGCACCTAATGTCATGAAAAAATTCAAGATATATTTTCTCATTCCCACACTCTATAGTTACATTAGCATTTAAATTTCTACCATGATTAATATCAATATTATTTATATTTCTTGAAGGCTAGAATAATTCATTTTTCTATTATTCTTTTATTAGAATAAACCAATATTTTCCATTAGATTTAATTAATTCAATGATATTTGTTTTATTTTTCACCCATTTCCCAGGATAATACCTTCTTGTGGAGTCACCTTTTTCAATGTGACAAGATTTTTCATTCTTATTTTTTGAAAACATTCCATGAATTTGAATTAGTTAGTGGTATCACTTGTTTTTGGAGAACTCTGCGGTTAATAATGGAATGACATAAAATCTTCCAATCCTCACAAAAGGGGGTACATATTCATACACTATCTTTAACTTGGATGGTGGATACATTATAACCAATGATGGGTGGGTCATATGTCTCCCTCAAATGAATTTTATAAATATTTATATATTATGAGATAATCATGACTATAATAGGGAATGACATGGTTTAACAAGAGACCTTTACCACTATTATGGTCTTGGGAGTGAACCTTTACTACTATGATGGTTTAGAAAGTGAACCCATTATCCTATGAGGAAAGTTAAACCAATAAGGATGGTGGTGTGTCTAACCCAGGAGGTGTATCCATCCATGGAGTTCCCTTTTAATTCTGGGAAATGAGCCTTGACTACCAAGTAATGTATTTTCTTTAATTTTCTATAAAAAAAATTATATATCTTCTTCAAATGTTTTATATCATGACTCAAGTTATTTGATTTAATTATGATTTATGTCTTATGAACTTCCAATATGTTTGTCATGACTTAGGATTATGAGATTTGATCTATATGGATTGGTTTTTATATAGTATTATCACCCTATATTACCCTTATTCTCATGTTATGTTTATGTATTTCCATTTTTTACCCTTAATGAGCATCTTATCTCACCCTTTTTATGTTACCTTTCCCCGAGTTATGATAGAATATTTTATATAGGGAATGTCTATGAAGAGTAAAAAATTGGATGATTTTTGTGGGAACATTGAAGTTATTTCACCATATTGTAATTTTTTCCAAGATTTCAAAGGAACTAAACTATTATCGTCATCAAGCATGTGTTTGCGTACTATAATAAATATTCATCTAAAAAGATTTAATAACCACGCATGATAATCCCCAATAGCTATAATTGGTATTAAAGGAATGGTTTAGTCAGCCTCTGGAAACTATAATGAGAAATATTTATTGTTATAACTAGTGATATTTATAAGTATATGTTTAGGGATAACTCTAAGAATATGTTTAAGGATGAGGCAGTGTATTGGAAAATGTATTTGAATTTTGGTAAAGGATAGAGTGAGTGGTTTCCAAGAAATCACATTCATGTATGGATATTATATGTGGATGTGGATATGAAACATAGGATCCTATGGGCAATAAATATTAAATGGTCGCATTGATATGGTCTTGATCATCAACTAGTGCATGAAAATGAGTATTGGTACATATCTGGTTTGACACTATAGGGGGGGGGGTATGATTTCTAAATTCACAAACTCTATACAAACCATCATGAATGATTTAAATAGATGATAACCATTAATGGCATAGTATAAACCAAAAGAGTCATATATTAATAGATATAGTGTCATGATTTAGAAATCTTGTATGTTATTTTTACGATTATTTGGTTTCCTAATATGATTTTCTTTGCTCACACTATGTTTTTTTGGCTTTAGTCATTGAAGGGAACCAGAAGAAACTAGGATTACATTGAATGTGATGAATTGTTTACATGAGCATCCAAACGGGAAGATTACTGGAGTAAGGGATGTTTTTATTATATCTAATTAGTTTTCATGAAACATTATTCATAAATTTTACCTCAACCAACTCCTAGAATCACCAAAAAGAGATAGAAAGAGTTCACTGAGTGTTCAGGTAGTGGATACCATAAAAGAAAAAATATTCAGTTTCATATATACAAATAATGTGGTAAGAAACACCCAAGTTAATATCATAGAAGAATGAGAATTTGTTTTTACTATAGACAAGAAGGGTATAAAGAAATTAACTACAATAATAATATGAAATGTCTAGTTAATGTAATGGATGACAATAATAGTATCTATAGGATATCATAAACTATTTAATTATTTAAAAATTGAATGTATCAGAATTATGTAAATAGATTTCATAAGGGGAAATATCATGAAGAAAACTAAAATGGTTGTATGCGTAATGGATTTATTACTGATGGTGAAGAGACTACAAATGAGATATGAAAAGAAAACAGTTTTAAGGAATAATATGATTAATGGTTTTAAAATGAATTGGGATGAATGAAATGTTCATATATTAGAGTTAAAATATTACGTTGTATGAAACACACACACACACACACATATATATATAAGGGTTTTTTTGTAGACTTTTACATTAAATATTTTGAAGAATATGTTGAATAGTTCTAATGACCTATAAAATTGATTTAATGGAAACATAATATTCATAGAAAACACCTGATTAACCAAAATTTAACCCTTAATATATATTCCTAATTTTTAAATAATTATTTTGGGAGAGATAAAAAATTAAAATGGATAAATTGAATTGGACAATACTGACAACCTTGGAAATGATTAATGATTTATGGAAAAAGTGTTTATGTTACCATTGATGGAATTTACATCATTATTGGATATATGGAATATATTCAAAAATATGTGGTCTTATTTAAGGAATGAAGAAACATTTATGTCTTCATTGAGGTCTTATGATAATTCATGTTTTTACCATTTTTCAAGAGAATACATGATGAAGGTATTCACATGTTTCGTATGTGACAATAAAGAGTTACTTGATGTTGTCTGGAGGATTAATGATGATTATTTTTGGAAATTTAGTTAAATTATTTTTAAAGTTTTTTATTTTAATATTTTGGAAGGTTCCTAATGATAACCATTTTGGAAGTGGTTTAATTTGAACTTTGAATAAGGTATTCTTATATTGAATCAATTAATTTTCCTTCTTTTCATTTCCTATTTGGTGTAAGTTCATTATACCTCATGTAATCCCTGATGTTAACTTTTTGTTTAATAAATTTTTGGAGGGATATGGGTTGGGTCACCAATTCATATCCCAGATCATTTGGGTATGATCCATTAGTGCTTCAAAAATAAAAAATTCACCTTTATTTCTAGGAGTAATAGATTAAATAGAAAGTGATCAAGGAATAATGAAATGATGAGAATGTTTTTAATAGAATGAAATCATATAAGTGTATCTTTTCATCAATTAAATGATTTTGAAAAAAATGTTTTATTATCATCATAATTTGGATATATAAATGACCTTTTCCATGCCTCTTTGGATTATGGTTTTGTAGTATTTATCTTTCTCTAGATTACTAACTTTATTTTGATCAATGATCTCTTTCACTATCTATAATCATTTACGCTTATCTTTCTTGTCCCGATAATCACTTCCAACCTATGTACTCATATGTTGGAACATAGGTTTGAGTTAATTTTGGTAAATTTTATGTATCAAAAATTCCCTTTTTTAGTAATGTTTTATTATTCATTTGTACGATGGGGGTTTCTGTAAAGGAATTTTCATATATTAAACCTTTTATGACCGAGATGGATTTTGAGGGAGAAATTAATTTTGAGGGGGGGGGGGGGCGTAGAATGTAACATCACAAGATTTTGTGAAATATATTTTTTCAAATATATTTAGAATTTTATGTATTTATTTTTTAATTGTGTTTATCTTATGCTATACACAACACAATGTTTGGATTGTGCTTTACACAATACCATGTTTAGCATGCATCCCTTTCAACACCGTGCTTTAATAAACCATGAAATAATATTATTTTAAATATATTTTTTATAAACTAGAAATTAAATAGGTAGGTATGAATATTATTAAAAAATTTAGGAAATATTCATAAAAATTTAATACCTAATATAAATTAATTTACAAATTCTTAGTAAATAATCAATCATTTTTTTGTAAAGTACTTATATTATTAAAAATAATTTTTCCACATAAATGATTTTTATTATGACAAAATATTATAATAGAGATAATAAAAAATTTATTTCATAAAATAAAAATCATTTTTTAAATAATAATATCAAATTTAACTTATAGTAAAATGTTAGTATTTTTTAGGAAAATATTAATTTTTTAGTGAAGGGTGACAAATATTTATTTTTGTAAAAATATCAATTATTGTTTCTAAATTAGTTAATTTAAATACCCTATTATGTTTTAAATTTATGTAAGTATTATTTAGTGATATTTAATATAGGTAAGTAATTTATAGTCATCTTTATATTGGATTTTAGTATAAGTTTATTTTATGGTTTAAAAGAGGGGGTTTCTAAAAATTGTTTTGATGTGAAAAATGTTTCTCCATTTTAATAGATTAAAATAATAACTAATGATGAATTTTTAAATGATATTTATATATATTATAAATCTATAAATTTTAATTCATATTCACACATTTATTATTTTTAGCCATATAGTTAATAAAAAATTTTCTTTAGCTTGAAAAATAAGCTTCTTGAAAATCCATTTTTTCATCGTAACTATTAGTTTGGTTTAAAATTTACTTTTTTACAATTTTATAAACTTTTTTGAAAAAAAAAAATTTATTTTTGAAATAAGCATGTTAAAATTATATTATAGTGATTTTTTGTGAATTTTCAAAAAATATTGTGTTTTTATCCATATTGAAAAATATTGAATTATAATTGAAAAATTCTATTTTGTTCAAATTATTTAGAAATATAAATCACATTTTAAATTTTTTTAAATAAAAATTAGTTTAATTATACATCAATTAATCCAATTTATATTATTTTAGTCAATTTAGTATTTAATTTTGATATAAAAACTTTGTATTCTTTTGAACGTTTTCTCTTTAAATACTTGTTTTCTCAACGCATCTCTGAGATTAATTTTAAATAAAAATTGTCTGATTGTGTGAAATGAATTTGAAAAAATATGTTCAATATTTTTAAATAGAATAATTTATAATATCTACTAATGTTAAAATAGTTTTTGACCCAAATGAATAGTGAAGATGGTAAAAACTTATTTACCACAGTTAAAGTAAAAATGGGTTTACCCTGTGGTTAAACTAAAAAAGAAATTGAAAAAAATTACCCAAAAAATGTCCAAAAAAATTAGATGGAAGTATTTATACCTTATAACTTTTATTTTTTATAATGTTTATTTATTGGATCCTTGTGCTGGAAGGAAACAAGGGTGTAATTCCTTCTTTAAAGACTTTACAAGTGTGACACTCACTTCACTTTTAGAAGAACACCTCTTCTACTCTCCTCTTTACACCTTGATGAAATTTTGGTTTAGAAAATACCTTCCAAAATAACTTACCAAATTACCTCCTTTTATAGTATAAGGATTATTTTGGACAATGAACCGTCCTAGGATGCCTTTTTGTGTAAACCTAAAGAGGATACCCAAAGAAGTGGTGACCCGCATCAATGGGCATTTATGTATTATTTATCCATCCACATCATTAATTTTTTTATATCATTATGATATAATATCCTTAGTATCTTAATTTATGGATATATTTTTATGTTATGGTAATAATATAAAACCATCTCGACTTCCATCAAATGTATCTCGAAATCATCATTCACGTGTACAGCCGACTACAGCCTCACAAACCGATGTCATTCATTTTCTCCATTACAACATCTTAATTTATGTAATAATGATGTATTTATTATTAGATATGATATTTATGATATTATCATTATCCTTAAATAATTATATCACACATAACTTCACGATTTCTATTTTTTGGTAATCCGATAACATCACTCGTGTGTAGGATGGACTACCGCATTACAAAGTGATGTGATATGTTTACGATTTAAATATAAGGTAAAAAAGATGTGTTAATTTAAAAATGTGATATATATGAAATAAATATTATAATATAATGATAATATATCATTTAACTTTCTTTAATTCAATTTAAAAGAAAATGGATTATATGTTCAGGCTTACGTATGGATTACTATCTATATGAACAGTGTATTTCATTTTCTACCACTAAATTTTATATATTCATATAAATACATATATAATGAATATATATGATATTTTTATCATTTATAAAATTATACATATGATTATATCATGATCAATGTAAGATGAAAAAAACAAAACAATAAAAACATATTTGAAAAACAAAGTGGTTATTACCTAAAACAAAACATTAACATGAAAATGATTAAAAAGGGTAATTAGAGGTCATAATAAAATCATATATGGTATTATATATATAAATATTTTTATTTAATATATTTTTTATAAACTTATATTTATTATAAAATAGGTTTGAAGGAGTATAAAGGCAGTTGAGAGTTACAGTAATGGATTTTCATCTAACATTTTGATTCCCTAAGACACATGTCATATTCACCACCTATTTATATTATATGGTGTATATATTTATCATGAATTTATTTTATTATTATTCTACTGAATATAATTTGTACTTAAATAAAAATTTTATTATCTATCTTTAATGTGATTTTCAGGTCAAATGTTACGAAATTGGTGATGAATTTCTGTCTGAATTTTCCTTCTTTGAGACATATGTTATGTTATACACCAACATTATTATTTTTAGGTGTTTATAAAGACCCTTTGACATATAATAACATTAATTTATTTAATTTATTGTTTTTTATGTTTAATATTATGTTATTACTTCATGGGGATTAAGATTTAATGTTACCAAAGCGGTAAAGACATTATATTACAATCTCATTATCTATGAGGATTGTTTATGAATTTGTTAATGATAATAGATTATTTAGAAACATATCCTAATTAAATAATAAATTATACAATAATATAGTTATTAATTATATATTCATGTAATATAACCCTTTCCACTCTTTTTTACTTAAAATAATAGAGAGTTTTTTCAAATAAAATCTGACTTTATTTCTCTCTTCGGTTAGAAATATTTTTTCTTACAAAAATATGTAATCTAAATTTGTTTTCAATAATGTTTTTAAAATTTTTATAATGGTTTATTAAATATGGTTTTAACATTGTTTTACTTTTTACAAATATTTTTAATGGAATCTTCTTGTCATTTTCCAAACAATTTCATTTTGTATTTTACAAAAAATGTGCAATGGATATTTAATTTTATCATGAACCACATGAAAAGTATTTCTCAATGTCTTGATCATAAAATATGTTAAATAATCCCATAAATGTTTTCAATTTTCCTTTAAAATAAATGTTTTTCTTTAATATTTGAAAAAAATAATTATTTATTTCAATGTAAAAAAGTAATTTGAAAATATTTTAACAAGTTTTGTTTTTCAAAGTGGAATATTTATTTTTCTCAATAAATATTTTAATGAGTTTTTATATATTATTTTATAACTTTAAAATTATATTTTCAATGAAAATTATTTACAAAATTTCTTATTAATTTTTAGTTTTAATAATTTTATTTTCAAAGAAATTTTATCTTCCTAAAGAAATGTTCTAGGTTATTTATCTTTTAAAATAATTATATATATAATATGACATCTTTTGAAGTAACATGTGATTTATTGGGAATATAAACCAAATATGAAGTTATTATTATTTCTATGAGTGGTATATTTTAATGATGAAAAAATGTCTATGAAACCCATTTCACTACCCCATGTAATACCATGATAAAATATTTATAAAATGTGTTTCTTTTCATGGGATATTTTATAATGAAATGTTGAAATGATTATGAAACATATATCTTTTTCACAGGTTACGATATGATTAAATGTTTATAAAAACCAATTTATATTATTGGTTATGGAATTGTAAATATTTTACGATCTTTTGAAACATATATTCATGATTCATGATATGTGACGATGGTTATTCTAAACCATGGATTATGGTTATGTTATAAACAAGGATAGTGGTTACATTATAAAAAATATATGGGAACTATATCTCCCCTTAATATTTTTGGAAAATATTTATATATCGTGAGATAGATAAGAATTTAGTGGGGAGTGAACCAAGTTCAGTAGAGGACTTTTTCTGCTATGATGGTCTTAGGAGTGAGCCTCGACTAATATGATAGGTTAGGGAGTGAACCAGTTCCACAATGAGGAAAGGGATTCCACTAGGTATAGCGGTGTGTCTATCCCATGATGTGTAGCCACCCATGGAGTGACATGATAGGTATGGGAAATTATGATTGATAATTAATGAATTTATTTATATGCATATTTGTAGGCCACAATTCTATATTTTATTCCAATGTTTTTCTCTTGTGACTCATGTTTTATGATTTTCTTATGATTAACGTCTTATATATGTCTAATAATTTTTTTAAGACTCTAGATTATTATCTTTTATATATAGGGTATGAATTTAATATATTATTCTCACATTATCAGACCCTTATTCTCACATTATTCTTACTATTTCCATTGTTTACCCATAGAGAGCTTCTGAGATCACCCTTTATTAAGTTTCCTATTCCTAGGTTGTGATGAAAGTTTTTAGATTGGGTATAACTATGATGAGTACTAAATAAGTATATATTTTTGAGAATATTTATGTTATTTTATTAGATTAGAAGATTTTATTTCATGTTTCCAATGGAACTATACTATTATGGTCCCCAAGTGTGTTTTTTGTAATGTATTGAATATTCAATGCTGGTTTAAATTAGAATCAATACTGGATATGTTTTAATATCATATTTAAAGATTCGATTCTAAAATCATACTTTTTGTGGTAAAGGAATTTACATATATTCTTAACCATTGTAAAAGGTTATAAAATCATTGTTAGACTCATTTTTTTCAAATAGTACAACATGGTTCTCAATGATTAACCTTTTACCAAGGTATCAATAATATTGGGTTATGTAGTCTGATATACCCAAGACTATATTTAAAAGAAGGTATGTTCATTTTTATTATACAAAAATTTGGTTTTTTTATCCAATGCCCTCATAGTTTTAATGGGCATTATAAATTATTAATTCCATTGATACATCAATTTATAAGTAATGGTTATCATGGATGAATTCATAGTATATTTTAAATATAATGAAAAGCATGATAATTTTATGAAAATCATCTTGGGAATTATTATTGACCACCATATCTATTCCAAACTATCTAAGTGTTATTTATGCATTCATGAGGTTCGGTTCTTATGATTTTTCTCTGTCAAAATAGGGTGTTTCAGTTTATACTGAAAAGGGGAAGGTCATTATGTCCTAGGAAGAGTTGAAGAATGTTTTATAGAGATATAGTTTCTTGGTTCTAGTAGTTTATTACAAATGGTTTATTATGGAAATATCCATGATTTTATCCCTTTTTATTTCATCACCCATAAGGGAGTAAATTTTTAATGGAGATTCTTGTTCTAGGATTCATTCAGTGAGAAAATGTGGTGGTTAACATTATCTCTAGTTTTGTATTAACTCAAATATACTGGTGGATATTTCAGTTATTGTGATTCATCATGCATAGGTTTGGGCTATATGGTTTGGAAAATTAATCATGTCGTGTATAAGGGATCTCTAAAACTTAAATCAAACAAAAATATTTACCCAATCCATCACCTTTAGTTGGTAATACTGATGCATAATCATAAGTATTGGTGGAACTCTATATTTATAGAGAAGTTCATGATGTGTACTAATCATAAAAGATTAAGTTGATTTTTTATCACATACATTTGAATCCATGAAATAGTTAGTGGATCAAATATTTACAAACATTTTAATGTATCCATGCTTATAATTCATGAAGGGGTAATTACTTTGCTGATGGAAATAGTTAGAAGTTCCCATCAAAATATTTAAAATATTTTTTTATGAGTAGAGCTTGATAATCATCTTTAATGAAATGAAAATGGAGGTAATGGAAGATAGATAGGTAATTAATTTAGATAATTTTTAGATTAAAACCTCTCTCCCAAAACTCATTATTATAGATCAATACGGGGATGAAGAATATAATCATATTAGAAGAATTATATATAGAGGGGATACCACTAGTGAGTGGTCACTATTTCTCAAAGTCCTTATTTATAGAAGACAATATGTATTTTCTTATTCCATTAGGCTACTTATAATAAAGTATTACCATTATTTTCAATGAACCATCCACCAAGGATCTAACAAGATGTATTATGGCATTAAATTCTTTTACAAGTGACTTAGAATCACTACTCTAATATAGGCATTTGATAGTGCTAGAAATGGCCGTTATTAGTGATAGAAAATGGCTAACAATCTCAGTGAAATTAAAATCCCTGGCCTTTTATCTGTGCTAAAAAAGCACTGATAAAAGGGTCTTTTATTGACACTAAAATAGTACTGATGAATGGGTCCTTTATCAGAACTTTTTAAAGAATTGATAAAGGAAAATTTATCATCACTTTTTTAGCATGGATATAGGACCCCTTTATCAGCTCTTTTTTAGAACTAGTAAAATAAATTTTATCAGCGCTTCTATAAGTTCTCATACAATGTACTATTATGATCACTTTTAAAAGCACTAATAAATGTGGCCTTTATAAGTCCTTTTAAAATTAATGATAAATGTGTCATTTATTTGCGAATTCAAAAGCGGTGATAAAAGTCTATAATGTAGTGTGTAGCAACAGAACACTGCATCACCATTGCAGTGTACTGCAAATGCACACTACATTACCAGAAACACCTTGAATATTAACAAAACCAGTCCCAGTATTGAATTTACAAGAAATTAAATTTACAATACAAATAAAATAAAAATACTATATTATAGATATTTAAAAAAAATTTTTATACAATTACATGAATAAAAATTGTTACATACATTCACAAACATCAATGTTACTTTATCTTTAAATCCTGACCCAGACTCAAAATATTCCTAAACTAACCAACCCTAAAAGAGAAAAATAACTTAATTATATTAGAAAACAATTCTTATATTAGTAATAGTATAAGGGACAAAATTCTTATTTTAGTGAGTGAATCCTTTTAAACTAAATTGTCGGTTTTAAAATGATGAAATACACTTTAAATCATATCTATATCATCAAGTATCAAATTAAGGTGTAAATAATTATTACACATCAAAAATTACATATGGATCATTATCATAAAGTATCAAAATAATCCAAATGTTTTTTCTATTTTTGAGTAGGTCAGTTTTATATTTTACTAAAATTGATGTCAATTTAAAATAAATACACCCATTGTGTCATAATAGTCACACCAAGCATCAGATTTAGGTGTGTCTGATTCTAATTGGTCAGAAATGACTTTTGGATCATTGTACTGATGTATCAATACAATTTTAATGCGTTTTCTTGGTTTGGAATACATTAGTTTTCTTTTTTTACTAAAATATCATTTTAAACTAGAAACACATATTTTTGAATCATTTTGATCACATTGTGAAATATTTTTACATGAAATTGATTCCTACACATCAAAAATGAATTATAAATCGTTTTTAGAAATTATCAAGAAAATATGATCAGGTTTGATCGGTTTTTAGTGAGTGAAACTTATTAACCTTAAATATTAATTTTAAACTGATAACATACACATTAAGTAATAAGAGGAACATCATATATCAGATTGAGGTAAGGATGATTAATATGTGTTACAAACGACATATGGATCATGGTCATAAATTATCAAAATATTCTGAATGTTTTCCTCAGTTTTGAGGAGGTGAGTTATCTATTTTACTAAAATTGATGTCAATTTTAAATAAATATATGTACATTGATTCATACCGATCACCCCATGGGTCATATTAAGATGCGGTTGAATATTACACCTCTAAAACTACATAGGAATTATTTTATTAAATTTTCAAAATAATCCAAGTGTTTTCACTATTTTGAGTATGTCTGTTTTGTTATTTACTAAAATTTCAATTTTAACTGGAAGCACACAATTTTGACTCATTCCAATCATATCATGTATCCATTTGATAGGATATAGATTCATATATTTCAAATATGACTTATGGATCATTTTCCTAAATTTGAAAAAAAATCGGGGCGCATTGGATTGTTTTTAGTGATTGAAACCTTTTAAATTAAATTGTTGATTTTGAAATGATAACAGAAACATCACATCATACTGGTAACATCATGTATCCTATCATTGTTTGAGATATTCCTATATGTCAAAAATGAGTCATTAATAATTTTCAAAACATATCAAAACTATATGAATGTGTTTCTTCATATTTGAGTAGGTTAGTTGTCTATTTTACAAAAAATGAGGTCAATTTTAAAACAAAATTCACACTTTTAGTCATACTGATCACAATGTGGGACGGATTGAGGTGCGAAAAATTCCAACACCTATCAAATGAATTATGGATTGTTTTCATAATGTATGAAAATAATCCTAATGTGTCTTCTCAGTTTTGAGTTCATTAGTTGTCATTTTACTAAAATGTCATTTAAAACTAGAAACACACACTTTTGACTCATTATGATCAAATCATGTTTTTATTTGATGTGAAATAGATACCTATAAGTCAAAAATGACTTAAGAATTATTTTCCTATATTTTCATGAAAACCTGAGTGCATTGGATCAATTTTCAGTGATTGACACTTTTTAAACTAAAATGTCAATTTTAAATTGATAACTAACACATTAAGTCGTATAGGGAACATAATGTATCATGTTGAGGTTTCAATGATTTCTATACATCAAAAAATGACTTATCTAATGTTTTGGTAAAGTATCAAAACAATTTGAATGTGTTTAATTAGTTTTGAGTATGCCAGTTGTCCATGTTACTAAAATTGATGTTAATTTTAAATAAAAATACACACTTTGAGTCATACAGCGTACACTATGGGCTGTATTGAGGTAAGGATGACTCCTACACATCTCAAACGACTTATATGTCATTTTAATATTGTATTAATAATTCAAATGAATTTTTTGAGTTTCGAGTATGTTAGTTTCCTTTTTTACTAAAATGAAATTTTAAACTGGAAACATGCTCTTTTGACTCATTACGATCGCATCATATATTAGTTTAACTTTAAACCAATTCATAAATGTCATAAATGAATTATAAATCATTTTAATTTTTTTATGAAAATATGGCTTCCTTTGAATGTTTTTCATTTACTAACATTTTTTGAACTAAAATGTCAATTTTAAACTGATAATGGACACATTGGGTCATACCAGGAAGATTGGGTATTCGATTGTGTGCGTATGATTCCTACACATCAAAAATTAATTATAGAGAATTTTATTAAATTATTAAAACAACGTGAACACATATTTTTAGTTTTTAGTATGTCAGTTTTCTATTTTACTATAATTAATGTCAATGTTAAATAGAAAGAATTACTTAGAATCAAAATGGTCACATCCTATATCGGATTGAGGTGTAGATGATTCCTACACATCAAAAAATCTCAAAAAAAATCATATCAATCAATGTTACCATGATATAAATTGACTTTATTTGTCGAATGATCATCATTGCATGAGAATCTTCATACAAACCACCCGTGCTTGGAAAAATTAATTCACCTATATATGATAAAAACTACTATATGAGTAATAAAAAAAATAAAAAAAAATAAAAATGAAATAATACATTAATTCTACGGACAATGATTTTACTATGGAAACATCAAGATTAACTCTATGTTTTATATGTAGAGGGAACTTGATGGAATGTGATAAATTCCAATATTGTAGGGGTAAGAGTTTTTTTGGGTGAAGAAGTCTATATAATTTTCTGTGCAAAAAGGCATGAAATATGGATAGACCACCCAAACTCGAAAAAAATAATCCGCTTGTATAAGAAGACAATTATTATGTGGGTTATACTAAAAAGAAATAAATTATACATAATTACATAACAATACACTAATTATATGGAAATTTTTTTTCTATGAAAACATCTAGATTACCTTTGTGATTGAGCAGAGGCTACGTTGTTTCTCTTCTTGCAGAGGAAGTGGAGAGAACTTGAAAGAAGGTGATAAATGAAACACTACAGTGTTGAAAATGTTTTGAGGGATAATAAGTCTATGGATTTTCTCATGTATAAGTGCATGAAAGATAGACAACCCACCCCCACATGAACAACCGAATCCACCTTTATAAGAAAAAAAATAATTATGCGAGTGATACTAAAAATAACTAAATTAAACACAAATATGAAAAAATTCATTAATTCTATTGAAAATTATTTTAATGTGTAAAAATAAATATTACCTCTATGATTGAGTAAATGAAACATAATTTCTCTTCCTACAAAGGCAGTGGAGAGAAATTAAAATAATGCAATAAATGAAACACTATAGGTTTTAAATTTTTTTGAGGGAGAATAAGTCTGTAGATGTTTTAAGGAATAATGGTATGAAATATGTACAGATCACCAAAACTTGAACAAAATAATCCACCTATATAAGAAAAAAATTGTTATGCAAGTGATACTAAAAAAATTAATTAAACATAAATATGAAACAATACGTTAATTCTCTGGCCAATTATTTTACAGTGAAAAAATCAAGACTACCTCTATGATCAAGTAGATACAAAATTGTTTCTCTTACTAAAATGGAATGAATGAGGGGAACTATTCTTCTAAAATAAATGAACTATTGAGGGAATAATGAAAATAAAATCAACTTTTCATTATATAATTTTTGGTAAAATAGATAAAGTATGTCATAACATTGCCTTTATATCTTTCCAAAGGGTTTCCTCATTATCTTTTATTCTTTAGAGGGATTGGTAGCATCATCATGTGCAGACGAAATTAAATGCATGAGAAGTAAAAAATTTTATTTAGACAATTTCAATATTGCAGAGAACACATAATATTATGAGAAAAAATAAAATATATTAAAAAAACATTTAACTTCTCATTGAAATCTCTTGGTTTTTAAATGTTTTAGGTATTTCTTTCTTCTATCAAGAATACAAATCCATTCTCCGTGGCCCCCTTCAACAAAAAATACATATTCTACATGGGACTAAAATGAAGGGATTGTGATCTTCCAATAAAAGGGTTTTCCTCAATTGAATTTTCATTTGACCCAACATTGGTTTTATTCGCCAATAAGATAATCTAAAATTCTTATTTATTGGATTAGAGGAAAAAAATACTTTTACATCTTGTTATGTAATTATGAGAGACTCATCTATTTCCACTTATATGCTGAAATTTACCTTCATGAATCCTATTTCATTAACTTTCACTGCAATGATATTTTCAAACCATTTTCAACAGAAATTTAGCACTTGAAATGTGGCATAATCTTACTCATATATCTCTATAATTCCAAAATATGACATATTTTAATAAATTTTATTTCTATAATTGGAAACAGATTTGTGCATCCCTTCATCCACAAGAGTGACACCACTATTTTTCATCATACTACAATCATCATGATCTTTGGTATAGAATTTATAACCATTGATTAAAAAAATAGTGTAAGATATAACATTTTCATTCAGTCCTCTGAGTAGCCATTGATGTTTTTTTGATAATTGAATTCATATTTTTTGACAAATACTTATAAATTTGAGATTGGAAACAACATATAAATTAATGATTTTGTGTATATATATCCATCCTTCAGCCCTTGATAGATTAATATATCTAATTTTTTTTTTGTGTGGTATTCAATGTATAGATCAACATCTTCACTATTATGTAAAATGTAAAGGTGCACTTGATCCTGATCTGTCAAGGTATTTATAACAAAATATCTTCTAGAAATACCTTCGCCTATAAGGTATTCACTATGATAAGACTTTGTGACACTTTTTCTATGAACATATATTAGGGAATCATTATAAAATTCTACAACTTCTTCAACAAAATATCGTTATGTAATACAACCTTCTGGCTTACTTTGATTTTTGAAATTCTCTTTTAAAATATTCATATAGAATTTAATGGGGGTAAATCCATATGTAATAGACATGAACACATATTTGGACCTCTATAAACAAGTAATCTATCATGTGGAACATTATATCGAAGAATGATGGTGGGGAGAACATCTATAGTTAACATATTATAACTATAACCCCCTCATTCATAAAGTGAAAATTCACCATGTCTATAAATGTTCTGCATATGGCTTTGAAAACAATTAGATACTGGTTATTTTATGTCATAAATTTTGAGGTAGAATACAAAAAAAAAGAATCAATCATTAAATATTACATCAAAAGACGAAAATTGTGTGATATTAGTCCTTATAACTAAAAACTAGTCATTAACAAGGAATTCTTGATATTTTATGAATACCCATGTAGAACATTACACTATAAAAGAAAAGGAAAAATTTTAATTTTTTCTATATGGATAGAGTGTAAGATGATGGAGGAAGAAAAGTACACCTTTACCCTTCACCAGTTCTTACTCTTCCCTTATCCCCATTTCAATCATGTCCATCCTAGCCTTGTTTCCATATATTTTTTTGTTAGGAACATTTAGTAACATGACAATAACAATATCAAATACATTTTTTTCTACATGCATGACATCAATAAAATGTAAGACACACAAATTATTATAATATGATAATTAAAATAAAATAGTTCTATACTTCCTACTTGATTTTGTAAGGTTTTTTGAAAATGGTTTATTGAAAACAGATTCAATATATTTTACTTTACTGTAGATTTGATCACCCATTACTGGAGACGATGCTGTACCTTTATTAATATTCTCATAAAATTCATTCAACTAGGATAAATATTTATTTCATTGAGGTAAGAATTTCAATTTTCCTAAAAACCCAATCATTATGGAATGTTTCAATCAAACTATTTATTTTCTTTTTTCACAAATGGGACACCCCAAAATTATTTTAATGATATAGCCTCATAAATTTACATAATTATGGTAGTCATTTATCATTCTATACAATATGAACCTCTATGAGAATTATTCACTTCTATAAGCATCATAAATTTCAACACATGTTTCCCATAAAAGTTTCAGATCTTCGATTAGTGGGGCTAAATAGACATCAATATCATTATCGGGTTTCATTGGTCAAGATATAATCAGAGAAAACCTAATGTATTTGTGCTGCAAGCATAACCGTGGTGGAAAGTTATAATTTAATAAAATGAAATAACATGTACTTTGATTACTACTATGTACACCAGAAGGAATTATTCCATCTTTTGATAATGCAAGATGAAATTTTCTCAACTCATTTCTAAATTGAGGATACTCGTAATCAATTTTATTTAACTGTAGATAATATGTTTGATAACATAGGTTCCAATCTTAAATTCTCACATACACATTCCATGAAAATTATCCTATGGTTTCTTGACATCCATATAGTTTTATAACCTATTTAATGATAAGTAATTTCCATAAATTTTTGAAGTAATTGATTCATTTTTATTGTATTGATCTATGGAAAAATTATGGTATTTTATGTGTTATTCGTGCTCTGTGTGAAACAACATGAAATCTTATGGACAAGCCTGATTTGTTTGAGATCATTCACATTGAACGTAACATTAATTAAGCATAATATGTTTGACATGGTAGTTTATATTATTCTAGTATCATATCATTTAGGAGACCATGTAGTTCTATAAAGGCGGTGTCACCCCATCCGATGCCAGTTTTCAAATTATATGACTTCAATAGAGCTGAAAATTTAGTATATTTAGTATAAACAAAATAAAATGGTTATTGGGAACAAATATTTAACTCTTAAAACATATTTTTAAAATTACGAAGCTAATAATAAATTACCATTTTCATTTTCTATGCGATCTCCATCATCATTTACACTGGGAATCATATCAAATTATCCATAAACTACAGTATCATCCCAAAATGTGTCCACATTTAGTTTTTCCCCATGTTTAGACCAATATTTATCTATAATATCTATTAATAAAGAAATAAAATGTTTTTAAACTCTTCCAGACTAATTTTTCTGGAATAATAACAATGTAAACACAGACATAGGGTTTGCGAAGGGTCGTATACATTCTCTTTTGACAATATGATGAACTCTTTAACCATATATTCATACTATTTTTTAAAATGATTAGAGCGCATCTATTTTATATTCATATCCATCCCATTGGATTCTTAGAAGATTAATTTCGTACAATAAATAAATAAACACAATATATATTCATTATCAAAGCTGAATGTTATAGGAATTTATTATAAGGGAAACTCTACATTTGATTGTTTTAATGAATTTCAATATATTGAAGAAAATGGGTAATTAAATTTTAGAAAATAATTAATCCACTATGGTTGGTTTTAGCCTCTGAATTTATTGAAATGTGAAAGTTATATATAACTATCATCCTTATCAGATCATCTCTCGAACATTAATCCTTGCATTTTGTTGTTTGACACACATCCTCTATATCTTGTTGAATGCACCTATGTTTCTTGAAATATTCTATGATGTAGTTATCCCTGGGATGAATAATGCACAAAGTAGGACAAGAAACATAAAAATTATGGGGGATGAGTCCCAAGGAAACAAAATCCAATAATAACTATTCGGTAGAAGACGCTGATGTGGATGAAAATTGTACTTCATTTTGTTCTCTAAATGTGTAAGTGTCTATGATTAGTGATAATTACACAACTGAAACTTATTATTAACTCATGGAATATTGAATGTGAGATTTAAGGGACATAAACATTATTTTATGTGATTAAAGGGGTATCTATTGGGACATGTTACAATATATAAATATTTAAGGCCTCTACAAATTCTATATTTATTGGAAAAATCTCACATTTAAAACTTCCAAAACTATAACTTATACTTGTCCTACTTCAATTAAAATGAGTCATCAAGTATTTCTAAAATCCCCAAAACAAATGAAAATATAATATAGAAAATTAAAGAGTAATATGAAACCCAAATATGATAAACAAGAATAATAAACTCTAATTCAATCAACTTGAAGACAAAAAAATGTATTGATAAAAGAATTTAATAAATAAATATTTTTTTCATATACATGGATAGTAATCAGAGATTACTAGGGGTGGAACCAATACATGTGAACCTAAAATGATGAATACCTAAATATAATTTAAAATATATAGAATTTGATAACATCAATTATTTTTTTAGAACAAATGACATAACAACATAAGGATTCTATGGAGGCCATCTAATACAAATCGACCCATCCTAGAGATTCTAGGGAGGTCCACAATGAATTTATTATAAAGAAATAATACACATCTATATTATTTATAAAAAAAGGAAAAAACACACAAACCCTCACAACATATATCACATACACATTTAAACACACACACACATAGAGAGATATATAAATATATAACATGGAATTTATAATACAAATAATTAAAAAACAAATGAACATTTAAACATAATTTTTAATGGAAATAAATATAATACCTTCCTCATTTGGAAATCTCGAACCATATTTTGTGAATAAATAATTATAAAATAACTCTTCCATTATATGTTCGAAGAACACGCACACACACACACATAGATATGTATATATAACTTTATAAAATAAACATAAATTGATACAAATATATTTAACCCTTACAATAGAATATCACAACATAGTAAAATAAATACAACCCCATACTAATTTTGAAAATAGGGATCCATTGAAAATAAATAAATATAGTGTCAAACTTACTAATATTTATCTTCAAATAAAACAACAGAATTTTGGGAAAATAATTTTTTTTAGGAAAAAACTTACACCAAAATATTAAAAATGATTTTAAATAAATATGTTCTCTTAGATGAAGTGCATGAAATATTCTTCCATTTCTGCTTCACACCATCATCAGAATGAGAATTGGTTTTCTAAACCAATTTTCTTATTCATTAATTATTTTTATATAAAAAACGTCAACTTTTTATATAGTGGAATAAATATTTATTTAATTTGTTTATCAGTAGATACGAGGTTATTATCTTATATTTCAAAACAGAGAAACAATTAAGAATATAGAGAAAGTTGGGGTATAGATGCAAGAATAAAAAAAATTGTTTTAAAAAAATCCATTTAAAAAGACAAAAACAAGATATAAAATACAGTAGTAAAAAAATGAGGATCATAAACAAAACCAAAATAATATATAACAACTAGAGAACAAATACAGAAAAAAATTGGAACCTACAAAGGAAAATCATAAAACCTCAGATCCAATTCTCAAAATGAAAAATATAAAAAGAAAATAAGAACCCATAAAGGAAAACATCAGACTACCTCACATGGTTGAAGAAAATATGAGTCCCTCCGATGCCGATGTAAAGACCCATAAAATTCAAGGGAAATTTTTTTCTTAATTTTCTTTGGGATTTTACAAGAACGCAGTTTCTGACGGCACCTGATTTCGAGGCTCGGTGTGCCCAGAATCATTTTCGGAAGTTTAGCTCAGGTACGTTTAGTGAACGAACGAGCGGGTTTTTCTAACTTTTGAACAGGTGCTCGGAATAGAATTATGAGGGCACCGATGGAATTGCAGCACCGGTAATTTCTTAGAAACACCTTTTCCGGAGTTGCGTTTGCTCGGGTGTGGTTTTTTTAATTTTTGGGTTAAGTAATGGAATAAAATAAAAATGGTGCGACCAATTTTTATTTTACTTAATGTTGTTTAACCTAAGATAAGTTATTGGAGTGGGACCCACAATATCCTACCCACTAGGTAGGATATTTGTGAGGTTGGGCCCACATGAGCCCCATCGTTTCTTTTCATCCTAAACCCCCCCCCCCCCTTTAATAAGGTAACGCACCCGCACCCCTATTAAGTGGAAGTCAACCCTTGCGTTTTTCTGTTTATGAAACACCTCAATTAATTTGGGCGGTTTAAACATTTCAATTAATTCATTTAATTGTTTGATTCGTTTTTGAATTTTAAAACGCATGGCATGAGAAATAAAATAAGACAAACTCTTATGTTATTAAGGGTTGATTGGGTTGTGAGAGGCTAGGAAGATTTTTCTCAAGTTCTTGAATTCTTCCTCCTCGACGAAAAAACGCGAAGAACACGAAGAACGCTGACCTCTGATGAAGGTCAAAAAGAACGCTAGATCCTTAGAGATCGATGACGCGACGCTGACAAATCTTTTCTCCGTGACGTAACGATCCTCCTTCCGCGACGCCTCCTTCCACGACTTGCAATCCCGCGATGAGCCTTCGTTCAACTACGCTCGAGGTAGGGGATTAATTTAATTGTTGGTTTGTGATTACTCCGTCGCCATTCTTCATTTCAATTTGAGCCGCCTGATATCACAATAACGGGAGGAGGTCGGACCACATAAACATGGCCGAACCTCCTCCCCCCTTGGTTGTTGATTTTGTTGTGGCAAGTGTGAGGCGGCACGATACCGTTGCACCACGCGGAAGCTATGAGTTGGGAGAAGAAACACGGTGTCATCGCGCCGTGCCGTTGAAGTCGAAAAAGTCGCGGCGCCGTCGCGCTGCTCCGGAGAACCTGGAAGAGACCGCAACCAAAGCGGGGCCATGGCGGAGGGGGCGCGGCGTCGTCGCGCCACGCTGGACAGATCAAGGCCACGACGGAGCAAGGACCGGCGGCCGGTTTCGGGCCGCCGGTGTCGGAGCAGGGAGACCGGCCGTGGCGGTCCCGTGGCAGCAGCAGCCAGCCGGCCGGAGCGGGCTGGCCGGTCAAGGGAGGATCCGGGGGTTCGTAACCCCCGGCTGGCCAGCAGGAGTGGCCCCTCTCATGGGGGCCGCGGTATCAGAACGTGGGGTGCAGCCCCCCCCCCCCCATCGCACGACCGTTACGGCCGACCCGCCTGGCACCAGGCTGGGCCGGGCCGCGCCAGCCGTGCCAGGCCGCACCCAAGCGGGCCGGACCCGGACCCGGGACGGGTCGACCCGGTTCGGTCCGACCCAAGGGGTACCGGGTCGGGTCGGACCGGGCCCGAACCCCCTAATACCGGACCTCTCACGGTCTTTTGACCATAACTTGGGTTGCGGACCTCCGATCGATGCACCGTCAGCTGCGATGCGACCTTTGGATCGAGACGGTCATGTTGGTATATTAAACTCATGTTTTCGGAGAACTTTGGGTTCGACCAGGTTGGTTCGTACACGAAACCAACCGGGCCCTCGGAGCGGAAACGCTTATAACTTGAGCTCCGGACGTCCGATTGGCGTGCCGTCGACTTTGATGGATCCCTCTTAGTGAGACGGACCTTTTGGATTACTCCGCTCGAGGTTTGGATGTAGTTAAAGTATTGTCGGGCTGGCTTTGACTTAAAAACCAATCGGGACCCTGGAATGAAAAATCCAATAACTCTCAGACCGGGCGTCCGATTGACGCGCCGTCTGTGAAGTTGAGTTCCTGTTGACGATACAGATCTTTTGGATACATAAACTCCAGACTATGTGTTAGTTGATGTATCAGCCCGTCGGCTCATGGAGCGGTCCCTCCCGGAAGAGCTTGCTATGTGTGAGAACCATAGAGCTGGCTGCGACTGCGACGACGATGACGACTGTATGGAAATACTCTGTGGATTCGATGGCGACGACTACAACACTCAGCGATCCTACGTGGATTACTTCTACCGATCCTGTGTGGGTCAGATCCTATGTGGGTCAGTGCTCAGCGGTCTTGTGTGGGCCAGCGCCTACAGATCCTGTGTGGGTCCGATCCTGCGTGGGTCATTGCGGGGGTTAGTACCTATCGATCCTGTGTGGGTCCGACGACTTAGATGAATCAGTTGCTACATCTGATCATCTCTATCGTTTTACGAAGAAGTATACCTGTGTGAGCTGAATCTTGACTTTCAATCATTATCTTCGATATGATTGACTTGCTTTTCTGTGTGGATTGTGTTGTGTTATCCTGTGTGGACGTGATCGAACTTGGGCTCGGATGTTGGAGCCGAACTTGAATTGACGACTTAGGTATATGTATGGGAATATACCTAAGTAGTGTCGGATGTTACTTCGTGATTGTATCTTTCCATTTTGGATTATTCATTGCGGATTCTGGGAGACCTTCGAGGGTCTCGAGGTCCCTGCTGATTAGATTATACTCACCCCTGCATGGGCTATGACCACACTACGTTGTGTTGGATGCAGACGACGGACATCGTTGATCGTGGTAGAGGCTAGTGGAGCAGTCGGTACCTGGAGGTAGACCACTGGACGGGACATACTCGGAGCAGACTTCTGGACCCGAGGAGCTGTGGAGGCTATCTATACCCACCCTTCAGGTGGGACTTTCAGTGGACGGCTCGACGTTGCGTCTTTACTTTTCAGTTGTTGTACTTCCTTTTTTAGTTGTACTTTACTTTCAGTTTGGGTTTGTATTCTGGCCTATTTACTTTCCGTACTTACTCGTACTCAGTTTACTTAGTGTTTACTTCTGCTGGCTTACTCTGTGGTGTTTGTTTACTTTTAAAGGCAATGCCTTCCCTTTTTGTTGGGATATACGCCTTTGTGCTAGTCGCCAACCCCTGGCCTATGGAAGGCGGGCTTAGGGTAGTCATGGCATGGGCCCCGAGGACGGGTCGTGACAAATTGGTATCAAATGAGTTCGGTTCTACCGTAGAACTCAGGACTCTGACCTTTTTATATGGGAAGCAATAGTGTTAAGAGTATTGAGTGTGGTTATCAGTCTAGGGAGTCCAGTGTTGGTGCGGCGGCCGACGTATCCATACAACATGACCATAACTTCTGATTTCCGACTTAATACATGAAAACATTGATTGCATGTGTGTTTCAAGTTTTCTTTGTGATTACTTTGTGCCAGCTCACCAGGTATACTATTTTGACCGTGGCACACCTGTCTCTTTTCAAGATGGCCCCACGATGGTAGATAGCTAGGGTTATGAGTGTTGTGCATGACGACAACCCACCGAGCGACGAGGCCTCGGTACATGGCCCTTTGACTACAGAGGCACCGACGGTACCTCTACCCACCGAGCCACCGATGCTACCAACCCTAGCTGCTGACGATGCACATCGCCTTAGTGCACTGCACGAGTTTCAGCGTCAGCGACCACCCATGTTCCGCGGGGGAGATGAACCCTTAGGCAACCGAGGATTGGATGGAGGCAGTTGTATGAGTTTTCAGGTTAGTGAGGACACCAGCAGACCTCATGGTGATCCTCACAGCGAGCCTCCTGCACGCGGCAGCAGGCAGATGGTGGAGCTTGATTCTCCAGATGCACGATGAGGCATCTCTCCTCTGGAAGGACTTTGAGAGCCTCTTCTGCTCGGAGTTCATCCCAGCCACCCTCCATGCGGTGCGCATCCAGGAGCTTCTACAGCTGCGGTAGGGCAGCTTGACGGTCACCCAGTACTCGGCGATATTTACAGATCTCTCGCGCTATTCGATGGACATGGTACGAGACACATTCTTCTGGGCCCGGACCTTCGAGCAGAGATTGAGGCAGGAGATCAGGACATCACTGATCTCCCTCAGCATTCCGTCACAGGCAGGGGTAATGGAGCGAGCCCTTATCATCGAGATATTTCTTGCTGAGTCTACACCAGCGGTGAGACCTACTGCAGGGTGGCACGTAGCAGAGTCTTCTGCAGCTGGCAGTCGAAGGATGACACATGGGTCCAGGAAGATCAGACCCTCAGGCAGACGACCTCAGGACACTGACTCAGAGGTGCAGGGCACTCAGCACAGAGCGAGTCTTTCGAGAGGCAGACAGTGCTACGCATGTGGCGGGCAGGGCCACATGGCTCGTGGTTGCCCGACCCGCTGTGCCGAGTAGCAGCTGACGGTTGAGGGGCCACCCAGGCAGAGGTAGAGGGTCGACCGTGGCGGTCCGCAGGGAGTAGGCGGGCAAGGCAGAGGAGCTGGCTGAGCAGCAGGTGGTGAGAGATGCTTCGAGGCCCTACCACCACCACCACCAGGAGGTCCACCCCGACCACAGGGAGCTGGCGGGCAGAGACAGGCACAGCTCCAGGCAGCAGTGGCCTATGACCACGGCGCGCTAGAGATGATTCGAGGTACGATCTGTGTCTATTCCACCCTTGATGCAGTTCTTATAGACAAAGAAGTGAGTCATCCTATCATAGCCACTGCCCTTTTTCGGAGCTCGGAGATTCTGACAGAGCCGTTGGCTCGATCCTTATGGCTAGAGACTCCTACGGAAGCAGACTTGATGATTACGCACTGGTGCCGGCAGTGTGAGCTTACTCTAGGAGGCTAGAGCTTCGGCTGGGATCTTCTTGTAGCGGTGTCGAGGCCTTACGACGTCATCTTGGGCATGGATTGGTTATCTACAGTCCATGCTCAGATTGACTGTATTAGGCGCAAGGTGCGATGTGTACGCACCGACGGGAGCAGGTTCACCTTCACCGGCGAGAAGGGAGCCTTTGTAGCATAGGATAGACTATCACAGAGGAGAGGACAACCGATCACTCATCAGTTGGCTAGCCTCATCCTAAGAGTAGTTGATGTGCAGAGTCCTAGTTTTCCTACAGTGGTGGATCAGTATACAGACGTTTTTCCCAACGACGTCCCAAGGCTACCTCTTCGTAGATAGGTATACTTTTATATTGACCTGTACCCCATGACAGCCCCGGTATCCACTCCAGCATATCGGATGGCTCCCGCCCAGCTTCGAGAGCTACAGGTACAGTTGGAGGACTTGCAAGGAAAGGGATTCATCCGACCCAGTGTTTCACCCTGGGCTTCCCTGATATTGTTCGCCAAGAAGGAGGACAGGAGCTTGCGACTTTGTGTCGACTATCGTCACCTGAACCAGGTGATAGTGAGGAACAAGTATCCACTACTGAGGATTGATGACCTCTTAGATTAGCTCAAGGGAGCACGATGGTTCTCAAAGATAGACCTTAGATCGGGCTATCATCAGCTCAGAGTTCGAGATGAGGACGTACAGAAGACGACATTCAGATGTCAGTATGACCACTATGAGTTCTTGGTTATGCCTTTCGGCATGACCAATTCTCTAGAAGTGTTCATGGGTCTCATGAACATGATATTTCAGCCATAACATGATCTATTTGTCGTGGTCTTCATCGAAGACATATTGATATACTCGATGACTGAGGAGGAGCACGCCTACCACTTTCGGGTTGTACTGGACACACTCCGAGAGCACCAGATTTATGGTAAGCTCTCAAAGTGTCAGTTCTGGATACGTGAGGTCCACTTCTTGGGGAACATCATCTCTGAGGTAGGAGTTGCGGTGGATCCTGTGAAGATTGAGGTAGTGCTAGCTTGGGAGCCACCCAGGAGCGTGACGGAGGTGCGGAGTTTCTTGGGGCTAGTTGGGTACTACCGGAGATTCGTGCCAGACTTCTCCAGAGTTTCGGCACCACTCTCAGCTTTGAGGAAGAAGGGGAAACCCTTTGTGTGGTCAGAAAGATGTCGGCAGAGCTTCCAGGAGTTGAGACATAGATTGACCAGCGCGCCTATCTTGAGGCTACCAGAGGAGGGAGTTGGGTACGTAGTTTACTACGATGCATCAAAGATTGGAATCAGATGTGCCCTGATGCAAGATCGGACCGTGATCGCCTATGGATCACATCAATTGAGGCAGCATGAGCAGAAATATGCTACCCTTGACCTGGAGCTAGCAACAGTGGTCTTCGCTCTGAAGATGTGGCGACACTATCTGATGGGCGAGCGCTTTACAGTCTATTCTGACCATCAAAGTCTCAGGTACATCTTCTCGCAGAAGGACCTGGACCTAAGACAGCGGCGATGGCTCGAGTTCCTCCAGGACTATGACTTTGAGATAGTCTATACTTCTGGAAAGGGGAACGTAGTAGCCAATGCTCTCAGCAGGAGGACGGGCATCCATCGACTTGGGGAGGCGACAGAGCAGCTAGCCGCTTTGCAGATATCCTTAGTGGATAGAGATGGAGCAGCCTTTATTCAGTCACTCACAGTCACTCCTCCACTACTGCAATGGGTCAGTGATGCACAGCGTGGGTACGATGACTGTGAGAGGCGGCATGCACAAATATCCTCAGGACGACCACCTGATGGTTTCTCTTTAAGAGGAGGTCACAACGTCTTTTTCAGAGGACGTACCTTGGTACTAGTTTCTTTACGGGAGGAGGTGCGGAGAGAGTTTCAGACTTCCCCTTTGGCAGTACATCCTGGAGTGGCGAAGACGTACTATGATCTCAGACGACAGCACTGGTGGCTGGGTATGAAGAAGGCTATGGCAGAGTTTGTTTCTCGATGCCTCACCTTCCAGCAGGTGAAGGCAGAGCACCAGGTACCAGCATGCTTGGTACAACCCTTGGAGGTCTCAGAGTGGAAGTGGGATGGCATATCTATGGACATCGTGACTGGACTTCCACACACTTCCCGATGTCACGACTCCATTAGGGTGATTGTCGACCGACTCACCAAGTCGGCTCACTTATTACCCATCAGAGAGCAGGGCTCAGTGGAGAGCTTGGAACACCTCTACGTTCAGGAGATTGTACGACTTCATGGTGTGCCATCATCTATCGTCTCCTATCGAGATGCTCTCTTTACATCCCGGCTCTGGAAGGGGTTGTAGGAGGCCTTCGAGACGTAGCTACGTCTGAGCACCGCCTTTCACCCTCAGAAGGATGGTCAGTCAGAGAGGACCATTCAGACTCTCGAGGACATGCTCCGCGCATGTGTCCTTGACTTTGGTCATAGATGGGAGGACCACCTACCCTTGGTGGAGTTTTCATACAACAAAAGCTACCACTCCACCATCGGGATGGAACCATATGAGGCGTTGTATGGCCAACCTTGCAGATCTCCAATGTGCTGGACAGACCCTCGGGAGTCAGCACTTGTGGGACCAGAGATGGTCCAGGCCACGACAGATAGGGTTCAGGTCTTCTAGGAGCGGATGAGGAAAACTCAGAGCTAGTAGAAGTCTTATGATGACAGGAGGCAGAGGCCACTGGAGTTCGAGGATAGAGACTACGTCTTCTTGCGGGTCTCACCTCGACGGGGATTACAGAGATTTGGTTGAGGCGACAAGTTGTCTCCATGCTTCATCGGACCATTCCAGGTCCTCAGCAGGATAGGTGAGGTGGCTTATCGCCTGGCTCTACCACCTCAGTTGCACCGGGTGCACGCTGTCTTCCATGTATCTCAGCTGATGAGATATGTGCACGACCCGACCCATATCGTTGACCATGGGGAGCTGGACGTTGATGATGTGGCGACTTTTGCAGAAGTCCCGGTGGAGATTGGGGATCGACAGGAGCGGGTCCTACGTGGACGGTCGATTCCTCTAGTGCGCATCATATGGCAACACGGAAACCTCCAGGAGGGAACTTGGGAGCGGGAGGCTCAGATGCATGCTTAGTACCCACATTTGTTCACCTAGTTTATGATGTATCTCTATGGGGACGTAAAGCCTTGAGGTGGGAGTAATGTAAAGACTCGTAAAATTAAAGGTAAATTTTTTTCTTAATTTTCTTTGGGATTTTACAAGAATCCAGTTTCTGACGGCACCTGATTCTAAGGCCCGGTGTGCCCAGAATCATTTTCTGAAGTTTAGCTCAGGTACGTTCAGTGAACGAACGAGCGGGTTTTTCTAACTTTTGAACCAGTACTCGGAATCAAATTCTGAGGGCACCGATGGAATCGCAGCGCCGATAATTTCTTAGAAACACCTTTTCCGAATTTTCGTTTGCTCGGGTGTGGTTTTTTTAATTTTTGGGTTAAGTAAAGGAATAAAATAAAAATGGTGCAACCAATTTTTATTTTACTTAAAGTTGTTTAACCTAAGATAAGTGATTGGAGTGGGACCCACAATATCCTACCCACTAGGTAGGATATTTGTGAGTTGGGGCCCACACGAGCCCCACCGTTTATTTTCTTCCTAAACCCCCCCTCCTTTAATAAGATAACGCACCCGCACCCCTATTAAGTGGAAGTCAACCCTTGCGTTTTTATGTTTATGAAACACCTCAATTAATTTGGGTGGTTTAAACATTGCAATTAATTCATTTAATTGTTTGATTCGTCTTTGAATTTTAAAATGCATGTCTTGAGAAATAAAATAAGACAAACTCTTATTTTATTAAGGGTTGATTGGGTTGTGAGAGGCTGGGAAGATTTTGCTCAAGTTCTTGAAATCTTCCTCCTCGACAAAAAATGCGAAGAACGCCGACCTACGATGAAGGTCGACAAGAACGCCAGATCCTCGGAGATCGACGATGCGACGTTGACGAATCTTTTCTTCATGATGCGACGATCCTCCTTCCGCGACACCTCCTTCCACGACGTGCAATCCTGCAATGAGCCTTCGTTCAACTATGCTCGAGGTAGGGGATTAATTTAATTGTTGGTTCGTGATTACTCTGTCGCCATTATTCATTTCAATTTGAGACACCTGATATCACAATAATGGGAGGAGGTCGGACCACACGAACACGGCCGACCCTCCTCCCCCCTTGGTTGTTGATTTTGTTGCGGCACATGTGAGGCGGCACGGTGCCATTTCACCGCGCGGAAGCTATGAGTTGGGCAAAGAAACGCGGCGCCGTCACGCCGCGCCATTGAAGTTGAACAAGTTGTGGTACCGTCGCGCTGCGCCGGACAGATCAAGGCCGTGGCCGTAGGCCGTGGCGGAGCAGGGACTGGCGGACAGTTCCGGGCCGCCAGCGTCGGAGTAGGGGGACCTGCCGTGCCGGTCCTATGGTGGCAGCAGGCGGCCGGTCAAGGGAGGAGTTGGGGGTTCGTAACCCCCGGCTGGCTAGCAGGAGCGACCCCACCTCATGGGGGCTGTGGTTTCACAACGCGGGGGGCAGCGCCCCCCCCTCATCGCTCGACCGTTATGGCCGAGCCACGCCCAGGCCGGGCCGTGCCCAAGCAGGCCAGACCCAGACCCGGGATGGGTTGACCCGGTTCGGGCCGACCCAGGGGGTACCGGGCCGGGTCGGACCGGGCCCGAACCCCCTAATACCGGACCTCTCACTGTATTTTTCCCATAACATGGGATGGAGACCTCCGACCGACGCACCATCAGCTGCGATGCGATCCTTGGATCGAGGCGGTCATTTTGGTATATTACACTCAAGGTTTTAGAGAACTTTTGCTTCGACCAGGTTTGTTCGTACACGAAACCAACCGGGCCCTCGGAGAGGAAACACTTATAACTTGAGGTCTGGACGTCCGATTGATGTGACATCGACTTTGATGGATCCCTCTTAGTGAGATGAACCTTCTGGCTTACTCCGCTCAAGGTTTGGACGCAGTTGGAGTACGGTCGGGTTGGTTTTGACTTAAAAGCCAACCGGGCCCCTAGGATAAAAAATCCAATAACTCTCAGACCGAGAATCCAATTGACGCGCCGTCTGTGATGTTGAGTTCCTGTTGACGATACGGAACTCTTGGATACATCAACTCCGGACTATGTGTCAGTTGATGTATTAGCCCCTCGGCTCGTGGAGCGGACCCTCCCGAACGAGCTTGCTGTGTGCGGGAACCCTAGAGCTGGTTGCGACTGCGATGACGATGAAGACTGTACAGAAATCCTTCGTGGATTCGACTATGATGACTACAACACTCAATGATCCTACGTGGATCAGTGCTACCGATCCTATGTGGGTCAGCACTCAGCGGTCCAGTGTGGGCCAGCGCCTACAGATCCTGTGTGGGTCCGATCCTGTGAGGGTCATTGCGGGGGTTAGTACCTATCAATCTTGTGTGGGTCCGATGAATTAGATGAATCAGTGGCTACATCTGATCATCTCTATCGTCTTATGAAGAAGTATATCTGTGTGAGATGAATCTTGACTTTTAATCATTATCTTCGATATGATTGACTTGCTTTCCTGTGTGGATTGTGTTGTGCTATCCTGTGTGGACATGATCGAACTTGGGCTCGGATGTTGGAGCCGAATTGGAACTGATGACTTAGGTATATGTATGGGCATATACCTAAGTAGTGTCGGATGTTACTTCGTGATTGTATCTTTCCTTTTTGGATTATCCTTTATGGATTCTGGGAGGCCTTCGGGGGTCTCAAGGTCCCTACTGAGTATCTTCTACTAACCCCTGCACGGGCTATGCCCGCACTATGTTGTGTTGGATGCAGACGACGGACATCACTGATCGTGGTAGAGGCTGGTGGAGCAGTCGGTACCTAGAGGTAGACCACTGGGCGAGACGTACTCTGAGCGGACGACTGGACCCGAGGAGCTGTGGAGGATATCTTTACCCACCCTTCAGGTGGGACTTCTAGTGTATGGCTCGACGTTACCACTTTACTTTTCAGTTGTTGTACTTCCTTTTTCAGTTGTACTTTACTTTCAGTTTGGGTTTGTATTCTGGCCCATTTACTTTCCGCACTTACTTGTACTCAGTTTACTTAGTGTTTACTTCTGATGGATTACTCTGTGGTGTTTGTTTACTTTTAAAGGTATTCCCTTCCCTTTTTTTTGGGATATACGCCTTGGTGCTAGTCGCCAACCCCTGACCTATGGAAGGCGGGCTTAGGGTAGTCACGACACGAGCCCCAAGGACGGGTCGTGATATCCGATCTCGATATTTTCTTAAGAAAAATAACTACAACCAAACAAGAAATGTTAGAAGTGTTTTTTGAGCAATTAGAGGTAGTGGGTTTGTGTGATTTGAGTGGGATTCTGTTATTCAATCTTCGATTCACATAGAAAGAGCACCAACAATGTGTGGTTTGCATGGAATGATTCTTATATCATGATAGGTTCACAACATGTTAGTTTTTTTAATTAGACCAGGAAAATTTTATCATCACTTTAAAAAACGTTTTGTTAAAGGGTCCTTTTATCAGTGATGATACTAAAAAGAAATAAATTAAACATAATTATGAAACAATAAACTAATTATATTGACAATGATTTTTCTATGAAAACATCAAGATTACCTCTTTGATTGAGCTGAGGCTATGTTGTTTCTCTTCTTACAAAGGCGGTGGAGAGAACATGAAGGAAGGTAAAAAATAAATCACTAAAGTGTTGAAAATATTTTTAGGGAGAATAAGTCTATGGAATTTTTGGTGTAGAAATGCATGAAAGATGGAAAACCCTCCCCAACTCGAACAACATAATCCACCTATGTAAGAAAAAAATAATTATGCATGTGATACTAAAAATAAATAAATTAAACATAAATATGAAAAAAACATTGATTCTTTGGAAAATCATTTTAATGTGATAAAATAAATATTACCTATTTGATTGAGTATAAGAAACATCATTTTTATTCCTACAAAGGTGATGAATTAAAATTAAAATTATGCAATAAATGAAACACTGTAGGTGTTAAAATTTTTATAGGGATAAGAAGTCTGTGGATGTTTTGTTGAATAACAGTATGAAATAAGGAAAGATCACCCCAACTTTAAAAAAATAATCCACCTGTATAAGAAAAAATTTATTATGTGAGTGATACTAAAAAGAAGTAAATTAAACATAAATATAGAACAATACATTAATTCCATGGACAATGATTTTACAGTGAAAACATCAAGATTACCTGTATCATTTAGAAGATACAACATTGTTTCTCTTCATAAAAAGGTATGAAATATGGATAATATTCTTCTAAAATAAATGAACAATTCAAGGAATAATTAAAATTAATCAACGTTTCATTATATATTTTTTGGAAAAATTGAGAAAGTACATCATAAAATTTCGTTTACATCTTTCCAAAGTGTTTCCTTCATTATTGTTTGTTTTTTCTGAGGGATTTGTAATATAATCATGTGAATAATAAATTATCTACATGAGAAGTCAAAAAATTTAATTTAGATAAATTTAATTTAGTAGATAACATATAATATTACGAGAAAAAAAATATTATATTAAAAAAATTAAAACATCTCCTTGAAATCTCTTTATTTTTAGAGGTTTTTGGTATTTGGTTCCTCTATGGAGAATAAAAATCCTCTCTTTGTGGCCCCCCTTAAACATACAAGACATTGTCTACATTAGGACCAAAATAAAGTAACTGTGATATTCCAATAAAAGGGTCATCCTCAATTGAATTTATATCTGACCTGACATTTGGTTTAATCACCAATAGGATAATCTACCAATTATTATTTTTTTGGAATAGAGGCATAAAATACTTTTACTTCTTGTGATTTCATTATGAACAACTAATCTATTTCCCCTTACATGCTGAAATTTACCATCATGAATTTGATTTCATTATCATTCACTAAATTGATATTTTCATACCATTTTAAATGGAAAATGTGCACTTGAAATGTTGCATAATCTAACATCTATATTTGTATAATTCCAAAATATGACATATTTTCATAAATTGGGCTTCTATCATTGGAACCAGATATGTGCATCGCTTCAGCTACAAGCATGACACCACTATTTTTCATCACAGTACATTTATCATGTTTTTTTTGGTAGAGAATGTATAACCATTGATTAAAAAAATAGTGTAAATATAATATTTTAATTTGGTCCTCTGAGTAGCCATTGAAGTCGTTTGACAATTGAATTAGGATTTTCAGATAAATCGTTATAAATTTTATCTTGGAACCATCCTATAAATTGTTGATTATGTGTATATATATCCATACTTTAGCCCTTGATGGATTGAAATATCTAAAAACTTCTGTGTGGGATTCAATGTATAAATCAACATCTTTATTGTTATGAAAAATTTAATGGTGCACTTGATCCTACTCCATCAAGGTAATTATAACAAAATATCTTCTTGAAATACCTTCACCTATAAGGAATTCACTGTGACAATACATTGGGAAATTGATGCGATATACATCTAATAGGTAATCAGTATAGAATTCTATAGTTTCATCAACAATATATAGTTATGTAATAAAACCTCATGTATAACTTTTAATTTTTGACATTCCTGTTAAAAATATTCTTATAGAATTAAATGGGGAAAATGTATATGTAATAGACATGATCACATAGTTAAACCTATCAAACAAAGAAAACTATAATTTGGAACATTATATCAATGAATGATGGTGGGAATATCATCTATAATTCACATAATATGACTATAACCCCCTTATTCATTATTTGAAACTTTACCGGGTCTTTAAATTTTCTTCATATGGCTTTGAAAAAAAAATCAGAGTCTGGTTATTGTATGTCATACATTTTGAGGTAGAATAAAAAAAGAAACAAGCTTTAAATATTTCATCAAAACACAATAGTTGTTTGATTTTAGTTCTTTTATAAAAAAATTATTCATTGACATGACATTCTTGATATTTTATGAATACCCATGTGGAGAAATACACTCTAAAAGGAATGAAAAAATTGCAATTTTTTTCTTATATGGATAGAGTGTGAGATGTAGGAGGATGAAAAGTACACCTATTACCCTTAACCAATTCTAACTCTTCCCTTATCCCCATTTCAGTCAAGTCCAACCTATCCTTGTTTCCATATTTTGTTTTGTTAGGAATATTTAGAAATGTTCTAATAACAAAATAAAATACAATATTGTCTACATGTATGACATCACGAAAATTTATTTCACACATACCATTTCAATATGAAAATTAAAATAAAATTGATCTCTACTTCCAAACTGATTTTGTAAGGTTTTTCAAAAATGGTTTACTGAAAATAGTTTCAATATATTTTACTTTATTTTACAGTTGATCACCTGTTATTGGAGACAATGTTGTACCTTTTTAAATATTCCAATCAATTTCCTTCATCAAGGATAACTATTTATGTTTTTGAGGTAAAAGTTTACAATGTTCTAAAAACCCAGTCATTAAGGAATGTTTCAACCAAACAGAGTATGTTCTTTTTTCCGAAATGGGACACCCAAATATTTCTTTAATGATATAGCTTTATAAAGTTCCATAATTATTGAAGTCATTTATCATTCTATAAAATATGAACCTCAATGGGAATTCTTCACTTCTACGATCATCATAAATTGTAACACATGTATCCCATAATAGTTTCATATATTCGATAAATGAAGCCTAATAGACATGAATATCATTATCAGGTTTCTTTGTTCAAGATATAATCAGAGAAAACATAATGTGTTTGCGCTTCATTCATAACCATGGTGGAAAGTTATAATTTAACAACATGACATGACATATACTTTGATTATTACTATGTAAACCAAAAAAATTTATTCCATTAGTATATAACACAAGATGAATGTTTCTCAACTCATTTCTAAATTTAGGATACTCGTATTAAATTTTCTCCAACTACGGAGAATCAGCTGGATAACATAGGTTACCATATTTAATTATTGAATCTACATTGCATGAAAATTATCCCACTTTTTCTTGACATCCCTATAGGATTCAAAACCATTGAATGATAAGAAAGCGCCATATATTTTTGAAGTAATTGATTCTGTTTTCTAGTATCTATATGATCCATTGTTATGGTATTTTATGTGTGATTCGTGGTCCTTGTGAAACAACATCAAATCATTTGGAAAAGCATGGTTTTTTTGAGATCATTCCCACTAAACGTAACATTTATTAAGAATCATACATTCAGCATGGTTGTTCATTTTATTCTTATAGCATATCATTTAAGAGACCAAGTTGTTCTGTAAAGGTGGTGTCACCCGATCCGATGCCAGCTTTCAAATTATATGACTTCAATACAACTAAAATTTTTGTGTATTTAGTATATCCAGAATAAAAGTATTTCTTGGAACAACTATTTAATTCCACAAACAACTTTTTAAAATCATGAATCTAATCATCAATTAGCATTGTCATTTTCCCATGTGAACTCCACCATCACTTACACTGGTATTCATATCAAATGATCCATAAACCACAGTATCATCCCAATATATGTCCGCATTTAGTTTTCCACATGTTTAGTCAAATATTTATCAATATTATCTATTATAAAACAAATAAAATGTTTTTCTAACTCTTCAAGAATAATGTTTCTTGAATAATAACAATGTGAATACAGACATAGGAATTGATAAGGGTCGTATACATTCTTTTTAGAAAATATGACGAACTCTTTAACTCTATCTTCATACTGTTTTATCAAATGATTAGCATGGATCTATTTTAAATTCATATCCATCCCATTAGATTCATAAAATATTAATTTTTTACAATAAATAAATAAACAAAAAATATACTCATTATAAAAGGTGAAAGTTATAGGAAGTTATAATAAGGGAAACTCTGCATTTGATTGTTTTAATGAATTTCATTATGTTGAAGAAAATGGGTAATTAAATTTTATAAAATAATTAATACACTATGGTTTGTGTTAGCCACTAAATTAATTCAAATGTGAAAGTTATTTATAACTATCATCCTCATCGGATCATCTCCAAACATTTATCATTGCATTGTGTTGTTTGACACACATGCTCCATATCTTGTAGAAATGCTCCTATGTGGCTTGAAATATTCTAAGAAGTAGTCATCAATGGGATGACTAATGCACAAAGTAGTACAAGAAACAAAAAAATGATGGGGGATGAGTCCCAAGGAAACAAAATTTAATAATCACTATTTGGTAGAAGAAGATGATGAGGATGATAATTGTACATCGTTGGGTTCTCTAAAAATGGAAATGCCTCTAATTGGTAATAATTACACCATTGAAACTTATTATTAACTCTAGTACTATTGAATGTGGAATTTAGGGGACATAAACATTATTGTATGTGATTCAAGGGGTCTATGATGGGACATGTTATGATATATAAATATTTTGGGACTCTACGAATTCTATATTTATTAGAGAAATCTCATTTTGAAAACATAAAAAACTAAAACTTATACAAGTCCTACCTCTATTAAAAGGAGTCATCAAGTTTTTATATAATCCCCTAAAAAAATGAAAATATAATATAGACAATTAATGAGTAATAATAAACCCAAATATGAAAAACAAGTATAATAAACTCTCATTCAATCAACTAGAAGACATAAAAATGTATTTATAATTTTTTAAATAAAAAATAATTTATTTCATATACATGGATTGAAATTAGAGATTCCTAGGGGTGGAACCAATACATGTAAACAAAAAATGACGAATACCTAAATATAATTTCTAACATATAGAATATGATGACATCATTATTATTTTTTTAGAATAAATGATTTAGAAATATAAGGATTCTATAGAGGTCATCTAATACAAATTGGCCCTTCCTAGAGATTATAGGGAGGTCCATAATAAAGTTGTCATAATGAGATAATACATATCCGTAAGATATATAAAAAGCGTAAAAACACAGTAACCCTCGCAACAAATATCTCTTACACATTTAAACACACACACATAGATAGATATATATATATATATATAACATGGAATTTATAATACACATAATTACAAAACAAATGCACATTTAAACATATTTTTAATGGAAATAAATAAAATCCATTCCTTATTTTGAAATCTAAAACCATAATTTGTGAATAAATAATTATAAAATAACCCATACATTATATGTTCTGAAAACACACACACACACACAAATATATATATAACATTATAAAATAATCTTAAATTGATAAAAATTTATTTAACCATTACAATAGAATATCACAACATAGTAAAATAAATACAACCCCATAATAATTTTGAAAATTGGGAGCCATTTTAAATAAATAAATACATTGTAACACTTAATAAGACTAATCTTCAAATAAAACATCACAATTTTGGGGAAATAATTTTAAAATAAAACACCTTACATGGTAATATTTAAAAAGAATTTAAATAAATAAATTCTTTTTGATGAAGTGCTTGGAATCATCTTCTATTGCTGCTTCGCACCATCATCATGATGAGAATTGGTTTTCTTAACCAATTTTCTTGTTCATTTCTGATTTTTTTTATTAAAAATCCCGCACTTTTTATACAGTGGAATATATATTTATTTAATTTGATTATCAGTAGTCAATAAGTGATTTTATAAGATTTCAAAACATAGAAAATATTAAGATCACAGTGCAAGCTAGGGTATAAATGTAGGCATCAAAGAAAACTGATTTTAAAAACAAATTGAAATAACCGAAACAAGATATCAAAAATAGTAGTCAAGGAAACATGGATCATAAACAAAACCAAAATAATATATAACAACCAGAGAACAAATAAAGAATGAAAATTGGAACCAACAAAGGAAAATAAAAAACCATCAGATCCAGATCACAAAATGAAAAATTTAGAAAGAAAACCAGACCCTACAAGTGAAAACATCGGACAACCTCACTTGGTTGAAAAACATTTGAGACCCTCATATCCTAATATCAATGTTTTCTTCAAAAAATAAACTAACTATATCCAATCAACAGATGTTAGATGTTTTTTTTCAAGTAATTGGAGGTAGTGGGTTTGTGTGATTTGAGTGGTTTTATGTGATTCAGGGTTCGATTCACTTAACAAGTGCACTAGTAATGGGTGAATTCCATGGAAAGGTTTTGATATCATGATGGGTTCACAATAAGTCAGTTTTTTAATTAGATCTTGACACTATTATCACCACTTTTAAAAAACTGCTGTTAAAGAGTCCTTTTATTAGCGATGTTTTTTTATGAACTGATAAAAGAGATATTTATCAGTGTTTTTTAGTGATGACAAAGGTAGGTATTTATCTCTGCTAAAAAGCTCAGAAAAAATCAATCTTTATCAATGATAATGCTTTAGCGTGGATAAAAATTTCTTTTATCTGTTCTTTTTTATCGATGATAAAGCCTAATATTTATAAGCGCTTATTACTTAAGTGATGGTAAAAGATTTATAATTATAATAATAAATATTTTTTTTAAATATATATATACATAATAAATATTTTTAAATATAAATATATTAAATATAATCCTTATTTAAATATCCTATTTATAATTTCATAATTAATTAAATATATAATTAATTATTTATAATTATCTAAATTTTTTTAAAAATTAATATTTGTTTCATTGAATATATTTATATAATTATATAAAGATATATTAAATAAAAATATATAAATAAAACATTTAGTAAATATATTCAATATTTAAGTAAATTTATAATAAATTTAATAATTATTTAAATATATATAAATATTTAATTATAATTAAAAAATACTTTTAAAAAATATTAATTTATTTATAATATTGATTATATAATTTTATAAATATTCTATCTACATTTTTAAATATATTTATTTTTAAATATATTTATATATATATATATTTTTTACAAATATTATTTAACGTTATTAATGAATATCTAATTTTATGTGCATTCTTGTTAAAAATGAGTGAAATTGAATAAATTAAAAATAAGTAAATTCTAATAAGAATGAAAAAATGGTTATGTTATGTGTGTGTGCATTTTATATAAAAATACATTAACTACGTATATGTGAAATTGAAAAACCAAAAAACATTCAATTATATGTCAATTACTATATGAAATTAGTCAGTATTTTTAATCCATATTTATATTAAATTATAAACCATTATTAACTAAATAAAAGAATATATTTTATAGAAATTACGTAAATATTTTATAATATAATATTCATATTTATATAAATTAATATATATCTATATATTTAATATATACTATTTATTAACATATTCAATAATCATTTAATTAATAATATTTTAATATTTGTCTCAATTTATTTATTTTTAATTTTAATTTTTTTAATTTTCACTTTGAATTTCTATATATTTCACACATACAATTTATTAGTATTTATAATTTATATATAGTATAATCAATTTATTCATTTTTTAATGTTTATTTAATTAATAAATTTATAATATTTTTTTAATAAAATAATTTTTTTTATTTATTTAATTATTTCACTTTATTTATTCAGAACTTTATCAGCACCGGTAATGGTATCCTTTATGAGAGCTAAAAATATAGTGCTGATAAAGGGTACCCTTTATCAGTGCTAAAAATAATGCATTGATAATGGTTAGCCTTTACCAGCGTTAAAACATATACACTAATAAAGGGTACCCTTTATTAGTGCTACAAATAAAGTGTTGATAAAGGGTTGAATTTATGAGCACTTTCTTTAGAGATGATTAAGATGCCATTTATCAACATGTTTTCTAATGTAGATAAATTCCAGCACTGTTAAATGCCTATTTTTTGGTAGTCCATTAGGTGAGATGTAACTGATTATGTATCTAAGTGCTACACATAGATATAGGTGAAGGTAGAGCATTAGAAGCCCTATGGTTTATCCAACCAATTCCCATTCCAACCAGGAAATGGGATGAGGTGTGCATACATTTTATCATTGGATGGCCTCATATCCCTTGAATAAAAATTCTATCAAAGTTATCATTGATAAAATAAGTAAATCAACCTATTTTATATCAATCAATGACAACACCAAGGTGGGAGAGTTGGGAAAGCTATATGTATATGTGTTTATAAATCTATATGAAATGAGTTCAATGATCATTTCTGATAGGGCTCCTTGATTCAAATCCCAATAATATAAATAAATTGATGTTGTTATGACATCCTAAGTGACGTTGAGCATGGAATTATACCCAAAAATAGATGGTCAAATGAAATGGGCAATCCAAATTATGAAATACATTATTTTTTATGTGTTAGAATTTGATGGATTATGTGATAACTATCTATCATTGGTTGAATTTTCTTATAATAACAACTCTTAATCATTGATATGAAATAATATTTTATAAATCCTTATAGGTTCAGTCATTTCAATCTACACACTTTTATACAGAGGTTGGTGAAATATCTTTAGTGGTACAAAGAAATGTTTAGGATATGACAAAAAAGAATCAGCTTATCCAGAAATTAATAGAGATATCTTAGAATAACTATAATACATAATCAAATTTTAATATCTAAACCCTATAATATTTTGTTGGTGACCATGTATTCTTGAAGGTTTTATCTTGTTTGGGTCACTCATGTCTTGGAAGATAGGGGAAGCTAATTTCGAGGTATATATGATCCTTAAAAATAAAAAATGGACCAAGAATGTCACATACCATTTTATTTTACTTGACTTGATGTTTTAAATTGATTGTTTTTTCTATAGATATCAATTAAATTAGCATCTTTTTAATCTTTCTATTATTCAATATTTGGAAGAGTTAAATACCGATCTCGATGTCCTAGTGTCTGAGAAACTGATTTATATTCTTGATTCATAGAATAGAGTGTCGTGGAGGAAATTGATTTCATTAGTTTCAATCATACAATACAATAGATGGGATTACTAAGAAATATATGAGTAATAGTCACTTATGACGGGGTAATGGACTCACATTTTCACTAATCAATCATCAATATAGAATTTCTTGGGGTATAATGTTATATGGAAGATACAATTATGGTACCCACAATGTTATTTATAAATTTATATTATTTATTATTATTAATGAATTATGGAGTCAAATTTGGAGTTTTTTGTTGAAAAAATGGTTTCATGGCTATGGTGCATAATTACCATGGTCATGTAATCCAATTAAGCATCATGCCCCACTTAACCAGTTCCAATGTATTGTTAGGACCATGATAAAACTAATAATGAATCCAAACCATGGATACCATTTTTTTAATAATTTTGGAAATTATCATTGTTTTCTCAAAGGAGGTTCCATTTAATCTACTCTCACATATTCATAGAGGTTTTCTATCCCTATTCCATGGGGCTCTCACTCTCTCTACCATGATTCAACTTAAATTTATTAACTAATCATCAAAAACTTTTAAATATAGTTTCTCCTATTAACAAAATCCATTATCTTCATCCTTTAATTTATTACCTTTTTCTTACCCCAAGGCTATTGTGGCGGAGGGTTTCTCGAATTTATGGAATTTATTGGCATTTCTAGATATTAGGGATCTATTTTTTATCATTAAGGCATCATATTTCTTATTTTGGTGAGGAAATATGAATCAATCACTTTTTGGTAGACAACCTTATTTCAATTACTTTATATTTTGATCCATGAGTGGTTTCACTATTTTTAAATAATTTTTCATTAATGTTAACATTATGTTTATGATTTTGTTTAATATACCATTTTATCTACTGGTGTTTAAAAGAGATGTAATTCATGAGTCAAAATGTTGATTAATGAAATAGTTTATTGTGATGCATGAAATGTGTCTATTATAGTGATTAAAATAGTTTACTATGTTTTTAAATAATTGTTTTAATTTGAAGTTATAAATGGATTCTATAAATTTATTAAGGTAGTTACCATTAATGAATTATATTGTTTATTTTATGTTTAGATTATGTTAAAATGATTGAAATTTAACTCTAAATCATTAAGACTGCATGAGTGTATCCTTTGGCTTCGTGGGAAGGATCCTAAGTGTGTATTGATATATGATGATGTGACTATTATGGGACAAAATTCAACCTTAGATATTCTCTTTTGATACATGGAGATCCCTCCCAACTAGTTAGTTTGGTTGACATGGATCTCACATGGGAACCTATTTTCAAGGTATGATGATGATGTAGTGACCAATGGACTCCCAAACCATAGTTCCTTAGTCCCTCTCCCAGATGATTTACTTTATTAAAATAGTTTCATTTGTGCTATGTTTATCATTAATCGATTTTTAAATTTTTTTTGATGATACCAAATATTATATATTTCATACTTGTTATTTTTCTTCCATAAAACCCAATAGTGGTACTTTTTTAATTGTATTTAAATCTTGGATGAATTGGATTAATATTTAACAGTTTTTTCATATGGTTAGGGGTTATACCATATTGGTATTTTTATTTTCACAAACTATATATACTCTATGGGTGCATGTAGTTTTTGTTATGAAAGATATTGGAAAAGGTAAATCATCACTTGGTGGAAATAGTCTTTTAGGTTAATATAGTTTGGGTTTTGAAGGAGGTAACATGAAGTGAGATTACCCTCATGTCACAAGGTGTTTGGTAGGAACAAATTCTTTTTTGGTTTTGGTTTTGTAATATAATCCTCATTTTATGTCACCTCATCAACTTCCCATATCATCTTCACTCTTTAATTTTGGATTGTTCAGGGGTATGTATATACTTAGGTTTTAAAAAATTATTTCTAAATATTTAAAGTTGGTCATAGTTTATTTTAATGTTATGGTTTTTATATGATCAATCCCATATATTATATGAAATCTTGTAATTTTTTTAATTTTAAAACTACTTAATTTATTTTATTCATCACCAATGTATAGTGAAGTCTTGACTGGTTCTTAGATATCCCACTTTGTTTTATTATTATTTTTTGGGTGAAACCTTTCCCAAAGGTGTGTAATTTTTAACCGTTCACTATCATATAACCATTGGGGATTTAGAATTCTATTTAGGCATTGTAGCAATCTATCCTAGGAATCGGGAAGTGCTGGATGATATTTGTTTGTTATAGACCGTGTCACACCATAGATTCATGAGAAACATTCCATGGGTTATGTTAAAATAAAAAAATATATGGGAAATATATATAAGATATTTTAAACAATGTATTTTCATAATACCATCATCAATGTTATTTTATATATGTGATAAATTCTATAACCAATGTTTGGTTCTTAATGGAGAATTTCTATGTGATATATTACGTGATAGAAGTGATATTTTCCATAGGATATATTATGATATAAGTTTATGTTTCTCAAGAAACATTAAGTGTAATCCATATTTTTTGAATTTTAGAAAAACAAGTGAGGTTAAGCATCATGGTGGTATAATTGTTTCATGAAAAATTATTATATATTTATTTTTTATTCCAATAATAAAAGTACATACTTATGGAATATTATATTTAAAAATCTACATACATTATTTCAGCAGAAATGTTTGGGGTTAGTTGGTGTCATATTATTATGTTTTACTAACACCCTATAAATGAAATTATCAAATACACATCAATTTAATGTCCTATAATATAGATATGAGTAAAACACAATGTTTGATGGTTAGCTTTTGAGTGGATAGATAGGGATATGAAGATGGATTTTGGGGAGAGTTTGAGGATACATTTAGGGATTTATTCAATATTCATTTTAATTTATTTATTAGATAATTATTTTACATATAGGGGCTTAGAATAAGGAGATTTATTTTTCATTAAATTATTGTATTTCAAGAAAACCATACTTTGTCTTTGAGATATTATTTAGTAATGATTGAATTGATTTATTCTGTAATGATCTTGGTTTTATTTCTGGTTAGTGTTATTTCTTATCATTCCATATTTTCCCTATATGCTACATAATTCCCCAATAAAAATGGTATACCATTGATGATAGTCAATGACCTCGAGTAATAATCACAGACTCCAAAAATTAAATGGTATTTCATCATAGTTGTATGATCGTGCAATGAAATGAAATTATACCATTATATTACAATTATAAATATTTAGGAAAATTTATTTAATATAAATTTTAAATGTTTCACTATAATTTATACAATTAAATAAATTTAAAAAAAAATTAGCAGAGAAAATAAAAAAATTATCACTAATGATACATTTAATTTATTACATAACTACTTTGGAAATATATTATCAATTATAATAGGAAATATTAATATTTTATAACAAAAAATGCATTAGATTATAAAAAATGTCAATAAACCTAATGATTAATAATTCAATGGTTGTTATTTTGGAACAATAATTTCTAATACCCTAACCAAAGAAAATTGAGACATAATTCCCTAAGTTATTGGAAAGAATTTATTGTGTTTTATGCAGTATTATACATCCACAATGTCGACCATTTAGGCATTTGAGGAATATGGTTGATTCATTTATTAAAATATATCACGTGTTCTTATCATACAGTTAAAATTTATATTTGGGAGATTTTTGGCCCAAATATTCATATATCAAGCTGAAAATTACTAGATTACTCAACTAAAAATATTTAACTTGTTAACACTGGTGAATATTAATAAAATAAGTTTTATCACTATTTCATGTTTATAAGAATAAGTATTGAATAGTTTTTTTCTCCTTCTAAAATGTATAATTATTTAACTAAATTATTTTAAAATAATTTATCATGTACAACTAGAATGCGACTCATAAGAACATGATTGGATAGTTTGGTATGGGGATATAATCTTTTTCATACAACATCATTGGTTTAATGAAGAATATGAATTTTTAATGAGTATTATCCTTTATAATTATATTTTTCATAAATATGATATATCATATTTTAAAAAATTATTGGTTACATATATGTTCCAACATCATCCCCACAATGCGAAGTCTTGATGACTTATTACGTGTCTAAATGTTATGGAAATAGAAAACATAAATTACAAGATCTATCCATAATGTGTTTAGAGGAAATATATCTGAAATGAAGAACATACCAATTATTTATAGGTTGAACCTTCTTCTCCCATGAATTTATTGAATATACCATAAAACTATCAAAATACTCTTGCCATTATAGGTAGATTTGAATCAAATATCTCATATATAGGACATCAAATTATCAATTACATGCTATTACCTATACTTGTAATGTAGGAAGGGAAAATAAACAATATTCAACCTATGAAGTTTTTTATGATTGAATCAATCAAACCACTATTTTGAATCATGATTTATCTTTTCAAAAAATACTTAATTGAATAATGGAGGATCCAAGAGTCTAAAAATGTTAAAACATTAACTCATTAATCATAGTATGTTACATATATATTTAATTATCACCATATTAATGGATCAAGATTCTATTAAATTGTTTAATAGTTAAAAAAATTCAAAAAATAAAAATCCATTTGAAAACTTCATTTAATTATTTAATGACCAAAACAATGATGGATCAAATGTAAGAAGTAAATATATAATGAAAAAATAGGTGAACTATTATATTTTCAATGATTTAATATCTCATTTTGTATACATCAAGTATATTTCTTAGATAGTTATACCCATGTCACATATCACACAATGAAATGTTGGATTCATAATACATATATCTTTTAATCACACATATTACCTATAAAATCATATAATTTATACATATTTCACATTATGTTACATTATATTTAATAAAATCTGAAGATATACCATAAATAAATAAAATAAATCTCCAAACTCTTTTAGATAAGATATTTGATAAGAAAAATAAATTTTCTAAAAAAAATTATACTAAAAATAAATGTTTATTCACATATCTTTATATCTGATCATGTGGTCATATTTATCACTAATAATGATAAATAATCCATATTCTATAATAATAATAAAATATAACTATAATTAATACTGAATATATAATTTTATTTTTCATGATATCTATCAAACACATATATCTTTATACAAGATTTTTAAAAACCAAACATGAATACCCGAATCAATAGCCTAGTAAAATCATTACATAACCTCAAACCCCACTATATTATAGAGGCTATTTACCATCATACATGAAATTAACCAACAATATATGAGACTATATCACTTGTTATAAAAATATTGAGTGATTTTGATATTTAAAAAAATCCAACATGTTATATTCTTAGTTTAGGAATCGTGATCCATGTAAATAAAATGAATTATATAAATTTTTCTTCTAGATAAAATATAAAACTCATCCTAGTTATTATTTCAGTTACTTATACAATTCTTCCCCATTTATGTTTAGGGGAGTACATACACAATAATTTTATTTTTTTTTTAAAATTCATGTAGAATATCATATAATTCATATATAGAAAATTATATACATAATGATGATCATAAATAGAAAACTTCATGATGAAAGATACATGACCAAAAATAATGTAAAATGGAATTTATTAAAATATAATCGACCACCTTATAATACTTATCCTAGATTAAAATTAATTCCATGTGCCACAACCATCAACTAGAGGACACATGAACCTAAAAAAATCATAGAAAATAGATGTCTCCTGATGCACACTAAAAAAAACCATGCACATGTGTAATGGTTGATTCATTTGATGAATTCTGTTTTCCCTAATATCCTCAATTTTTTTTCAAAAGTGATCAATGTAGAAAAGTTTTTAATAACTATTATGATCAAAATAAAATCATAAACAAAAGTAATAACTTTAAGACACTCAAAATGATAAATTATTTTTGTCCATGTTAAATCATAAACATTTTCACATACACCCCGTGCAATTTGACCATGCCCACTTACCTAATATCGATGATATAAAACCACATACTTAGACATAATCCATATACTATAATCTCATCACAATAGATATTATTTTAAGACCACATATCCAAAACCCAAATTACCACCACCCATGACTTATCAAATTTTTTTATATCTATCATCTCACTATCGACCAAAATCTAGACATTAAATATCAGGAAAAAATAATATAATAACAATAATTTTAACCATGTTCCAATAAATATACTGAAAAAATATGAATAAAACTTCCACTAGAATAAATAAACTAAAACGGGTTATTAAAGAGGACACGAATATCAAATAACGAGAGAAAAAAATATAAAAATTAAAAAAAATAGTTCAAGATGAAGAGAAAACCAAATAAAATAAAATGAGATCACTCATATATCTTATAGTATAATATAACCTCAAAACCAAATGGTATTAGACACAAACTTTTCTTCTTCCATTTTTAATCTATAAGGCCCCAGCCTTAAACCTTACTTAATCTTGAGTTATTACAAGATTACACATTGAGGATCTTTTCAGGTTTAGAGTTTTAGAGAATTAGATCATGAAACTCGCATTACATTCCACATTTAATCAATGTGGTTACATAAAAGACAGTATTCATTCTTCCCATCAATGGAAACATATTTAAAATAAAACACGGATTCTTTCTTGACACATCCTTGACACTATCATCAGATCATGTACCTTTCCCTTGACCTGTGAAAAACATTTCAAAAACTTGGGATGAGCATAAAAAGCTCAGTAAGGGTTATAAAAATATGGAATGGAAACATGAGTTCATATATAAATAATAATGAAATCATACTTTACCAATAAAACATAGGCACTTTAACATACCTCATCAAATCATGAATAAATCATAGAAATCATAAGACATAAAAGGTAACATGAGGCATTCATAACATTCTTACATAGGGAGTAACCCTCTTGGTTTCGTTTGGAATACCCACCATAGTATATTCCCTAAATCTCTTCGGAGAAACCTTAACGTTTCACTCCTTCGTGTTACCCAATGCATTGGCGAGCTATATCGGGCTCACCTGCCCATAGTTTATCACGGAACCACCCGTTTTCATAACAATGCCCAAGAACCATAACATAAACGTATCACATAAAACATGTATAAAGGAAACATAACATTTCCACATTTCAATCATAATATAACATTTTAGTATATTGAAATAGTGAATCCATTCAAAAAGAAACCATTTCCAAAACCATTTAAAACATTTAATAAAGAGATTTTTGAATAAAAGTGTCCCATACCACCTTGAAGCTTTTAAAATTTTAAAACATTAATATCCATATAAATAAATCCTTAAAACCACTTTGAAAACATGGATATTAATAAGAACAAATAATTAAAACATTTAAAGCGATATTTTGGTTAAGGGGGTTCTACCAAAATTAGAGACACTTGAATACATTAATTGAGGAATAACATTTAGTCAGAACTTTATAATATCATGAGAATAAATGGATTCATGATATAATATTCAAAAGGACAGTATATACACCATATAATAGTGAATTGGTGCATAACAACAAAGAAGTCTCAATAGAAATGTCAAATGTGATGAATTCCCTTATAAAGAAGGTATCCTTAAATTAAGGATAATTCAATCTCAAAGTTATGTGTGACAAATATAAATACACCAAATATAAGTGGATATTAAGTGTAAAACAATAAAAGTTCATTCACACATATTCAAAAGATGACATATTCAATAACTACATGTTGAACCCAAAGAAATCGAAATTGGGTTAAAAAGTTCCCTTGGTAAAATTCGACAGCGTAACGACATCACTTCAAAATTCAGAAAATGAGTTGATGAGAGATAAAAAGGGCATCTCGTCACTTGGACATAAAATTTAAATCAATAAGGATATAAAAGAATATATCCCAACATAATAGTATGTGAATTAAAAGACATAACAAAAGAAGTCTTTTAAAAAGAGGAGGGTGAAAGGTCCCCTTACCGAGTTGGTTAAATTTCGAAACGTAGACCCCATGGAAGAAGGGTCATACAATGAAGATGTGAATACCCATAAATGAAATTATACTACACAAAGTGTATCATAATGGGCAGTACATACACCACTCAAAGGAAATTGTGGAAAATGTAGCATAAATCTCACGGGAATAAAAGTGAGATGAAAAATCCCTTACGAAAACTCGGCAGCCTAACGACGCCACTTAAGACTTCCAAAATGGATTGATGAGAGGAAATAGGGCCTCTAATAATATTAACATAAATTTTACATAAAGAGGAATATAAAATAACATCCCCCATCATAACAAAGAGTATCTTAAAAGAAGTGACATAAAGGAGAGTACTTAAAGAGAAAGAGAGAGGTTAGATCTCTTACGAAAATTTGGCAGCCTAACGGCGCCAATCAAAACATCCAAAATGGATTGATGAGAGAGGATAGGGTCTCTCATCATATGAACATAAAAATTACAGTAAGAGTAATATAAAAGAATATCCCAATAACAAGAAAGATTATCTTTAAAAGGAATGACATAAAAGAGTGTACTTAAAAAGAAAGAGAGGGGTAGGGTCCCTTACCTCAAGTCCAACTTGTCTTGTTCATTTCTTTATATTCCTGAATAATAAACTTTGTTCAATTTATAATTTCTTAAGGAACTCCTATAAAGATTATTATTCAGTTCATATCACATATTTTAATGTTATAATAATTGGTTAATAATATGAGTTCATATCAGACATTTTTGTCGATGTTTGGTACATGAGTCAAAAATTGAACTTGTTGGAAAATAATTTTCCATGTAGTTATAGGTACATCATATATAGAATAGTATTGATTTTATAAATATCTTTTATATCCATTATATATCCATTTTATACTATTCCACAGCATTTGGAGATAAAAATTAAAAGCACCGTTCCTGGAGACGGTAGGCCGTACGTACGCATGAACGCTACTTTAATTTTTTTGTCATATTAATGGAATTAAAACAAAATGAAAGATATATATATGTTATAAATACAGAATGATATCCATCATTTAGATGTAATATATTACATATATATCCATTATATATATGTACTTATAATAGTACATAACATTTTGAGATAAGAAATGAAATGTACCGTTCATGGAGACGGTAAGCCGTACGTACGCATGAACGCTACTTCCATTTCTATTTCATATTTAATGGAATTAAAACATAATGATACATAATAGTATTTTAATTCCAGTATGGTATCATGTATAATATCATTAAATATATCCTTTATACGTACCACATATGGTATTAACGAATCAAATCACTTTGAGGGGGCGGTAGTCCGCACTTCCTTAAATGAAGATATCGCATTTACCCATAATGGAAACCATAAAGATATGCCATAAATGAAAAATACACGAAGATTAAGTAAAAAATAAACATATTAGATATCATATATAAATAGTGTGTCATATTAATGGCCACCTTTGAAGGTGTTAGAAGAATGTTGAACAATCATCGTTTCGGGAGGGAGAAATTCGCCATCCACGGAAACAGTGTGTTCTTTAACCATTAGATGTAGGTGTGTGTAAGTGTAGCTCAAATACTTCCTATAAAAACATCCTAGTATATTGAAGATACTGGATTTGTTACAAAATAAATGAATAAAAAGAGTTTAGGGGGGTTGGAGAAGCAGTATAAAACAAAAGGAATCAAGTGAAGACATTACCTTAAAATCGGGTAACTCCGTTGGGTTTGAGCTCAAAGGCTTCCTTGGGAAGACTTCTGCCCAAAGTGAGGCTTCAAGGAGTAAGATAGGGATGTGTAGAGAAAAAATGGACAGGGGTTGGCCGAGACAAAGGCTTTGAAAGTGTGGGTAAGGTGGTAGAGGTGGGGGCCTTTTATAAGAGGAGAGGAGGGGCACTCTTGGAAAGTAAGCAAATGTTACTTTATTTGAAAATGATTTTCGGATTTAAAAGGTCCCACATTGATATATTTTGTGGATAAGGTGATAAGGGTTCAAAATACACCCATAAAATAGGTTTTGGATATGTTTAGGTATTAGATTTTACATTATCTTTCCATTTTATTTAAATCGTTAAATAATGAGGTCATCGCTGCATCATCATGATGTCATAAATAATATAATTTATTTAATGTCTAAAAATTATAAAAAAAATACTATGATGTAGGAAATATTTTTACATTTTCTATGAATATTTATATTCCAATAGATCAGTTATGTAGGAAAAATTAAAAATATTTTACATAGGTGATACATTCTTTGTCACATTTAACATTTTTTAAAAATAAATAGATAAAAAAGTCACTTTATCACAAAAGTGATTCCATGGGGCCCCCAAGTTTGGCACAAGGCATCCCATGGTCGTCCATGAGACAAAAAGTAGACTTAGGACATATTTTGTGGTCATTTTGTATTATTATGATATTATCTTATTATCTTTAACTACCCGATTACTCATTAATCAAAATAATTAAAGATAATTCCTGTCGTTACTATTCATAATGTCCAAAAACAAAAGAGTCTTAATTACATAATTTGGACCGTCTGATTAAAAATATGTAATTCATTTTACCAAATTCCAAACACATAAATTTAAAAAATTAATTTTAAAATAAATCCCGTTGTCAAAACAAATAGCGGGTTTTTTAGAAACAATATTTATGAAAAGTTTGGCACTTGTTTATGCCCAATTAAAAAGTGAAATTAATCCCAATGACCATAATTGGATTACATGGTAAAAATATATTCTAATTACACTTTAAAACAAATTATAAATATAATATAACCATATAATTAATTTATATGAAAAAGAAGTTTTGAAGTAAAATGCAGTATTTTTCACTATTCATTGAAAATAATGAACATTGTCAGAAAAATACCAAAAAATAACCCAATTTAAATTTCAATGTCCCAATCATAAATAATATGTTTATTTCGAAAAATAGATCTTATAAAATTTTCAAAAAGTGTATTTAAAAGAGGTTCGCCATTAAAAGGCTGTTAATCGACCTTTTAAAGAATATTAGAATGTTTACGCTTAAAAACTGGACTCATTTGCATTTTTAATCCTCTAAAATTTATTGTAAAGAGTAAAACTATTTTGAAAACATATATAATCATTTTTTAGTTAGTTTTGTTCATTCCCGCCATTACAACGGCTAGGCGTTAACTACCATTTAAAATAATATTATTTTATTATTAGAGTGCAACGTAAGATTCCAAAGAAACTCGTTGTTGCGTATTGGGTACGCCATTGAGCATAGCATACCCTTTAAATTAATATTAATATTTTATTCACAAACATGGATAAATATAAAGATGTCATATTTTTTATTTACCTGGGGTGTTACATCCTTCCCCCCTTTTGGGAATTGTGTTCTCGCAATTTTAAAATTGAGCTTGGAAACATCCTTGAACGTCCCACATTGGAACGAGAGTCGGTAAAAAAAATCACTTTAAAATAAAGAAAGATAAGTACAAAGGTCACCCGAGTTAACCAATACTAGGATTCCAAGTATGAAAATATGGACATGGAGGAAAAAACAAAGGGTCATGTTCTGATGGAGAGTGATAGAAAACATGTTTAGGAGAAAGTTAACCATAAGAAAATCACAAACTTGTGATGGGTTAAACGGTATTCGATTCCCCAATTGGAAAAGTTAATAGACAACATTTTGTTTTAAGTTACTTTTTTTTGAGGAATTTATTCATAAGGAAACATAATCACTTATCATGTTGACTTTCAACTTTTACTAAATTTCTTACATGAACTCATATTTTCTTCAAAAGACGAGTATTTGGGAAGACTTGTTCACATTAAGAGTACTATAGTCAACTTCTAGAGAATCACATAATCCACAAAAGAGAACTATATACTTCCCATGTCTTTAGAAAAAATTAAAAACCAAAACAAAAAAGGTTATTACAAGATCAGATAATCCAGAAAAGGATAACCCTTTATAAAAAGAAAATCTATTCTTAATTTTCAAAATTTGTCCAACAAAACCTAAAGTTCAACGAGGACCATTCGATAAACAATTTGTCCATAAAATTCTTTAAAGTAAACCAATCTAAGATTGAAACCCAAATATTTGAAGGATTTAGTCACATAGTCTTCCAAGTTAAATTGTAAAATTTATCTCCAAACAACATCAGTTGCTCCTAAAGTCTCATTTTGAAAAGTAATTAACCTAATCACATTTCTTCCATGATAGGTTAATCATTTTAATAAATAACCCAAAATAAACTTACTCTTAATTCATCAAATCATCTAACTAAAAAGAATCAGTCAAACTAACCAGGGACTTCACGTAGTCCTGTGGTAGGCGATAAATACCAGTCACACTTTGGTTGTGGGTTCGATTCCCGCAGCTTTGTCCGACGCGACGGGTTGTCACATGGTCTGCGTGTTGTCCTTTTTCCAAAACTATATAATTCTTAAAACATTCCCCAAAACAAGATAAAATCTTAAAAAATAAGCATAATGTAATTTAACCTCAATTTTATCTCATGACTTTCACTTTCCATTATTACATATAGTAACCCATAATTACCTAAAAAGTAAGGATCATATAGACCCAAATGGTTACCTGAAATTCCACATCGATTGGTCATCTCATACATGATGCATTACAGATCATACCAAGGTTCAAGTGGTTGATCATGACTCCTTGATAGTTGGTTTAGAACAACCACGAGTTTCCTCATTGAATCCCCCATTTTATCTAGTATCTTAATCAAAGAACCACCACAGTTTCCTTCAATCCTCTTGTCTCTTTGGTGCCTGCTAGATCCATCCATTCACTAAAAACAGAAATGTCAGTGTGTGTATATCAACAGAACCATAATGTACTAACGAGGAATGTAAAAACTAAGATATACTTACTCATTCACTTTATCTAAAACTAGGACTCTTTCTGAAATCCTTACCATTATGGTAATGTCACTTATTCTTAGAGAATACCCTAACCTCTAAAATTATCTAAACTGACCTTTGATACCAACTATAAGGCCCTAGCCTTAAACCTTACTTCATCTTGAGTTATTACAAGATTACACATTAAGGATCTTTTCAGGTTTAGAGTTTTAGAGAATTATATCATGAAACTTGCATTACATTCCACATTTAAACAAAGTGGTTACATAAAAGACAATATTCATTCTTCCCATCAATGGAAACATATTTAAAATAAAACAGGGATTCTTTCTTGACACATCCTTGACAATATCATCACGTCATGTACCTTTCCCTTGACCCGTGAAAAACATTTCAAAAACTTGGGATGAGCATAAAAAGCTCAGTAAGGGTTATAAAAATATGGAAAGGAAACATGAGTTCATATATACATAAGAATGAAATCATACTTTATCCATAAAACATAGGCACTTTAACATACATCATCAAATCATGAATAAATCATAGAAATCATAAGACATAAAAGGTAACTTGAGGCATTCATAACATTCTTACATAGGGAGTAACCCTCTTGGTTACGTTTGGAATACCCACCACAGTATATTCCCTAAATCTCTTCGGAGAAACCTTAACGTTTCACTCCTTCACGTTACCCAATGCATTGGAGAGCTATATCGGGCTCACCCGCCCTTAGTTTATCACGGAACCAACCGTTTTCATAACAATTCCCAAGAACCATAACATAAACTTATCAAATAAAACATGCATAAAGAAAACATAACATTTCCACATTTCAATCATAATATTACATTTTAGTATATTGAAATAATGAATCCATTCAAAAAGAAACCATTTCAAAAACCATTTGAAACATTTAATAAAGAGATTTTTGAATCAAAGTGTCCCATACCACCTTGAAGCTTTTAAAATTTTAAACCATTAATATCCATATAAATAAATCCTTAAAACCACTTTGAAAACATGGATATTAATAAGAACAAATAATTAAAACATTTAAAGCGATATTTTGGTTAAAGGGGTTCTACCAAAATTAGAGACACTTGAATAAATTAATTGAGGAATAAAATTTAGTCAGAACTTTATAATATCATGATAATAAATGGATTCATGATATAATATTCAAAAGGACAGTATATACACCATATAAGAGTGAATTGGTGCATAACAACAAAGAAGTCTCAATAGAAATGTCAAATGTGATGAATTCCCTTATAAAGAAGGTATCCTTAAATTAAGGATAATTCAATCTCAAAATTATGTGCGACAAATATAAATACACCCAATATAAGTGGATATTAAGAGTAAAACATTAAAATTTCATTCACACATATTAAAAAGATGACATATTCAATAACTACATGTTGAACCCAAAGAAATCGAAATTGGGTTAAAAAGTTCCCTTGGTAAAATTAGACAGCCTAACGACATCACTTCAAAATTCAGAAAATGAGTTGATGAGAGATAAAAAGGGCATCTCGTCACTTGGACATAAAATTTACATCAATAAGGATATGAAATAACATATCTCAACATAACAGTATGTGAATTAAAAGACATAACAAAATAAGTCTTTTAAAAAGAGGAGGGTGAAAGGTCCCCTTACCGAGTTGGGTAACTTTCGAAACGTACACCCCATGGAAGAAGGGTCATACAATGAAGATGTGAATACCCATAAATGAAATTATACTACACAAAGTGTATAATAATGGGTAGTACATACACCACTCAAAGTAAATTGTGGAAAATGTAGCATAAATCTCACGGGAATAAAAGTGAGATGAAAAAAAAGAGGATCCATTATATAGGAATATAAACGAACATCCCCCATAATAAAAAAGAGGATCTTAAAAGAAGTGACATAAAGGAGAGTACTTAAAGAGAAAGAGATAGGTTAGATCTCTTACGAAAATTCGGCAACCTAACAGCACCAATCAAAACATCCAAAATGGATTGATGAGAGAGGATAGGTTCTCTAATCATATAAACATAAAAATTACAGTAAGAGTAATATAAAATAATATCCCAATAACAAGAGAGATGATCTTTAAAATGAATGACATAATAGAGTGTACTTAAAAAGAAAGAGAGGGGTAGGGTCCCTTACCTCAAGTCCAACTTGTCTTGTTTGTTTCTTTATATTCATGAATAATAAACTTTGGTCAATTTATAATTGCTTAAGGACCTCATATAAAGATTATTATTCAGTTAATATCACATATTTTAATGTTATAATTGTTGGTTAATAATATGAGTTCATATCAGACGTTTTTGTCGATGTTTGGTACATGAGTAAAAAATTGAACTTGTTGGAAAATAATTTTCCATGTAGTTATAGGTACATCATATCTAGAATAGTATTTATGTTTTAAATATCATATATATCTAGTATATATCCATTTTATACTATTCCATAGCATTTGGAGATAAAAATTAAAAGCACCGCTCATGGAGACGGTAGGCCGTACGTACGCATGAACACTATTTTATTTTTTTGTCATATTAATGGAATTAAAACAAAATGAATGATATATATATGTTATAATTCCCGAATGATATCCATAATTTAGATGTAATATAGTACATTTATATCCATTATATATATGTACTTATAATAGTACATAACATTTTGAGATAAGAAATGAAATGTACCGTTCATGGAGATGGTAAACCGTACATACGCATGAACGCTACTTCTATTTCTATTTCATATTTAATGGAATTAAAATATAATGATACATAATAGTATTTTAATTACAGTATGGTATCATATATAATATCATTAAATATATCCTTTATACGTACCACATATGGTATTAACAAATCAAATCACTTTGAGGGGGCGGTAGTCCGCACTTCCTTAAATGAAGATATTGCGTTTACCCATAATGGAAACCATCAAGATAATCCATAAATGAAAAATACATAAGCTTAAGTAAAACATAAACATATTATATATCATATATAAATATAGTGTCATCTTAATGGCCACCTTTGAATGTGTTAGAAGAATGTTGAACAATCATCGTTTCGGGAGGCAGAAATTCGCCATCCACGGAAACAGTATGTTCTTTAACCATTAGATGTAGGTGTGTGTAAGTGTAGCTCTAATAATTCTTATAAAAACAACCTAGTATATTGAATATACTGGATTTTTTATAAAATTAATGAATAAAAAGAGTTTAGGGGGTTGGAGAAGCAAAATAAAACAAAAGGAATTAGGTGAAGACATTACCTTAAAATCGGGTAACTCCGTTTGGTTTGAGCTCAAAGGCTTCCTTGGGAAGAGTTCTGCCCAAAGTGAGGCTTAAATGAGTAAGAGAGGGATGTGGAGAGACAAAATGGGCAGGGTTTGGCCGAGACAAAGGCTTTGGAAGTGTGGGTAAGGTGGTAGAGGTGGGGGCCTTTTATAAGAGGAGAGGAAGGGAACTCTTGGAAAGTAAGAAAATGTTACTTTATTTGAAAATGCGTTTCGGATTTAAAAGGTCCCACATTGATATATTTCGTGGATAATGTGATAAGGGTTCGAAATCCACCAATCCAATAGGTTTTGGACATGTTTAGGTCTTATATTTTACATTATCATTCCATTTTATTTAAATCGTTAAATAATGAGGTCATCAATGCATCATCATGATGTCATAAATAATTTAATTTATTTAATTTATAAAAATTATAAAAAACTACTATGATGTAGGAAATATTATTATCTTTCCAATGAATATTTATAGTCCAAAAGATAATTTATGTAGACAAAATTAAAAATATTTTACATAGGTGATACATTCTTTGTCACATTTAACATTTTTAAAAAATAAATAGATAAAAAGTCACTTGCTCACAAAAGTGATTCCATGGGGCCCCCAAGTTTGGAACAAGGCATCCCATGGTCGGACATGAGATAAACAATAGACTTAGGACACATTTTGTGGTCATTTTTTATTATTATGATATTATCTTATTATCTTTAACTACCTGATTACTCATTAATCAAAATAATTAAAGATAATTACCGTCGTTACTATTCATAATGTCCAAAAACAAAAGAATCTTAATTTCATAATTTGTACCTTCTGATTAAAAATATGTAATTAATTTTACCAAATTACAAACACATAAATTGCAAAAATTAATTTAAAAATAAATCCCGTTGTCAAAACAAATAGCGGGTTTTTTAGAAACAATATTTATGAAAAGTTTGGCACTTGTTTATGCCCAATTAAAAAGTGAAATTAATCCCAATGACCATCATTGTATTACATGGTAAAAATATATTCTAATTACACTTTAAAAAAATTAATAATATAATATAACCATATAATTAATTTATATGAAAAAGCAGTTTTGAAGTAAAATGCAGTATTTTTCACTATTCATTGAAAAAAATGAACATTGTCAGAAAAATACCAAAAATTAACCCAATGTAAATTTCAATGTCCCAATCATAAATAATATGTTTCTTTTGAAAAATAGAGCTTATAAAATTATCAAAAAGTGTATTTAAAAGAGGTTCGCCATTAAAAGGCGGTTAATCGACCTTTTAAAGAATATTAGAATGTTTACGCTTAAAAACTGGATTCATTTGCATTTTTAATCCTCTAAAATTTATTGTAAAGAGTAAAAAATATTTTACAAACATATATAATCATTTTTTAGTTAGTTCTATTCATTCCCGCCATTACAACGGCTAGGCGTTAACTACCGTTTAAAATAATATTATTTTATTATTAGAGTGCAACGTAAGATTCCCAAGAAACTCGTTGTTGCGTATTGGGTACGCCATTGAGCATAGAATCCCCTTTAAAGTAATATTAATATTTTATTCACAAATATGGATAAATATAAAGATGTCATATTCTTTATTTACCTGGGGTGTTACATAATCATTTCTGTTACATTGTTTTATTTTTCTTATCACGATAAGAAAATAAAACCTTTTTTACACATAAATAAAAAACCAAAGAAAAATATCACCCCTCTAATGAATGATATCTCAAGGTGTTATCAATTTCCCTATAATAACATTTAATTTTTTTTTTACTATTTTTGAAAAATAATTTCATTAATATACACAATAATAATGTGTGAGTTTATATATTTTAATTGGATATAAATAGTGTTTTATACTTTCTTTTAAATTCATGCTATTAAAGTAGATATCAATATATTTTAATTTCATTGTTAGGGGAATTTATTATGTTTATAAAGTACATAATTTTTTTTAACAAACATGGTTTCAATCAATATTAATAATTATTTTTGCTGGTTATTCTAATTATACATCCTCATAAAGGTACCCATTAAAAGAGATTTCATTTATTTTGTAATCATATTGAAAGAAAAATTTATTTTATTTCAAGTATTAAAATTGTTGAAAACATATCATTAATATCAATACCCATAATTTTATAACATCCTTTCCAAACTAAATGTTACTTCTTCTTTATTGCATGAAATTTATCATTGAATATATTTATAAAAACCTATTTCATACATAACTTATTTTCCCATTTAGGTTAGTAAAACAACACTAAAGATTAATTATTCTTTATCTAATTCAATTTTTTTTCCATATAATATATCCAATAATTGTATTGTAAATATTATTATATATTTTTTTTATACTTGATAAACTAATATTTTATGATTGAAATTTGTAAAATTTATTCTAGTTTGGATTCCAATAATTCTATTTAAAATGTTTTTTTAGGATTTAAATTTTTATCCAGACATTTAAACTTAATTAAACTAATATTTTTAGCTCATTAATCATTGCAGTTCTCAAAATAATGTTGGGTTATTTAAAATATGCTACCCTAGTCTGGATTTTATCATAATGATTTGTGTTTTATTTATGAGTCTCTTCAATATCATCATCACACAATGATGATGTTTGTTGAGTTACATGTTTATCTAAAACCACATAATATAATATATTCATAATTTTGTTATATTTTTTATAACATTGATAATGATTTCCATTAGGTTTTTAACCTAGAGAAATATTTTTTTGGATGCTTCATAATGTTTACCCAAATTCATTCTTTTGATCTTTATTTTGAGACATGTACCAACCATTATTAATCTATAAATGGTAGTATTATTTTAAAAAATAACTCATAAGATATATTTAATCAATTAAATCCAAGAAAATGTTGATTTCAATATAGATTATGGCTTCTCTCTAAAAGTATATTGATATTCTATACTCTGATAAAATAATTATTACAATTTAGACTATTTTTTTCACCTCACTTGATTTATTATAAAATTATACTCCTTATATTATTAAAATTATCAAATTATTTATTTAAATAAACATTATATTTAATTATGTTGATATATTTGACATCCCCAGTCCAGTTCACCGCCACTATGACTGAATTGGGTCACTCTATACCTCAATATCACATCCTTATACACTATAGGTTTACTAATAGGGATAAGTATCTGTAACGCCCCGACCCCAGCTACCCAGAGTCGGTGCATTACTTCGTAACATTGGAATGATCACAAGAAAGATCAAATCCCGAAAGACCGATTGGTTTAGTAGCCTTGGAAACACTAGATATAATCATAAAGTTTTACATTACATTTCAAAGTGAAAAACTACTACAACAACAAAGTCTTCATATCCACACTATTAACCCCTCATAATATCCCTGCAAGTCATTCATAATTTACTTCTTCACTACCTGGGAAAAATAAAACATAGAAAAGGGGTGAGCTCAAATGCCCAGTAAGGATAACAATATAGCGGAACATTCAAAATAAGCGTAAACATTTAAGGCAATGAATTACTAAAACAAAATCCTTTTAAACTTGAACTTCAACATAGTATGGAAAAAGTAAAATGAAATAATGCCATTTACTTGTTCACATGGATATTCTACTAATCGAATAATCACAAGCAAAATCAGTAACCACTTTCATAATGTTGGAATGCATAATGCCAGACTATCATAACCACATAGTCAAGGCCTCGTGCCAAGACTACAAATAAGCTTTTGTCAAGGCCTTGTGCCAAGACACTAGTTTGTCTCATGAGACCTACCGATGCATCGAGGAGCTATAACGGGCTCCACCCGTCACTTATTAAGTCCAATGCATTCCCATATGAAAAGGTTTAAACATAACATAAACATTCGTATTAAAACTAGCATACGAAATGTCAATAATTTCACCATAAACTATGAATGGTATAAAAATAGCACATCCACAGTCAAACATATCACAAAAACTTCAATACAATATAGAAGTTTTATATCATAATAAATCAACTTCAAATAATCTTAAAATCCATCAAAGGATGTTGACATAGATGAAATCAAAATTCTTTTTAAAGAAATATCTCCTTTTATTTTGAAATCATTTAAGATCCATATAAAATAAAACATTTTCTTTGAAAATATTCTTATAAGCTTGTAAGTAAAGCTTCGACAATTTTATAACGGCGGAAAATAACCGCACCCGCCGTATAAGTTAAAAAAAACATTCTTACCTCAATTCTGTCAAAAAGGTTAAAAAGGACCTTGTTTTGAAAACGACGGAAAGATTCCTTTATAAACTTCTAATAAAAAGTCAAACAAGGGTATAAATGACTTTATCCCATATTCTTGTAAATAGTAAAAATGTTTTGAAATACATTTTTAAGAAACATGGATGTGGATGATAAAGAGATCCCAGTAGATTATTACGTATAAACAACCTCGAATAATGAAGAGATTGTGAAATAAACCCTTACCTTGTGCTTTTCCTTGGTTGGGGTAGGTTAACCTCCTGTATAATGGTGAAATAATTGTTATTAAATTATACAAGAATCATATATATTAATATGATATCATATATGATCTTTTAACATTGATTTGTTAATAATATCTTAGAATTATCGTCGTTTCGGGTGTTAACTTACTCATTTTCTTTTATATATTTTGTTACATAAGTCATGTTTGTTGTATCTTATTCATATCCAGAATGATATCAAGTCCTTAAACATCATTTTTAAATCATTAAATGATAATTATACTTGAATGGATACGATGGAGAATGAATCTCATCGCGTTCGTGGAGACGGTAGTCCGTACGTACGCACGAACGCTACTTCCATTTAATTTTTATTTTAAATGAATCGAATCCAAATGATACATAGGTATAATACTATTCCAGTATAATATAATATTTTATATATGTTACTTATGTTCATTAACACAATCCTTTATACGTTCCATGTGTGGTATGAACGAGTCATATCATTTTAAGGGGGCGGTAGTCCGCACTTCCTCAAATGAAATTATCGTATGTATATACAACATGAAACGAATAATGGTATGAAATAAAATGGAATTACAGAAGCTTATATATAAAATATATATCATTAATATCATATTTAATTACAGTTCCATCATAATGGCCACCATGAGAGGCGGTAAGATGTATTTGAACAATCATCGTTTCGTGAGGCGTTAATTTGCCATCCACAGAAACATTATGTTCATCATCCATTAGATGGAGTTGTGTGTATGTGTAGTTTGAATACTTCTTATAACAACATCCTAGTATATTGAGGATACTGGTGTTGTTACAAAATAAGGGAAATAAAAAGAGTTTGGGGGGTGGAGAAGCAAAATAAATGAAAATAATTTAAGAGAAATCGTTACCTTTAATTTAGGTAACTGACTTTGGTTGGAACCAAAGGACTTCTTGAAATGCTTTCTGCCTAAGGGGAAGCTTCAAGGAGGAGGAGAGGGATGTGGGGAGCTTAGTTGGGCAGAGTTTGGACGAGCCAAGTGGCTTGAGAGGTGTGAGGAATGAGTAGAAGTGGTCTCCTTTTATAAGGGAGAGGAGGGGCTCTTTAGGAAAGTGTGAAAGTATTACTTTATAATATATTTGTATTCGGTTTATAATGGTCCAAAAATCATTGAGGTAGAAGATAAGATGACTCATATTCTAAATAACATCAACCAATAAGAATTGGACAGGTTTTATATAATATTTTAATCATTATAATCTTATTTATTTAAATGATTTATTAATGAGGTAAACATTGCATCATTATTGTGTCATTAATAATTTAACTTATTTGATGTCTAAAAATTATAAATAAAATATCATCATGTAGGAAGTCTTTTTATCTTTCTAATGAATATTTATAATCGAAAATCCAACATGTATAACCCTATGTAAAAATTGTTCTTCTAAAAGATGTAATCTTATGCCATTTTTATTTTTATTTTAACTTTATTAATATAATGTGTCATTATCACTTACAAGTGGCTCCAAGGGGTCCCCAAATTGACCCAAGGATGCCCATGGTCGGGTATGTGTACACCAATAAGGTTAGGACACGTTTTAGGGTAATTTTGTATTATTATAATATTATTTTTTAACCCTTATTTACCGGATTTACCCTTTAACCATGGTAAATAAAATATTTACCACAGTAATTATTCAAAATGTGTAAAAATAAAAGTTACCTATTTACATAATTTGGACATCCTGATTCCAAATATGGAATCCATTTTCCTAAATTCAAAACACAGAAGTGGCAGAAATTAATTTAAAATTAATTCCCGCTGTCAAAACAAAAAGCGTGTTTTTAAGAGGTAATAACTATCAAAAGATTGACACTTGTTTATGTTCGGTTTAATTGTAAAATTATGTCCAATGACCAACATTATATTAAATGGTAAAAATATATTCTAAATATACTTTAAAACCACTCAAATTCACAATTTATCACTATTAATTATTTTGATTAAAAAAGTTGTTTTTAATTAAAATTTAGAAATTTTCACTATTCATCAAAATATGAAAGTTATCTGAAATGTACCAAAATTTCACCCTAGGCTAATTTTGATATTCCGAATCCAAAAATGAAGTCCATTTTGAAATATTGAATATATATGATTTCAAAAAGTAGGTATTACTATTCACAACGGCTAGTTTAATTAGTTGTGGTGTGTGTTAGAACTCGAGGTTGCGTACAACACACGCTATCGCATTATTCGAAGGGAAACGTACCATAGAAGCTTGGGGTGTTACATTCTCCCCCCTTTCAAATAATTGCGTCCTCGCAATTTCTAGGGTATTACTGCATAAAAATACTCGGGTGGTTCTTCATCATAAGTTCCTCGGGTTCCCTCGTTGCCTCTTCCATCTTATGGTTTCTCCACAAAACTTTTACTAGACGCGTCGTCCGGTTTCTCAGAACTTGTTCTCTTGTATCAAGAATCCTGACGGGCTCTTCGCAATAAGACAGATCGGGTTCCAGTTCTAATTCCTCATAGGTGAGTACATACGTTGGGTCAGGCATGTATTTTCTCAATAGAGATACGTGGAAAACATCGTGAACTTTGGAGAGACTTGGCGGCATTGTCAATCGGTAAGCTACAGCCCCAATTCGTTCTAGAATTTCGAAAGGTCCGATGTACCTGGGACTCAATTTACCTTTCTTACCAAAACGTATGACTCCCTTCCACGGAGATACCTTCAGGAAAACATGATCATCGACTTGAAATTCCAAATCCTTCCTTCGATTATCGGCATAGCTCTTCTGCCTACTTTGAGCTGCTTTGATGTGATTTTGGATTACCTTCACCTTTTCCACCGTTTCCTCCACCAGTTCTGGGCCTACAAGTTTTCCTTCACCAACGTCATCCCAACAGGTTGGTGTACGACATCTCTTTCCGTATAACGCTTCATATGGTGCCATCTGAATACTCGAATGGAAGCTATTGTTATAGGAAAATTCTACTAGTGGTAAATATTGATCCCACATACCCTGAAAATCAAGTGAGCAAGATCTCAACATGTCTTCTAAGGTCTGAATAGTCCGTTCTGATTGTCCTTCTGTCTGAGGGTGGTAAGCAGTGCTCAAATGAAGTTCAGTATCCAGGGATTTCTGAAGACTTTTCCAAAATCGTGAAGTAAAACGGGGATCACGATCAGAAACAATCGATAAGGGTACTCCATGAAGTCTCACAACTTCATTAATGTATAGTCTTGCTAGACGTTCTAGGGGTAGATCTTCTCTTATAGCAAGAAAATGTGCTGACTTGGTAAGACGATCAACAATAACCCATATTGCATCGTTCCTTCTAAGAGTCTTTGGTAGCCCCATGACAAAGTCCATCGTAATATTGTCCCATTTCCACTCCGGTATGGGAAGAGGTTGCATGACTCCTCCAGGATGTTGCCTTCCAGCTTTCACTTGTTGACAAACCATACATCTTGACACAAAATCAGAAATCTCCCTCTTCATGTTGTCCCACCAAAAATGTTCCTTCAAATCTCTATACATTTTGGTGCTCCCAGGGTGTATAGAGAAATTGGAACTATGAGCGTCATCCAGCAATTCCCTTTTTAGATCAGGTATATTGGGAACACAAAGTCTCTTCCCGAATTTCAAAATTCCATCTTCATACACAAAGTCTCTCAATCTCCCATCATTCACAGCTTTAATCTTCTTCTGAAATTCTTCATCATCGGTCTGGGAACTCTTAATCCATTCTAGTAAAGATGGTTTGGCAACCATTTGAAAAAGCATTGATGTTTCACCTTCCCTGGTTATTCCCATGTCCATCTTCACTAGATCCATGAAAATTGGATCCCTTTCAATTCTCATATTGTTCAAAACTCCATGGTCTTTTCTACTCAAAGAATCTGCCACCTTGTTTGCTTTCCCCAGGTGGTAGTGTATCGTGCAATCATAATCCTTGAGTAATTCAAGCCATCTCTTTTGCCTCATGTTGAGTTCTTTTTGTGAGAAAATATACTTCAAACTCTTGTGATCAGTATAAATCTCACATTTTTCACCATAGAGGTAGTGCCTCCATATCTTCAAAGCAAAGATCACAGCTGCTAACTCAAGATCATGAGTATGATAGTTTTGTTCATGAATTTTCAACTATTGTGATGCATAGGCAATAACTCTATCATTCTGCATAAGGACACAACCAAGTCCTTTCTTTGATGCATCACTATAAATAACGAACCCATCATTCCCCGATGGTAGAGTCAATATAGGAGCATTGACTAATCTTCTCTTCAGTTCTTCGAAACATTCTTCACACTCTTTTGTCCAAACAAATTTAACCCCTTTACGTGTGAGCTTCGTTAATGGGTTAGCCAATCGGGCAAAATTCTGGACGAAACGTCGATAATAACCTGCCAAGCCAATAAAACTACGTACCTCAGTTATACTCGTAGGTGCTGGCCATTCTTGGATTGCCTTGGTCTTAGAAGGATCAACAGAGATTCCATCTTTAGAGACAATATGGCCAAGAAAAGAAATCTCCTGAAGCCAGAATTCACACTTGCTAAACTTCCCATATAATTCATGCCTCCTCAGAGTCTTCAAGATAATGCGCAAGTGATTTTCACGATCTTCGTAGGTTTTGGAGTATACCAAGATATCATCAATAAATACCACCACAAATTCATCTAGATACTCCTTAAAAACTCTATTCATTAGATCCATGAATACAGAGGGTGCATTAGTCAATCCAAACGGCATTACAGTAAACTCGTAATGCCCGTACCTGGTTCGAAATGCTGTTTTCAGAATGTCTTCCTTCTTCACACACAACTGATGGTATCCAGATCGAAGGTCAATCTTTGAAAAGTATTGAGCTCCATGCAGTTGGTCAAATAAATCATCAATACGAGGTAGGGGATACTTGTTCTTTATCGTTATAGCATTGATCTCCTTGTAGTCGATACATAACCTCATAGATCCATCTTTCTTTTTAACAAAAAGAACAGGGGCTCCCCATGGAGAAACACTAGGGCGAATAAATCCCTTATTACTCAATTCCTCTAGTTGTTTCTTTAGTTCGACTAACTCTACAGTGGCCATTCTATAAGGGGTCTTCGATATAGGCCTTGATCCAGGAATCAAATCAATAGAAAACTCAACTTCTCGTTCTAGAGGATGTCCAGGTAAATCTTATGGAAATACATATACAAATTCTTTCACAACAGGTACATCCTCTATTTGAACATTCCTTTCCTCACCCGCAGTTATTTCATTCTCTTCCTCCCCAATAATTGAATTAAGTTGAGCTACTGGGGGTGGATCTAAATAAGAATTAGGTGGTGACGATTCTGCTCTAAAAAATAAGGTGTTCCTTATCATTATCATCAAGAATCGTAACCTCTTTCTTCTTACAATAAATCTTCGCATCATAGTCCGAAAGCCAGTCCATACCGAGGATTATATCAAACTCAATCATAGGTATGATGATGAGATCAGCAGATAAAGAAAATTTATGTGCTCTAATGGGGACTGATTCACAAAACTTTGTTGCAATGATATTTCCCTTAGGAGTTTTAACTGACAACTCCCTTATTAAATCAAATTGGAAATATCTAATTTTCTTAGAAAACTGGGAAGATATGAAACAATGCGATGATCCAGAATCAAATAATGCATTTGCTAAACTTGAGGAAACCATTAAATTACCTTCCACCACGTCTTTCGGAGCTTCTACCTCAGCAGTAGTGATAGCATAAGCCTGGCCTTGATCCCTTGGCCTTTTCTGAGGTAAGTTCTCCTGACGCTTAGGGCATGCATTCGCATAATGCCCCATTTCCCTGCAATTGTAGCACTGAACATTGGTAGCTTCCTTCTTCCCCTTGCAATCATGAGCTTGGTGGCCTTTTTCACCACACTTGTAACGGACTCCCATTCCCTTCAAGCACGTACCAGGATGTTTCTTCCCGCATTTACCACAAGATGGATATTCAACCTTTCCCTTCTTCCCCTTATTTCCATTCCCAGATTGATCAGCAGGTCTCTTCTTCTCTTGCTTCTCTTTAAAGTCATAAGACTTAGAGAATTCCTTTTCGGTCTTGATAGCACATGAGACAATGTCTTCGTACGATGAAAAGGATTGTGAGACTAATGCTCGACGGAGAAATGGTTTTAACCCATCAAAGAAACGATCAATCTTACTTCTTGGGTTGCGAATATAATCACCAGCGTACCTCGCTAACCTTGTAAAGTTAGCCTCATACTTTGTGACATTCCCATCCTCCTTTTGTCTCAGACTCAGAAATTGTCTTTCCATATCTGCTCGATGGTCGCGAGGAAAGTATTTCTCTAAAAACAGATCTTTGAACTCCCACCATTCCATATTTGATACTTCATCATCTTCCTTCGTATTTTGAATCAATGACCACCATTGATCAGAATCTCCAGTGAGGCGGTAAACTGCCATGATAACTTTTTCCCTTTCACTGCTCCCCAAAGCCTGAAATATTTTCTCTAGGGAAAATATCCATTGCTCAGCTACTAAGGGATTTGTATTCCCATTGAACGTTGGTGGTTGTTGTCTCATGAATCGATCTAACATTGATCCTCCACGCTGCGGATCAGGGTGCTCCATACGGGTAAGGTTATTATTCATAACCTGAGTAAGTTGTCCCAGTATGGTGATTAGCTGATCAGCACCAGTTGCATCACCAGCCCCACTATAATTATCTTGAGCAGGAGGGCAATCCCTACATGGAGTGCGTGCATTGATACGGTTTCCATTTCTTCCACTAGGCGCCATTTCTAAACAATGGCATAAACTAGATCAGTTTATGAATCAAAATACATAATCCCATACTTATAAAACACTTAACATAAATTGAACTATTTATGGATATAATCCATAATCATAAAAATGTTTTCTTTGAGGAAGTATATACTCATAAACCCTTCATAATGATTTGTAAAGAAAATGAGAGTTATCCTAAGCATATCCCTCGGGAGTGTCGTAACCAAGAGTGCAGCAAGGCCCGTTGTCGTGCACCAGTTCCCGTTCGAGTCTAGCTCAAAGCGGTGTTTTCGGGTTTTACCCCTAGGTACATCTGTGCCAGAGCCGCCTCTACCTGCTCGTATCCAGACAGGGATGTATTGCTCGGAAAACTCACAAAATCTCTACAATACCAAAATTCTAGGAAGTTCTTCTATACTAATCCTCAAAGTTCATCTTAGGTATACGTGCTCTAATCAGAGTTTATCTAAATCTAGCTTCCAAGGTTTGTACTAAACTTCCTCTGATACCAACTGTAACGCCCCGACCCCAGCTACCAGAGTCGGTGCATTACTTCGTAACATTGGCATGATCACAAGAAAGATCAAATCCCGAAAGACCGATTGGTTTAGTAGCCTTGGAAACACTAGATATAATCATAAAGTTTTACATTACATTTCAAAGTGAAAAACTACTACAACAACAAAGTCTTCATATCCACACTATTAACCCCTCATAATATCCCTGCAAGTCATTCATAATTTACTTCTTCACTACCTGGGAAAAATAAAACATAGAAAAGGGGTGAGCTCAAATGCCCAGTAAGGATAACAGTATAGCGGAACATTCAAAATAAGCGTAAACATTTAAGGCAATGAATTACTAAAACAAAAGCCTTTTAAACTTGAACTTCAACATAGTATGGCAAAAGTAAGATGAAATAATGCCATTTACTTGTTCACATGGATATTCTACTAATCGAATAATCACATGCAAAATCAGTAACCACTTTCATAATGTTGGAATGCATAATGCCAGACTATCATAACCACATAGTCAAGGCCTCGTGCCAAGACTACAAATAAGCTTTTGTCAAGGCCTTGTGCCAAGACACTAGTTTGTCTCATGAGACCTACCGATGCATCGAGGAGCTATAACGGGCTCCACCCGTCACTTATTAAGTCCAATGCATTCCCATATGAAAAGGTTTAAACATAACATAAACATTCATATTAAAACTAGCATACGAAATGTCAATAATTTCACCATAAACTATGAATGGTATAAAAATAGCACATCCACAGTCAAACATATCACAAAAACTTCAATACAATATAGAAGTTTTATATCATAATAAATCAACTTCAAATAATCTTAAAATCCATCAAAGGATGTTGACATAGATGAAATCAAAATTCTTTTTAAAGAAATATCTCCTTTTATTTTGAAATCATTTAAGATCCATATAAAATAAAACATTTTATTTGAAAATATTCTTATAATCCTGTAAGGAAAGCTTCGACGATTTTATAACGGCGGAAAATAACCGCACCCGCCGTATAAGTTAAAAAAAACATTCTTACCTCAATTCTGTCGAAAAGGTTAAAAAGGACCTTGTTTTGAAAACGACGGAAAGATTCCTGTATAAACTTCTAATAAAAAGTCAAAAAAGGGTATAAATGACTTTATCCCATATTCTTGTAAATAGTAAAAATGTTTTGAAATACATTTTTAAGAAACATGGATGTGGATGATAAAGAGATCCCAGTAGATTATTACGTATAAACAACCTCGAATAATGAAGAGATTGTGAAATAAACCCTTACCTTGTACTTTTCCTTGGTTCGGGTAGGTTAACCTCCTGTATAATGGTGAAATAATTGTTATTAAATTATAAAAGAATCATATATATTAATATGATATCATATATGATCTTTTAACATTGATTTGTTAATAATATCTTAGAATTATCGTCGTTTCGGGTGTTAACTTACTCATTTTCTTTTATATGTTTTATTACATAAGTCATGTTTGTTGTATCTTATTCATATCCAGAATGATATCAAGTCCTTAAACATCATTTTTAAATCATTAAATGATAATTATACTTGAATGGATACGATGGAGAATGAATCTCATCGCGTTCGTGGAGACGGTAGTCCGTACGTACGCACGAACGCTACTTCCATTTAATTTTTATTTTAAAAGAATCGAATCCAAATGATACATAGGTATATTACTATTCCAGTATAATATAATATTTTATATATGTTACTTATGTTCATTAACACCATCCTTTATACGTTCCATGTGTGGTATGAACGAGTCATATCATTTTAAGGGGGCGGTAGTCCGCACTTCCTCAAAGGAAATTATCGTATGTATATACAACATGAAACGAATAATGGTATGAAATAAAATGGAATTACAGAAGCTTATATATAAAATATATATCATTAATATCATATTTAATTACAGTGCCATCATAATGGCCACCATGAGAGGCGGTAAGATGTATTTGAACAATCATCGTTTCGTGAGGCGTTAATTTGCCATCCACAGAAACATTATGTTCATCATCCATTAGATGGAGTTGTGTGTATGTGTAGTTTGAATACTTCTTATAACAATATCCTAGTATATTGAGGATACTGGTGTTGTTACAAAAGAAGGGAAATAAAAAGCGTTTGGGGGTTGGAGAAGCAAAATAAATGAAAATAATTTAAGAGAAATCGTTACCTTTAATTTAGGTAACTGACTTTGGTTGGAACCAAAGGACTTCTTGAAATGCTTTCTGCCTAAGGGGAAGCTTCAAGGAGGAGGAGAGGGATGTGGGGAGCTTAGTTGGGCAGAGTTTGGACGAGCCATGTGGCTTGAGAGGTGTGAGGAATGAGTAGAAGTGGTCTCCTTTTATAAGGGAGAGGAGGGGCTCTTTAGGAAAGTGTGAAAGTATTACTTTATAATATATTTGTATTCGGTTTATAATGGTCCAAAAATCATTTAGGTCGAAGATAAGATGACTCATATTCTAAATTACATCAACCAATAAGAATTGGACAGGTTTTATATAATATTTTAATCATTATAATCTTATTTATTTAAATGATTTATTAATGAGGTAAACATTGCATCATTATTGTGTCATTAATAATTTAACTTATTTGATGTCTAAAAATTATAAATAAAATATCATCATGTAGGAAGTCTATTTAGATTTCTAATGAATATTTATAATCGAAAATCCAACATGTATAACCCTATGTAAAAATTGTTCTTCTAAAAGATGTAATCTTATGCCATTTTTATTTTTATTTTAACTTTATTAATATAATGTGTCATTATCACTTACAAGTGGCTCCAAGGGGTCCCCAAATTGACCCAAGGATGCCCATGGTCGGTTATGTGTACACCAATAAGGTTAGGACACGTTTTAGGGTAATTTTGTATTATTATAATATTATTTTTTAACCCTTATTTACCGGATTTACCCTTTAACCATGGTAAATAAAATATTTACCACAGTAATTATTCAAAATGTGTAAAAATAAAAGTTACCTATTTACATAATTTGGACATCCTGATTCCAAATATGGAATCCTTTTTCCTAAATTCAAAACACAGAAGTGGCAGAAATTAATTTAAAATTAATTTCCGCTGTCAAAACAAAAAGCGTGTTTTTAAGAGGTAATAACTATCAAAAGATTGACACTTGTTTATGTTCGGTTTAATTGTATAATTATGTCCAATGACCAACATTATATTAAATGGTAAAAATATATTCTAAATATACTTTAAAACCACTCAAATTCACAATTTATCACTATTAATTATTTTGATTAAAAAAGTTGTTTTTAATTAAAATTTAGAAATTTTCACTATTCATCAAAATATGAAAGTTATCCGAAATGTACCAAAATTTCACCCTAGGATAATTTTGATATTCTGAATCCAAAAATGAAGTCCATTTTGAAATATTGAATATATATGATTTCAAAAAGTAGGTATTACTATTCACAACGGCTAGTTTAATTAGTTGTGGTGTGTGTTAGAACTCGAGGTTGCGTACAACACACGCTATCGCATTATTCGAAGGGAAACGTACCATAGAAGCTTGGGGTGTTACAGTATCGACATGTGAAAAGTGGTGAGACTATATTATCATGTAAACATAAGCATAAAAATAAAATGGAAGCCAGAAAATAAGTATTCATCCTTATATAGTAATAATATAAGATAATAAAACATCAAAATGTCATAAAATAATAAATATAAACATAACTCTATATCAAAATGAAATAATATAAATATAATACAATGTAAAAAAGATTCCATATGGATAGATCATTACAAAAAAATCTACAAAAAAGAAAAAAATGAAATTTGCATACAATTGGTCTAGAGTCCTAGACAAGTCCCATATACTAACTCTAATGAAGCTCCTCCATTGGATATATCTGATGTAGAAGGAACCTTTCCATTATATTGTTTACAAAACATGACATCTACTCTAGTAAGGGAATGATTAACTAGGGTTGTAGTTAAACTGATTAGGATACTGGACATAGTGTACCTAATAGGTCTATTAAATATAAGATCCTACTCATTATAAAGTGATCAAAAAGATAATAAATAAATAACTATTCACCACATGGGGTTCTCATTAGCGAAACCATAGTTTAGAATAAAAACTTTATCCATTGAAAGAATTGGATGATTTACCCATTCTGTTAAAAAAACATTTGGATAAATTATACATCATCCTCATATAATAGTCATGGATAAAAAATATCACAAAAATAACAAAGAAGGTGAATGAGTCTTTTCTTGGAAAATAAACAATTTATAACCTCAAAAGGATGATACAACACCACTATATATGTTCAGGTGGATGATATAATAGTAATTCACATATAAGGTGGATGATATAATAGTAATTCATATATAAGGTGGATGAGACACCTCTAAGACATCCTAATTTGGTGTGTGGCATACTACTGATTGCAATTTCAATTGGGACAATATAAAACTATTCTGATTATCCATGTGGATGATGTACCACTGAGAAATAATCCATGTATGGATGATCCACCATAAATAATATCATTTATGTGGTTAATGGAACATTAGTATCACTCTTGAGGTGAACAATATAGCACCCTCTTAGGTCTCTATGTGGATGATGCACCCCTTTGACAACATCCATAGTTATATGATTCACCACCAATACCATCTTATAGGTGGGTGATTTATCAACAGAATCATGTCATTAGTTGTGTAGACACCAATGGAATAAAAATATTAGGTCTATGGTATAACACTATAATAGGGCCCTAATGGGAAAATGAACCGCTGAGATAGTTCTCATAAGAGGATGATGATCTACCAATATTAATATCCAGTGGATAATATTCCATAAAAAAAATGTTATCAAAGTGTAGAATATTAGACCATTTCATTATCATCATGACGAATGATGGATTTCCATTCCTATTTATATGGAAAATATTCACCCAAATAATAAATATTTATCAATATAACAATAATTCACTAAAGGTGGATGGGGCACCATTACCAAGAAACTCATGGTAGATGAGGCAACACCACATAACATTAAAATATTTAATATAATAAATGGATTATTTAAAACTAATATAAGGAATTCATAATTAATTACCACATCAAAGGATATACTCTGAAGCCACCAACCCATTTCAATGGTTCATGCATATCCCCACTCTTTATTATCCGAGAACATTATCATGAAAATTTTTAATAAGGAATACACTAAGGAACTATACTACACTATCTACCAACGGTAGGTTCTTTATTTTAAGAACCAATACTAGGTTCATTATCTTGGATTTAACCATAAATTCAGATGGATAATTGCTATTATTGAAAATCATTGGTGATACCCACCTTCAGAAGATTACATCAACATTATTTGGATCAACTAACAATATATGGATTCAAGGAAACTATTTTAATTTAGTTTTAGAGAAGACACAATAATTTGTAATTTCTATCATTTTATATAATTCATGTTATCCATGTAAAAAATCATAGAAAATCAAGGTACCAAATACCTCAAACTAAGAGGGTTCTCTCATAAAATTTCCTTAGTTAATTCATTCTAAAATGGAATAAATAGTATAAACTCTTTATAACCACCAAATCAGGTATTAAAAAACAACACAATGAAACAATGGGAGAAAAACAAGATATGAAGTGGAATGTTAGACAGAATCACCAGTGAGAACCCAAAATGATGAATAAAACTGTAATCTAAGCCCAAATATCAGAAAACACCAATTGAATAAGAAGGTAATGGATGATATATGGGGGGGGGGGTTGGATTAAAACTAGAGTAAATGATATAATTCCCATTTAATGATAGTTTTTAATAATTAATTATCTAATTAAAAGTACAAAAACATATATAAATAAACTAGGTACCCACTAGAAAACCATTGGGTACCCCCTCCAGGGTCACCAAACACTTGGTGGCCCAAAAGGGGGGTACTTCCCCATCAACCTCACCCATTAGGTGCATGATATTATTCCATCGAGTACATAGTAGAATCTCTCAATGGAAATACATGCATAGACCTATAATTTTTGTTTTCAAAAAAATGATATATTGAGTCCCACTAACACATCATGGAATCATAATTACTTGAAATACACGATTATTAGTGATTTTTAGATCAAAATAATACCTCAAACATATGTGAGATGTTATGTCTACCCCACTATATAATAACTCATCATCGAGATGCATCACCAATCATCACAGATCCACATCGATGAAAATATATAACCTTTATGCCCACATGAAGACTCTGTAAAGAGACCCCAACCTTTTACACATATCATCACATGATTTTGAACATATTTAAACATATTTAAATGGAAAATTAAATTCTAAGGATCGTAAAGCCCAGTATCTTGGATGACTAGGTACGTAAAAAAGAAAATATAGGACTAAAGGAAACATTTATTTATTTAATATTCATAAATATCTCCTAACATCATATGAGCCCTTACATTAGAATAGTATAACCTGGGGTTAACATGAACAATGAGATTATATAAAATCCCAGTAAGATTATAAAAAAAATAATTAAGCTTATCACATTGGTTAGAAGACATAACATAATGATATAAAAAGGCATGGTACATGACAAAAAAATAAGGAATCATAACATATTAATCATGGGATCCTATAATAACGTATTCATAGTAATTTTTAAGCAATATAAAACACGAATTTAGAAATATACAAGCTCTTTTCAAATAGTGGAGCACAAGTCAAGGTTAACCACCAAGACCGGTGCACATAGAGAATGAGTCAAGGTTAATCGATAATACCATTTCAAATAATTTCTCATGAGAATTAAATTTACGAAATTCAATGGGTCACTATCTTGGTGCACCCATATTAACATGTTCATGAATAGGTTTTCCACATAATGAATTATAATTAATAAATCATTCATAAACATAAGGGTACCCATTAAAAGGAACGGGTATCATAATCATGTCATAAAGCAGAACAAATGGGCGTATAATATAAGTGTCCATGAAAAAAAGGATATGAAAAAGCAAGGAAATTTATAAGAGAAAATAATAATATATCATGGTATATGATTCCAAACATAAGTGACAATATGTAAGAGGAGTAGTTTATAAATTTTAGCATTAAATCATTTTAGTGCGGTTTTAAGGAAAACTCTAAAAAGAATTTAAAATAGAAAAAAAGAATAATATTTTATATAAAACTAGAAGTGAAACAAAAAACTATTTCAAAATAAAAATACCATTTTTATAAAAAACAATTATTGATTAAAAGATATGATAGAGTTCACTTGAAATTGGGTGAGAATTCAGGATGTTCTATTAAAGCAGGACTACTTATCAAGAAGAATTGAGAAGGGATCAACATAAAAAAATATTTATATCTCCAAATGAGAAAGATGAATGGATATTGATATATGAATTTGTATCATATGAGAAAAATGTATAATATGTACAAAAAAAATAAAATTTTACTTTATTTGGGTAAAAATAAAGATAGAACAAACTGAAAGAATAATAGAGGTTCTAGTAGAATCCCTTACCTTATGTCCTAAGGTGTTCTTCACATAATTTATTGAATAACAAAATTAGACTAACTAAATAATAATTTCAGAAACAATTATTCATTAAATTGATTTATTATAACTTTATTAAGTTCATTAATGGATTTTTTTATGGGTTAAGAGGATTAATTTCTTTGTTTGGGAGCATTTGTTTCATTGGTTTTCATGATCGATTTACTTATATAAATGCATGGATAATCATTTAATAAGATGATGGTTGTCCAGAATAGAAATTATATGTCATTATAGAACATAAATATATTTAATGGTTATAAAATTCATTTGGTTATTTGGAGTGAGGATAAATCATTATATAAAACTTTAATGATAACCGTTTGGGTTTTTTGACATGTTTTTTTATCACAACAAACTCATTTTGTTTTATAAATTAAAACCATTTGTAAAAAATGATTCCTAAAAGTTCAATATGATGTATTACCAAAATAAATTTTGACTTAAACCATAAAAATGGTTTCACAACCATAATTGAAACTGATAAAATAAATTGAAAACCCATCTTCTAGGAATGTAATAAATTATCACATCTCAAATAGTGTTTCCATTTATTAGTATAAATGGTGGGTAATGGAGAGAAGATGAGGAAATATTACATTGGAATAAAAAATGATTGACATTTATGTTACTTGATTTATCTCACCATTTGGATGAGTATAGGAGAAGAAATAAGTAATGTAAAGGAATGTGAAATGAAATTAAAAGGAAACAAGAGTGGTTTACTTCTTGATTCCTTCCACTTGGGAGCCTCTTTAAGGGATTGGTTTTTGGTATTTTGTTAAGAACAAAATATCTTGGTCTTGGGATAGAAAATTAGGGAGATGTTTGATAATAATTTGGAGAAGGAGAAAGGCTTGAAAGGTGTGAGGATAAGAGGTGGCGATGGGTGGTTTTTATAGTCGGGGAGATGGGCGTTTTCTCAATATTTAATTCATTAGTTTATTATTTTTCTCATGACTAGAAATAATGATGTTTATTGTGATAGAAAATAGTAACAAGAAAATGTTATTTCTAAAAAATGGACATTTATATCATCAATGATTTAATAATGATGCAAAAATTCATTTATTTATCATATTTTGTAAATCATCTAATTTCACTATTTATCAAAATTCATTTATTTCAGAAAAAACCAAAAAATTCACCATAATTTTTATTAATGTGTAGAATAAAAAAAAGTAAATTTAATTAAAATAATTATATATATCTAATAAATTTAATTTTCAATTAAAAATATAACTTACTTGAGGAGAAATTTTTTAAAATTATAACTGATTTTATAACATTTTGAAAAATTAACTAAGTTATCATAAAATTATCTTATAATATAATAATGAAAAATCACATATACCCATGGTTTGGAACCATGGTTATATCCCCTAATATTGTGGACTATCGAGACGTCGATATAGAGGATATCTGGAAGCATTATTTCTAAAATACTATCATTATATAGAGGATGAATCATTATAGAATTTATTGTCCCAAAGTTACAAGATGGGTTATTTATGAAAATATGAGGTGAATATAGAATATGATAAATGAAGGAAGGTTCACATTTGGATGATAATTTTAAGTGAATAAAAATTTTAGATAAATTTTCCAAATATGATTCCTAGAAAAAAGTTAATGTTTATCCAAAAGACAAATCTTTGATCACTGGTAGTAGATGAATTAATAGAAGATAAATGATTAAACCTTGAAAATTTTCATTAGACTTTATTAGATGAAAATAGATCTGAAGAACATGGTATTAATTGTTATAGCGACACATAAGATTAATAGTTTCTTATGTAATATCTAAAAAGATCATATGTCTATTTTACAATCAAAGTGATACATTAGGTTTATTTATTTTGATTAATTTGAGGTTTCTAAAAAGATATTATAGAAGTTACATAATATGAATCTATACTGATCATTTAATTCAACAATCATCATGACCATTTGAAAATAGTTCATGATTGATGCTAAGTATGGAAGATGAATTTTTTCTATGATTGGTAAAGAATTATTTGAATATTTTGAGTCTAAAACATGAACCAAAAACATGAGGGATAACGAGTTTATAATGTGAATCTAGAAATTATATCTATATATTCTAAGGATTCTCTTATAGCATCACGTGCTCGAAATAAATTCTAAAAGCCCAATTAGAAAATTAAGAGGTTGATGTGGAATACTGGAAGTTAGTAATTGTCCATTATTCAGTTGATGTAAATATAAAGGTGTGTAAAATGGAGTGCTAAAATATACCAAATTTCATGAAATACCAAATTTTTATCCATATTTAATACCCCATAATTTTCAAGAATGCGATGTACATGTAATTTGTCACAAACATAATGATCTTTCCTAGATTGAGAAAACACCTTGTTAAAGTTGCATCAAAGGGAACAATATGGTTTATTATAAACATCACCGATGATTATACACTATTATAATGTCAATTATGTTAAAATAAGACTTATATATTCATTTATTCCAACAAAAAAACATTATTTTTAAAATAAAATAATTTTCTAGTAAATTTCAGAAAATGGAAAAATATGCATCTGAGATTCAATAATATGCAATTTATCAAAACTATATCATGTATTACCAGAGTATAAGAATTAGTTTTGTATGAAAAGGTAAGGATTTATTTAAAATTGTTTGTATTGAATATAATACTTGAACAATACCTCTTAAAATTTGGCTAGATGACATTGTTATCAAGGATTTTGGTCCCAATATATTGATGAAAAGGAACTAAAACTCAAACAACCTCAATAGAAAGACCATATAAAAAGAAAATGTCATAGGAATTCTAGATCACTGGTAAGTGTAAACAAGTCAGGCCTATGAATTCTATATCTTCAGGGTAAAAGAGTAAAAATTATAACTAATACTTATCAATGCCGGGAATATTTCATAGTACAAGAAGCAGAAAGAATAAATAATAAAATTAAATGAAGATTTAATATATTAAATTACAACAAATTATAAAAAGTAGTTATCTATGTGTTTGTGGATGATTACCCTAGTTTTATATATAGAAAATTTTATCATGGTTCTCAAAGAGAAAATTTTAACAGCATAAAATAATTGATTGGAAATAGAATATAAGACATTTACATAACAGAAAATAGAACCCTAGCTAGTGTCAGGTATACATAGTCTCCATATAATATCTCCCACCAGTCACTCCTCTCTCACATGAAATAAATATTATAACATAACACCTGAACCATTAATGAATCAAAGATACATATTCTAAACTAATCAAAATAAATCCGATTCAATTACGTAACAACACAAACTTGGGATTTACAACACTCATTGATTCTACCTATAGTGTAAACAAAAAACATGTATTTATAGGTGTATTATTATAGGGTCATTTGTTTGAAAGTTTTTCCCACTAACTCTAAGGATTAGAAACTATTATTGAGTAGTGATCATTTTAAATCATTGTCCTCTATATGTGTGTGTAATTGGTTATGTTTTTATGTATAACCAAATGTGATTAGGGAGAATGATAGATCCATTTTATCTAAATACAATAGAATAAATAATAAAGGGAATATAAAATATTTAATTTATTTAAAATTTCATTAACACTGATTCACCCCACCTCTTAGTGAATTATTTATTTTAATATTAGGGATAAAAGTTTGACTAAAGGAACTATAACTTCTAGAGGGTTTATATGGATGATTATTAAATCCAAAATGAAATAGGTATTCCATTAACAATAATTCTGAAAGGGAATATAGAGAAATATTAATGGGAATTCCTTGATCATAGGGCACTCAGAATGGTTAGGGTGATATTGGTGAGGAATGTTTCATTAAACATTTGAGAGAAGAAAACAACTCATGTGCTAATAAATAACTTAAAAGACATGTATGAGACAAAAATAAATTTAAACAAGGTTAATATTATGTATAGGTTTTTGGGAATGAATTTATGGAATGAAGACTAAAATCAAACCATGTTTATGACTGTAACATGATCTAGACTTAGATCATGTTCTTGAAATTCACTTTCCCAAATTATATGTGTGAATTTCTTCTATTTTAAATTCTACTAGAGATTTGTGAGGTAATGGCCACTTCTTCTAGTAAATGTATTAGAAAATAAAACATAGTATTTGAAGAATTAATTAATTGAATCTTGAATGAAGAAATTAGGTGGAAGGATGTATATAAACATATAGAACTACTTTTATTGTATAAGGTAGACTAAGGTAACCCAACTGAAAAATGAGTCCAAAACAAGATAGGAAGTCTAGAGAGGAGAGTAGTGGTAAATCAATAAAACTTGGATCTTCTTATTAGAACTATGGTAACAAGAGGAATCTAAAGAATGATTACTAGGTTTATAAATCTAATTATGAATGATCAGTTTCTATAAGTTCAAGTTCGATAATTTCAGCAGAAGATAACAACAATTTGTTGTTAAGTGTTCATAATTTAGTGGAATTATGGATCATGGATTACAATGAATCTATTATTTAGACATTAGATCATGGGTTCATATAGAATTCTGTATACACGAAATTTATTAAGGTATACTTGGGGGATTATGAGGATCTTGAAGTTTTCCGAAAGGGTAATGTGAATGTTTGGATGTCAAATGAATGCATACTGAGGTTAAAGACATCATGACATATCCAAGAATTATAGTAAACATCTATTTTCAGTTATAAATATATTTTAGGAGGGATATAATTACATGTTTTATAATGGTGTATAGAAAATAAATTGAGGAATAATGGTTGTGTAATGGGGAGTTACAGAAGGATCATTGTATCTAACCAAATGTTCATACCGATGTTTTGTTGTTGGAACTATAACTACTATATTCTTAGACTTAATAAATGATTATCATGGTCATCCTAGTGATATTGATATGAAGGTTATTTTGAAAAATTATGTATTGAAGCTTAATCATAATAATTTCAGAAATTGTGAGACTTATATGCTCAGGAAAAAAGGATGGTTTTATTTAACTTTAATAGAAGGATGTATCAATTCGTAAATATTGAACATGTTCATTTTGATGTATAGGGACCAACAAAAGTTTAATATCTTGGAATTTTCTAATATTTTCTACTATATTTGATAAAAATATAATAAAATGTGGATATATTTATTGAACTATAAATATAAAGTGTTTGGAATTTTTATAAATTTAAAATCCATGGTCAATAGAGACACTAGAAGAAGGATCAAATTCCGTAGGTCAAATACCAGTTATGAATATAATAGATAGAACCTCAATAAATATTTCAAAAAAATGTAAATCATTCCTGGGAAAAATTTTTTTGGTACACAATAATAAAATATTGTGTCCAAATAGATGAATATAACATTAATTGAGAAGGCACACAACATGAGGTTTTATTTCACATTGTAAAAAAATATGGTAAAAATAATAAAATTTTGTTATGTATTTAGTCATTATTATTCCGTAAACACCAGTATGAAAAGATATTTCAGAGTTTTTTTGGTCTGATAATTCAATAAGAATTTATCATATGAATTTTTTTTGATCATTTATCATATGTTAACAATGGTTCTAAAGAGAGGGATAATCTTTAAGATAATTCCAAAATTTATTTATTTATAGTCTATGGATATGAGAACTTTGGTTATCCTCTTTAGGATGAGAATATTCAGAAGATCATCTAAGCTTGAAGCATTATATTTAATGAGAGGAACTTTTAAAGGGACCAAAACATAACCTAGATTAAATTAGGGTTAAAAGAATCCATAGTCCATACTCAAGTAAATATGGATGAGAGAATTGGAATCACTCAAGTTTCATTGAATTTAGATGATGGGATAAACATTATTGAGGATGAAAATGTGGTAGATATACCTACATATACAAGGCCTTTAGAGGCATGATGTTGATCCCTGGATGTTCAAATTCTAGAAGTTTATATCAAAAAAGAGGTTACATGATAAGTGAAAGAATTATATTGAATTGTGATTTTATTAAAGATTTAAATGATTGTTATCAATAAATGTCCATGATTTTAATTATCTATATCTAATCTATGTTGGAGAAAATGGAATCTAATAAGAGGAAACATTAGTATGAAATTCTAGTATATGTAAGTTACATATATAGGAGAAAATTGATTCCTTCTATTCTAATGAAACAAAGAATATTACAAGATATACATGTGTAAATAAAGAGATATAAAATAAATGGGTCTTTTTATTGAAGGAAAACGTGTATGGTATTAAAGGGTATAAAGAATGGCTGGTGGTTAAAGTATTTTAATAGAAAGAGGGATTGTATTTCTATAGGGAAATTTAACAAGTACTAAACCATACGACCATCTAGAAAATCATAAGAGTAGTTACTATCAGTGATTCATGTCTAGAACAAATGGATGAAATGTTTTCATTTCTACATGGTGATTTTGATGAATAAATTTACATGAAACAATCAACTTGTCTCAAGAATAATAGGAAGTTTTAGTTGTTGTGTAAGATAAAATATAGTTTATATGGAATAAAAAATGCACCAAATCAATTTAACAAAAAATTCAATGATTTTACAGTTAAAAAGAGTTTCAATAAAACTAACATAGATAACCATTTCTATCAAAAAAGTGTTGAATGATGATCTATTTATTATCCATCTATTGTATGTTGATAATAAGATTATAGTGGGACTGTGCATTTAACAGTTCTTGGATTTGAAGTGGAACTTATCTATATCTTTCACAATGAAGGATTTTAGTGTTGTACAAAAGATTCAAGGGATTAATAATAAAAAAGACATGATACATGAAATCTTAGTGTTGTCTCCAAGGGAGTAAAATCAAAAGGTCTTCAAGCAGTTTGAATTGATCAGATGTAAATCACTTTCAAATATTTGGTTAGGAACATTAAATTATCAAAGGGTAAAGAAACATGAATAAGGTACAAGGTGAGACATATAGACAAAGTTATATTTTCATCAATAATTGTAATTTTAATTTATTAAATGGTTAACATAAGAAAAGTTTGAACAAAATGTTAGATATATGGCCCAAAGAATCCCTAAATCAGTAGATTACACACATGTATATATTTTAAACTATGAATCATTTACATGTGTTCAATTAGAGTAGATAATATTTGAAAAACGTTATCTATTATAATTTATATAAATTAACATTCATGTACCTATTTTATAAATACAATAAAATTCATCTCATGTTTATCTTAACCCCACACATTACTTGAACAGAACTAGTAAAAATACATTTTATGAAAATAAATTCTAATTTTTAACCAAATTTCAATAGAATTCATTTTAATAATCCATTATCATAAAATGTCACATATTCTTAATGATCACTCTTCTTTTTAACCTAAACGATTCTGCAGAACCATTTTAAACATGATTTCAAATTAAATGAGACAAAATTTCCATAATACAGCTCTCCCCCAAAAATTATATATTATTTCTAAACCATTCAGTTCAAATATAATTCATAAAAAAATATAATATATTCTTGTTTCATACTTATTCAATTTCATATGTTTCTCTTTAAAATCACTATTTTTATAAAAAAATCACAATAAGTCATATAATGTCACCAAAAAATCATTGAAAACTAAAAATCTCCTTCAAATAATGGTAGTTATATCACACCCAATACTCTCTTTTAGATAACATATAATATATTATTAATTAATAAAAATGAATATCAATCACTACCAAGGTTTTCTTAACTATAATCACCACCCTTTGACATATATATAATATCACCGGAATACCATTATCAAGATACATGAACTATACGAAATAAGTACCTACCTAATCCCACTGAGTCATTGTATATCCTATTCATTCATCATCAAAAATTTAAAGATCACATACCAAGACCATAAGAGAGATTTCATACTCCAAAAATCCTTCAAGAATCATCTAAAAATTAACAAAAAAAATTCCATCACAAAAATAAACTCAATTATATTATAACTATAATAAAATAATAACTAATACCTAAGAGAATCCAATGAAATAAATTTACAAAAACTAACCCAAAATTCCTCAATCCTAGAGTACAAAATATCTACAATAGACAATACCAAAATTTCACCTTAAAATTTAGAAACCCCTAAGATAAGACAAACCTTCATCACCATCCATAAAAATAAAGAAAAATAGTTTGAAGGATACACACAAAAATAAATTTTATACAAGAGAATAGATAACCCCATGGTCCAATGTGACTTCCACTATGATTAGTTTGGATTCACCTAAAAATACTTGATTCATTAACTAGGATTAAAAGAAATGAAAAAGGATGAGGTGAGAAGAATATGAATACATTTTGAGGATTGTAGGTAGAGGACAGGAGGAGGTGGAGGCCAGGAGGAGCCAGAGGTTGGGAGGAGGCAGTGGTGGCTGCGACTATAGTGGTGGAGGCGAGGGCCAGGAGGTAGAGGCAATGGCCTGGAGGTAGAGGCGGCTGCAGACATGGAGGCAGAGGCAAGCAGGTAGAGGGAGGGAGGTAGGGAATGGGAGGTGGAGGTGAGGACGGGATGTTGTGGTCGAAGAGGTATGGAGATGGTGGAAAGGCTAGGGATTTGGGGAGATTTATGGGAGGAAATTAAAAATTGAGAGTGGGATCCTGATAAAAATATCAAATCAAGTTTAGTATACCATCTGTTTTAACAAAACTATGGTTATAGGTTAAAAAATCACACCTATACCCACTGTTTTTCTAAACAGTGGGTATAGATGCGTGGGTGCGGACCCATTTTTCAGTAATGATCATAAGAAATCAATATATTATCTTATTAATACATTTTATGAATATAAATTTTCATTTAAATTTATAAATTAATCATGAAATTGTAATTAAATAATTATGACTTAACCAAAATACCCAAAAGTATCATATTTTCACTTATAAGGTGGATATATTTTATTTATACTTTCATTAGTAAGGTTAATATATAAATAGAAAATTTACTATTCATAAGGATAACTATATTATTCACTATGGTAACATTACTATTTATAAGGGTATGTTACTATTCACCAAAAAAATAAGTTTCTCCTAATAGAATATATACATCTTACTGATCACAACTGTGTATATTATATTTTTAAAATTCAAATCACAGAAGTGGAAAAATTATGATTAAAGGTCACAGAGTATTTAGTAGTTCATTTAAGCATGATGTATCATTGTGTTTCCAAATGATATTTTCTGTGATTATATTATATTTCATAATTATAAGATGAGAATTACATTTATAAAACCTTGGGTCGTTACAATATTCCTCCCTTATAAAATTTCACCCTCGAAATTGTTTTATACATTCTAAGCTAAAAATAGATGTGGGTAATTTTTATTCGTCGCATCCTACATTTCCCATGGTCCCTCTTCATACTTATGGTTCCATCATATTACCTTGATCGGGTGAGTAGTCTTGTTTCATAGAACATTATCCCTACAGTCCAAGATCTTCACTGACTTCTCCTTGTAAGAAAGACCATTCTCTAACTCTACCACCTCAAAAGATAGTACATGTAAAGGATATTTTATGTAATTTCATAATAAGGATAAATGGAATATATCGTTTACTTTAGACATGGTAGGTGGAAGTTCTAGTCGAGAGGCCACAACTCTAACATGATAAAGAATATCAAAGGGGATAATGTACATGGTACATAGATTTCCTTTCTTCATAAATCTCATTAACTTCTTCCATGGAGATATATAGGGGAACACCATGTCTCCAACATTAAACTCAATGTATCCTCGATGATTGTATGAATAACTCTTTTTTAAAATTTGGGATACTGTGATATGCTACTAAATGTTTTTCACATTCTCCATCACTTCTTCTACAATTTCATATCCTATAAGCTTATGCTCATCGACATCATCCTATCATGCCTATCTTCTGCACCTCTTCCCATAAAAGGGATTCATATGGTGCCATTCAGTTGCTGAAGTGGAAACTATTATTGTAGGATAATTCGACTAGTGAAAGATATTGGTTTAATCCTCCTTTGAAGTCCATATAAATACCTCTAAATATTTCTTTGAGTGTTTAATAGTTTGATCAGATAAGTCATCAGTTTGAGAATGATATGTCGTACTAATTTTTAGTTCAGTTCTTTGAGAATGTTGGAAACTTTTCCATAACATCATGGTGAATCTCAAATCTATAACATATACAATTAATAGTGGTACTACATGAATCCTTACCACATATATGATATATATCAGTGCAATTTTATCCAAAGATATGTCCTCTCAAATTATGATAATGTGAGTTGTCTTTGTTAGAAGATCCCTAATGACCCATATAGCATTTTCCCTATTAATATACATGGAAGTCTAGTGAAAAAGTCCATGGGGATGATGTCCCACTTCCATTTTGGTATGGGTTGTGGTTTTATCACCCCTTAGACGTTTTCATTTAAACCTTTATTTGCTAACATACTAAGAACATTGATTTATACTATGCCATCTCCATCTTCATATTATCCCACCAATAATTCTCTTTAATAACTTGATATATCTTTCTAATCCCTGGGTTAATATAGAAGGATGAGATATTCCCTTCATTTAGAAGCACATTCTTTATCTTTGGACCATATGGTACAAATAACCATGACCCAAATCTGATGACTCCATCATTTTCAATCTTGAACTAAGAGGATTTCCCATTTCTGATAGCTTACACACTTTTCTGAATTTCCACATCATTTATTTGAGCATCAATTATTTTCTCCATGAAATATGGTTGAGAAATAATTTGAGAAAGTATTGATGGTTTTACTCACTTAATGATTACCATGTCCATCCTATACAAATCTAATAATATTAGATCATTTTTAATTCTCATCATTGATAAAGATGTAGGATCCTTTATACTTATAGTATATGCCACCTTATTTTTTTTCCTAGATGGGATTGGATTGAGAAGTCATAATCCTTAGAGGGATATAACCATATTAACTAGATCATGTTTATCTCTTTCTATGTGAATATATATTTGAGACTCTTGTGATCAATATCTATCTCACACTTCTCCCTATGGAGATAATGCTACCATATTTTCAATGCAAAGATCATTGACTTCAACTACATATCATGTGTGGGATAGATTTTATCATTGATTTTCTGCCACCTTGAGGTGCAGGCTATCATGTAATATTTTTTCATCATCACACAACGTAATCCATTCTTTGATGAATCACTATACACCACAAAGAGTTCTCCATTTATCTAGATTGTGAGTATTGGCTTAGTGATAAGCCTTTTTTTGAGCTCCTCAAAACTTTACTTAGTTCAGAAGAACACAACTCCCATTCTTGTCAGCTTGGTCCTTGGGTTTGAAAATCATGATATATTCATCAAAAATCATCTGTAATACCAGGCTTGACCCAAAAAGATGCGAATATCTATTACAGATGTTGGCCTGGGCCAATCTTCCATGTCCTTTTTCTTGAAAGGGTCTACCGATATTCATTTTCTAGTGATAACATGCCATAAGAATTATACTTCATCCATATATAATCCACATATACAATACTTTTCGTAATGTTTATCCCATCGCAAATTCATCATCACAGTATTCAAATTCTCCCCATGTTCCTCTTTTCTCTTGGAGTATGTCATAATATCATTGATAAAGACTACCACAAATTTGATAAGGTAATCAATAAAGGCTATATTCACTAAATCCATGAAAATTTATGGACCATTATTGAGTTCATAGGGTATCAATATGAACTTATAGTGCCCATACCTCGTTTGAAAGGTAGTCATGGGGACATCTTCCATACTCACCTTTAATTGGTGGTATCCTGACCAAAGAGCTACATTAGTGAAATAACTGGCCCCCTGTATTTGATCAAACACGTCATCTATTTGAGGAATGGGATAGTTGTTAATTATCATGATTTTATTGATCTCAAGATTATCAATATTGAATCACATTGATCCGACCTTATTCCTAAAAAAGAGAACTGGTGTACCCCATAGGGAAGCAATTAGGTGTATAAAACCCTTCTCTATATTCTTCTATAAATGATTCTTCATCACTTTTAGATCTATGAAGGCCATTTTATAAGGTTTCTTTGATATATGTAGGGATCCATGAATAATTTAAATGTAGAACTCAACCTCTTGATCATAAGAAAGACTTGAAAATTATTTAGGGAATACATCAATGTAATCCCTCAGGATGGAAATATCTTAAATAAGTATCATCTCCTTTTCATCAACTATTTGAGAAATATATGCTTTCTAAAAGTAAAACAACATCCACACATGAGACGATGATTCTGAAGGAGAATCATCTTTCTGCTTATACTTTTATAGGATTAGAGGATACTATGGGATGTGAAGAGTGATCTCCCTTTCAAGGCAGTTAATTTTGGATTGTTATAAAGATAGACAATACATTCCCAAAATAGCATCAAACTTTACCAAAGGAAGTTTGAAAAGATTTTTTGGGTGGTTTATTCCACAAACATTTACTAGTGAGGATTTATAGACCATGGAAGCAATAATTTCCCATTCAATATTGTCACAAATAACTCATCCTACAAATTTTGAGGTTAGGTTTGATCAGTTATACTAAACATAAATGATATGAAAGGATGCATAGAACCAGAATCCAATAGTACATTCACTATTTATGAATTAAAAAGTTGAGTACCTATCACCACATCGTTGTCTAGATCCACCTCAACATTATTGATAGAAGAAGCCCTTATTTATTTCCTTGGAGGTTGTTGCTGATTTCTTTTGACATCCATTGTCTTAGGGAAATTGTTCTTATAATTCACATATTCCACGTAATTGTGATACTGCACTACATGATGAGTGTTGATCTAAAACTTACTTTCTTCTTCAACATTAGTGTGATTCTTCATATCCCTCCAGCAGTTCATAGACAAATGTAAAATTCTTCCACATTTGAGGAAATTAATGGTTCCCTTTAGACAGTCACCATGACACTTCTTCCCACAATTTTTACACGTGGTATGTTCAACCTTCCTTCGATAATGGGATTTATTTTCTGAACCAACCATATAAGACTCCATTTTCCATTTCTTTTTTCTAGGCCCACGAGACCATTGAGAGTCTCCGATCTCCATTTCAACCTTGATAGAAAAATGGAAAATCTCATCATAATTATCAAAGTCATGATTCACCAATGATTCTCATAGGCTTGACTTTATTCCCCTAATGAAACAATCCACCGTGCTTTAGGTGTTCATTAAAAATCCAAAAGTGTATCTTCCAAGCCTTTTATTTTTTTATTCATAATCCCTAATATAATAATCTTCCTTCTTCTTATGATCGAGGAACTCTCATTCTATCTTGATATGGGGGGTTCAAGGAATAAAGTATTGGTTTTTTTCTTGAATTATTCGAAATCCATTGAATCAATTTCCTCTTGGGACATCGTAATCAGGATCAGTGTACCTCATTGATCAGCTTCCCAATAAAAATGATAGACCGCCAACACTACATTCTCTTCTTCTGAGCTCTGATGGATAAATAATTTATTTTTAGTGGATTTAATCTACTATTCTACAAGGAGGGGATTTGATGATCCACTAAACATGGCAAGACTTTTTGTCTTGAAGAAATTGATGAAAACATTACCTTTATTGGGTTGAGGATGGAGTTCCACATGATTCAAGTTAATATTCAAAACTTGAGCTAGCTGAGAAAGTACTTTCATGATGTTTCGAGAACCCGTTCCTATAATATTTGGAATATAATTAGGGAAATATTCACATTTTCAATCACATTAATTGTAGGAACATGTTCCTATATTTACTTTTATTAACTAAAAAATTAAATTTCAATTAGAGGGCTTGAATACTTAACTAATAATCATAAAAGGAAACTTTGATCATAAAATGATAAACTTGTAAATGAGAATTATATCATAACTTTTGATTCCCTAGGTTTAAATCTAGGTTATCCTTGATCTGTTTCATATCTTATATTCTTATGGGATATTTTTTTGTTCCCTTAATAATGGTTTGTAATGAACTTATTAATTAACCAAAGAATATCCCCTAGGAGTGTTAAACCAGGTGCACAGTAAGGCCCATTGTTGTGCACTAGGTTACCCTGAGTAAGGATCAGAACACCTTGCTGGAGTTTTTCCTCCTAGGTGCATCTATTACAAAACCAAATACAAATTTTGTATCCATATAGGGATATATTTTCTCGATAAACAACTTACTCTATACTTTCCAAAATTTAGATATTTTTATTATACACAGTCTTATCCCTAGGGTTCTTACTAAAGTTATCCATTCCCAATATCAAAAAATAACTAGACCATCCAATGATAAAAACTATCGAGACCCAATACTTCTAAATAAATCATTACAAGATTTTAGATGTATTTAAATGTATCATTTCATGACACGTATTGTTGAGTCTAGTTTCTTAGAAGACTAGGCACATAAAAATGAAAACATGAGACTAAATAAAAATATCTCTATTTAATGTTGATAAAGATCTAATTACTTTATTTGAGACCCTACATCAGCATAGGATAACTTGAGGATAACATGAAAAAAGGTATGATCTAAAATCCCAGTTAGAGGATAAATATAATAATAAATATTAGAAAATGGGTTAGAATACATAACATATTAATATAAAAAAGTATGGCACCTGAAAAAACAGAAGGAATCATAATATATAAATTATGGGATCATATAACCATGGAATCATGGTAATGTAGTAGTATCAAAAAACATGACTTCTGTACCATCCAATATCATTTCATATAGAGGAGCATATGTCATGGTTAACCCCCCAAGAGTGTTTCACATGGAGCTTGAATCAAGGCTAACTACCATGATCGATGCACATAATTTCTCATGAAAGATAACATTACCCAATTAATTGGAGCACTATCTAGGTGCACCCATATTAACATATTCATGAATATGTTTTCCACATAATGAATTTTACATAATCAACCATACATAAACATAAGGGTACCCATGTAAAGAAATGGGAATCATAATCATGTCATAAATTATAACGAATGGGCATATCATACAAGTGTCCACAAAAGAAATGAATTAAAACTCATATTGAAATTTAAAAAGGAAAATATGCATATATCATGGTATTTGAGGTCAAATACAAGTGAAAACACGTAATAAGAGTAGTTTAGAAATTATAGAATTAAAACTTTTTAGTGCGGTTTTAAGGAAAATACTAAATACCATTTAAAATAGAAAAGGGAATATTATTTTATATATAACAAGAATTAAACCAAGAATATTATCATAATAAAAATAATTATTTTATAAAAAACATAGGTTTCATAAATTAGATTGATAGAGTGCACTTGAAATTTGGTAAGAATTAGGGAAGTTCTCTTAAAATGGGCCTGCTTATCGGAAAAAAATGAGAAGGGAACAACTTAAAATATATGTATATCCCTAAAAGAGAAATATTAATGGATATTTATAAATGAATTTATATCATATTCACAAAATTTAAGATATGAAAAAAATTTACTTCATTTGGGTAAAAATAATGACAGAGTAACCCGAATGAATAATGGAGGTTTGGGTAGAATCCCTTAAATTAAGTCTGAAGGTGTTCTTCACTTGATCTTAATATCCTGGATAATCAAATTAGATTAATTAATTAATAATTATATAATATATTCTACATGTAATTGATTTATTATAACATTTTTATATTGATTACTATCATTTTTGATGGGTTAAGATATACTATTTCATTGTTTGGGAGCATTTGTTTCTATGGGTTTCATGATTGGGTCGACTATTTAGATGTACGAACAATCATGTAAGATGAGGATGGTTGTATAGAATTAAAGTTATATGTTATTATGGAAAATAACAAATATTAAATAGTTATAAAATTCATTTGGTTATTTGTATTGGGGACAAATCATTATATAAAACATTAATGATAACCGTTTGGGTTAATTGGTGTTTTTTTATCACAACAAACTCATTTTGTTTTATAAATTAAATCAATGCATACAAAATAATTCTAGAACATCAAATAGGATATATTTATAAAAAATTGTTTTAACCATTAAAAGGGTTTCATAACAATAATTTAATATGATAATTGAAATTGAAAACTCCTTGTCCTTGAATTATGATAAAGTGAGGTGTCTTTTTAAGACGATTCACAATGACCCATATAGCATTTTTTCCTCTAGATATCCTTTTATGTATAGTGAAAAAGTCTATGGTGATGTTCCCCCACTTATATATTGGTATGGGTAGTGGATGCATCGTCCCCTTATACTTTTTCCTTTCATCCTTCACTTGATGACATACCAAGCACTTTTATGTATACTTATAAATATCTTTCTTCATATTATCCCACCAAAACGTTTCCCATATATCTCAATACATCTTTTTTCTCCATCAGCGAATAATGAAGAATGAAATATAAGTGCAATTCAGAAGATCCTTCATTATCTATAGACCAGATGATACAAATAATTGTGACCCAAATATTATGAATCTATCTTTGTCAATCTTTAACTTAGATCATTTCCCATTTCTGATAGCTTCTACACTTTTTGGAATTTCTACATCATTTTATTGATCATTCATTATTTTCTCTACAAGGGATGGTTGAGAAATCATTTGAGAAAGGATTGATGATGTTCCACCCTTAATTATTATCATGTCCATACTATATAAATATAATAATATTGGATCCTCTTCAATTATCATCATTGATAATGATATAAAATCCATTCTACTTAGAATATCTACCACATTATTATCCATACCGGGATGGTTGTTGATTCAGAAATAATAATCCTTGATGAGATCTAACCATATTCACTGGTGAATATTAATCTCTTTCCATGTGAATATATATTTGATACTCCTGTAATCCATATATATCTTACACTTCTCCCCATAGAGATTATACCACCATATTATCAACACAAAGATCATAGTTTCCAACTCCAGATCGCGAGTGGGGTAGTTTTACTCATGGATATTCATCTACCTTGAGATGTAGGCTATCACTTTATAATTGTTTTAGTACAGAACCTAAGACTATATTTTAATCATCACTATACACCACAAAGTGTTATACACTTATTGGAAGTGTGAGTATTGGTGCGTTGATAAGCCTCTTTTAGAGCTCCTTAAATATTCCTTTACATTTTTGAGTCCAGATGAACTTCTCTCCCTTTATTTTCAGCTTGGTAATTGGGTTTTAAAATCATTATAAGTTCATCAATTTTGTTTATAATACCTAGCAATACACATAGTGCAATAGATCTCCATTACATATGTTTCCCTACTCCACTATTAGATTGACTTTTTCTTGGAAGGTTCCACAAATATTCCTTCTCTAGTGATAACATACCCCAAGAATGATTCTTCCTCAATGTAGAAAAATCATTTACTATACCTTTAATAAATTTTTATCCTTCACAAATTCATCAACATAGTATTAAAATGATCCTCATGTTCCTTCTTGATCTTGAAGTATATTAGAATATCATCAATAAAGAGTACACATTTTTCTCGAGTTAATCAATAAAGACTATATTAATTAAATCCCTGAAAATTCATATAGAATTAGTGACTCCAAAAAGAATCACTATGAACTAATAGTGGGCATACCTCATATGTTAGGTTGTCTTGGAGATATCTTCCATCCACACAATTAATCCATGGTAACCCGACCAAAGATCCACCATAGGGAAATAAATAGCCCGACGTAGCTGATCAAATATATCATCTATCCAAGAAACAGGATACTTATTCTTTATCATGATTTTGTTGAGATTATGATAATCAATATAGAGGTGAATTGATCCATCATTCTTCCCAATAAAGAGGACTGATTAACCCCTTGGTGAAGCACTCGGGCATATAAAACCCTTATTCAGATTTCCCTATTACTTCTTTTTCAGCTATTCCATCTCTATGGTGGACATTCTATAAGATGTATTTGATATAGGTAGGGATCTAGGAATAAGTTCAATTGATAACTCAACCTCCTAATCAAGAGTAATAACATGAAATTTATTAGGTAATACATCAATGTAATCCCTCATGAAGGGCATATACTTGGGAAATATCATCTCCTTTTCCTCAATCATTTTTGCAAGATATTCTTTCCCAAATGGAAGCAATATCCACACATGAGATGATGATTCTGAAGGTGATTCATCTTCCTCCTAACACTTACAAAATATAAGATGATAATATGGGATGAGAAGAGTGATATCCCTTTCCCAAAAGTTAATGTTGTATTTGTATAAAGACAGAAAATCCATGCCCAAATTGCATCTAACTCCACCAGAGGAAGTATGAAAAGATTTTATAGGAGGTTCAGTCTACAAACATTTACCAGGCAGGAGTTATTAACCTTGGATGGAATAATTTATCCATTTACTATTTTGATAGTTAACTCATCTTCCAAATTTTTAGGCTGTATTTGAATAGTTCTAACAAACATTAAAGATATGAAAGAATGCATAGAACTAGTGTCAAATAGTACATTCTATATATAAATGAATATATATCATACCTATCACCACATAGTGGTTCAAATCCACCTCAATAGTAGTGATATCATACAAATTTACTTGTTTCATTGTAGGTTTTTGTTTATTTCCTCTAACAATTATTGTCTTAGGGAAATTTATCTTTTAATGCCCATGTTCGTTGCAGTTGTAACACTACACTACATGATGAGTGTTGATCTGAAGCTTCCTTTCTTATTCCATGTTAGTGTAATCATTCATATCCCTCTGAGAGTTCATATCTAGATGTACCATTCTATCACATTTAAATCAATTCAAATTTCTATTTAAATTGTTCATAGGATGCTTCTGACCACAATTTTTGCACAGGGGATACTCAGTTTTCTTTCCATATTAGGATTTATTTATAGAACCACCCATATTGGACTCCATTTTCCACTTTTTTCACTAGGTTCACAATACCATTGAGAGTATTTGATCTCAATTTCATCCTTGAGGGAATAACAGACAATATTCTCATAGTAATCAAAGTCACAAATAACCAATTATTTTTGTAGGCTCAACTTTAGTCCTATAAAGAAACAATCCACCTTGATTTAGGTGTTCACGAAAAATCTAATATCATATCTTTAATGCCTTGTAATGTTTGCTTTATATTCCCCGATAGACTCATATTCTATATTCTTAAGTATGAGGAACTCTCTTTATATCTTGAGATGGAGGGTTTTGAGAAAATATTTATTGAAAAACAATTTCTTGAATTCCTCCCAATCCATGGAATAAATTTATTATAGGGAGTTCATATTATTGATCAGTGTATACCACTGATCATCTTACCCATCAAAATAATAGACCACGATCATGACTTTCTCTTCTTATAAGCACTGGAGGATAGAGAATAACTTTTCAATAGAGTTAATCCACTATTCCACAAGGATGGGATCAGAAAATACACTAAACATGGGAGTCTTTTGCTACAAGAAGGATTCGATGACAACAGTCTCTCTCCATCAATGAGGAGGGAGTTCCACATGATTCATGGTATTATTAATAACTGGATATGGCTAATAAAGTATTGTCATGATGTTTTGAGCACACGTTCTCATCACATTTTTAATATCCTTAGGGATATATTCACATTCCATATCACATTAACTATTGGCATGGTTTCTCCTATTTGCTTCCATTAACAATGAAAATAAATTAAAATTGGGGGGCTAAAATACATAGATAATGCACATAAAAGGAATCATTGAACATAACAGGATAAACATCTAAATGAGAAGTATATCAAAACTTCTGATTCCCTATGTTTAAATCTAGGTTATCCAAGATCTTTTTCTTAACATATATTCTTATGGGTTATTTTTTCCCTTAATAATGGTTCGTAATGAGGTTATTAATTTACCCAATCATATCCCCTAGGAGGGTTAAACCAGGAGTGCAGTAATGCCAGTTGTTTTGTACCAGGTTACCCCAAGTTCGGATTAGAACACCTTATCATAGTTTTTAATCGTAGGTACATTTGTTCCAGAACCACATCCACTTGTATTATCTAGAAAGGGATCCATTTTCTCGATAAACCTCATACTCTATACTTACAAAAATTTCAGGATGTTTTGTTTTACTTAGTCTTATCCCTCGAATTCTGACTAAAATCCTTTATTCCTAATCTCAAAAAATAACTAGACCATTCTTTGATATGAACTATAGTGACCCCATCCTTTTAAACATATCATTATATGATTTTAGATGTATTTAAACATCAAATTACATTCTTAGGATCATAGAGTATAGTGAGATGGAATACTAGGTACATAAAATTGAAAACATGGGACTAAATAAAACATTTCATTATTTAATCATTATAAAGACCACCTAACTTACTTTAGTCACTTACATTGGTGTAGGAAAATCCATGGATAACATGAAAAAGGGATGAGTTAAAAGCCCAGTATGGTAATAAATATAAGAATAAAGCTTAGCACATGTGTTATAAGGCCTAACATAATTATATAAAAGGGCATGGAATGTGAATAAATAGAAGTAATCATAACATATAAAACATGGGATCATATAATCATGGAATCATAGTAAAGTGGAAGCAGCAAAAACATTATTCTATCATGATCCAAGCTAATTTCAAATTGATGAGCAGAAGTCAAGGTCAACAACCAAGGCCATTGAAAATGGAGCACGAGTCAAGGGTAACCACCAAAACCATTGCACATAACATCTCATGAGACTAAAAATTACCTAATAAATTAGAGTTCAATCTGGTAGAAACCATACTAACATGTTCATGAAATTTTTTTCCAGGTAATTAATCATACACAATAAATCATACATAAAAATATGAGTACCTAAGAAAAGAAATGGTTATCATAATCATATCATAAAGAATATAAAATGGGTGTATCTTACAAGTGTCCATGAACGAAAGGAATTAAAACATACATGGAATGTCATGAGCAAAAATATTATCTTGTTAGGTGAGGTTAAACAAAATTGAAAACATTTAATACAATTAGTTTATAAAATTTATCATTACAACATTTTAGTGCAATTTTAAAGAAAATACTAAAGAAAATTTAAAATAGAAAGGGATTAATATTCTATATTAAACCAGAGGTGAACAAAAGATGTTTTCAAAATAAAAATACTGATTTTATAAAAAACAATGGTGTCATAAAATATATGATAGTGTGCATGTGAAATTGGGGAAGAATCTACGATGTTCCTTTAAAATGAGCTTGCTTATGTGGAAGAATTGAGAAGGGAACAAATTAAAAAAATATGTATATCACCAAAAGGGAAAGATGAATGGATATTTATACATGAGTTTGGATCATATTTCCAGAATTTATAGGATGTACATAAAACTAAAAATAATTTCATTTGGGTAAAAAGAAGGATAGAGCATCCTGAAGGAATAATGGATGTTCAGGTAGAGTTTCTTACCTTATGTTTGAAGAAGTTATTCAGTTGATCTTAATGTCCTTGGTAATCAAATTAGATTACTTAATTAATAATTCCAGAACCCATTCTACATTTAATTTATTTTTTAAAACCTTATTAAGAACATTCATGGGTTTTTTGATGGGTTAATCAGTACAATTTCATTTTTCGTGTGTTTTTGTCTCCTTTTTTTTCATGATCAATTTTCTTATATTCATGCACGAATAATCATGTAATATGAGTATGGTTTTCCCAAATTTAATTTATATGTCATTATATAACATCCATAAGATTAAATGGTTATATAATTCATTTCCTTATTTTTATTGAGGATGAGTCATTATATAAATCTTTAATGATAACTTTTTAGGTCAATTGGTGTTTTTTATCATAACAAACTCATTATGTTTAATAAAATAATACCATTTGTAAAAAATGATTCATGAACATTAAATAGGATATATTACATACAAATTTTTTTTATTTCAACCATAAAAATTATTCCATGTTCAGAATTGAAGGCGGTAATAGAAATTGAAAACACGTTGTCCTTAAATGTGATAAATTAACACATCTCGGATGGTGTTTCCATTTCTTTTTATAAAATGAGGGGAAAAGAGATATGATGATGAATTATTCCAATAGAATAAAAAAATTTAATTTAATTTAATTTAATGTAGTTATCAAACCATTTGGATGATGAGAGGAAAGGATAAAAAATAATATAAAGGATCTCGAAATAAAATTGAATGAAAAAAGATGACGGTTTTACCTCATGATTTATTCCTCTTGAGAGACTCTTTAAGATATTTTTTTGCTCTTTTTTTATGAAAAATATCTCCTAGATGTGGGGTAGAGTATTAGTAACAAATTTTAGTACATTTTGGAAAAGGAACAACACTGGAGATGTTTTAGGAGAAGATGTGGCGAGGGGTGGTTTTCATAGTAGAGAAGTGGAGAGTTTTCTTAATAATTAATTAATTAGTTTATTGTTTTTCAAAAGAAAAGAAATAATGATGATTTTTGTGACCCAAAATATTATTATGTGCATGTGAGTTTGAACATATGGAAATTTACATCATTCATGATTCAATCATGGTGCATAAATTAATTTATTTAGCATATTTCATAGATTATCAAATTTGCATATTCAGTATAAAATTCATGTATTTTAGAAAAAATACAGAAATCACTAAAACTATTTTTAGACATGTATACTCTAAAAATGAACTCCATTTTATAAAAATAATTTTATAAATATGATACATTTAATTTTTAATTAAAATCACAATTTACTTGAAAAATAAAATTCTTAAAATTGTAACGGATTTTATAACACATAGAGAAGTTAACTAAGGCCTCATCAAATAAACATATATTCATAAAAATCAAAATATTTCATTTTGAATAAATTTTATGGAAATAAAATTTCTTATAAATTATTAAATTATTCTTGAAATTGTAAGTAAATATTTAAGTCATACAAAAATACCCAACACTATCATATTTTCACTTATAAGATGGATAAATGTTATATAAACCTCCATTTCTAAGGTTACTATTTACAAGGATAATTTAGTATTCCCAATGTTCATATTACTATTCATCAGGATAACATAACTATACATAAGGGTATGTTACTACTCCCCAAAAATTATTTTTGTCCTAACAGACTCCAAACATCTTACTGATTGCTACCGTGTATGTCAGATTTTTGAATTTCAAATCCTAGAAGTGGAAATATTATGTTTAAAGTTCAGATAGTATTTAGTAGTTCCTTGACGAATTATGTGTCATTGTGTTTCCTAATTTGACATTATGTGATTATATTATATGAAAAAATTATTAAAATAAAATTTCATTGAGAAAACCTTGGTTCGTTACACTATGGATCACATGTTTCCTGTTAAATATTCCCATGGTTCCTCTATATCCTTACTTTTCGGACTATCTTCACACATAATGACTTTTCCCTAGGATCGACTATATAATATGGTACCTCCTTGAATGATATATAAAACTCCAGCCCAACCTCATTGATGTTGATGACTTGGGAAGGGTTTAGATTGTATCTATGAAGCCATAATACATGGAATTAATTATAAATAACACTATATGTCTATGTAATTAATAACCAATACCCTATGATACCGATCCTCTTGAAAACCTTGAATGACACCATGTACTTGGGCACTAGGCTACCATAGCATTGAATACACCGATGTCGTAACTGAGGCGATAATAACATAAATACTCTACTATCTACCTCAAGGATTGTGAATCCCACTTTATCTTCTCATGTATGATTGTAGAGACCAATAAATGAACCTGAATATGAAAAAACTTGTCAACAACATGGGAAATATTATGTTGAATAACCCCATAATATATATTATCCCTCATTACCAATAATTCAAAGTCAGATAGTTTAATCTTAATTACTCTCAAGGGGAGAGGATAAAATGCTCAGAGATATCTAGGACACTCTACCTTGATACTCCAAAACATATAAAAACATCCCAATGAATATTTTTATCATCTTCAACTCACTATATTACACCTATAAAACACGATCTTGAGAATTTTTTTACATAATAAATCATCATGAATTTTTACCTTACCAAGTTTATATTATATCAAAAAATCAAAAGATTTCATGCACTAAATCTAAACCTATATTTATGGTTCATATACATTTAAAAAATGATTTATTTGAGTCTCTTATGGTTAGTGTACATCATGAAACAGACCCATAAATCTAGTGAAACAAATATCTTAGTAAATACTATACTTATTATACATATGTATCATACATTTGATAGTTTTTATCATTTGAAGTCACCTTAAAAATCCTATAAGTGAATACTCACCAATCTTGTATAATTATTTGTCCATTTACAACTTCTAAAGCCTAAAAAAATAATTTATAATTTTTATATAACACAATTATGGTTAGAATTGGTACAAATGCTAATCTACCAGTCAAATAATGAAAGGATCTCACACATCTGTTATACAATATGAACTAGATTTCCTTTGTGGTCAACAATGTTATCTACACATGATAGTAGAATAGGTCCTAAATAAACCTTAGGTAGTAAACATATAATATAAAGATATTATAAATATTTGAGTCCAAAAATATGGTTTCCTATAATATCACATTCTCTAATAATTTAACCACACTAATCCCTAACTAACACTTCAAGAGATTTATATTCTACTGATACTCTCTCTGTATACATAAAATAATTTCGATGTAGTGAGAATGATCCAAACTCAATATGTAATAAACTAAGATATCATCAATGAATATAATCATGAAAAAATTAAAATAATGATTGAAGACCCTATTAATTATGGACATAAACACTATGAGCATGTTCTTTAACATTAAAACCCTAAAAAAGATACTCATATAGGTCATACCTTCTCTTAATAGTAGTTTGTAATATATCATACGATCCCACCTCTATAAGTGATTTCCAAAACTTATATTTATATTAGAGAACAAAATAAATCTTCCAATTTTATTGAATAGGTAATCAACACAAGGAATATTATATCAATTATTAATCATCAATTTATTCAAATTTTGATAATCCAAACCCAATTAAGTAATCTTTCATCCTTATTGGTGAAAAAAAACAAAAGAATCTTAAGGGGAAATGTTTATCTGAATGAACCCCTTCACCTAAAAATCATCTAACTGATCCTCCAAATCTCAAAGATCATCATGATACATAATTTAAGGTATAATAGATATGGGAATCATAATGAGTTTAGGATTGATAGAAAATTTGGTCTCACTCTTGTGGGAAAATCCGTAAATATTCTTATAAAACATATCCTTGAACGAATCAATGATGAGAGGAAGGATGAAATTGAACACATTATTATTACTCCAAGAAATAATATCAAAATAGGTCATAATTATCCCTAATAGTGATGGATTGGTTTGGAATGACCAACCTATTGATCACATGTGCTGAAAAAGGTATAACAATCACCCTCTAAATATGTAAAATATTCCCTTTAGTGATGGAAGTAGATGTTTGATCAATAAGGAGTCAACCATTACTTCACTATAATCACATAAAAACAACACATCTATTACTTGAATAAGTCCCATATAAGCATACATCCATTGATCACTATATGTAGATGGATCACCACCCTATATGGAAGGTGTCCTCTCGATGGTTTGAAGTTTTCCTGATCCCCAACAATAAGCTACCATCACCTGATTCCCATGAGGTATATTTCCTTGATTTCACTACTTACCTTGACTCTAAGAACCATAACCCCCCCCACAATATCAATAATTAGAGTACCTTAATTTCTTAATTATTGCTGCACTCATATTCTTGATTTTGAAATTATAATTATAAATTTATGAGTTAGGATAGTGTGGGATAAGACATTGGGCATTGAACTTAAAGAGATCTAATATCAAATGAGTGGATTTATGTTGAATATCCCACCCTACAATAGATGCATACAATCCCATGAGAATCCTAAATTCATTATTATATTTAATTTTATTAAAATTTTAATTTTCTCACTCCGGACCACGATAAATATAGGTAGGCCCTTTAATTCATGTATTTTTTAACTTTTTTTTAGAAAAATTATACCAACATAACCATTTACAATTTCTACTTAATTATGATATTACCTATATAAATATAATATTGAACAATATATACTTAAAATATTAAAAAAATTAAAAATATTCTGTAGCCAGTTGTGCGACATCGGAGGATCGGATGAATGAACTATTTTTTAGGGTGGGAGAAAACCCACTAATATTCTCTATCCCAACCACTCTAGTGTTTTCTACACTCCCCCTCAAGCTCAACCTCTTCTTGTGAAAGCCACTCTAACCCTCCTCATGTTTCCCACAACCCCAAAATTGACCTCTACCTTCCATTATGTACACCACTAAAAATCCCACTGATAGTGTGATTGTGGTGGGATTTGTAATGTATGAATGGTTTTTCGGGGTGATATGTGAAAGAGGATAAGAATCATTTATGATCCATCCTTGTATAGATAAGAGTATATAAATTTTAAGCTCATATTTTCAATGAGGAACATGGTGAAAGTGTCAAAGGTAATTTTGTAAAAAAAATAACAAACATGGATTGAACTATGAAGGTTAAATAAGTAATATCTGGGCTGGTTTAGGTATCAAGGGTTGTAGGAAAAAGGAGGAACTGCTATATCAAATATAAATAAATGTAGGTTGGAAAGGGAGTTTCATCAGGGAAGGAAATAATGAGGTGTGATGGTGTGTCTAGGATAATGGGAAATAACACAATTATAGAGAGGTTTGGTTATGTGTTAGATATAAAAGGAGTGAGGTGACCAACTTCTTCGTGTTTATACAAGGAATAATGGTATTAGTGTGTCAAATATAGAGCAAGCTAGGAAACATGGTTGAAGGTTAGTGTAGGGGAATTATGATGGGGTGGTCTTAAGGCTGATTTGGTGATGAAAGAAAATTTAATATAAATGTAAGAAGGTATAAAGGTATAAAATGAAAGTCAATATAAATTATAAGTTTGTATTTTGAGGTGGGAACGATATCACACATGTTAGGATTATTGGTGGTCTCATAAGTTGAGAAGGTAGTGAGGGATTACATACATGTGAGTTGTTTCATTCATTGAAATAAAAAATTGATGGTCTAAAATATATAATCATGGGTTTACACAGATGGGGTTTTAACCATGAGTTATATCTATAAAAGTTCATATTTTTAATTTTTTATTAAATCCACCCCACCCGAAACCTACTGGGCGCATAGGCCAGCAACCTGTTACACAATTCTATTCTTACCCCCTTTTATGATCAGAAAAAAACTTGTTAGCATGCCTTGATGTGATACTATAATAACTCTATAGATTACCTAACTCCACAAAATGTAAAACTAAATTAATTTCCTTTTATAATCTTGATTAAAATGTCTCTACTAAATACAATGATAGAAATCGACCGAGGATCACCCATTTGAAGGAAGTAATGAACCACTTCCCCGACCAGTTTTTCTATATACAATATAGTGAGAATATTCAAAACTCTACTTATTAATTTATGATTTCCCGATCCTGACCCCCATAAAGGAAGTATTCATCCTATATGACCTACCCTTAGTATAGATATGGTCTATATTTGAGTAAAAATTCACAAATGAAAATGATATCCAAATAAATATATACACTTTCTACTATAAAAAATTCCTCTAACAATCTTAAAAAATTCTAACAGTCACAGTCTCATCACCCACTTATATGGATTTATAAAAAGGTTTACTAGTTGACATAATCCATGACTAATATTCTACCAATACAATATTCATTAATTCTATGGATCTTTCAGCACTCAATGTCTTTTGAAATATTTGATGAAAGAATAATGGTTAATATTCCTTCCACAAAACCCTGAATTTTAGTATACCTAGATAAAAATTGAATAATTAGTGCTTTCTTGTCCTTAAATAATATAGATATTAATATTATCCCATCTCTCAGGGTGTGTATCGAGGTAATCAAATGTATCCTACATAGACCAAATAAAAAAATTATTATCCTATGGTCCACCCTCGACCACAAATATTAAAAAATGATAGAACTAGAATCCATGAGTCATATTCAACATGGTTAGCATATCCCATGGTTCCACATGACCCATATACTATAGGAAAAAACTACACTCACTTTGAGTTACTGATTTATAGGATTAATAAGTAGAACAAGTGTCTCTGAATGTGATACTTATGGGTCATTCTCATCCCTAGCCTCCTAAAAATCAATCAGAGTCCTTTATGGTGATATATCTCTACAATGATAAGATCCTAACTCCAAATATATTTATTTCATAGTTTTAAATATTATAATTTAGTGAAAAAAATAATATGATCATAGAACCTGATCCTAAACACATGCCCCTTGATATATGGGTATCACAATTCTAGTACCGAGTCTAGACTAACCTAGCCAATGCCGAGTCAGGTAGCTTTTCAATAATGGTCACATAATAGGCATAACATATAATAGTAATATTCTATAATCATGGATTTTTCAAGTATCATTTCATTAATATGTTATATAGTAAAACCCATATATATCATTATTGAAAATGTAAATGACCTCCCCATATATTATTTTTAGAACATAAATAAAAATCAAGCATGTAAATGAAATGTGATACAAATGTATCAAAAATTATCCAAGAAGACACAACTCTTTTCACCATGAACAAGATTTAATTACCATGTTTCATAAATCAATATCAAAGTGTATCATTCTTAACAATGTTACCCAACTATAAAAGATAAAATCAAGAATAATACTCTAATTTATAGTATCTTGTAATTTTCTTCATATTCCTGTTAGCTACTCTAAGGAATAATACACATAACTAAATCTAAAAATATCTAATATCCGACCCAAAAAAGCAATACAAAAGAAACAAAGACATTGATACCACTTTATAACTACCTTATTAGAGTTCACCAAAACTGAGACCGAAACATGTTACTATACACCTAAAGCATGCCTCCCCACATGTAATATTTTTCTATCGATCAGTGAGTTTTGAATTGTAATAAATGGAAATAATATATCCTCAGATACAAATAATCATCAAACATAGTGTAAATAACAACAGGAAGTATTCATTCCATTATAACAATATTGTAAGATAAAAACCATAACTAAATTTTATCCAATAATAAATATCAACATCATTCTATATTATAATGAACTATTATACATGTTATAAAATTAATATAATGTAAATAGAATCTCCCATGTATAGATCATAGAAAAAATGGTCCCAAAACCTAAAAAAGGAAAGACAATATCCACAATATTGATCTTGATCCTTGGACTAGACTTGATTCCCATCTATAAACAAGATCAACCGGCTTAGACATATGGAGCACAATGATACTTTCCTTTACCCATACCATGAAACATTTATTTTTATTATGTAAAAGGGTTACTAATTAGGGTGTGAGTAAAACTCAATAGGCCACCACCAAAAGCGTCCTTAAAAATTCTAGTTAATAAATGTGTTTCATGAATATGAATTGAAAATAGAGAAAATAAATAAATAACCTATCACTCTATAGAGTGATCAGTATCCATAAAACAAGTGATAATACTTGTTTATAATGGTTATAGAATGGGACTATATAACTATGGTCTGAATAGACCTTAAGGATGGACAATACATCACTCATTATATAATAGTTAAGGTGAATGAGACATCAACAAATGAATACCAAAGGAGAATGAGTCATCACCCATTTAGTAAGGCATCACCAAACCCAGGTGGACATTACACAACCACTATCCTTGCTCAGGTGGATGATATGCCACACTTTTATATCTTGGGTGTAAGAAACACCACCAAGACATCCCAATTAGGTGGATAATAAACCATCAATATCACCCTCTATGTGAATGGCATGTAACACCCCATGATTTTGAAATAGGAACCATATGTTATAGAGAATATATGACATGAAACACTTATCCTAGATGAGAATATAGTAAACCATGATTTTAAAATATATTTCTTTTTAAATAAATTCTATTTTTCAATATCCTGTGTAAAATACAACCTTGAGTCTGAAAGAACCCTAATATAGAATAACAATATAACCTAGCCATTAAATTAGTGGGTATGAAAATGAATAACTAAATTATAAAAATTATATTATTTATAAATGTATGAAATGAATTCAATGGTTACCTATTGATTTGAAATAAAATAAGAACCAATTGGAAGGAGAATAAGTTTTATTTGAGAAACAATATTTTTCTAAAATGATGTTTAGTCATCGTTTGGAAAAATAATTTAAAATTAATTTTTAACACCTTAAAAAAATGTATTTTAAAAAATTAGATTTATATTTAAATAGTAATATCAAAATTTAATTTGGCTGAAACATTGGAATTTTTTTGAAAATATTGATCTTTTAGTGAATAATGAAAAATAATGATTTTTACACAACTATAAATAAATTAAATATTTTAAAAGGAAAATTTTAATTTTAATTTCAATTAAATTAAAAAAATAAATATTTAGATATATTTAATCCAATTTATTACATTTTCACAACTTTTATAGTAAATGTTACAATAAGTCTATTTCTGGGGTTAAAAACACATTTATCTTAAACCTATAATAAAGTTAATAATTTTTCGCAATTTTAATAAATTAAAATAACTCCTAATGAAGAATTATTTAAGTTAAATTTATATATTATACATATAAAATTTTAATTTAAAATTAATATAATGATAATTTCTATCCATTAATATTAAACCATCTTTTCCTTGAGAAAAACGTTTCTTAGAAATTAATTTTTTATCACATCCATGGGATTAATTTTTAAGTAAATTAAACCTATTTTATCAATTGAAATTCAAAAAATAGATACCATATTTTGAATTATAATAATTAATATTATATAATAATTTCAACATAATTTTATCCCAAAACCAATAGTAAAAATAGTAAATGTTAATTACTGCGGTTAAGGTAAAAACGTGTTTACCAAGATGTTAAACTAAGAAGATAAGGTTTAAAAAGACTTATATAATTAGAAAACCCCAATTATATTTCCATATATTGATTTTATAGAATCTTATTATCTTGAATGATATATTGTTTAAGCTTTTTTCAAGAGAAAAATGTGCATATCACCTTTTCTTTTCACAAATTCAAATTCTGTCCTCTCCCCCACTTATAAAAGGACACCCCTCTCATCTCCGCTTCACACATTCAATACCATTTATTTTAAGTAATAACTTCCAAAATATCTTCCATACCTATGTAACCACATCTCAGAGTCCCTATATTATTTAGGAATCCTACTGAATAAGGTTTCAGATATAACCAGAAGTGGATCTCAAAAGAATAGGTAAAATTTTTAAACAAGCCTATTTGTTTAATTTTTTTTTATTAAAAACTATTTAAATAATAATAAACTATTATAATATAATAAAAACAGAATAACCTATATAGTTATATTTTTTCATTTTATTTTTATAATTCAAATCCTACTATACTTCAATCAAGTGGATAAAATGTCGATTATGTGTATTGTAGAATACCACCTCACAAACTAATGTAATTACTTTTCCATAACCAAATTTAGAGGATAGATATAATGATGGATTTAAGATATTTATGTGATATTTATAAAACTATAATATTTTTTTAAATTACGATATATCATATACATTTTAACATCCCATTTCATGGGGGTTACAATAACTTCACACATATTTACAGTAGACAACCTCCTCGCAAAGAGATGCAATTTATTTTTCACCTACACGTTACATGGAAGGTAGTGAGGATAAAGTTAAAGAATATATCTGGTTTTTAATAACAAAAATACATATATATGTTTTATATCACATATTACTCTCTACCTTCCCATCCATTTGAAAATAATAATGTTTCTCGTGCGTATGTGTGGAGTGCTTCCCCCACATATTGAGGTGAAATGTTTTTCATTTTACTTTCAAATGGATAGTAATAAATATATAAATTATTAATAATATATATATATATATATGAAATTATAATTTTTATTTATTTGTGATTTTATATTTATTTTTCTATCATTCTAAATGTTGAGAAAAATGGAAACAACATTCATGCGTATTTACAGTCCACCATCTCCAGGAAAAGTGTAATCCATTTTATATCACTCCCTTTTAAGGATTACTATAAATAAATATATAATTAATACATATGATATTAATACCATGGTTAAATTTTTTCATATTATGTAACCATGATCACTATAAATGGGCAAAAATTACCGAACCAAAAAATATATGAAAAATGTAGTAGTTATTAAATGATATAGTGAATTTAACAAACTATTATTAATGAATGTGTCATAACATACTATAAGGAAATAATATATGATATAAAAAATATAATTACTTTCATTTAATATATTTATAATAAACATATATTTTTTATATATGAGTTTCTAACACATATGGAAGTAGTTGAACCTGAGGTAAGGGTTTCTCATCTCACTTTTACTTCTGAGAGATATATGTAATATTCACCACTTATTTCTTTTTTATGGCACATATACTACACATTTGATATGTTATATATTGAATATATTTATATTAATTGTATTTTATGTTTAAATGTATCTTATTTAATTGATGGGACTTATGATCAAAAGTTACCAATGTGGTAAGGGTTTATTTCACAACCTCATCATTATTCTAGATTGTATATTTCTATGTCTCCCATGGGGGAATTATTTTATATATATATCTTAAACATAATATTTTTCATTCTATATTTATTATTTAATATTTCATGTATTAGTACCATTTTCACCTCTTTGGTACATAATGTGATTGAAAAAATGTTTTTATAAAAATCTGACATTATTTCTCTCTTTGGTAGGAAATCCATTTTAATCCAAATCTGTGTTCTCTAAAAATGATTCCAATAATGTTTTTAACATTATAAAAATTATTTATAAAGAAAATTTTCTATATTTTTTAATTTCTAATATTAATTTTTAAAGGAAACTTCATTTCATTTTCCAAATAAAACAAGTTTGGGTGTTACTGAAATTGTAAAAGGAATCTTTGTTTTTCTTAAACAACCTGTATAGAATTTCCCTAAATCCTAAAAATTAAATGTTTTAAAGATTTTTTTAATGTTTAATATTTAAATTTAAAATAATACTATTTTCAAAATTTTTGTGAAATTTTATTTTTCAATGATGATTTTCAAAATTAAAAGGATATTTTCTTCAAAAAATTTTAATGTATTTTTATATTATTTATATTAATAAACAAAAAACCTTATTTTACCTTATGATCCATTGATATTATATTTTCATGATACCATCATTATTATTTCTGTTTATATTTTATGATTAATTGACTAGGATATTCTAATTTTATACCATTCACTATACAACACTAGTTGGTTTATGATTATGTTTATTGGTTGGGGAAAGTATTAACATTTTGTATAGAATTTTTTCTAATACAAATTTTTATCTCAATAAGGTCTACCCCTTGAATATTATGAATTAATTATAGTTAGTAAGTGATATAAGATGCCCTCTATATCCACTCGATACATTGGTAGGTCTCATGATAAAAACAGGCTTTGTTTTTTTTCCTTGTACATACCCATTTATGTGAAATGTATTGGCATGATTCCTTGATGGTATGGTTATTATGTTTGACATTATAAATCACCTCATTATAAGATTAGTTATTGATGTTCCATTTGATTATTCAATTAGTAAGAATAATCGTGGTTATGTTTCAGGCATATGTGATTACTTATATGGAATTGTTAAATCATCACTTATTTATACCATATTATTCTCAAGTAATTGATTGAATGACATGTTTTTTTGTAATTTACCTTGACATATTGATTATGAATTATAAATTCATGACATATTCCAATTTATTCATAACAATACTGATCAATAGAGATCACCCCTTTCTTATTTTTCCTTTCCCCAGGATGTCAAGAATTATTTTTATGATTGATATGAATTGATATACTAGAAGAAGTATAGATGATCTCGAATAAAATAATTTGTTGTTTTTATGATTTCAAATGCATGTGAAATTATGTATGTATCTAGATACCCAAGAGTATTTAACTATTTAGTCATTAGGGATGTGATTCCTTATATATTATTCCAATATAATAAAGTGAACAATAAATTTAAGCTATTGTATTTCTTGTATTTGTATCTTTTATCATAGGTTTTTAGTAAAAAAATTGTAACCAGATTTTTGAAAACATTGATTAGAGAACAAAAGTAAAACATTTAATTTTAGGATAAAATTTGAACAATATCCTATTGTTTTTTAATGCATGATATTTTTTGGTTTTTCCTACTGATATATTCCTATCTAGATATTATATACGGACATTGTTCTTGAATAGATGCATCTATGTGTAATAAATCTAAAAAAGGAATGTTTGGAATGTCATGAGCTGTATAAGGTACATGACAATGGTCCTTACTCTAAACTTGGATTGAAACACCTGGGGAATATTTTTAGCTAAATTCACATTATTTTACAAACCATTATGAAGGATTCGAAAAATAATTTTAATATTTAAAATCATTCCCAATGAATTTTTTATGATTTCAAGATTAGATTTGAATAAAATTTTCAATTTATGTTAAGTGATTCAATATTTTTGGGAATATACATGATGTTTCATAATTTTATGATATAATCCAGTGTATACCATTAATTAGTAATAGATCATAGTGGATGAAATGTGAGATTTCTCAATGCACATAATCCATGTAGGGATTTCCATCCTAGGAATGATAATGGAGTTGGAGCTGGATATATAGTTGGAATTGATCCAATTATTACTATATTGTGGTAGCTAACTCAGTTTATGAGGAATAAAATTTCTCATATATATAATCTTGCTGATACACCACATGGTGTAGCATGGTTGTACCAATTTATGCATCAAAAACCTTTATCATTCAATACAACTATGAATCCATTTTTGTAGATGAGGAAAGGATAAGTTCCTTAGAGAAGATATTTCATTATAAGGGAAGTAATTAAATGGAGAAATATGTCTTGGATGTTCATCATCTCCAGGAGGATGTAAATTAATTATGGTTATGGAATAAAAAATCTATGAACGGAGAAGAAACAAAAAACACATAATGAATAGGTGTTATGGTGATCTTCATAAAAAAGTATTCTCTTCTTGAGGAGTGAGTCGAAATGGAGAGGAAATTATTTAGCCCTAGAGAAATGTAAGTGTAACATATTTATAAGCATGATGAAAAATTTACACGATTATTAAGGCATTCTATATACTATGTATGCAATACAAAGGGAAATACTAACCATTTTTTAATGGCCTTAATCCAATTCTTCCAAGGGTACAATTCTCCCAAAAACATCTTATCATACGAATATGTGGTATCATATGATATCAAGATAGAGATAAAATCATCCAAATTGTGCTTTATTTATTCTTGGTGGTGATGTTTCATACATTAATCTCTCATATGTTTATCTAATGACTTTCCATGAATGGTTTTAATGAATTCCCTATATTTTATAATTGATTTTTTCCATATTCTTATTGATTTGAATATGGATTGATTTAAAGGAAAAAATGATCATTTTGATAAATACATTCAAATTAAATGATTAATAAATCCTGTTTTTTAAAAACTAGAGCTAATGGTTTCATGTTAAAATATATTTTATAGATTCATAGTGTTACCCTACTTGTAATTTTACTCATATTATACATACAACTCAAGGAGTTTACATATTTTGTTTTGTATGATTCAAGTATAGTGAAGGGTTTCATGTATCTTGATAACATATCATTGTTTATGTCACTTGGTGGTTTGGGATGGTTGTGATGAGTGGTAACATGAAGACTTAATTTTAGTTTATTTCAGATTTTTTCATTTTGGATTTGTTTATTATCATTTTTATGTAGCCCTTATTCCAAATTTTACTATAATTGCTTAAAATTAAATTTTTATACTTGACACATATCCTTTAGTTTTTTAGGGTTATGTAATTATCAATTTTTTTATTGATACCCAGGTTCTTATATCCATCCTGTGAAAATCAGGAACATGCCATGAGCCTTGTAGAAGGGAATCATGGTTATTGTATCGGGTCTAACTAGGACATTTCACTAAATAAATTGTATTAGATCATACTAGGTTTTCTATAGGGTGTTCAGAATATTTTATTATTATCTTTTTGAATCAGGTAGTATGTGTGAGATTGTGATTGACCAACTCTATTTCATGCATGAAATTGAGTTACCATGGTTGGTTGTGTATTTTTTATAAAGACATAATCTTTATTTTGTGATTATTAAAATGAAAAATGGAATGTTTATTTATTGTTTTTGGTTGTAATTTATTAGGTTTCTTGATATTTATTTCTTTGATTGGATATATATTTATATGATGCAATTCTTGACTACAAAAAGAAATTTTGAGTATTTTATTTTTTATCGGGTGTTACTAATATTCCTATAGTGTTTATGGCATTGATAAAATAGACCTCCCATATATTCTTGGACTCTTATGTGGTTATCTTTGTAGATGCTATTTTTTATATATTCCATGTTGATGATAGAAAAAATGGTTAATTTGGATATAGTTCTCAGAACTCTGAATGAATATTATTTATTTGGAAAGATTTATAAATGTTATTTTTTTCTAAGAAGTGATGTTTCAAGGACACATTATATTTGAGAGGGAAATATTTGAAGACATTGAAAGGATTCAGGTGGTATGTCATGGGAAATAAATTAGAAATGGGTTATATATTTGGATCTTCTAGGGTATGGATGGTTGTTACACGTGTTTTGTTAAGGATTTTTCTATGCTTTCTCTCATATGCATTATTTTACATATAAGGGTGTTAAGTTAGAATTGAGTGATATGTATTAATGATCACTGTAGTAATTTAAGGTGAGGTTGACTTTTACTAAAGTTCTAATTCTACATTATTTGGTTTGGGTTATGATTTTTTGATGCCTTAGGTATGATATTTGGATGTGTTCCGATAAAAGGAATGTAGCTGGTGGCATATAGATGAAACTGACTATAACCTCATTAGAAAAATTATCCTATCCATGATCTCATGTTTTTTGTAGTGATTAATTCCCTCAAGAAAAGGTTTCTCAATATCTTTAGTTATCAATTTCTTATATATTATGATCATAAGATATGGTGTTTTAAATTTTACTTTGAGGGATATGATCCTATGTGAAAGTTTAAGGGATTAATAACTTTAAGCTATGAATTTTTATATTTCATACACACATGGTAATGGAATGTGGTCACCAATGCATTGATTAGGAAATTACTAACCCATTATTTAATTGAATTAGTGGAACAATGTTATTTAATGGGTATATTCACTAAGATACACATGGATGAATATAAAGATATTAGAAAGGTGTTCATTGAATGTGTTGTAGCTAAATTATTTTTTGATGATGAGATTTATTATGGATAAGAAACATACCATGATTACAATTTTTTTGGTGAAATTCTTTTTTGTGAAAAGACATTGGGATACTCATCTCAATCTCATAATGGTGTCTTGTGTTTCTGAGGAATATTGGTCATTATGATATCATTGATGATAATGTTGATGGATAGTAGAAATAGGTTTAGTAGGGTTATACCAATTAAAACAACCAATACTTATTAGGATTTGAGACATCAGTATTGGTGGACATGGATTAGGTGGTCAATTACAGACATTGTTTCATGATACCTTACCATACTTAAGAATAATATGAAGCAATAGATACCTACTAGTTTGTTATATCCTTTAACCAATCCATTACTTAAGTGAGATATGATATTCCGGGAATTTATTATCAGTTAACACTAAAATACTATTTGTAATAATGTGTTTTGAATGATCAATAATATAATAAAAAAACCATCTCATTTTCTACCTATAAAGTAGATAATGAAGGTTAATGATCTTACGAACCTATATGTGATATATACCATGAATCTCTATGGAGTTCATAATACTATTTTTTTCTAGAAGATATCTATGATTTACATCCATGTATTAAAATGGTTGAAAAGTGTAAATGGGTTTCTAGTTGACGTTATGAACATCATATCACCATTTTATGGATGTAAATATTAAGTGATCTATTAAAATATTTAAGGATATGATCTAGACACGCATGGTTAATTTCAATGGGTATTGGGAAAATAATTTTCCCTCATTTGAGTTATCCTTTAAAAACAATGTTAGACCCATAGTGTAATTTAGTGAGATATTAATTAGGGGTAGGAATTAGGGAATGAAACTCATTTGCGTTTTGACACATACCTATGAAACTATTGTTGTCCTAAATGATGTTTACCTCATTTTTTTGTATTTCCACTATTTTGTTCGCATGTTACAAGGTTATTGGATTAACTAGTGAGCTGATCTTAGCCTTATTCAAATATGATCGATGATCGTTCAGTATAGATGCTTTGATTATCATCTAAAAAATTTAAGAAAATCACTTAGGAGACATGAATTTTACTTAGTTAACCCACATTTTTCTATTTCCAAGTATAACACACTGATATTTTTTCAATGTTCAAACATCCATTAATCTTCACTAGTATTTTTTATATAATGATTCATCTCCGGTCACTATATGCATGTCTCACACAAATTACTAGATTTAGGGTCTGGATCACTACCAACCTAGGGTCACTCCCTTTTCCTCTCCATTTTATTACTAATTTAGGAGGAAATAGTTTTTGTCTCATAGGCAAATACATATATTCACTATTTGATAGTTGATTCACTGATTAAGGCCCATTGATCTTCAATTTTATATTTCAAAAACTTGTTTTGAATACAAAATTGTAGTATACTCAATTTACCTATTTAAATAATCTTCATGCAATACCAAATAACTTTGGAAAATTAATCAAGAAGTTCTAATAGCATTATTTTTTGTGAAACATAAAAGTTTCATTGAACCTTTTCACCTCTTTCACAAAAACATTCCTTCAATAAGTGAAACTTCTTAACTTCATTGAACTCAAACTCTTTCATGATACTCAAAACCCTTTTTGGGGATTTATAAACATTCATGAAATCACTTGGTTAGATTAACAAGTTTTCATTCTTCGAGGAACATATGTTCACATGAATCATTCATATAAGAAAAACCGTTGCGAAACTATTTTCTAAATTAATAAGATTCAGATCTTCAATAAGAAGGGATAATTCAAATGAGGGGGTTAGTGACCTATTTATAAAACTTGTTTCCCCTTCATGAATCTTTTCTAATCACCACGTAAATTTTATGAAACTATGAATACATGTTCATGACACTCCCTTTTTTCAAAACATCTGGGAAAATTTCCATTCCCAAAACTTCTCATAATAGCCTTAATTATCGTCCCTTTTCATTAATAAAACTACTAGAAATTGTGTAACTTATATCCCATTTATTTAATGGCTCAATAGTCTTCAAAAAATATCTAAAACTTCACTGATGACATATTACATGAATTCCATAGTTGTTACATATTTTTATGATGCAATCCTATAAATCTATCATTCAAAAAACTTGTAACTTCTCAACTTTAAAATATAATGAATTCTATTCAGTTGATATATTTTCCTAAGGAAGTACTATAAATCCATATATCACAAAACCTTTCCCTTCCTTTGAATTTGCGACCCCAAAAGTTTCACAAACAATGGTAAGAAATTACAACTTGTACACAAATTGTTTTAACACATCCATAACATTTGAACCTTTTTCTTGATTATTTGCTAATATACCTTGTCAAAAATCATTCTAAAACCATAAATTTATCTTTCTCATGATGCTTCAATAAATTTTCACTCTTATTTTATCAATAGAATTAACTAATATCTTAGTATGATCTGAATGAACATTTTATGTTCTTACATTGCTTCATGCACTCAACCACATTACCTCTATTAGTAATATCACTATCTCATGCAATCTTTGACATGGGAAATAGAAAATCCAACCATAATAACCACACCAAATCAATAGAAACACCTCATCCAACACATAATCTCACCAAGGATGATATTGATAGGGTTGACAATAAATGAAACAAAAAAAATGGAAACACTAATTCTCATTGGTTCCCAAGAAATAGTTATTAGTATTATATTAAAATGGATCCTTTTAATGAGTTATATGATAAACCTTGTAAATAGGTTTTATTTTGGGTAGATTTGGAAGATAAGTATTTAGTTGGATCGATTCTTATCAAAGAGATGAAAAGAAAAGTGAATTTAATCCAAAGAGGCAAGAGATAAATAAGATACACCTAATATCCAATTTAGAACATTGTCTTTTCCTATTGTATTTTTCATTAGTTTATCATTATTTTCTCAAGGATTCACTTCATTTGGTACATCATCATTTGGGGAGATAGGGTAATATGGAACTAAGGATTATTGAACCTTTTGAGATCATCTATCATCTTGAAATATGTAATACCAGCTTCACTTACCATATCTCTTAACATCGATTCAAGACATGTTTTAGGTTTCCTAGCTGATGAGGTGTCAACCAGATCCTACTCATCTAATAAAATTGGAAGATATTGATCTATATCATGAAACCTATGTATTTAAAATAAAATTTTATATTATGTATTTATAAAATAATGATATGGATTGTAAATTATTCCCATGTTCTATGTAATATGAAATTGAAGATGAGATATTCACAATACAGTGAAGTGTGGACCACTGATGATATAGTGTTGGCCTTATCTCCTTTCTAATCTAGAATCATGGATTCCATTTTGGGGATAGAATGTGTCTTGGTGTGGAAAATTGTGAAACCCTCCACGTAGTAGGTATGTTTTATTTGACTATATTCATTTTTTAATTCATGTTTAGGAAGTTTTGACGGATTTATAGTGCATTAAACAAAGTTATAGGGTTCTCTAGGTGCACCACTATAATGTCCTGAACTATGTGCCACATAATGGTAACCCAGACTAGTTAATTACATGACCTCAAGGGAGTCTCACTATACACTGTAGGATTCCTAATAGTTAAATGGTTCTATAAAAGATAATGGGGATACTATACCCACATTGTTAAAGTGGAACAATATAAAAAAACCTGAACAATAATTAAGATAATACTATAATTAAAAAATAACAATGAAACTTTTTATAATAAGATGATACTGAAACTGGGTATAAGCTAAAAAAACATAGTAAATAATGTTTCATGACATATAAGTGTAAATATTTAAATGAAAACAAAAAATTAAAAAACATTGAAAACTCCAAAGTGGGTCCTGACATCATATCCAATTCCCTAATCCATTTTCCATCCTAACTTCTGAATTAGCCATCTATCATAGAGTTATTTCCATTATCATGTGTTGCAACCATGAATTCTACTTGGGTACCAATCGGTGGACTGATTAGGTTGTGAGTAAAACCCAAGAGTGTATGATTTTTTACAATTAGTAGAAGAAAAATAAAAGTAAATAGGTTTCAAATTTATTATTCTTTAGTTAACCACATTGTTCCTCGGGTTCATGGTGGCACCAAGCCAATAATACCTACTGTGACCCACACCTATGTTTTAACTATACACAATAGGGATGTTAAAATTTATTATTTCATGGGATTTCATTATTCAAATTAAATATAATTTCATTTCAATACATTGTAAAATTAGTCTTGTTACAATTATCAAGGATTATTGGAGAGTTTGTAAAAATTCTTTATCTTGGGTACTAGGAGAATTAGTCTAATGATGAAATCGTGGGAAATTAGAAAATCCATCCAACACAAAAATATTAGGTACATAGAGTATCATTCCAGCACTAATTCACATGCATACATCGAGGGTCTTGAGCATCAGCTTGGCCTCCCATAGATGAGGAGCATCTTTCCAACACCCACATCTCATTGGTCAAATATAAATTTGAATGTTAAATTTCAGTAACCCTTTTATCAACAATTCTCAACCTAGTGAACCATTACTTTTACTAATCTTGAGCATTAACATCATTCCAACCCCTTAACCATTTTTCAAATTATAATGAATAATCTCATAATGCATTAATGTTTTGGGTTTATTCCAATAATCATTATAAAATTTAGCACACAAACACATTAAAAACTTGTTCAATTTCATAAACCATTAAATTATCATTTCTCAGTCCATAGTAATCATTTCATGGAAAATTGGAAATCCACATGGTTTTCCATTATCCTAGATCTTATAATATCCAATGGATCAAATGATATTTGATAAGGATCTCTCAAATTTATGGTATTCAACAAAATTTTCTAATTAGAATAAATATCAATAAATAGAAATTCAATTATACAACATAAAAAGGTATCATATCAACATAATAATAATTTGCTTGTAGACCACCAACCTCAAGGTCATTAACAAATGATCACCCAACCACATCCCTTAATTTGAGTTAAAATGGTCAGAAATGAAGAAGAACACTACAGTCCTCAAGATCGTTCCATGGATCCCCTTTTATTGAATAAATATAACAATAAAACATCACTATTATTACCATGATACATGAATATATCCACAATAGATTTGATAAAAGGTTTTGTAAAAAAGAACAAGATGATATCAATGATGAACAACCAACTGTGAAAAGCCCTATGAGATTCCAACAGTGTTGTTACCATATTTTTTGTGTTGTACATTGGGTGGGTCACATCATTTGGTAAATCCATATAACCTATTTTATTTAATGAAAATTGGGTGCATAACGTTCTGGGGAGAACAATACAGTTTGATCTAACTATTCACCAACTGTGAAAAGCCCAATGAGATTCCAAAATTCTTAAAATTCACAGTAAAATATGATAAATAAAAACCCAATAAATGTGTGATAAAAATTTATAAAATACCTAAAACTGATAATGAGAAATCTTAATAATGGTTTGGAACTTAAAATATCCCCACCTTATAACAACTCATCCTTGAGCTACACTCCTAAGAACTATGAAGCTTTCCAGGTGAAAATTTTGGGACATTGGGACCACTTAATTGATTACCTATCCCATGTTTGTTCTTGAGCACAACTATGCATAAATAACTCTCAGAGAAACTATATTTTCCAACCCTATATAACATTCAAACTGTGATCAAAACACATGAATAGAATTATCCAAAAAGGATTAATCAACTCAAGCTCAAAATCATCATCATGTATAATAAGAGAATTGTTGTGGGACATTTTTGAATGTTTGATGCAGGAAAAACAGTGTTCATAACATCATTCCTCTATGGAATATCAAATTCATATTCCACTAGTTTTTTTGGCTCTATAATCTCAAACAGTATAGAAAAAAGTGTGCCAACTTTTCTGGAATTCAAATACTAGAGTACCCAATATTGGAAACACCCGAAGGAACACAAAATAACCCATTGTAAACTCAATAGGTTGATGAAATCGATCAACATAATACGTCTGTCTACTTTTTGTTGTATCCATACATTTTTGAATCAACTAATCCTATTTAGATGACTCATACACATGACTCAATCCCCATAACTCTGACTCACTTTCCTCTATCCAACATAAAGATGATCTATATGTCCTACCAAAGAGTGACTCATATTGTGTCATCTAAATAGCCTCGTGATAATTTTTATAGGTAAATTAAACCAGTTCTAAGTGATTCTCTTAAGAACCAGCAATATCTTGTACTCATACGAGTAACATATCTTCTAACAACTCAATAATATGTTATAATTATCTGTTTGTATGTGGGAGAAAAGATATTCCCAAAAATAGATAAGTACCAAACTTATTTTGAAATCCTTTTGTGAAGTGAGAAGTAAAATTTGGATCATGATCTGAAACTATACATCATTTCCCCCATGTAAAATGTACTATCTCACATATATATGATTCTTCCAAATGATAAACCATGAATGATTACTTAATTTGGAAAAATGGGCCATTTTTTCAACATGTTCACAATCAAAAATATCATGTCATTATTTTAAGGGATTCATTGTAGATCCAATGAAAAATATATGGTAAAATCATCTCACATCCATTCTGGGATTGTAAATAGTTGTAACGAACCACCATGTCACTGTTGATCAGCCTTCACGAACCACAATTTCATACATGTAGGCACAAAAATATAGGCATGAACATAGAAAAATTATCATCATTGTTAACCAAATCAAAATGTGACCCCATACCTTCTAGTATTTCCCTCAATAACAAACACTCTATAACCTTACATAATCTATCAATGATTTTTATCATAAGTGTAGATTCCACTAATGAGGAAATGAGGTTCAAGTACTCCTCAAACTCCTTAAAATCTATATGTATCTCATCTAACAAATCCATATTCTTTACCTAAAAAATGGACACATGGAATTACCAAGTCTATGTCTTTTTTCACATAGTGTTTGAGACAATGTTTCATTTCTCAGGTGTATTGGCTATATCACTAGAAAATGACCACATAAAATCAACCCATCATCACTTTTAGAGATTTAAATCTTATTTTGAAAATATTCAAACTTTTTTGGTCAGTATACTGAATAAACATTTTGACACAATATGTAATTACCCCAACACATTAAGGCATAAAATACTATGGACAAATAATAATCTTGTGTAGGGTAATTCTATTTGTGTGGACTCAAATATTGGGATCAATATTCGATGAATTGATCACTCGACATCAGCAGTACCCCAACTATAATCCCAAACACATCATAAAAATTTCATACTCCTCTCGCATGTCGGGTATGATCAAAATCAATGTTGTGCCCAAATTCTTTATTTACACAAATAAGGAATTATCACATTCCCTAGAATATTTAAACATGATACCATTCTTTACCTGTCCCCAAAACATCACTACCATTCTTGAAATTCCTTGGATTAATTTGTTCTAATATCCCTAAAATCACAAAAAAAAACTATGGACATCATTTTTTTTGGATTCTCCCATGAAACAAGAACCTGATATTTCCCTTGGCCCACGAACACATGTTCTTCAAAGACACTGTGACCAAATTAATAGAAATATTTAATCAATAATTGAAACATATATATATTGTTATATATCTTATTCTCTCTCAATGTACTTAGAAAAATTTCAAGATGTTTGAAATGATCGTAAGGAGTTTTGGAGTAAACTAACATGTCATCAATAAAAAACCAAAATTTGATAAAAAAGGAAGTGTTAGATACATTTCACCATAGCCATAAACATATCAATAGAATTAGTCAATCCAAAAAGAAATACAACAAACTCATATAGGCCATGCCTACTCCCTATTTTAGTTTATGGTATATCATGAGGTAGCACTATCAACTGATGTTACCCAAAACTTAAATAAAACATGGAGAACACACAATCTACCCATCATATGGTGAAATAGATTATAGATATGTGGTAGAGTATATTGGTCATAAATACAATTATATTTAACTTCATCTAGTCAAAACATAATCATAGTGTTCTATCATACTTCTTAGAAAACTAGACTAGAGAACCCTATAGTGATGTACATAGATGGATAAATTCATTACCCATCATTTTTTCTACTTGAGTCTTAAGATCTAGAATATTTTTTTTCCATTCACTATGCAAAAATATAGTCTATCTCAAATCCAAACAAAAACTCAATTTTAATATAGAAATCTCTCTTAGATAGAATCCATGATATGTACTAAGGAAACAAGTCATGAAATAAACACAACATGGGTGGAAGGACACTATTCTTTACACATACATCATCTAATTAATGTCTCTCATCCAATGTGGGGAGCCACCGCTAGTTGTTGACGATCTGGCCTCACATGGGCTTCCCAAATATCCCATTCTTTAAGATGAATATATCGATCACCCTCAGTACATGTTAAAGTTACTCTACTATGGTGAAAATCAATGTGGAATCGGTATTACACCAGCCATCCCATAGCCAAAATCTATTAAAAAACTATCATCAAATGTAAATAATGATCCCAAATTAAATGATACCCACCATGCTCAGTGGAACACCCCTTGAATAGATAGAGACCCTTTGACCATGAACCCAATGGTGTGTCAACCATTATAACCCCACATACAAACTCCACCATTATAATCAAATGGTTGAAAAGTTGAGAATATATAAAAGAATGTGAAACTCTTATAGGAAGTAAAGTACTAGAACACATAGATTCTATAAGAATTGTACCTCTGACTATCGATGCCTTAACCGTTTTATCAAAAAGTGTAGGATGCAATATATGAAACTGATTGGTACATCTACTCTATGATCCATTTTTACCTCCCCCCATATGCTACACTGTTCTATTGATATGTGAACTCTTGTCATGAAGTACCACATCCTCCACCCCTGACTGAAATAGAAAGTGGAACTCAAAATTCCCAACTGGTATGGGATATAAGACCCACTTATACCATTCTATGTCATCTTAGGTCCTCCACCACCTCCCATAGATCGAGGGTTCCTATAGTACCTCTGTATGTTTCCCATCCTTCAATAATCTTGGAACTCCACCAGTGGTTGGGGACATTGATTCTGAATGTTAACCAACCAACCAAACTGATGGTAGAACACTCAATCACCACTCAAAGTGACTTATCCTCTCTAATGGATACTCTTACTACCACAACTTTTGTGAACATTATCATGATGATGATTCCTACTCCTAGAGGACATACCTCCAGGTCATTTAGTTGAAGCCACCTATCCTACATTGGAATTCTCTTTCAGTTTCACTTATAAATGAGAGACTAATTCACTACCTCTAAATACATCTTAAAATGGAAGATATTATCATGGAACATAATCTCACTTTTACATATATCATAAAAATGTATAACCTCTTCTTCGTCATCTCTCAATAGTTATGTGCCAATGCATTGCAAGCCAGTGAAGCAACCAACATAGTCTATCACTAACATGCTTCTTTATTACAACTATATATACTTTTCCACCCTATCCAATCTTAGGGCCTTTGGGTTTATGTATTATATGAAACTCTCCAAGAAGTACATCCATACCATGCCCACCAATTTCTTTTACCAATCCGAAATATCCTACTATTTCTTTACTGTTCCTCGTTACATATAAGCTTTGTATTTGACTCTTTTCTCTAGAGGAGTATATAAATAATCCAAGATTCTATGGATAGACTCAACATAGAACTCAACTACCTTAGCTGTACCTTATCTGGTTAACATCAGAGGTTGAAATTAAAACTCCCAGGTCAGATCATAAATTTTTCACATAGCTCACCTTTAGTCTTTTTTCATGAACCACTTAAAGTGATCAATGTTCTCATGGAACTGTTATTCCATTCAACACATGGAAGGACTAGGGCCTCTTTACCTAGTAAAAAAGACACATTTCCATCCATTTAATTTTTTTTTTCAACCAAAAAACTACACCACAGAGGCATTCCCCTATATTTATAAGGAAACGTCTTAGGAAACATAACAAATAATTAGCACATTTTTACAATAGATATCATCATAATGAAAAAACAAATTATCCCGCATAAACATCCCCATGATTAAATATATGGTACAATTACTACCCTAATACATCGCTAAAATGGGTTATTATTAACACAAGGTGACACAATTTCCTTATTTATAAGTTTATGGATAGGTGTATTTACCACATTTCACCCTCTTTTAATGATTTTAAATTCATTATTCGGAACCATTTATTTTTAAATCCCACAAGTAAGGTAGAATATTTTCTTATCAAACAAAACACTCATAACCAATTCTTCTATGCTTTCCTAAAATGTTTCATGTCACATATATCCTTAAAATCTTATAATGACTTATACGTACTCAAATCTCAATCCATACCATGCCAAAAGTAAAATTTATGGAAAAAACATCACAAAAAAGAGCATCACCCAGGGTGAAATAAAATTAAACTATAACAGAAAATATAAAGAACAAAAATCCCACCCAGGAATCTTAGGGTTTCCCATGCACATGGGTATCTACTCCTATGCCCAAGATCCTAACCAATTCATGAATCGTAGTAGTCTCATATCAACAATTCCAAAATAATAAAATGAAAAAAAATAAAACCACATATGTGAGAACTTTGTAACATCCCAAACCTAGAGCCTCATACCTGTTCTTCAAGAGAGCCCATTAAGTGACCTCAAGCATGCATCCACATCCACTAGAGGCTACTGACTTTTTTTTGGGGTCTATTAAGGATCACGAGGAGACTACATCCTTTTTTATTAGAGTGATTTCGAAGAAAAATATATTAAAAATAACCAATATAATACTATTTTCAACAATAAAAAATAACCATGTAACTAATAGAATGATCAAAATCTAGGTAAAAGATGATAATCCAATGTAGTAAATATTTCATGATATATATGTTTCAAGTGTTTTATGAAAACCCAACATAAAAAATAATTGATAATTCCAAATAGGGTCCCGACATCATTAATGGTTCCATCATCCATGCCCCATCTCGAATCCCAACTGAACCATTTAAAGTAAGCATCCTCCCCTTATCAGATCATGCAATCAGGAAGTCTACTCGAGTACCAATCGGTGTCCTGAGTGTGGTGTGAGTACCACTCATTATGCCACCATAAATAGTTTCTAATGGAATATCATGTCTATAATATTATATAATAGTGTATAGAAAAAAAAATGAAAATACAAATGTAAATAGGTTACACATTTATTATTCTTTAGTCAAACATATTGTCCCTTAGCTTCACAATGAACCCCAATCCAATCATACCAGCTTCCTTCCATTATATATTCTGAACCATATACCATATGAATTTAAAATTTTAATATTTGATGGGTTTTAGTTATTCAAATTAATTATAATTTTATTTTTGGACTACAGAGCGTCAGTCCATTAACCATTATCAGAGATTATTTGAGTATTAGTTTAGCATCATTATCTCAAGTACATGGAGCATCAATCTAGTAAAAATATCAAGAGAACATAGATCATCATTAGTGTAAAAAAATATTTATAACTTATAGAAATATCCTAAAACCAATTCACATGAATTAATCAGGGTCCTAGAGCATCATTCTGGACACCTATAGATGAGGAGAAACATTCCAATGGCCACATTTCACTATTCACATTTACATATCAAGGTTTAACATTAATAATCAATTTTAAACTATTATAAACATAGTGAAACATTTAATTTACCAATCATGAGCTTAAAAATCATTTCAAATACTTAACCATTTAAACCAACTATCATGATTAATATCAAAACTCATTAACCAAGAGAGTTTAATCGAACAATCTTTATATAGGTTAAAATGGAAAGACATTCAAAATTGGGTTATGTTCATAAACCATTTAGTTACACCTTTTTATTCTATAATTATAATTTCAATAAAATTTCACACACCCCATGGTAATTAGAATATAGAACACCTACCTTTAGGTTTATGACAAATGATCACCCAACTATAGATCATAATTCAATGTAGAACACAAAAAATGAAGAACTTCACTATGATCCTCAATATCATGGCTTGGATATCCACTCAATTAGTAGATACATCCATAAAACATGAAAATTCATGGAAAAGAACATAGAACTATACAAAATAGATTTGATCTAATGTTTTCAGGAAAACATATAATAGATCTAGGAAGAACGACCAAGAGTGAAGACATACCTATGAATCAGAATATACAACACTTTTTTAATCCTCAAAAAATTTCTTTCAGGTTTAAGGGAATTACCCTTCAATACATGGGAGTAAAATGAGTTTTGAAATAGATGTTGTTAGGAAAAAATGAGTCTTTATTATTTTATTTTGGACTATATCCACAAATTTTGGGATTCTAGCTGTACACATCATGGTTAAGACAAACGATTTGTAAAACCATGTGCCTACATTGAAGTGATAAATTCTCCAGTCAAAACCACAACACAGTTTGATCAAACGGGCATAAAAATTGTGCAATAATCATATTTTTTACCCTATGTTTACCATTACACAATGGGGGGGTTTCAATGTTTTATAAAACAATATTCCTCTTCCCATGGAACAAAATGGGTTGCATGGTTTCCAAGAGAAAACCACACGATTTGACTTAACCGTGCAAAAATCTTGAAACCACCTTTTGGATTCCAAAAATTTTCGAATTAGAAAAAATTACCCAAATAAAGAAAAAACCAATGATTGATAAAAAGGAAAAAATATTACATAAAAATGATTATGATATGTATCACGAATTATGTAGATCTTATAACCACTGGTAGGACCATGGGGTTGTATAGGGAGTCTTATTCTTTGAAACATCACGTGTTCCATAGGAAGGACCAACACACCTGTGGTGGGGTGTGTTCTGAAGGATATTATTCATGAGTTATTATTATAGAAAATTGATTGAGTGTAAACCCCCACATCATAGTGGTAGGTGTGGTCAGTTCAAAAGGACTATGGTTTTCTCACTACAACATGGTATGTCACTATGTTAGGTTTCCCAGCCTTGGTTTGATTGAGGTTACCACACCCTGGTGGGTGACAGAAGTCTATGATAATGGATTTTTGAGAATTATAAAATGATTATTTAGATACTTATATTATATAGTAATTTTAACTTCTTAATGAAGATACATGTTTTAATTTTTAGGGGGTGTTCAATGCATTACTAACAAAAATTACCCTCTTTTAATCCATTATCCTTATTCTCTTATTGTGGTTTATAATCCAGTTGATTTTAAGAAGGATTCTATGAACTATTTATTTATTGAAATGTATATTATGGTGATCCATTATTTATTATGTATGTCCTAACTGGTCTAGTCGTGGGAGTATCTTATCCTCTTCTCTCCTAATTTTTTAAGGTGACTATGTTCCCTCCATTATGGTGATAGGTGTATCTATATAATAGTTCTTTCTCATAGAGGACCTCATCATTAATTAAATTCGTCTAGTTTTACTTATGAAAATTATTTATTTTATATCTAAAAGAGTTTTTGTAATGTTTCATATTTAGGGGAATAATAATTTTGAATGGATTTTTTATTGAAAAATAATTTTATGAATTTCATATGTTTCGTGGAATATGTCAATGATGATTTTGAATCTGAGATATATTTTATAGAATGGGATTTGAAATGTTTTATATTATAAAAATGATTTTTATAAAATCTTAGAAATTATTTAAATGAAATTTTGAAGTAATATTCACTTTGGAACCATATGTATATCAGGTTATGGACATATGTAAACTATAGGGGGTTTAGAACCACAAGGGGTTACAGTTGTCATACCATAGATTATGGTAGGACTTATTATTATTATCATTATTAACATTATTCAAATCTAGTATTCCAAACATGTCACAATTATGTATTTCCATAGTCTAGAGCCTAATTGTTCTTGTTTTTATTCACAAGGATGATGTATCAAGACTTGATTTCTTAAATGTTTTTATTATGAGTTTCCATAGATAGTTTTGGCTTCTCCCTTATATGTTATAATTCATGTTTATTTCCATATTCATATGGGTTTGAATATATACTATTTTAAAGAAAATTAATGGATATTTATGAATTGTTTTGATAATAAATTCCCTATAAATCTTATTTTAAGCTAGATATAATGACTTAATAACAAAATAAATTGTAAATATTCATGGTGGTATTCTACCAAGCCTTTATCTCACACATTTCATACACAATGGTGTGTATTTAGATTTGGTTTTGTATGATATAGGTAAAGGGAAGTGTTTTATGTTAGTGAAAAACAACATTTGGTTAAATTTTCATTCTTGGTTGTTTGGGATGGTGGTGACTGATGGTCACTTGGAGACATTGTTTTGGTTTATTTTCACATTCATCCTTTTGAATTTTTTATTTTTCATGGATATTTATCTCTTATTATATGACATAATATAATTTTTTATCTTTCTATTTTAATATATGATACATGTTCTATTGTTTTTGGGTGAAATAATTCCCATGATTTTCCATATTGATACTCGGGTGCTTCTTGCCTACCCATGGTGATCAGAATGGTTCTACAGAACTTGTAGTGGGTATATTGGGTGATGTGTTAGGCAGACCTGTTTCTGTTCATTACAAAGGTGGTATACTTGTAGCATTATCCTAAAATAAAAATGATTCCATAATTTTATTATTCAAATAATAATGTTAGTAACATAAATCATTTCTACGGGACATGATCATGGTATGAAATAAACAATAAAAATTACAAATGAAAAAAATGAATTATCATTCGATGCCAAATATTGATCGGAATGGAGTGACGAAGAGATAGTTGAACAAAGAATCCAATAAAACGTCTTAAATAAACAATAACAATTACAAATGAAAATAAAATATTATCATTTAATGACAAATATTAATAGGAGAGAAGTGATCAAGAGAGTTTTGAATTAAGAATCCAATAAAAACAATTATATTTAGAATAATCTTTAAACAAATAATCTTATTTATGATTTTAAATGTTAACTAATGTAATAGATATAAATATTTTTTTACTTTTAAATGGTTTTGTAATGGTAAAAAAAGAACCTAGTAAATACATTTTATAATAACTTTAAATTTTCAAACAATTTTACTCACACAAAATATTATATAAATATTAATGATATAAGTTCACTATCATAGTTATTTTATAGACACAATTTATATATAGAAATTATAATGTAGAGTTGTGAAAAAAAAAATTTGAAATTTTTTTTATAGATTAAGAAAAATAATTTCACACACAATGGATTATTTGAGAAATAAGAGGGTCAGTTACAATATGAAATGTATTACTCCCTACATTAATGTAACCCACTTCTGAATATGTTTATTACAAAAATAAATTGATCCATAACTAGGATTAGGTACAAATAATTAAAAATCATAAGGACATCAAGGCTATGAAAAAACTTATTACAATATTATTTGTGGGACTAAAAATGAGAATAAACTCAAGGAAAGAGTATAAAAGTATGTTTCAATGAGGTATAGGATTATATTCTTACAAGTATTGAAATAAAATAATCACAACTTGAAAGAAAAGTAAAATTAATATAAGATTAAGTGAGGTTATAGGAAGCTTTAAAATCGATCTTATTTTGATAGATCAATACGGTACTATTCTATTTCAATATTTATTTTGTTTAGAGAGCATATGTATTGATCAAAGGTTTTCTATAATTTTTTTAGAGATACAAAGTAGAAAATAAAATGTTTTTTATTTTTAATCTCGGTATTAGTACATATGTACTCTATCCTTCTCCTAGACAATTTTCTCAATTTAAATGGACAAAATCTTCTTCTAAACATAAATTTTAGAATAATAATAAATTGATCTTTGTATTTTTCCTCAAATTTTTAAGCCTTAAATGTGATAAATTTTCATTTCATTATCCAAAATTAGATATTAAAATACACATACAAAAATTAATAGGAAACATGCTTGGTCAATCCAAATATTCTATGAAATATTAACCCTTTACGGCTAATCAATACAAAGGTATAAAATTCCTTTTAATGTTTATAAGAGACTCATCATGTGAATGTAAACATGCCACAATAGAAGAAAAAAGCTATATTTTTCCTCTATTATATAAAGGTAAGAATCCATATGCATTATGGTAAGCCAAATAATTCTTCGTATGCATAAATTTAAGAAAAATTATATGTTATGTAAATTCATGAATCTTTTAGAGTGACACTCTAGGAATCATCAATTTAATTTCTTGAATGTTTTATCATTTTATTATGAAATTGCTTCACATTAAAATTTCGTTTCTTCATTTTAACATACCAAAACTTCAATTAATCACGAGGTTACTTAGGTACACCAAATTTCTAAATATTTCATGTAATGTCATGGTTTAATATCATGATTGAATAATCATAACATGCTGTCACTCTAATAATTTGTCATCTTAATGATACAACAACTAGATAACATGTATAATAAATCCATTTTCTTATGTTGTTGCTTGAGGGATTTCAGAGATTTTCCCCATGGTCAATCGATAAGTCATACGATGAATCCACTTAGTCATGTGGTCTATAATATTCTTTTTGATATTTTTTAATTTTAATATTTCTTAATGTGGAAAAATAATAGAATTTATATGGTCAATTAATGGCTTTATGGTTGCTTTGAAAAATTGCAAATTTATTTATAATTATCCAAATATAAAAAAAATAATTAGAAAAAAATTAAACATGATTTTATATCCTTAAAACAATGAATTGATTAACTAATCCATGAAATTAATTTTTTATAAAAAAGTATTATATTGGTAGGAATATGAAGAATAAAGATATATCTTATAATAGAAATGTTTATACGGTGATGTGATATTGTTTGATTGGGATCATGTGAGGTCTATTTATATCTTATGTAGCAATGAATTTTTACTAGAGGATTAACATTTCATATAATTATGTATTGAGGAATAAATAATAGTATTAAATTCTATGAAGGCCCGTAGAGTCACAAATGTTTCCATGGAATAAGGATTATTCTTGGTATAACATATTTATCAAAAAAATATAAAAAATTTAAATAAAAATCATATCCATGAGTCTTGATGGTCATAAAAACAATTATAGAGTTTTTTTATAAAGACTGCAAGGCTATAGTGTAAATGGGATATTTTAGAAAATATGTAATAATATATAAACAAATAGTAAGAGCCACTATGAAACAACTTGTCTTGTCTTATAGTTCTTAATTCTATTTTATATTTTATTTGATTAATGAATTTTTATTATTGTAATGATGTTCCTCAGTAAACCCTAATGGAGGGAGGGGAGTCTAAATTAGGGGGTCATAGAATTTCTTCTTATATCAAGTTTGTATGGATATTTTCCTCAAACATATAAATTCACCTGGAATTAATCACAATTATCACATAAAAATCCAACATAATATAGATAAGTAAAGAGAATGAATGGTATGAATTTTACTTGGTTCACCCAAAATAGGTAAAAATCAAGGAGAACATTTTAATGATTTATTTATAATCTAAATAATCACTACTCCATTATTTTTTCTAAAACATTTAGGATAAGGTCACTACTTATCTATGTTCATTGATATCTGTGTCTATTCCAATACCTATATTCAAAGAGGGTTAAAATTAATCATAGAATTTCAACATAAGTCTAATTCACATGAATAAGTATAATATAAATAACACTAGACAACCAATATTTTTCTCCATGATGCTCTAATATTCACCTCATAATAATCCCCAAAATAAAAAAACTACAATTCCTTGAATGATATTCAGCATAATATAATTGAGACAACACTCACATCTTAATTTTAGATAATTAATAAATTTGTCAACAAGTTCTTTCCTTTTCCTTATTCCTAAAATCCTTAGTAATAATTATTACATTTCCTTATTCAACAGGTCTTTTTATCTTCTAGTCCTGAATATTTAAAATTATAATTTAAATACAAAATTATTAACCACCTTGAACTTCATCTTCTATAAATACAGAACAAATTTTTTTATCAGTAAATATCAACTATAAACATAATATAGGTAGTTAATAATATTTTTAAAATTCATAAAACCTTATAAAGAGTTCCATGTTATAATTTATAGTAATACACATTATTTTTCAATATTGACAACATGGAATCATACATTTTTGTTAAACTGGTTAGTTTCTCTCTTAGTTTTGTATAACCATCAAATGAATTGTGGTTTGATTTGGAGTTTCATAATGAAATATTAATTTGTATTTATAAAAATCCATAAACATAAATTTCATGACCTTACTTTAAAAATTGGGTACAACAGTGAAAGCGGCACATGACGCAAGGAAGAAAATTACAATAAATTGCAAGCCTAGGGACTTGACCTTGCGACCTGCCCCTCACCCCCAAACCCTTACCACCCCACCACCAACGGTGGGGAAAATTTCACGAACCTACTTATTTATTAATTGACTAATCATTATATAATAATACTTTTATTCAAGGAATAATATTTTTATGATTGTGTGATCTAATTCTAGATTAAACATTTATTACGGTGAGATATGTGACTTCTGGGTGGAGTCATCCAAATGTTTTTGATTAATCTCACACAGATGAAATAAAATATGAGTCTACTGTGTATTGAGAAACAGATTGTGGTGTAAATTTAGCTTAGAAAAATTAAAACCAAATAGATTAATATTATGTTAAAACATTGTTAACTTGTTATATGTCTTCTAAAATGTGAGAAATATATTTTTGTGTTCCTATATATTATGAAACAATATAAAAACATATTTATATGACACATATAATATATTACCAATGTATTTGGATATAAAAATACATTCCTGTAATGATACGTGTTCATGGGTGTGGTATTTTTTATAACATGACTTCCATCCCTATAATTACTATGATTTAACACAATCCAAATCCCAATATTTTTTTTCAATTGACAATAATTGAAATCAAATAAAACATTACAACATGTAGTTTTAACATGAATCATTATACTAATCATCCTATATTTATTTTCATGTTGTTATATTTCAATACATTATATGATGATATATAGATGAATTATTTATTATTATTGGATTTTAATAATCACATAATTTAATGAGGGAATGCTGAAAATAGTTCAAATGGTGGATATAAAAGTTGGCCAATTAATAATGTGTGTACCATTATAACTCTAATAGAAAAATTCATTAAACAAAAAAATTTTATAAATAGATTATTTTAGACCTCATCGAATGGTACTATAGATCATTCTAAAAAATGATACATTTTCAATAATTATATTATATTTTTTCAACCTTCATAGAGGTAGATCTAGTACAATTTAATAGAGAAAGGGTCCCACCGATTCATTCAGTGATTCAGGTGGCTGGTGGATACCATTCATGAAATTAAGCTATTTCTTTTTCCTCGGAGAGGTTACTTAACCTCATTATTGTAAAAAATCTAGCATGGTCAATGAGTTACACATTTCTTATAGTTTTTTATTTTCTCTTGTTGAATATTCTTGTAACATCCCAGGTAAATAATGAATACGATATTTTCATACTTATTAATATTTTTGAATTATATATTAATTTTGCTTTAAATGTGACGCTATGTTCGATAGCGTACCCGATACTCAATGATGGGTTTCTTAGAAATCTTATGTTGCACACAATGCTGAGTCATACTGAAAAATAATAATATAATATTATTTTAAATAGTAGTTCACTCCTAGACGTTTTATTGGAGGGATTGAATAGAACTAACAACAATATCATTATACATGTTTGTTAAAGGTTTTAACCTTTATCCAATAAATGTTAGAGGCTTAAAATCTGAATGAATCTAATTTCCAGCATAAATTCTCTAATATTCTTTAAAAGGTTAACTTACTACATTTTAATGGATAACCCTCATTCAATATATTTTTGTTCACTTTTATGTGTTCTATTTTTAGAAATAAATTATTCTTTATATTTGGGACATCAAAATTTACTTTGGGTAAATTTTAGGTATTTTTCTGATAGAATTCATTTTTTAATAGTGCAAAATATTGTATTCTAATTCAAAAACTTCCTTTTAATATAATTTATTTATATGGTTAGATTATATTTATAATTGGTTTTAAAGTTAAATTAGATTATATTTTTTCCATTTAATCTAATGTTGGTCATTGGAAGTAATTTCACTTTGAAATGGGACATAAACAAGTGTCAATATTTTGATATTTATTATTTCTTAAAAACACGTTTTTGTTTTGAAAGTAGGAATTAATTTTAAATTAATTAATAAAAATTATAGGTTTTGAATTTTGTGAAATATAAATATTTTTTGAATTCATAATACCAAATATAACTTTGGCTGAAGTTTTGGAAATTTTCTGAAAACGTTAAATTTTTGATGAATAGTGAAAACACTTTGTAGTAGTTAAAAAACAGACTTTTTCATTTAAATGAAATTTTACCAATTCTGTGAATTGAATTTTGAAAGTTTGACATAAATTGTTGTTATTAGTAAGTAATATGTTGTTCAATAATAATAAAATAATTTTTGGAGAACAGTAACTTTTGACTTTTATTTACCGCGGTTAAAGGTAAATAAGGAAATTCAAGCTAAAAATTATATTATAATAATATTAATTTACCCTAACATGAGTCATAATCCTATTTGTTGACACATTTACGACCATGGGAATCCATGAGTAAACTTTGGGACCCCATTGAGCCACATAAGAGTGATAATGACACTTTATAATAATTAATTTATTGTAAAGACCAAAATGACATAAACATGTATCTTTTAGTAAATAAATTATTACATGGGATTATATAAGTTATATATTAAAAAATAAATATTAATTACAAATATAAGAATATTTCCTACATCATGGTAGTTTTTTATAATTTTTAAATTTCATATTAATAAAATTATCTATGACACAATAATTATTCAGTGTTTACCTCATTAATGAATGATTTAAATAAATAATATTATAAAAATTAAAACAATTTGTAAAACCTTTCCAATTTTTATTGGATGATTTTATTTCGAATAGGAGTAACATTATATTCAAAATTAATGAGTTTTTGACCTTTAGAAAGTGGAAATAATTATATAATAAAATTATATTTTCAACTTTTTTTAAAGAGCCCCTCATTTCACTTATAAAAAGCCCTCAACTATCACCCATTACTCACACCTATATAGCACTTTGGCTCATCCAAACTCTACCATATTAATCTCCCTACATCCCCCTATTACATATTTAAGCATTAAGTTATGAATAAGGCACTTCTAAAAATTATTTTGGTTCAAACCAAAAGGAGTTACCCTATTTAAAGGCAACGTCTTCTCTTGAGTAATTTTATTTTATTTTACATTTCAAACCCCCTAAAATATTTTTATTCCTTTATTTTATAACAAAAAAAGTATTATAAATATATTAGTATGTTTCTATGAGAATTATTTTAACAAAACTTACACACATCTCCGTCTAATGGGTAAAGAACATACTGTTTCTATAGACGACGAAATACTGCCTCACGAAAGGATGATTGTTCAATCTTCTCCTACCACCTCTTATGGAGGACATTAATATGGAAATGTACTTATATGTGATATATATTATATTTATATTGTATCTATTCTTATTTATTTTTCATTTATATAATACCTTTATGGTTTCTATTATGGGTAAACATGATAATTTCATTTGGGGAAGTGCGGACTACTGCCCCTGAATGTGATATGACTCATTCGTGCCATATGTGGAATTTATAAAGGATGGAGTTACTAAAATTATATATATTATATTATAATGGAATTATAATATACCTATGTATAATTATGTCTTCATTTCATTAAAATATAAAATAGAAGTGAAAGTAGCATTCATGCGTACGCACGACTTACTGTCTCCATGAACGGTGCATTTCATTTTTATCTCCAAATTCTATGTACAATTATAAATACATATATATACTGGATATATATGATATATATTATATCTAAATCAGGAATATAATTTTAGTGATAAGGGACTTTTGACCTCATGGACAATTTATAATTATAATAATTTCATTTTTAAGTCATGTTCCGAACATCGACAAAATATCCGATATGAACTGAAATAATTAAGTAATTGTTATAAAAAGGTAATAATGGAAATAAAAGAATAATAAACATAAAAAATTTTCTTAATCAAGTATAGATTAACTTAAGTTTATTATTCAGGAAATTAGAGAATGAACAGGTCAATTCAAACACGAGGTGAGGGACTTCATCTTAATCTCATTTCATTGAGGTATGTTTTGATAATATACACCTACTTCTTTTATACTGTATATAATAAACCGATTTGACTATTAATTTCATTAAAAGGGAATATTATTTCATGGAATAATTTTAATAAATGAAAAAGTTAATTTTTTTAACATTTGCGGTGACAATGACCTCTCCACCACTGTAAAAATTAGTTGGCTTCCTCTATAAGCCTTAATGTTTTTAAAAATAAAAAAGAAACACCTTATTATATTTTTGGGTGTTTTGGTATTGAGAAAGGTTTTTGAAATCAATTTATTATTTCAATTTATTTAAATTATTTCAAATGAAATGTTATTAGAGGAATATTTATATTTTCATTTTTTTATGTTTAATTTTTTTATAATAGTACTTGGACATTTGATGGGTGGTTATGTGATAAACCAAATTACGGGTGGTGTCATGATAATCCAGGACAGTTGTCCATGTTATAATCTCCAATTAACTGGGTATGGAAGTTGGTCGTATGTCTATTCCATTTAGTGATATTGGTGGAAGTCGACCGTATGGTTATTCTATTTAAGAATGTTTATGTCCCAAGTTACCTTTATATGTTTTATATTTTTTATATGGGTTTTATGGTAATATTTTGGTTAAAAAATGGTAAACAATGATCTTTTATTCAGTAAAGAGTATTTAATACTTCATAAACATAAAAAAGTATTACTTATGATAAGGTATTAATGGTTTACATGTTTTTTTGAAAAAATAACATTTTTCTTTCTTTGTGTATACCTTAATAAGTATTTTATGCTCATCCCAAGTTTTTTAAATGTTTTATTTATGAAATAAAGTGGAATAGGGTCAATGATGGGATCATGGAAAAGTCATACTATCTGAAACACAGATCTAGAAATGAATCTTTTATTCAAAGAGTTTTTATTTTATAAAAAATGGATACAGATTAGAAGTGTCTACATGTAATATTGATGTTATTTTTGTTTATGTTTTGACCTAATTCTCTAAAACTATAATCCTAGAAATATTCCCAATTTTATTTATAAACTTAATTAAAGATTATGTAATGTTTATGGTCCGACCTTATAATTCTTCTTGTGTATCTTGTATATTAGTTTTAGTTTTTCTTCTACTATATGTAAAAGTTTATATGTCTCATAAAACCATTTAGTAAAATATTTTCTATGAGAAATTAAAACTTTCGTCGCATTATTGATTTCTTAAACATCACTATATCCCTTGTTTTGAGTTACTGAAAGACATGATCACCTCTTGAAATCATACTGAAGCAACTTGATATAATCTTTAACTTTATGTAACATCATTTTATGTGATTTATCCTCTTATTATTTCACAAATAATAGATCTAAAATATTATCAGTGATTTTTTTATTTTAATTATTAATAGATTATGTTCATCAATCTTCCTAAATAATTATATTTCTATCTCTTCATCTATATTTACTTAACATCAATTAATTTAATTATTTAAAAATGTACCCCATTTGTAGTCATTGAAATCGTATTCATACATACCAGAATATTTATTCTCAAGATGCGTTATTGTTCTATTTATTTATCTTCATTATTCTATTAACTATTTCATTATTTTCTAGTGTATTCATTAAAAATGATTAAATGAATTTATAAATGTATGACCCCCATTATACCCGAAATGATTCTGTCCCACTCCACTTTCATCTTTGAGAAATAAATCACGCCTTTTAGATTAGAAATTTCTTTTTATTTATAATGTAAAAAACATTACCTTTCCATTATATGAATTTCTTATAATGTTATAATTACCTTAATTATTGTTATTTTTGTTATATAATATTTTATATTGATCATAATACTCCTACATATTTTCTTCATTTTTATAATTTTAAATAAAATTTCTAATATTCCCTCAACCAAAATATTTAAATAGAATATTACACTTAAATTTATCCTTTCCTCCATAGATTCATTATAGATATGTGATATGAACTATGTAATTCTTCTTATATAATTGTTTTTATAAACACTATTCTGATATAAAAAAATTATAATTAAGAATCATTCCAAAAAATAAGAAACAGATGTATTGTATTAAAAATTAAATAAACACAAAATTTCAATCAATGTCATCAATTAATAATATTAATATGATAATGAATCCATGACTGGAATCATGACCAAGATATTAAAAAAAACTAAAAGATATTTAATAAACCCTCCACCATTCTAGAAAAAAGATCAATTCAACGTACCATAATTAAAATTTTATAAATTAAACAAGAAGGGTTATATTAGAAAAGAATTTAAAATATGTGAAAATAAGATGAAAGAAAATTAGAATGTTATGAAATAGTGTAAGGTATCATCCTTGAGTGTAAGTGATGAATCCATTAACTCAACCTCATCAATAAATATAAGTCTGAATGATTAATTTCACATATATTGAATGTTAATGAGGGTAGTCCTTGAATTTATTGATATTTTTCTTGTTCCTCTTCTTATCATTCATCCTCTTCTTCATATTATTATAACCAAAAAATATACCTGTAAGTTTTATTGATGATATAAATTCACAATAAAAGGTTATTATAATAAATAAAAGAATTTATTTGATAATAATATAATCATAAAAAGAAAATTTTGGTTTGGTTTTGAAATTAAATGATCATCCAAACTAGAAGAATTAAAAATCTCAATTAAAATATCATAAAAATTATATTTTTCAATTGATATAAGATGAGCATAATAATATTATCTATGGTTATTAATGATATACCACATGTAATTTCATAGTTGAATTATCAAAATAATATAACATTTCTCAAAATACTGATTTTGTAAATGGATATTCCCAAATTGTTTTTTAAAAATATTTTAAAAAATTTGGGCATCTATTTGCTAGTGAAATTTATAAAATCATTGATATTAGATAACAAAATATATTAATCTTTCAACTTATATTTTTAATAGAAAATCTGATAGAAAAACGTTTTGGGTTCTGAAATCATTATTTTCAAATATTACTTGACCCGAGATTGTTTTGGATCATAAATATTTCAATTTTAATATTTTTTTACCTAAAATATATGTATTTAAATTCACTTTTTTATACTTTTAGGAACATACCACTTGAAATAATTGATCTATCATTTTGATCATTCTCAATAAAATGTCCTATAAACTCTTGAAATTATAGATACATTATTTACACTTGATCTCTTTATTAAATACTCTAATTTAGGGGGATCCACAATTTTATAATTATGAATAATTTTAGAAATGAAATTTTATCTACACATGGAATGATTTTTTAATATATTTTATGTTAATTTCCCTCTTGAACATAATTTCAAGATCACTCCTCTTTCTCTATCTATTCTTTCCTTATTTTTTCATCAAATAAGGTTAGTTCCTTACTAAATTTTTTCTATTTTAAATCTAGTAATTCTTTCACTTGAAATTGTTTTGAAAATATATCTTATTAATATTTTTTAATATATATTTTTCTTATAATTTTAAAAATAATTTATATAATCTGTATAGAAAATCAATTTCAAAATATTTTTAATATTTTTAATTATTTTGAAAGACTCTTATCCCTTTATTTTGAAAATATTGAAAATATATCTGAAAATATTCTGTGAATATCATTTAAATTGGATATGATAATTATTTTAATCATTAATATTATTCCAATAATTTTTCTCATGCACTGTAATTAATTCTACATTATTCATTGTCTATAATTTTAATTTTTTATTTTATTGTCCTGTATTTTTGTTGGTTTTATATAATAATTATGGGGTATATAGTATTTCATGTTTTTTATTGACTCATTTTTCCCCAACTTACTATGTTTTTTGTAATCAGAAAGGTGGATAAGATTTTTTGTTAATGTGGGTGACTTATTTAGGTTATTTAGGGGGAAATTATTTGATTATTGGAAGAAGTATATTTTAATTCTAATTGGTAAAAGATGGTTTATGTGGTGTTATTTTTATATCCTAAGAATATTGAATATCGTAATAATTTTTAATATATCCTATATCTATTTTTATAGATGATTTCGTATTGATTTTACATTAATATATCTTTTTATATTAGGTTTCAGTGATCTCAAATAGTGGGAAGATTTATAATAGCCTTCCCATCACCCATTACCTTGTAAATAGGTGGAGGTGCTATTAATATTAGGTGACATTCCAAAGAAACCAATTTCTAGAAATAAATACAAAGGGATAAGTAAATATTCTGGGGGTTTATTTTCTCAATAAAATACATTAACCACACAACATAAAATACAAGCATCCAACCCAACCATATGATGCTTGATTATAAATAATAAAAAAATATAATCCAATAGAATAAATATATCAAAGTGACAAAAAAACTAGAAAATAAAAATAAAAAACCAAAATACAAAATTAATCAAAGACATCATGTGAAAATATCCCAAGAACCACCCAAACCATCTCCAAGATAGAACCCTAACTACAATGCCCATGGTATAAAGACACATCACTATTGAAGTATAAAACCTTTCTATTTCCTAAATCCTAGTATACAACACTTACAATAAAACCAATATGACCATGTTGGGGATGATTATACACTTATTAAGAATTTTGGAGAGGCTTCACAACACATTCCACAGGGGAAAACAATCATTATCACATTTTATATAAAAAAGATGAAATAAAATTAAATTTCTTATAAAAATCCTTAAAATAAATACATGTGAGAAAAAAAATATTTATAAGAAGTAATAGAGTTTACGAAAAAACAGAACTAAAATTTTTCCCATTATTTCCTTCCACTTAAAGACCCAACCATGTTACACACACACACACAACAATACACACATGAATTCTCAGTGATAGTTACATACTCCGGAGTTGTTACTTGTCTATCCACTATGTTTTCACTAGGTGACCAATCTTCAGGATCCCCAATGGAACACACCCATGTTTAGGGTCACATGCAATAAAATTTTACTTTTCAAATCCATATATTATATAAACTTATATCCCATTTATTGATTCTAAATAAATCATTTTTCCTGATATATAATTTCATCAAATATAATTTTTACAAAAAAACAATTCCCTAATTTTAAAATTATTATTTTAAAATTATATGAAATGTGGGTTTTAAAAAATTCTTCCAATTTTCCATTATTATAAAACAAAGAAGGTCTATATTATGATGTCAAATAATGATTCCATAGAAAACCCAGAAAAACCATTAAGAAAAATAACCCTTCATTTTCTAGAATATTGGTGATGATTGTGAAGCCACCTATATCTCAATAGCTGATGAAAAATAAGAAAGAAACTAAAAAATAAAGACTCAAGTTCAAAACTCATATTCAAATTTTAAAAATAAATAAAATCCCAATGTTTCATTAGAATATGATTAAATAAATCAAATATCACTGGAAAATACATAAGGCCATCATAGAATTCGATAGGAGAATATCTTTCACAAATGAAAGATTTACAACTTCCATATGATATTTTTTACCCAGACTGGAAACATAATAACATGATGTTGTCTACCCACCATCATCTAGAAATTATGAAAAAACCCCAGACCACAAATTATTGAATGATACCACACCTCAGTCATCAAACACTAAAATACAGCCCAGACTACTATGTTGTAGCACCCCAACCCAGTTAACATCTAAAATTCAAGTGTATGACATACCCATATCTTGTTTATTTAGGGTAGGGTTATATCTTATCCCACCCACCACACCATAAATACCCAAAAAATAGTAAAGAAACCCAAACACGCTCCATAAAAATCAACCATTTATACTATATACATACATAAAATGGGAGTGGATCTAAAACATTTTAATTCTCTACCTTAGATCCATTGAATAGAATCCCCAAAATTGAAGATACACAAAAAAAATTCCTAAGAATCCATTGTATAACCCAGTCTCTATGATTTAGCCATTCTAAATGAGTCGATAGTAAAAAAAAACCACACTATCAATCCCCTAAAAATCATCATTTTCTCTCCATTCCATAGAGCATAAAGTCCTATGTCGCATCTTATGATCCAATATATATCCTTCCAAAAATTGTTAGATCCCTTTTCCCAACACCGTCAAACCCAACAAAATCTCCCGATACATAACCTAAATATTATATAATCTAAAAATAAACAATAAATGTAAAATGTAACTGAAATTAGGGGTGTTAATTTATCCCCAACATTGGTATTTATATCCTTAAAAAGTGGAAAACCTATGTTGTTTTGGAAGAGCACAATCCATTGATCTTGAATTTCCTTTTCAAAATCTCATGTCACATCTTGGATCTGATCATGTTTCTATAAAACCTTTACCAAACTGAAAAGTTCCCAAATAAGAGCTTTTCTTTACTATATATAATCCTAAATGACACATATATCAATGTAGCATCCGATTGGAGATCAACATGGTCCAAAAAATTCACATGATCATGATCGGGTTGTTACTAATTTAGTTAAGATATGTGAAACACATTATACATAAAACAAGAATTTTATGGTAAATCAAACTAATAAGACAAATCAACCACTTATTAGAATATATGAAAAATGCATAGTGTATTTAGGTGATAATATCTGTTTCATAAAAAAATCATGATGGGGTAACCCATGAGGGATCCTCATGAAAACATGATTATCCACCTCAAATGATAATGATTATGGACCATGATTTGAATAATATTTATAATGACTCTAAGCCATCAAAATTATATTTATTATCATTTAAATTATTTCTATTATCTCATACAACATGATAGGTTTGATGATTGAAGTATCAGATTCTTCGACTCAAGAAATTGAGAATGACAAGAACTTTCATACTATAATTTAAATTGATTTATATGTATTGAGTCCTAATAACTGTTATTTTATGAAAACTCTAGTAACGGTATTTTATCCTCCCATGTTACTCCAAAAAACATTATAAAATCTTTCAACATATGTTCCTTTATTTGGATCATCTGTACAAATTTATTATCAGTTTGAAGATGATAAGTTATGCTCATGGTCAATTGGATGCTATGGGATTACAACAAGGCATTCAAAAAATGAGATACAAACATGGGTTCCATATCAAACAAAATTAAAATAAGAATTCCATGAATTTTTACAAATTCCCAAATGTTGGGGTTAGAAATAAATATTCCACCATATTTGATTCATGAATATGGGTGAAGTGATCCTACTTTGTGAGCCAATCCATAATAACCCATATGGCGCCATGTGTATGAACCATTTTTGATAGACCTATGAAAAAAATCCAAATCAATATTATCCCATTTCTATATGAGAATCCACAAATAGTTCGACACACTAGCAAACCATTAGAGCTTTTGTTGACCTTTTGATAGGTGACGCATCTAGAAACAAACTCTTCCACTTCCCTCTTCATTACAACCCACCAAAACAATTTTATCATTTCTTTATTTATATTTTTGATTCCCATATGGATAAACCAAATTTAATGGTGGTAGAGGTAATAATATTTTATTCATAATTTGTAGGTTCCACAATTCAATATCTAAACCATAGAGAAATTATCCCATATAAGGACCTTCCCTCAGTTTTTTCTCTATAATTGAATTTTCACCTCATAGATAAAAATTCATGATCAGATTTATGATTAGATATAACCTTCTCAACAAAATCTAGAACAAATAAAACTATTAAAAAAACTAAAACATAAAATTCCTCATAAAATTTCAATTGCATATATGAAATAAATAGCATTATCTACCACTAATCGAAATCCTCTTTATCCAAATGATTATACACCTTCCTACTAAATGAATAAATCATTGAATTCCCTTTACGTAGAGTATTCATTATGTATAAGTAAAATCTATATGTATATTCAAACCATATATATTTCATTATATTTCAATATCATTGCTTGAAAAAGTGTTTATGGATATTATCATTAATAAATACCATGTGATTAACCCAAAAAAGACAATGAATCCAAGTATTTAATTCATGAATTCTAACTGCTATTTCAAAATCATTTATTTGGTTTTTATTCTCGGGAATACATATATATTTGATCCATAAAAAGAAACATAATCTCATTAAATGACAATACAATCCATCCCATAATCTAATGCATAATAATATACCACATACGCATATCTTAAATCATGAATCGTAAGGATAAGTGATGTAGTAAAGTGAAACTTATGTTCTTTGAATGACTTATAAAAGTTGTTACACCATTGGAATAGAACATATTTTTTTGAATCTATCATAGATGAGGTAAGATATGAAAAATAATGAACAAATCATATTTAGAATCATGCTAATCCAAGTAAACTCTATTTCCAAGAACATTTTTTAGTTATTTCTATGATATAACTGCTTTTATCTTTTTAGGATATACATAAATTAAATATTTGGAAATAAAATGACCAATGAAACATACATCATGTATCCATAAATCACCCTTTGAGATATTAGTATATTGATATTGTTCCCACAACAAACTCAACACTATAACCAAGTGTTCCCCATGATCCACTTTATTCCAAGAATACACCATAATATCATCAGAGAAATCCACTAAGAAGAATAAATATACCTCTAAAATATTTCATTCATTAATTATATAAACAATACTAGTGAATTCGAAAGGTTGAAGGATATAATCCCTTATTGTTATTGAACTTAACAACTTCAAGAAATATATTTTTAGAATATCTTTCTTTTGAAATCTCAATTGTGGAAACCTTAATCATAGGTCATGTTTAGAGATCTACTTGGATCCAATACATTGTTCAAACATGTCATTAATGTAGTTAATTGGATAATAATTCTTAATAATAACTTCATTAAAATTATAATAATACATACATAGATTATCATTTCTACTCTCAATATTTAGAAGAACAACTGGTTCTGTGAGACGTTCTCAGTTGGATGAAGCATTTTATTTACAACTCTTTTACTTAGATGTTAAATTCATTTAATTTAACTACTCCCATTATATAAGAATGATTTTAAATATAAGTGTTACTTAGTAATATTTTAATCATAAATTCCCCTTCAATTTAGAATGGAAACTAAGATAAAATGTTAGAAACCACATTAGAAAATTTGTTAATAATGGTTTAAAAATAAATAGTTCTAATCTCATCAATAGATTCTAAAGTATCCATTTCCAACTAAGAATAGATATTCCAAATAATCATTACCATATTCCATATCTACTTCAATTTACTACTAAATATATTTTAATGATATGGTAAATACCATTAGAAGATGTGAAAATCACTAACCATACATTAAAATCAACATGGTACATTAAATTAATCAATCAATACATTCAAAAAATCATGCCATATATATCCATATCTAGAATAGAGGAATTACAAACCAACTTAGTGTGATATATTTTTAATGAACATGTTTTACAAATAAAATATTTAAACCCCCATTATCCAAGAGAAGTCGGAAGTTTTAACATTGATGGAACCATTTCCATGTGTAAACACATATGATCCACCACATGAGGGTTGTTAAAAGAACTTGATGAAACCATAAAAAACAAGGCTTTTAGAATGATATAATTAAAAAAAATCATCCCAATCACTATCAAAGGAGTTGATTTATTATCCATGATTATCTACTCAATATGATATAGAATATTATCATCGCTTCCATGTCCTTTATTACTTTCTATGTTTTCTTAACTTGAGGATTCGTGGTGTTCCTAAAATCTCCTTGAATTTATCAATTATGAGGTTGATAATTATTTTTATGAGATATACCCATAGAATAATGGGAGGCTTGAGAAATAGGATGTGCAACTCCCACAACAATATTCAGATCACTATGAATGTAATGATGATGATGTGCCATCAGTTTATAGTAATGGAATTCTCTAAAAAGTTTATTATAGTCTCTAATTATATATTCAAGTGTACCACATTGAAATAAAACAGGATTACTCTTAAACATTGGATGAATGTTATTTGATGATGTGGTATAATTTTTCGAATCTCCACCACTTTGAATTTAAGTGTCTGTCATGATATTATTTCCAACATTTTAATTCCCACCTATTTCTGTGGAGACAATCATACGTTCTCCTATAGAGTTTAAAAAAAATTATTTTCCCACAATGATCTATCTATTTAATATCATTTAATTCTTTTTAATAAAAATAACAACAATTATTGAAAGAATATTTGGTTAAATTAATGAATCAATGATACAGTACCACAATTATTTACTATCAATAAATTATATGCTAAATAATTATTTAGTGTAATACTCTATGAAGGATATATTATCAGGGATCAGTTCCAAAAATCATTTGTTCTTATAATTATGAAAGTGTGAGGCTATATTTTTTGTTGAAAAATTATTCAAAGTCCTCCCACATGATGATTTATTAGAATTTAACATAGAAATCTAATTTTCAACAAAATAAAAAAAAGATTATCCAGCATATAAGTTTCTAAATTTACATTCAGATTGACCAGTGTACCCTAGAATTAAAATATTCTATTGATCTTATTTATTCACACATAAAATTTTTCTAGCTCAGAATCACCCTAAAATAGGGGTGGGTTATTCTTTTGGATGAATGTAGTAATCCAATTTCTAAGGTTTATAATTATTATTACCTCTACAAATATCTTGAAATGTATGAACAACTCTTTCGAACAACTATTGGTTCCCCTGTTTCCTAGGTTCAATAACTTTTTAAATATCTTATTCACAATGATTCTTAAAATGTCAAACTAGTTCTAATTCTATAACCAGAACAAAAAACACTTAGTTGTCACTACCTATAAAATTGTGGTTCATCTTATGTAAAGTAATAATAAGAAATAATCTTGAAAAGAATTTTTTTAACACTTCTACCATTGGAGACATTTTAACCATTTTATTAAATTATTAAATAAGAAATTAATAATGAAGACACAATGAGTTTTCTTCATACTAGTCCATGATATTATACACTCTTCGACTTAAACCATAACAATGAGATGAAAAAACAACTTGACGTGTCTTATACCACTTGATTATTGAACTACACTTTTAACAAGAAGTTCATCATAACATGTTTAGCTATATATTTTTATGCTATAAATTTTATGTTATGGAATACTTATTTCCAAGTTACCATCACAAGAAATTGATAGAATAATGATTATTGAAACTATATATACCATCATATATATCACCCATTATATTGGAATGATGTCATGGTGATAGTAAAATTAGTTTACATCTCTAAGACACAAATGGAAGGAAATAAATTCCATAGGCATGTGAAATATTTTGGGGATGTTTTTCCCTATAAAATACAACATCTTGAAAACATGAAACATAGAAATACAAAAAAATATATGATTTATGATTAAGTATAATACAACCATATATATAATAAAAAATGATTACAATACTAGAGTGAAAACACAATAAGGGAAAAAGGAAAAACCAAAACACCTCATGACTTAATGATATCATGTGATAAGATCCCATGTACCACCCAAACCATCTCGAAGCTCCAACCCCACCTTCTATGTCTATAATATCAAGATGTATCACTAGTGAGGTATAATATATTCTTATTTCTTGAGTAATGGTGTATAAAATCGTCAAACAAAAAAAATATCCCATGAGGTGGGTGAGTATAAATTTAGTAGTAATTCTTACAGACCCTTAAACACATGAAAATAGGACAAGTACCAATTTGAAAATTTTATATAAAATATCAAAAAAACATTTAACTATATATATAAATCAAGAAAATAAATCCATGTGAGATAATCCAAAACATTCGATCATAAGAAACATCATTTAAGAATAAAACTGATCTAAATAAAATTTTCCATTATGTCATTTCCATTGTGCATACCCAACCACATTACTCACACACACCCACACACACATGCATTATGGGTGAAAGTTCCATAATCATGATTGGTTACTCACTGATACACCATGTTGTCACTAGGTGAAAAATCTATAGGTTTCCAAATAGAACACACCCCTTATTTAGGGTCACATCCTATGATAATGAACTTACGCAAACCATGTATTCTAATAACATATATAAAATAAATTTATTCCAAAAACATATTTTATTCCATTTAAAAAGTTTCATAAAAAATATTTATTACCTCAAAACCAGTGCATAATTAAAAAATTATTTTTTTAAAATTATATGGAAAGACTTTTTTTAATAATCCATTAAATTTCCCATAATTCCAAAACTCAAACAAAAAAGGTTTATTTCTTGAATTTACATAATTATTTCATCATAAATCCAAAAATATCTTTTATTAAAACAAAACCTCCACATTCTAGAATAGTGGAGCTGAGGGAGAATCCAAGAACCTCCCAGTGGATGATGAAAACTAAGAAAATCAATAAAACATCTAAAACCAGGTTCAAAAAACCTTCTATTCACTTTGATTTCCACAATTAAACACAGGATGAAATATAGGAATCTAATTAATAATATCAAAGATCAATTTAAAAAACATAAATAATAAGTCAAGAGGAGAAGAGTTGTCAAAAACTAAAGGATTTACAACTAATATATAGTATTTAATTCCTAGACTAAAAAAATAAGTCCATGATGCATTCTACCAACAAAATCGTAGAAAATTATGAAAAAATCAGACCATGGTGTAATTAATGGGACCACATCAAAATCATTGATCACTATGACACAACCTATAATGATACGTCGTAGTCACCCCCATCCCAACATAACTCCATAAACTATGATGCATGGTGTGACAAGACTCTATTTACCTAGGGTAAGGCTACAACCACATATCATACCAAAAATAAATTACAAAATATAGAGTCATTAAAATGGGCTACATGATGTCGATACCCTATATTCTACAACCATTCCAAAAATGGAAATATATATAATAATTATTATGATACAACCATATCTCCATGGTGAGAAAACACTAAAAATAGAAGAACCAAAAAAAACTCTACCTAAGAAAACATGCCATAGTCAGGTGTCCATGAAACAAACATATTGAACATGTAAAAGGAATAAAAATTTCCCCCTAGAGACCCTATATTGCAACTATTCGGCTCCTCACAATAAAACTCATACTCCTACACTACTATCCATTCTCTACAACATAGCCTTTCAAAAAATTGAAGACCCTTTAAAAACCACTGTAAAACAATAAAAAAATACTAAAAATTAACCAAATCATTATATAATAATAAATAAATAATAAATGGGAAACATACTATAAATCAGGGGTGTTTCAAGATTACTATACCTATATTTCTCTCGCATGGTATTTTTATGATCATAAAAAATCTCTTGTGTATCTAATGATTTCATTTAAGTGTTTTCAGTTTCTATTTTGTTGATAAATCAATTGAAGCATTAAAATAATCGTTGAAGGTATTTTTGATGTTTTATTTGATGTTATGAAACCAAAATTAAATATTTAGTTGTTTCTTAAAGGATTGTATGGAAGTTAGAATTCTGTGGTGGTTTCCTTAAAGAAACAGACAACACTAGATAACAAGTGCAGTACCGCCAACCAACTAGTTATGTAGCTAGAAGAATTGAATGTTCTGTTAGTCTATTTAGTTGCTAGTTTATGATCACTATCTAAATGGAGATTTTATAAAAATATATTATAGTTATAATAAGTATAATAGTTTGTTGTCGGATTTGAAAATCTAGTGATGAGCCCAAATATGATTGTTTGCATTTCAAATTCCCATATAAACCATAGATCTTAAATAGAATTTGATGGTAATTAAGGATGCAGACTAATTATAGAATTCTATTTAATGATTTTAAATCTATAAATAGAAATATTTGGTGTTTGTATCTGATGAATGAGTATGTGAAATGAATCACTAATTTAATAGATGCTGAATCTATAGTGATCTATAGGACCTTTCTGAAAGATCCAATTCATTATTCTCAATTTATAAAAGACTCCTATCTTTGTCTCTATCACATTACTCTATACTGTATCAATATTTATAGAGATATAATAAAAAATAATTTAAGTACTTATGTTCCAATCATATCTTTCTTTTCACATCCTACCATCAGTAACATGTATCTTTATACAACCAGTTAAAAGTATAGGAGATGTGTTATTACTATTATTGAAGTAATGGAGTCTTGGTTTCTTCTTATTTATATCAAAAATAAAGATAAGATGCATTTCTAGATCTCTATTAAAGTCAATCCAATAAGTGAACCCTCTCAACTAGAGGGGAGGAGATGTAGGGTCTCACCCTGAGTTATTGCTGATATCCTTTATCAAACCATTTGTGTTAACTATTTTAATTTACTCATTATATCATCCAATATTGAATACATAAATTTAATAAATTTTATTCATTTTCTTCCCATAGATTTTAGATTCTTAATTTATATGGATACTAATTTATTAATATGTTATCTCTCTATCACATCATTGAACCCAAAAAAATTTATTATATTTTTTTCATTTCCATTTATCATTTTAAAATTTGATAGTAAATTCACCCCAATTTCTATCTCACACTAAAAAACACATTCTAATGGTAAATTAATTAATAAATAATTTTCAAAACTCAAAAATAATCAAATAAAAAAACTACTCTATAGTATGATCCCAATGTGAGAGATATCAATACACCGCATTAATAGATAAAGTATTATTCTTGAGAGAAATATATCTCTTGGTGTAAAGATAAATACTATATTGAAAAAAATATATATTTTATATAAATGATTTATTTAATATTACCCTTATTCATCAATATTCTTGAGGGATATTCTCAACCCACGTCACTAAGTGAGGTAAAAAAACTAATAAACACTCACCATAAAATCCCAAAGAGCTAAAATGTTCAATGATAAATGGTAGAAAACACTAATAGAAAATATGTTGGGACTCTCTACCAACAATAACCAATAATAAGGTACCACTAACCTTCATATGATTGTAATCCAATTAAAAATCTAATAATTCCCCCTAGATTCTAATGACCAATATCCAAGTCAAAGAAGCCCAAAACTTTTGAAACAATTCCTAAATTTACTTGTCTCTTGTGAAAATGACCAAGTACCCTCTACCGAATCCCAAATAACACACTTGAATTCCAATTACCAAAATGAAACTAAAATATTAAAAAATACACTCATAAAGACAAAATAATCCATCCATACAAGATTCCGCAACAAAATATACTTAATAAAAATAAACACATACTATAATGAAAGATAAATTAAATATAAAAATTAACTAAAAAAGAACCATTCCAAACACAATCATTGTTATAATACATTTTTATTCCAAAAGAAGTTCATGAGAGGCCATAAAAATGACTAGATTACATTTTCAGTCTTTAATAATAGTAATAGAGATAATAATGATGATAATAACAATAATAATAATCCTGGATGGTCTAGGAAAATACCCAAAAGGTTCATACCTAAGAAATTTGTTAACAAATATAGGAGATATAACAAAAAGGTTATTAAATGTGGATGTAAACATCACCACTTACAATAATGTATTTGAATCATTAATATTAAAGGAATAAATATAGGTCTTATATTCTATATCATTATTGGATTAAGAATATCAACCATGTTTTCCTCCTTATATATGTGGGAGTCTATAAACTACATCTTTTACAAAAAAATAGGAATAGTATACCCTATCTTTGTAAATATTCCATGTAACCATAGTGGATTTATATTTGAGTATAATGAACAGTAATGTAGAGTCGCTTTTAATCCACAAATTTTTTCTAGTATATTATTTGGCATAATTACAACATGAATAACAACCCAGACACTGATTTTAATGCAATACAGTTCTCAAGGAATTACATAAATAAAACCTCAATGAAACCTTCATTAGATCTAAATATTCTAGAACATCCTATAGAAATAAACTAATAAAAGGAAACACCATTCATATTTACTTTTATCCATTAGGGAATATATGGGGTTAATATTTCTGAGATAGTGAAATCATATGGTGTAGGGGGTCAATAAATCAGATTTTATATTAAAAAAATAATATCAAAATTAATTTTCACACAAAAAATTTGGTCATATTCCATATAAAAATAAATAATTAAGAAAAAATATTTATTTTAGTTTTGTAAAAAGATTACTTACTTTTACTCCTACACCACACTAGTCTTTGAGATAGATGTTATTCACTACCATTTTTTTAAAGGGTAACCATAACCCAGCTAAAAAATAATTTTTCTTGTGGAAGTATAAACAAGAAATATAAATTTTTTATTTGGATTTTGTTTCCTAATACAATAATATATTTACATACCAACTGTCACAACAATAAAATTACGGAATTTTAAATCTTATACCATCAACCTGAAGAGAGGGAATAAATTTATTAAAAAAAGCATAAAACAATGGTTCAAGAAAAAATGATTGAGGTAGAAAGAATTAATAAAGACTCAGATAGAGCAGGGTAGATAATATTATGGATATATATGAAACACAACCTATGGTTAGTTGGGTAAAAGACTAGTTTATATTGATATATTTCTTTTATTACATGGATAAATTTTTATTTCCCTTAAGAGATTATCTAATAGATAAAAATAGGTTCACAAAAAATCACTTAATCACACATTACATTGAATGTTTGAAATATCTCATTTAATGAAATTGATTAAAGTAGTACAATATCCATATCCTTTGAACGAGGCATGAATCTGATTTAATAAAATTTAAGAACAACATGACATAGTGAAGAAATTTGATAGATAATTCAAACCCCTATAGTAAAAAACATATCGTAGAGAAATTACTAATAAAAAAATATTAATTTGAAATTAAATAACCAAAAAAATATTTATAAAAAAATTTACTACATCATCTAAGAATTAAAAAATATCACTATAAGAACTGATTAATTTAAACCCATAATTATCCCATAGAAATTATCAATAATAAGTATTCCAAATTTAAATTACCTACAAAAAATGAATGCAAATATTAAAATAAATAATTTATATGTTTAAAAAAATTGGAAAAATATTTTAATATATTCATTACTACTACTAATTAACTTATAAATAATTAAAATAATTAAATAATTTGAAATAAATAAAATTATAAATTCAAGCATATATTGTTGGTTTATGCAAGAATATAAGAACCATTGAAATATCCTTCTTAAATGTGAGTAAAATATTATAAAATATCTTTAGATAATTTCCATGTAATATATATATATATATATATATATATATATGTATTTATGAAAAACTAAATAATAAAAAATAGAAAATACAAACATACCATAATTGAAAAAAATAACAATATATTAAAAACAATAAAATTTAGAATATCTAGAAATAATTAATATATTGTATTTGGAATGAATAATAAGGAAGAATAAACCACATAAAAAATATGAATTTACCATTCGATTTAGTAAACTTCATGAAGAAAACAATTGACCATGAGGTATCAACTTCATGAACAAATGTCTGTTGATTTAATGAAAAAATTTAATTGATTTTATGAATGAAAAATGAATCATCTGTATGAATAAAAATTATAATATTGTCAGATAAATTTATTAAATTCATTGAAGAATTAAAGTATGTTTAATGGAACTACAATGTTACATTTAAAGCTACCCTGATAATTAGTTGTCTGTCAAATCAAGTGATACCATGAAATATAACATACAATACGTTATCTAACTCTAAAAAAATAAAAAATATTGAAGTAAATAGAAAATACATAATAATTTATCAAAAATAGAAACCCCAAGAAAAATAATTAATAATTATGTATACAATTATTTTTGAAATTATCAATATCCATTAAAAATCATTTGAGAAAAAATTCAATATATTTTATATATTGAAATAAAAAAAATAACACTTGAAATCGTAAGTAACATCTAGCACTAACAAACACCCCCTTTTAAATAAATTACCAAACCACAATATGATTTTTTTAAATTACGCTCATTTTTATATTTAACAAAACTTAATTAATATAAATTTAAATATACTAATATTTTAAATAGGTTCTATGGAAAATATTTTTAAGAAAAAGAAATAACCATAAATAAATTAATATTAGTTCAAATAAATAAATTAGATTTATAAAATATTTTGATGAATATATCCATAATAAAAGACCAAATTTTATTTTATAAAACATTACATTTTCCAATTGTTTAGTAAATATACATACAAGTGGACCTCAAGTTGAAAAATATTCCTAGAAAGTATTTCCTTAATTAACATAATATATAAGAAAATGAAATCCCATGTAAATATTTTTTCATCTAGAATGTGGTAAATAATTTTTCAAATAAATATAGCTTAATAATTTTCATAATAAATAATAAAATTTTCATAATTAAAAACCACTATAAAATATAGTTTATTAATTGAAATGATTTATAAAAAAATAGAGTATAATAAATATATTCAACTTTTTTAATTGATAAAGAAATAGATTTTGTTTTTCTGAACTTCATGACATAATATATTTACTAAGAAAATGTCACATATTAAAAGCTACTATTGTGGGGTATTGTAGTAGCACTGTATGAGTGCATAAACTATAGTATGTATTATAGTGAGGTACCATAGGAAGAGTTCTATTCACACTAAATAGGTTTCAAGACACAAAAATGGCCTATAAGCCATAGGGGATTCGTTCTGTATAAGTATTTCATCCCACAAGGCTTCCGAGCTATGAAAAATAGGATTTCGGGGCACAATTCCTCTAATCCATGAAGAATTCCAATCAAAACCAATGGGGGAAATCGCTAGAAGTTAAATAAGAGTACAAAGTATCCATCACTAGTGCTAACCATATTTGATGAATGAGATATAATGATAACCACCATTGGTACTAGGAACCATGTAGCTTTTCATGGGTTAATTATAGTAGAGCAGCCATGCGATTTGGGGAGCTCAACTTTAAATGAAAATGATATTGGGGAGGAGTATTTATAGTTTTGTCTAGTCATTAGGCCTTTGGGTATTATATTTGGACCTTTTCATCTGGGCGTATGGGTCATGTAATGGTTCTATCTTATCATAGTAAAAAAGGGGATTAAGAAACCAAATATGAAAAAATCTAAATGCCTTGAGGAATCAGAGCTAGAATAAAATAGTACATTAGTAAACATTCATTTAATATACATATTATTTCACATAGTATCTTTAATGTGAGATTCCATTGGATTAGCTTGAAATATTTTACATAAGAAATCTAAATATAAAATCAAGTCTAAATGTAATCAAGTATAAAAAAATGCCAATCATGCCTATAAAAACATTAGAATCAACAAAATTTCTTCATTTATATAAAAATAACAGACAATTATTATTGATTGGGATTCTAGCAAGTATAAAATATTCTAAATCAAACAACTTATGTAAATATTTGGAATATTTTTATTGATTCAATAATTTTCTATAATTTCCATAAAAAATGTGAATACTCAAATTCTTTTATCCCTCCCATTGAAATCATATCCAATTAAAATTACATCAAGTTATAAAAATATTTAAAAATAAATTCCCTATGTGATCCAAAAAGATATCATCGAGATAAATTTTAAACATTAAAATTATTTATAGTATAAAGCAGGGTCCACATTACCTTTGAAATTTTTTTTCAATAAAAAGAATTTAACCCAATCATTATATGTATGAGGTAAATTTTTAATACCATATAAATATTTTGATAACATAAAAAACCATATCAAGAAATTTCTCATACTCAAAACCAATCGATGGAGAAAAATAAAATTCTTTAGAAATAAAACCAATTCAAATGGAATAAATAACATATTTTTGGAATTATTTGAAACCTTGAAATAACCCACAATCTATGAAAATAAAAATATATAAAATCATATATATTGGAAAAAAAGGATTCACCAAAATGTATACCTTCATTTTTGTACAAACATTGATATATAATTCTAGCCTTATTCTATATTATTTTACTCAATTCATCTATTTTATTCCTAAAAATAAATTTATTTCCCACAACACACATTTTTATTGGAGGTTTATCTAACATCTAAAAACTACTTCTATAAACATTAATATGTTTTTCTTTTATAGAAATGTCCCAATTTTCATCATTCAAATCATTAAATATATCATTCATAATAAAATATAAAATAGAAGACAAAATTAATTAAAAGTAAAAAAATAATAATTTCATGTTCTAATACGAAAATCATTATTACCAATTACATTATCGACATGGTGGAATTTTATGAATTTTTTAAAAGTTATAAATTGAATGAGAATGAATAAGATCCCACTTATCAATTACATTATTATCAAGATGTTTTTTCTCCTCCAAAATTAATTTCATTAAATGCATATTGAAAATTATCTAACACAAAATCCCTTTTCAAACCATTTTCAATAATTTTAATATGAATTTATTCTTATATAACCGTAGTTAATTTTTTATAAACCCAATAGCATTAATTTTATTAGAAAACCCTAAAAAATAATTTATCACTTTTGGAATCAAATTTATACTAGTTATCCTTAGTATTTACAATAAAATCTTCACACCTAAAATCACTGAAAAAACCATCATTTGGATTTTCATATCTTAAATTTTTTTAAAGGGTTTTCATTAAAAAATGTATAATTATAAATCAATTTACAATATAACATGATGAATTAATATATTGAAGAAAAAATATTTAGGTAATTTATGTAGATTTTTTCATATTCTTGTCCACTTTAATAATAGTTATATCTTTCTATTATAAAAAACCATTTTGTTGTGTTTTATGTGTAGATAAATTTTAAAAATAACCATTTTCATTACTAAAATTTTAAAAATAAATATTTAAAAATTCACCAATATTATCCATTTAAATTTTAAAAATAAATATTTAAAAATACACCAATATTATCCATTTTAATAGAATAAATTAAATAAACTTTTTTATTTTGATAATACATAAAAAAATAATAAAACTTAGATAAATACTCAATTTATGAGATATAAAATAATTCTATGTAAATCTATTTAAATCATCAACTATCACAAAAACATATCCATTCATTCTAATTTCCCAATTTGAATGGAACCAAATAAATGTAAATGAATAAATTTTAATTGTTTATAAATTTTATCTATATTGTTAGATCTCAAATTTACTCCATTTTTTTTTAATTTTAAAAATTAATCATAAATAACATTATTACTGATTTTAAAATTAGGTAGTAGATTAACATATTCATTCTTTAATAGTTTCTTTAACAAAAAAAAGTTCTCATGTTAAATTGTCTGATGTCATATGACATAATCTATTTTTATTATATTATTACACCTTACATTCTTGTTAGTTAGCTCAAAATAATCAATGGAATAAATATTCTTTTTCCTATTATCAGAAAATTTTAAATATTCATTTTCCAAAATTAAAAAATTATGATTGACAAATTTAATTATCATTCCTTAATTTTTATGATTTTGAAATACTACTTATTATATGTTTTAATCAATTAAAATATAATAATTTAGATATAATAAAAATGTTTTATATATATAATTCACCAAATCCTATAACCTTGACCTTTGAGTTATCATCAAATTTCATAGATACATCATCACATATATTATATGATAAATACATCGATGAATCTCTTGGAATGTGTTTGGAGAAGACATTATCAAGGTACCATGTATCATTGGAACTCTCAAGGAACGTTTCCTGAAAATAATATTTATCTAGATATAAATTTTAGTTTCATTTTTACCTTGTACAATAAGGTTAGTATAATAATTATTAGGTATATATGATGATTTTAAACATGTTTTCACCGGAAATATAGACATTGAATTTTATAAAATAAACTTTTGAGTATGGCCTACAGACTTTGAAATTATCCATGAGCATTTTTTAGTATAATGATATTTCATAAAATATATTATGCATTAAATATTATATGTAATTCAATTAGAACATAAAGTAAATAATGTTTTATTTGACGTAGGTATTTTTTTGTTATAATAAAAACACATCTATCATTGTCCAGTTTCATAAATGAGTTTTTTATCATACTTATCTTTCCATTTCATAAAATTAGATAAATTTTAATTCAATCAAACAATTTATTTCATAATATATTATTTTTTATTTTTTAAAAACTCCATATCATAGAAAAGTTTTTCATTTGAAAAAAAGATTTATTTTTAAAGACCTTATTTTTTTGTGTCAATTTATTATTTTATTTAATAATTCCCTTATATATTCCTTATAATAAGTTTTTAAAAATAATAAATTCCCAAAACACATTTTTGAATTTTTTATTCAATTTATTCTCTTATTATGTTGTTTATTTTTAGATTAATATGAAATAAAATCAAAATTAATATTATCCTCATTCACACTAGTTACCATAAATCATAAACTATCTATTCATTTTTCAATTGTAGTTTCATTAATTATATTATATTGTATAATACATCTCCACGCAATTTTCAGTGAATTTTTCTAATTTAAATTTATTTATCATATATTATTAATTTTTTTCATAGAGTTAATATTTATGTGTCCCTTACATATGTAGGTAAAACATAAAAAATGGTTATTATTCGGTTTACCTAACTTTTTTATTCCTCTTTTTATCATTTCAATATCATTTATAGAATCATATAGTTATTTCAATCATTTTGGTAAACACCTTTAATTAATATCAGTGTTGTTTTATTTATTTCCCATGATTTAGAGTCAGAATATTTATTAGAAGAAAATACATTATATTTAAATAAAAAACATTATTCATTCAAGTCTCCTCTCCAACGGTGTTATACAAATTTGGGTATTTATTAAAGTAATGAACCAATGGCTTCATCCAATATATATTCCTTCATGTTTTTCTACATTCATAGAGTACCCCATTCACTGAGTACTAATTTTGTTGTTGTACAGTTGGAGGTATAACCGAGTGGTAAAGGCTCCCTGTAATCCAACATCAGACCCGAGTTCAAATCTTAGAGGGGGAAAATTTCCACCGAAAGGTGGTGAAACTTGCATAACGCATGAAAATGGTGACATCGGATAATGGTGACACAAACATGATGCATCAATGATGTTGTACAAGGACTTTGGGTATGTTTGTGGGCCTTTGATCCATGTAAGGTGTTTCATTCCCACTAGGCATTTAGCACATGTATAGAATAAATAAGGTCCGATGGGTGGAATATCCTTTAGTGTGGGAGGAGGTGGGATATTTCATGTATTTCCTACATATGGGTGTGTATGTTTAATGAAATTTCACCCCCATGAACCAAATATATATAATATAATTATGAGGGTAGTTCTCTCAGTACTATTTCAACAAGAAAAATATTCAATGAAAATTAAAGGAATTCATTCAATTCATAATACTGGGGAATCGATGGAAAATTTTATTGACACTTTAATTCACTAATTTAAATGTCTTGATACTGATCCCAAAGTATTTCGAATTTAGTTCGGATTATATTATTATATCCGAGGTAAGAAAATGTATAAATTTCATGATTTTCATTTATGAAAAAATAAATATATTTCCATGATTATCATATTATAGGATATTCATTATTTTTTAATTAAATACGAAGGTCATAAGAAATACATGTTTGGTATACATGTTTAGGGGAATTACTTATTGATTGTATGTTCATTGTAAGTGGTGTTTCATTGGGTCTTCACCAATTTCACCCACTATGATTTAAGGTGATGATCTCTTATATGTTTAAATTTGATAAAAAATGTCCTTTTATATTATAGTACAATACACAGATATGATCATCATTTCTAGTATGGGATTCTGGGTCTAAATTAGGAAACTTATATGGCCTTACAATTGTAGTCCATTTTTCAATGATGTGTTTCTTTGGGGGTATTGTAACATTATTTATTTCTAGTAACAATCATTCCAAAGGAAATATGATGGATTCTATGGAATCCATCCATCTTTTAGAGTCACTATTTCTATATTATAAATATATTGTTTGTTACACTATGAGGTATATGAAATTAAGGTTACTATAATAAATATATTTAAAACAAAAAATAATGTTATTTATAAGATTTATTCTATTATTATGATGATCAAATCCTTTTACACATAACATTACACGATTTATAAACATAAGTACCCATTAATACAACACATATATTGTAAATTCTTATTGTCTTTAAAAGACTAGGTTTATAATATATCAATGTGAGACAAATAGTAATAATTTTATAATTATCCATAATGAGCTTCTGAATCCTTTCGATATCCTCAAATGCCTATGATAACCAGAGCGAATACATAGACAAAAGTGGTGATATAAAAATCCTAGTAAGATAACAAACATGATATAGAAACCTAATATTTGAGTCAAAATAGAAATATAATATCATAAAGAGAAGGATCTTAAGTAATCACATAGAATATTAAAATAATGATCATGGTATCATAAGATAATGGTATCATAGTAAATTTGGGATCAACACATAATGTGATATAAACATGATCCCATGCTAGAAACCTAGATAATATTACAAGGTCGAGAAACTCACATAATGGATTAGGATTACTCACTAATCCCATACATGATGCCTCATGAGGATAACACTTTACCAAAAGCATTGGAGAAATATATAGGAAAATACATTATAACATTATCATTATCTATGTGTTCCATATAAATTAATGAATCATAATTCTTAACATAAGAATTACCCATGGAAATAAAATGGTTTTCATAGTCTTTCTTTATACACAAAAAAGGAAATTTCAAAATGATGCAATTTGATAAATGATCAAAAGGAAAGAATTACCCTATAAAAAGAAGAAATAATAAGTTAGTTATATATGTGATAAAAATATATAATGAAATAATAATTAATTAATAACATCATGGGTTTATTTCATTCATGAATATAATAAAACATTCTTTGTTAAAAAAATTCCAATAAGATAATTATGTTTTGAAAAAAATAAAATTCAGAAACTATTTTTGGAATATTTTTATGTTAAAATAACCATGGAAACATGTAAAGTAATATTTAAAAAATCGAGTTGTCATGATGGGGGAATAGTTCTATTCATGCTGAATACATTAATTGAAAATGATCCATTACAAATTTTAGTAAGAAATGTGAAAAAGAACCTAGTTGAAAAAACAACCAGAATACTAATTTTAATTTTTTTTGACAAAATTCAAACATATGTTAAAAGTTAATTTATAAATACTATTTTGAATGTTAAATATATTTTATAAAATATCAATAGAAAATAAGGATTTTTAAGAAAAATGATTTTTGGCTAAAGAGTGAAATGATGTCAGATATTCTAAAAAACATTTTCCCAATAATTTTCAGTACTAAAGAGTGGAAAACAATACTAATAAATGAAAAATTATGGAATAATAACAGGGAATGAAAATGAAATTTGTATAATATAAAATGTTCAAATAATTTCTTTTAATTGGAATTTTACCATAAACAATCCTAATTAAAATTTGATTTAAACATAATCATATACCACTTTGATAACAATTGACTCATAACTTTCCATAAATGAATTTGAATAATTTTAATGAAAAAAAATAATGTTTTAGGATGTATTAATTTTATTTTAGGTAACATATAAGTATATAAACCATTAAAAATAAATTAAGTTCATAAAGGAGCTTATGTCTCGAAGAAGTAATTTTGGGACAAACCCCTTAAAATGTTCATATCATCGAGGTGTGAGTTAATAAATATAGAGATTCTATGTCACAAATTTATATCAATATAATGAATGCTGTAAATAAATTATAAATCAATAATAACTAATTTAATAGATATTTTTTACCTAATATAATCAATGAAGTATTTGTATAACCTAATGAATGAAAATTATGTTATGAAACCCCTTACATCACACATTAATTTAGTTTACCAATATTTAACATAATTTATGGTGGTTAGAAACATGTTATTATCTGATACCAAAAAAATATTAATATTTATAATATAATATATGACCCTTTTATAACATCTTATTACTCATATGTTAATAATATTTCATTATCATTAATGTTTCAGGTGTCAATTTCCCTATTTTATTAAGAATTTATTATTAATAAAGTTCTAGATATTGAATAAAGGATATAGTAACATCACACCCATAATTAATTTAATGACCCAAATATTTTTATCTTTAGAAAAATCTTTATAATCATTATTTAATTTTGAAAATTAATAATCAATCACATCGCTTTGTGGAGACGGTAGGCTATACGTACACACAAGCGATGTTATCATTTCCTCTACAAGTGAAAGCGTAAGGAATTTTGTTATATATTAATTTTACAGAATAAATATAATTTCAGATATATATATATATCAAGTATATTAATTCAATTTATCCTTTATTATTATCCTCATAAATTATTAGTGAAAAATGAATCACATCTCTTTGTGAAGCGGTAGTCTACCATGCAGTCAAATGATGTTATCATTAATTAAAATGGATGGAAAGGTAAAACAATATATGATATATTTCTAATAAAAATGTTATTATTATTTCGTGAATATAATATATAAACATTACAATAATACTTATTTCTTTCCATGTAATGTTTATGTGAAAAACAATTCACATCACTTCACGAGGTGGCAGTCCACCATACGCACGAGTGACGCTCTCATATTCTCTAGAAAAAGGAAATTAATATGTTTTCTTTTATATTAAAATTTAATAAAAATAATTATATAATAAATATCATACATAAAAATTACATAACTAATTATATCCATATGTGATTAGAAATTATGGAAAATGATTACCTCTATTCGTAAGAAGGCAATCCTCCGTACATAGGATTAATAATTTTATTTCCCATATGAGATAAGAGGAGATACATGAATTTTGTTACCATAATATAAAAATATTTAAGTATATGGAATATGTTTACGTTGTCATATATTCATTTTTTAATAATATTTGATTGATGAGGAAGATGAAATAAAATACAACGCCCAGTAAAGGATATTAAATCTTCTTCGAACAACTTATTTTTAATTTAACAAAAATCCTTTCTAAGATAGATTATATATTGAAAATGAATAATATAATTAGGTGAGAGAATTAAGGGAGTGATTTTGGTAGGGTATGTATTAATGAATATTTTTTTGAACGGTGGATAGGAGAGGATAATGGGTGGCCTTTTATAAGTTGGGGAGATGACAGACATGGATTTTTTGAAAAGAAATAATTCCACCCACCTTTTTCTAATGATTATAGGTTAAAAATAGACTATTTTAGGAAATTAGAATTTATAAGGTCTAATTATTACCATAAATAGTAAGTATACAAGTTTTAGGTTATTTTTAACCATTATCATTTATGTTTAACCAATGGTAGAGTCGTTTCAACCATAACCATAATAAATGGGGTTTTCTATATTTACTAATAATTATATTGAAAAATAAAATAAACCTATAAAATAATATAAATAATTTTTATTCCAAATTTTTAACCAATTTTTTCAAATTCACAATGTCAATGTGATAAAATTTAATTTAAAATTAAACCCACAGTCGTGTTGAAAAAAAATGAATTTCCAATAGAAAAACATTCATTGTTAAAATAAATTTAATATCAAAATTAAATATGAAATTGTTTTAAATTGACTAATTTTGAAAATTAAATATATAACAAAAATTATTTTACATTTAAAACAACATTAAAATGAAATTTTTCTTTTAAATTCTTGAAAAGAGAAAGATGTTTTTATTAAAAATTTGTATTCTTCACTATTCATAGAATAATGAATATTTTTAAAAATATTAAAATAATTATCCATAAGAAAACATTTAAGTGGTTATTTTAATTATTATATTTATTTATTATAATAAATTTTATAAAATTGAAAAAAATTAATTTTAAATGATGTGTGAAAAGTACGATTAAGCCACCTATTATATAAATGCAGTTTTTAGAAAATATTTCATTATATATTAAATGATTATTTTTTTACGTACAATAAATAGATAATAATTTATTTATTTTATACATGTGGAAAAAATATAATTTTTTAAAATTTATATATTCATATTCACTTCCACTAATTTAACACCTAGGTTATTATAGTTCATTTATATTCAAGGTAGTGTGTTCATTAAGCTATTAAAGAAATAAAATTAATTTAAAAATAAATATATCATATTTTATTATGATTTAACATTCTATTATAAAGTTGGTATTTCATTTAAAATATTATATCAAATGTTATGTTCATATTTTATAATCTTTGGGTGTTATATTCAACCCCCATTAAAATTTTGTTCACTTAATTTATTCTAGATCTCTGAAATCAAGGGTTTGAAAATTTCATTTAGGATAATCCCATGTCATAAAAAGGGTTAATAAAAATTTTCAAAAAAATATGAAATGTAAAATATTAAATTCATATAATATTACTACTTTATTTTTTAACATAAATATCAATTAATACAACCCAAGGATCGTAATGTCCTGTTGTCTTTTTAAGACTATGTTCATTACACGTTAAAGAGAGACTAAAAATAATAAAATTTATTTTATTCCCCAAAATTATTTCCTAATCCTTTTGATATACTAATCTAAATGGGATAAACTAGGTAATAAAAAGAAATAATTTGATTTCTAAAAATTGTAGTAAGGGAATACTCATGATAAATAAACAAAACGTGTGAATCAAAAGTAGAATGTGATATTATAATGAGAAGGCTCATGAGTAATCACAAAAAAGAATAACATAAACATAGTATAATAAGATCATGGTAGAATAAGTAACATGGAAATAAAACAAAACATGATATAAACATGAGTTAATGAAAACATCCTAGAAAATATTATATGGTGGAAAAAATCCCCTAACGGATTAGGTTTTCTCACAAATCCCACACATGACACCTCTTGAGGATAATGATTTACCCAATAAATTTGAATTACCTTTGAGAACACATATCATTACATTTCCATGATATATTTGTTCCATATAAGGGGATTAATCATAAGTTATAACATAATAATTACCCATAAAAAGAAAATTGGTTTCAAAATCATTATTAATATTATGAACTAAGGAAGTTTGACAATGATGGAATTTGAGATTTGATCATTAGTAATGTATTAACCAATAAAAGGATCATATAATAAGCTATATATATATATATTCTGGAGAGATATATATAGAATTCATAAGAAATATAAAACATCATGTGTTGTTTGCAATGATGAATACAAAATAACATTCTTGAGGCAAAAACCATTACAATTGAATATGTTTTTAAAAGTTAAAAAACAAAAAGAAATGGTGTAAAAATCATTTTTGGAATGTAAAATTGAAATATTATAGAAACAATATTTATAACATTTGATTATTAGTATATATAATGTGTTATGTTCATATTGAATATGATAAAAAATATATTCCTTTCATATTTTCTGTAAGATATTTTAAAAAGAAACTTGTTTGAAAAATTGTAGGAAGATTAATTATAATAATATTTTTAAAAAATGGTTACAAATTCCTTTAATAAATTATTTGGATAATTTTAATAACATGTTTAAAAACATTTTTAGAAAATAGGATTTGGAAGGAAAATGTTTTTCGATCGATGATAGATATAAATTTAGATATTAATAAAATAAAATTATCAATCATTTTATGTACCAAATTGGGGGGATGGTAATATTAAATGGAAAAATCATGATTAAAATCATGATATTAAAATTTAAGGGGTTTATTAAAAAATTATTAAATGATTTCCTTCAGTGGAAATTCAAGCATACATAATTCCATTTAAACTGATATTGACACATAAACCCTTACCACTTTAGTAACTCTTGAATCATAACACTACAAGAATTAAGTAGATGAATTTTGCAATAAAATTTCATTATTATAGAAGTATTCATGATATAATATGTAAAGGGTATGTATATACACCATTCAAAAGATATTATGTTCATAAACGAACATGTGTCTCAATGAAGGGTGCTTGATATGATACCCTTACAATGTTCATATCAGTGAAGTGACCATTAATAAATGTGGTTATTATATGTAAATAATGTATATGAAACCAATAAAAGTTTAAATAAAACTTAAATTAGTAAAAATTAATTTCACACATATTTTTTTCTATAATATAACCAATGATGTAGTCTTATAACCCAATAAATAGAAATTGAGTGGTGAAACCCCTTACCTCATACTTCCCATTAGCGGATCACTATTTAACCACCAATATAGTGGTTTTAAACATGTGATTAACTTATTAAATAACCATATTAATGTTTATATTGCCACAATTTATCCTTTAATTACATCTTATTACACTTTCATTAATAAAATTTCATTATCCCTATTATTTTGGGTGTTAATTGCCTTGTTTTCTCATGAATAATTTATCATGAATGTTAAAAATACTAAACATAGGATATAATTACATAATATTCATAATTATTTTTATTTTAAAAGTATAATTATTTCATTATATACATCATTATAATAATTTTTTAATATTGATCGTGGAGAATAAATCAAATTGATTCGTAGAGGAAGAATGTCGTATGCCCACACGAGCGACATTATCAATTCATTAATGGGTGAAAGGGTAAGTATTTTCATTTTATATTAATTTTAAATAATCAATATGTTGAACCCTCTAGGAATCTAGTTGATTTATTATATTTTGATAATCCCAATTATGAATATTTGTAGTTTGATAATCCCTAGTTGTTAAATAGTTAAATACTTATTTGGGAATCTAGCTATTTATTTGCTTTTAGTATTGTTCTATTATCCTATTTTTAAATATTAGTCTTTCGGTTACTTGATGTTTGTACATTCTGACTTAACCTATTCTGCCAATAGAATGCTTAAACAAAATAGAGCTACCGATATAGTTAAGTCTACCGCTATGTGAGAGCAACCGATACAGACTAGTCACCGTTACATTAAAGTCCACCATTATAAATAATTGCTACTGTTACAAAACAGAGATACCGATGCACACAAGTCCACCGATATGTTGAAGCTACTGTTATAAAAAGGTTACCGTTACATCAAAGCCTACCGATACTCGAAGGTCATCGATATGCAAGTCTACCGATACACGAAAGGTTACAGATATACTAAGCCTACCGATATAAAAAGGTTACCGATAGAAAGGCTACCATTACACATCAATGCTACCGTTACACATCAAGGATACCGTTACACATCAAGTCTACCGTTACATCAAAGCCTACCGATACTCGAAGGTCACCGATATGCAAGTCTACCGATACGCGGAAGGTTACCGATATACTAAGCCTACCGATATAAAAAGGTTACCGATAGAAAGGCTACCATTACACATCAAGTCTACCATTACACAAGAAGTCACCGATACAAGCAAGCCTACCATGAAATCTACCTACCGATATCAAAGCTACCGTTCCAGAGACTGAACCTGACACTGCTTTAATTTCTTTATCATTATTTAATCTAACCAATGGTCATATTAGGTATATTTTAATACACTGACATTTATTTAATGTATATTGTTGGTTGTCAGGGAACCGTACCTCGTACCTGCAAAAAAAATTTCTTTTGTCGGAGATCGTGATTTAAATGAAGGTGGAATGAATAGACGAATAGATAGAGACATACATACCATGAGGTTTGCTGGAAGAACATCAGGGTGTGCATGCAAAGGGATGAATAAACTTACACGAAGAACTCATTCATTGCTGCATACTAGTGAAGATTTGAGAATGAGAACATAAAAAAAGAACGTCATCGACTACTATCTCCTCTGTCTCTACACCGGAAAGTCAAGGAAGCAGACGGCACTCTATTTTCCAAAAAAAACTAGAAGAGGTTTTAGAACCCATTCTGATCAATACAAAGGAGTCCAGAGCTGCACTGTAATAACTAGAGCCATTTATAAACTCTAAATCTTTTCCTATGTGATTTACTTTTTACATTTCGAGCAGTGTGTGTTATCTGCTATATTTTACACACACACTGTCTCCTGTACTTTAACTGGAGGATCTGTAAATCCTCACTCAAACTCTTGCATCTTTTATTTCCCACTGAGATAGTGGTTGAGGTCGTGAGTGACCTGGACAACTGGTTTGCTGTTGTTTCTGTTCCCATGGATAACAGTGGTAGAGGTCTTGAACCAGGACATTTGTATACAGTTGTAATCCCCGATCCAGGGTGTGGATCACTTTTATATAAAGTGTTGAGAGGACTAAGTCTCAGCTTGAGACTAAACCTATTTGTTGAATCTTCTGTGCTTATTAATTTTCAAAGTTATTTTCATTCCGCTGCAAACTACTTTAAAACCAAAACTATTTTAAAGTCACTTTGATAATTAAACTCTCAAGTGTTTATATTAATTTTAAATCACTAAGTTAGTTTTAAAAGAAAAATCAATTATTCTGATTTGATTAACTGGGAAATAATCAATCCTTTGAGAACCTAATAGAACCTTTATTTTGATATAAATTCAATACAGTTTAATTATGTGTTTTATTTGGGGGATTTTAAAACAAAATTTTTAAACAGAAATTTTAATTGGAACTCAATTCACCCACCCTCTTGAGTATCCACTCCGACGAACATTTGGTATCAGAGGATTAAATATATTTTTCTAAAGTCCTCTGTTTTTCAACTGTGATTTTAGTTGTATTTTAATGTTCTTAAAATTTCTGTTATTTCTAAATTTTTATCTCTTTAAAATATTTTCTTTAAGTATGTTATCATGGATAATAGACTTGAAGGTGTTGGTACCAATAGACCACCCTTTTTCAATGGCACTAACTATGCCCAGTGAAAAATCAGGATGAAAATTCATTTAGAGAGCATGGGTTTTGACATTTGGACTTCTATAGAATTAGAATATAAAATTCCTACTACTGTTAGATCTACTTGGAATGAAGCTACTAAGACAGCCTACAATAATAATTGTAAAGCCCTGAATGCTCTGTACTGTGCTTTAGGAGATGAGGAATTTAATAGAATATCTGCTTGTAAAACAGCTCATGAAATTTGGGATACCTTAGTCATTTCTCATGAAGGAAAAACTAATGTTAAGGAAATGATATTGAACACTTATACTATTAAGTATGATAATTTTAAGATGAAGCCTGATGAACCCATTTCTAACATGTATCTCAGGTTCAACGAAATTGTCAACACAATGACTTCTCTGGGAAAGGATGTGCCATCCAAGGAACAAATTATGAGAATTCTGCGATGTCTACCTAAAAGATAGAGAGGAACTTCTGTCTCAATTAGAGAATCGTGTGATATAGGTGAACTGCTAGTCAAGGAAATAATTGGAAAGTTGATGATGTATGAAGAATAACTTAAGGTGAAAAAAGAATAAGATGCTGAACCTAGAATAAAGTCTGTTGTTTTCAAATCTTCAACTTCAAAGAACAAGGATAAGGAGAAACTTCAAGCTATAAATGAGAGTTGAAGCAGTGAAGATAGTGAAAGAGCTTCTGATAGTGATGCTGAGATGGCTCACATTTCCAGAAGGTTTAAGAAGTTCTATAAAAACAAGAAGTTTTTCAGAAAATCAAATTGCAAAGGTAAGTATGTCAGCAAGGGTCATTGGAAAAAGGATTGGAATGAATATGACAAAACAGATGAAGTTGTCTGCTATGAGTGCAAAAGGAAAGGACATATTAAATCAGACTGCCCAAAGCTCAAATTCAAGAAGAAATATGATTACAAGGAAAGTAAGTACAAAAAGGCTATGAAGGCTACTTGGAGTACTTCTGAAGATAGCTCCAGTAAGTCTGAAATTTCTGAGACTGAATCCAGAAATTAGGCAAACATGTGTTTCATGAAAAACACATCTGGGGTAACATCTAAAACTCCTGCTTTAAATTCATATTATTCTGGAGATGATTCTAACTCAGAAAACATGTCAAAATATGAACTATTTGAATATTGTGATATGTTATAAGAAACCTGTAATGAGATGAAAGACAAATACAAAGGTTTAAAGAAACAGTATGCTTTAACTGTTAAACATAGATCTGATCTTGATATTGAATTAGAAAGGAATGCTCAGTTTCTTAAATAAAATACTGAACTCAAATTATCTAATGAGAAACTTAAGAAAGACTTAGAAAATATTACAAATGGTAAAGATACTCTTACTCAAATTCTAGGTAAGAAAATAGAACCTAGATACACTACAGGTATAGGATACCAACTGGGACCGAGAAAATTTACCAAAACTAAATTCATTCCTAAATCTGGACAGAATGTAGCTAGTTATGGGACTTCATATTCTTCAACTAGTTATATTCATAGTTATGGATCTAATAAGGTTTATCTATCAAAATCTGTTGACTCTAGAAATCTTATGAGACCCATTAGACAAATATGGGTACCTAAAGTTTTATTGGCTATCCTGTCTGGACCCAAGAAGATCTGGGTACCAAAATCATTTCCTATCTAAATCTTTTTTGTAGGGAACCTGCTTAAAGAGCTCCTATAGAAAGACTTGGTATTTGGACAGTGGATGTTCAAGACATATGTCAGGAGACTTCTCATGCTTCAAGAGTCTAGTGAAACTTTATGGAGGCTTTGTCACTTTTGGTGATAACTCAAAAGGAAAAATCATCGTCTTAGGCCAGATTGGTAACACTGACTCAATATTAATTTCTAAAGTTTTATTTGTTGATGGACTTAAATACAATTTGTTAAGTATTTCTCAGTTATGTGATGATGGTTTTTATGTTAAATTAGAAAATGATTCTTGCAATGTTTTTAATTCTAAAAATGTTTTAGTGTTTTCTGCTTTAAGAAATGAAAATGTTTATGCTGTTGATTTAAATTCTTTAGATAAGAAGAATATTACATTTTTAAATGCTTTTCATAAAGTGTCTTGTCTTTGGCATAGAATATTAGGACATTGCAATGTGCATTCACTTAGAAAACTTGCTAGGAAGAACTTAGTTAGAGACCTACCCAAACTTGAATTTCCAGCAGACAAAGTTTGTAATCCCTGTCAAAAGGAAAAGCAACATAAATTTTCTTTTAAATCAAAGAAATAAGTTTCAACTTCTCAACCTCTCGAGTTGGTTCACATGGATTTTTTTGGACCTTCCAGAGTTTCTAGTTTAAATGGGAATCACTATGTCTATGTTCTTGTAGATGAATTTTCCAGATATACTTGGGTATATTTTTTAGCTCACAAAAGTGAAACTTGTTCTTGCTTTGTAAAATATTCCAAGTCTGTAGAAAACCGTAGTGGACTTAAAATTAAAACCCTGAGAAGTGACCATGGTCGTGAGTTTGAAAATCATGAGTTTGAATCTTACTGCTCACATAGTAGCTATAGTCACAATTTCTCTTCCCCTAGGACACCCCAAAATAATGGTGTAGTAGAAAGGAGCAATAGAACCCTGAAAGAAATTTCTAGGACTATGCTTAATGAGTATGACCTACCTGTTTATTTTTGGGCTGAAGCTGTCAATACAGATTGTTATATTATCAATAGAGTCTTGATCAGACCTGTTCTTAAGAGGACCCCTTATGAGTTGTGGAACCATAGGAAACCTAAGGTTAACTACTTCAGAGTTATTGGATGCAAAGTCTTTATTCTTAATACTAAATAAAATCTTCACAAATTTTCATCCAAGAGTGATGAAGGAATTTTCCTAGGTTACTCTATTTCTAGTAAAGCCTATAGAGTTTTCAATAAGAGAACCAAATGTGTGGAAGAATCTGTTCACATCAAATTTGATGAAACTGATCCACATGAACCTAAGGCCTCTCTTGAAAATCTTGAATATGACCTCTCTGTTTTGAACCTTAATGATAAAGACAGTGGACCTGTAATTAAAACATCCAATTCTGGAAATTTTCCAGAACCTTCTTCTATTGAACCTCATCCTATAGATGAATCTGAAATCTCTAGCCCTACCTTTTATAGACCAACTAAAATTCTAAAGAACCATCCTTTAGATGCTGTTGTAGGTAATCTAGATAGAGGAACACATACTAGAGCTTCTCTAAGAAATCAGGTTGAACATCAAGCTTTTCATTAACAGTGAGAACCTAAAGATATAAATGATGCTATCAATGATGAATTTTGGGTAATGGCTATGCAAGAAGAACTAAATCAATTTGAAAGAAACAAATTCTGGAAATTAGTAGAAAGACCTAAGAACACTATAACCATAGGCACAAAATGGGTGTTTAGAAACAAAGTCGATGAATCTGGAAACATCATTAGAAACAAAGCTAGGCTAGTTGCACAAGGTTACAATCAAGAAGAAGGAATTGACTATGAGGAAACCTTTTCTCCTGTATCTAGATTAGAGGCTATTAGGATCTTACTTGATTTTGCATCACATCTGAATTTCAAGTTATATCAAATGGATGTGAAAAGTGATTTTCTAAATGGTATTATTGTTGAAGATGTTTTTTTAGAAAAACCACCTGGTTTTTCAAATCCCCACCTTCAAAATCATGTTTTTAAACTTTCTAAAGCATTATATGGTTTAAAACAAGCTCCAAGAGCTTGGTATGAAAGACTTAAAAATTTTCTTATTTCAAAAGGATTTTCAAAAGGAATTTCTGATCCCACTCTTTTTATAAAAAGAATTTCAAAAGATGTTTTAATAGTACAAATCTATGTTGATGATATTATTTTTGGATCTTTGAAAAATTCTTTATGTACTGATTTTTCAAAGGTTATGAAAAATGAGTTTGAAATGAGCTTAATGGGAGAGCTTAAATATTTTCTTGGTTTTCAAATTTTTTAAACTAAAGATGGTATTATTTTAAATCAGAGTAAATATACTAAGGATTTATTAAAACGTTTTGGTTTGGATAGTATTAAGGGAAGTGATACACCTATGAGTACCACCTATAAATTGGATATTGATGAAACTGGTAAACCAGTTGATCAAACCTATTACAGAGGTATGATTGGGAGTTTATTTTATCATACTACTAGTCGACCAGATATTATGTTTAGTGTGTGTATGTGTGCAAGATTTCAAGCTAATCCTAAAGAATCACACTTACTGGCTGTTAAAAGGATTTTTAAATATCTTGAGTATACTATGAATTTAGGTTGTTTTATCCAAAAGGACAATCATTTGACCTAACTAGTTATTCAGATGCTGACTTTTCTGGATGTAAGTTAGATTGGAAGAGAACATTTGGAACATTTCATTTACTTGGAAAATGTAAAGACCCGTAAAATTCAAGGGAAATTTTTTCTTAATTTTCTTTGGAATTTTACAAGAGCGCGGTTTCTGACAGCACATGATTCCGAGGCCCGGAGTGCCCAGAATCAATTTCCGAAGTTTGGCTCGGGTACGTTCAGTGAACGAACGAGCGGGAATTCCTAACTTTTTATCCGGTGCTCGGAATTGAAATCCGAGGGCACCGATGAACTCGCAGCGCCGATATTCGCTTAAGGAGATCTTTTCCGAAGTTGTGTTTTCCTAGGAGGAGATGTTTAATTATTCTGGATGAAATGAAGAGTAAAATAAATTTGTTATACAATAGTTATTTTATATCTTAAAAGTGGTTATAATCTTTTGTTGGAAGTTGGGTGGTTTAACCACCTAAGAGAGGATTAAGGTTAGGAGGGGCCCACCCGAGCCCCACCTTTTCAAATTCCCTAACTCCCCTCTCTCCCTCTTAAAGGCTTGTCAACTTAACATTTAATTAATTATACAAATCATGTATAATTAATAAGTGAGTTTAATTTTGAGTTTTTGAAATTCAAACTCTTGAATTTCAAAGGTTGGGTTGTGTTAATAAATTAAGTGTAAGATTAATTTATTTTTGGGTTAGTTCCTTTGTTACTTGAGAGGATTGGGAGAATCGTTGAGAGACTTGAAGATCTTCTTCGTCTTCGACGAAGAACGTGAAGAACGGTTCTTCTCCGACAAGGAACATCGATCCCACAACCTTCGAGACTCGGCGTCCCGGATGATTCTGTATTCATCTTCCCCCTCGACAAGGGAGAAGTCGCCGACCGTGGTGATCATCGCCAACGACAACGTACCTCTCTTCTTCGTCTTAGCGACAAGTGAAGAGACGTCGTTTCCTCCTCGGACGCACCCCGACGTCCACGGAATCTACGTCCGACGCCGCGACGCCTTTCTCCGCGATAACCGATGTGCGACGTCAATTTTCAAGGTAGGGGTTGTTGTTATTGTTTATTAATTTATCCTTCTTCTTGGTTCTAGCATGACTAACGTGAGGATTATAAATTTTTGTTATTGTTTAACGTAAGGGGGCCGGACCGCATGAACACGGCCGAACCCCCTCCATCGTTCTTGTTGATTTATCTTGCGGGTGGAAACAAGGTGGCGTGGTGCCGTCGCACCACGCGGATAATCGTACGATTATACTGCGCGGCGCCGTCGCGCCGCGCCGTGGAAGAATCATCAAGAACGCGACGCCGTCGCGCCGCGTCAAGGGGAATCGAAGGCACGGCGGAGGGGAGCGGTGTCGTCGCACCGTGCCGGACGACGAACACCGCGGCCGGTTCCAGGCCACGGCGGGACGAGAAGACCGACGGCCGGGCCGCCGGCGTCGGAAGCCGGAAAAAGGGGACCGGCTTACCGGTCCCGTTGGAGAAAAACCGGCCGGCCAGGTGGCCGGCCGGATGGTCAAATTCCGGTGGAAATTAATCCCCTGGCCAACACTAAAGCCCCCCCATTTAATTGCGGGGCGATTTCCTTGAGGGGGGCAGGCGGACCCCCGGTTTCTTCAAGCAGGCCCCCACGAGGGGGGCCGGATTCCAAAAGGGCGCGGCATAATGCCGCGCCGCCTTCCCAATCAAGCGGGGGATTAGCCCCCGCGCGCTGCCTCCGTGCGGCGCCAGGCCGCCGCACCGCCGCACCGCCGCACCGCCGGCCGGCCGGCCGGGCCGGGTCGGACCCGGGTCTGGTCGACCCGGTTCGGGCCGACCCAGGGGGGGTCGGGTCGGGTCGTCCCGGACCCGGACCCCCCGTTTCGAATCGGTTTCGGTCTTTTGGCCATAACTTGAGCCAAGGACCTGCGATTGACGAACCGTCTACGGCAACGCGATCCTTGGATCGAGACGGTCGTTTCGGTATATCGCACTCAAAGTTTCGGAATACTTTGGGTTCGGTCGGGTTGGTTCGTTCACGAAACCAACCGGGCCTTCGGAGCGGAAACACTCATATCTTGAGCTACGGACGTCCGATTGATGTGCCGTCACCTTTGTTGTGTTCCTCATAGTGAAAAGGATCTTTTGGAATACTCCGCCCAAGGTTTGGACGCAGGTGGAGTACGGTCGGGTTGGTTTTGCCTTAAAAACCAACCGGGCCCCGGGGACGAAAATGCCAATAACTCTCAGACCGGGCGTCCGATCGACGCGCCGTCTGTTGCGTTGAGTTCCTGTTGACGATACGGAACTTTTGGATACATCAACTCTGGACTTTGTGACAGTTGATGTATCAGCCTCTCGGCTCGTGGAGCGGATCCTCCGAACGAGCTTGCTGTGTACGGGAACCCTAGTGCTGGCTGCGACTGTTACTGTGACTACTACTGCTACTGTGACTGCGACGACGACAGTACAGAGATCCTGTGTGGATTTGACGACGATGACTTCAACACTCAGCGATCCTACGTGGATCAGTGCTACAGGTCCTGTGTGGGCCCGATCCTGTGTGGGTCCGATCCTGTGTGGGTCTTAGTGCTCAGCGGTCCTGTGTGAACCAGCACCTACAGGTCCTATGTGGGCCCGATACTGTGTGGGTCTTTTGCGGGGGTTAGTTACCTATCGATCCTTCGTGGGTCCGACGACTTAGATGGATCAGAGATGTAACAGCCCGAGATTTTATGAAAAATATTTTTTTTTTCACTAATGTCTTGTGTTGTACGCTACACGAAAAGGATCTTGCACAACACGCATCCTTGACTTGCCTTTCATTACACGCAATCGCGACCTTCATCGATAGCGTGTGTAGTACGCAATAACGAGTTTCACTAAACAACGATATGCTATTAGAATGTTATTAAAACTAGCCGTTATGAATAGTAATAACCACTTTTTGAAATTTTGTAAATTTTATTTTTCAAAATGGATTTTATTTTTGGATTCGGAGTATCGAATTTAGCCTAAGGTGAAATTTTGGTACATTTCGGATAACTTTCATATTCTGATGAATAGTGAAAATTACTAAATTTTAATTAAAAACAAATTTTTTAATCGAAATAATTAATAGTGATAAATTATTAATTTGAGTGGTTTTAAAGTATATTTAGAATATATTTTTACAATTTAATACAATGTTGGTCATTGGTTGTAATTTCACATTTAAATCAGACATAATCAAGTGTCAATCTTTTGATAGATATTGTTTCTTAAAAACACGCTATTTGTTTTAACAGCGGGATTTAATTATAAAAATAATTAATGAAACTTCTATGTTATGAATTTGGTAAAATAGACTTCATTTTTGAATTCGGAATATGAAATATAGCTTAGGATGAAATTTTGGCATTTTTCTGAAAACTTTCAATTTTTGATGAATAGTGAAACCACTAAGTGGTAGGTTAAAAACTGAATTTTGCATAAAACATAATTTTACCGCTTCTGTGAATGGAATTTCGAATATCCGACAGACACGGTTAATATCAAGGACTAAAATGTGGTTCAATGAGATGAAAATAATTTTTGGTGAATAGTAACTTTTTACTTTTTTTTACCACGGTTAATAGTAAATAGGGTAACTAAGGGTAAATATGATATTACTATTACCCTAACACATGTCCTAATTCTATTGTATAAGTGTAATTCGACCAAAAACAACCTTATCAATAGAATATGACCATTTAGGCCCACTTGGATTAGATTAGGACATTTATTATTAATTTATTTAAAGAAGGGTTAAAATAGTTAAAATCAATATTTAATAAGTAAATAATTTTTAATATGAGGTTATACATAAGATAAATTAGACTATAAATATTCATTAGAAAGCTAAAAAGATTTCCCACATAATGGTATTTTATTTGTAATTTTTAGACATCAAATAAGTTAATTTATTTATGACACAAAGATGATGCAGTAATTATATTATTAATGAAATATTGACATAATTGATGTTATAAACACCAAACTAAATATAATTTGAGACTTTTTATGAATTCCACTAATTTTCTAGGTTACTATGATATATTAGTGTTGATTTAATCAACTTGGTTCGAACATATAATTCTGTTATGACTTTCACAAAAATCATATATCAAATAGTGTCAAAATTGACACAAAATAGTTTTTAAATAAAATATTATATTATTAATTGTTAGTTTATTCCTAAAAATCTAAGGTTCGGCCAAATGACTTAGATAAGGATATATATATTAATAATAAACAATTTGTGGTTCGTTTGGCATGTTATAGTAAGTGTATTAACCATATAGTGAAAGAAAACAAAAGGACACGGTAAAAGTTAAATTATTTAACTTAGAGTTAAATCTAATTGATAAGGTTAAAATAATACCCTAAACTTGTCTAAATCTTATTGGTTGATAGGATTTCGACCCATCCCCACTTTAGCTTCGAAATAAGACCCTTTGGAACCATTATAAACCGATTTTGACTTTAATATAAAATAATATTTTGAGATATTCCTAAGGTGCCCCTCTCCTCCCTTATAAAAGGACACCTCCTCTCCCTCCTCCTCACACCAATTTGAGCACTCAAGCTCGGCCAACCACTGCCAAAATCTCTTCTTAACTTCCCTAGAAACATCCTAGAGGTTCTGGTCTTCCTCAAAGACCAATTTTAGTTCCCTAAGAGGAGGTCTCCAAAAGGCGCTTCAAAGAAGAGGTAATTACCGTTACCAATTCTTTCATCTTTATTTCTTCTTCCACTTCTTCTTCTTATGTTGTTTAATTATTAAGTAATAACATCAGTATCACTCATATACTGATATGTTATTATAAGTATGAAACAGCCTTATTTCACCATCTATCCATCCTACGGAAAAAGAAATCACCGCGCGTGCGTACGTACGGAATATCATCTCCACGCCGTGGTGTAATCTATTTTCCACCACCACCTTACATGGATGGGTATAATGGTGTAAAGAATTACTATAAATAGTTATTACAACATCATATTGATTCTGATATATTGTATAATCCATTCCAATTCAATTCAATATTTATGGAAATGATATCATCGCTCGTGCGTACGTACGGACTACCGTCTCCACGACGCGATGAGATTCATTCTCCATGTTAACCATTTAAGAATGATTATAAAGTATATATAAGAAATAATAATGAAATATATGACATTATAAATCTAATGGATTTATGTATATATATATATGTATGTCATCTACTTACTTCCATTCAAGACAATAAGGAAAACAACATTCATGCGTACGTACGGACTACCGTCTCCATGAACGGTGTTTTTCATTTCATTTATCTATCTATTATATATATATATATACTGAATATATATGATATATAAATCATATTTTATATTCTGGAAGTAAGTAAATCATGATATAAGTAATAATAATGTCAAGAACAACAAGTCAGAACACCTACGATAAATGAAACGATTTTACCCAAAACGCTTCTTTAACATGGAATTTACAAAAGAACGGGTAATATAATGTCATAAGTGAACCATATATGATATTATAACAATGAATATGATTCTGTAATAAGTAAATGACATTATTTAAATCATTATGCAGGAGGTTCGGACACTTACGAAGCAAATCGGACCTAAGGTAAGGGAAATATCACAATCTCATTTTTATTCGAGATTGTTTATACTTTGAAATTTACTGGGGTGTATTTTATAATCCACATCCATGTTTCATCAATATGTAATGTTATTTCCATCCACCTACAATTGTTTAAATCCATTTTTACCCTTCGGTGAGTTTTTAGTAATATCTATGAAAGGAATCTTTTGTCGTACGAGGTACTTTTTGACTTTTCCGACAAAAGTACGAAGAATGTTTTTTTAACTTATACGGCATGAATGGATTTTTAAAACATTATTTCCAAGAAACATCCTTTACAAGTTTTCAAGTTTATTTTTAATCAACTTCTTTTATTTTAAAGTTGTATGACATGTTATGAAAGGAAAAATGTTTTTGAAGAAGAAAGGATATTTTCCTCAAGAATGGAGTTCAAGTGTTTTATCAAAATTATTTTCCATCTAAGATAATAAAGGGTTCTGTTTTTATCCCTATTATTACATGGAATTTATTATGTTGTGATGGAAGCATTTTTATGAATTCCTTTATCTTATATGAATTGTTTTATGATGTCATGTTGTTTAAGAATCCCATTTTTATTACATGGGTTACGCTATGATGTATGGTTTATGATTATGTGGCACACATAAGAAAGGATTCATTATAAGATGGGTGGGACCTATATCTCCCTCCAATGCATTGGGTAAAGATTTTATATCTCATGAGATAGACATGGCTGAAATGGTAGGTTATACCGGTTCAGTGAAACAGGACTGAAATGAGGGTTACTCGATTCAGAAAGGGACTTTGTCCACTAAGATAGTCTTGGCAATGAGTCTTGATTAACAAGAAATGATTCTCTATGATTATGTGTGTATGCCATAAAGTTTCATGTTTTAAGTTATGATTATTGGGATTTCATTTCACTACTATGATTTATCCCATGTTATGAAATTATGCTCTCTTTTGCAGGTTAAGATTTTCAAAAGTTATGTTCTTATGAATATGATGTGATTGATTTTTCTTTTGTATACCCTTACTGAGCATTTGAGCTCACCCTTTTATGTTTTATTTTCCCAGGATATAAATAAAGGTTTTAGGTAAAAAAAGGGGAAGATCTTTATGGGAGATATTGAAGATCTTTCACCACGATTAGAAGATTACGTTCCGAGTTTCCAAAGACACTAAACTATTACGATCCTTGTGTGTGTGTTTCTGTTATGTACTAAGTATTCCGCAAATGTAATGTAATGTCCATGTAAGTCAGGCTTCGGGTCTCTACAGTTGGTATCAGAGGAAAGGTTTAGTCAACCTTTGGAAACTAGGATGCGAGAACTTTAGTGAGATCCCTAGAGATATTTCTAAGGTATGTCTAGGGATTCCCCTAAGGATAAGTATATGTATAGGATATAGTCCTAGAACTATGGTAACGATATTAGATTAAACCAAAGATGTTAGATATTTAAGTTACTCCCCCTTTATTGTGATTTTTTCCTCTCACACTATTCTTTTTGGGTTTTAGAAAATGGCTGGAAACAAGATGATTCACAATAATGGAGGATATGATGGACAATGGAGTGATATTCTTCATGAGAAACCAAATGAAATGGGATTTGGAAGTACAAACATCATTATTATGCCGAATCAGCAATCTCATAATATGATCAATAAAGTAAAATTTGGTAAGTTTCCTGACTCGGCTAATAAGAGAAAGATGGAGTTTTATGATGATCATAGAGGAAAGAAAGTTCAATTTCCCCTATGTAAATCATGTGGGAAGAGGCATCAAGGAGAATGTTTCAAAGGAACTGGAAGATGCTTTGGGTGTGGAAAAGAAGGACACAAAGCAAGTAAGTGCAAAGGAAAAGGTTCAGTTAACACCATGGATGAGGATAATGGTATTGCTACGACATCAACAATGGTTAAATGTTTTAAATGTGGAATGTACGGGCATTATGCAAACCAATGCCCTAAGGGAAAGTCTCATGAAGATAATCAGTATGGTCGTATGGGAAGTATTTATGTTGATGATGATGAAGAGACTACAAATGATATGTGAGATGAAATAATTATTGAAGCTCGGTCAATGGTTTAAGAAGGTAGTGGAATGATTACATGTTTATCAAGTGTAATGTTGTACTATAGAATAAAAATACATCTAAGGATTGTTACACTGTTGTCTTTCCTTAGGTTTTGAAAGTTTATGATGAATGGTATGAGTAACAATGAAAGGTTATTCAGATATTTTTTTTGGAAAGTGGATGATATGCACATAATGAAGGGATAAAGAGAATCTAATATGTTTGATAGTATTCATGAGGTCATGATTGATATAAGGACTAAGTGATATCATGGTTTGAGTATATAGAATTTTAAGTATTTTGGTATGTGGAAAGTGTTAACTTTAAACTGCATTCATGTTTTCACTAAGGTATTCAAGAGAATACATGATTAAGGCCTTTGAATGTTTGGAATGTCACCAACAAGACATATATATGGGGATTAACGATAGTATTAAATCTCTGGTAATTGTTTTCACTATGTTATGAGAGTAGACTGCAGTATTATGGATAAGCCTAACGATTGAAATGGATTATGTTGGACATAAGTTACTATTGTTTAAGGATAGAAGTTTTTTTTCAATATTATTGATGGGATGTTATAGTAATATAGTTTTAGAAAAAGGGACAACCTGCAGGACGGGCGACAGACCATCGCTTCAGACAAGGCTGTGGGAATCGAACCCACAACCGAAGTGCGACTGGCCTTTATCGCCTACCACTGGCCTACAGGAAGTCCCTGTTTAGTAGAAACTAGTTTTATTATATTAAGCAGTATGATATATGAAGTATAAGTCCATTTTAGGAACCATATGTGATTAATCTCCCTATAGATCGACTTATGTATATTTAATAACTTTTGCATACCTTTTGTTTGAGACAGATGGAATGACCCGTCATTCTATCACATGATCTGCTAACACTTCACAAATAACAAATTCAACTTCATTTATTTAAGAGATGAAGTGGAAATTGTTCAAGGCACGAAAAACAGTGATATTGTACCAAAATAAAGTAAGTATTTATTCTAATTCAAATTTTCAACTTTAGGGAAATGATCTTGAAAACAAAAAATGTTGTCCTAGTGATCTTATACCTGATGAATCAGATGGTACCTTAGATCGTCACAAATTTATGGATTTGTGATTACTGGCTTTTCCATAGCCATGTTCTCTACCACTCTCCATCAGAACATGATGGTTAGATTTTTCTTCTATATCCATATTTTCACCTATGTGGAAACCCAGTGATTAGTTTATTTGGGTAACCGTTACGTTTCATACTTTCGTTTTTAAAGATTGGTTTTGGTATTCCTTTTTACGATGTGGGTTTCTATTAAAGAAACTTTCGAATAGTAAACCATTTATAACCCCGATGAATTTCGAGGGCGAAATTCATTTTAAGGGGGGTAGAATGTAACAGCCCGAGATTTTATGAAAAATATTTATTTATTTATTTCACTAATGTCTTGTGTTGTACGCTACACGAAAAGGATCTTGCACAACACGCATCCTTGGCTTGCCTTTCATTACACGGAATCGCGACCTTCCTCGATAGCGTGTGTAGTACGCAATAACGAGTTTCACTAAACAGCGATATGCTATTAGAATGTTATTAAAACTAGCCGTTATGAATAGTAATAACCACTTTTTGAAATTTTGTAAATTTTATTTTTCAAAATGGATTTTATTTTTGGATTCGTAGTATCGAATTTAGCCTAAGGTGAAATTTTGGTACATTTCGGATAACTTTCATATTCTGATGAATAGTGAAAATTACTAAATTTTAATTAAAAACAAATTTTTTAATCGAAATAATTAATAGTGATAAATTATTAATTTGAGTGGTTTTAAAGTATATTTAGAATATATTTTTACAATTTAATACAATGTTGGTCATTGGTTGTAATTTCACATTTAAATCAGACATAATCAAGTGTCAATCTTTTGATAGATATTGTTTCTTAAAAACACGCTATTTGTTTTAACAGCGGGATTTAATTATAAAAATAATTAATGAAACTTCTATGTTATGAATTTGGTAAAATAGACTTCATTTTTGAATTCGGAATATGAAATATAGCTTAGGATGAAATTTTGGCATTTTTCGGAAAACTTTCAATTTTTGATGAATAGTGAAACCACTAAGTGGTAGGTTAAAAACTGAATTTTGCATAAAACATAATTTTACCGCTTCTGTGAATGGAATTTCGAAAATCCGACAGACACGGTTAATATCAAGTACTAAAATGTGGTTCAATGAGATGAAAATAATTTTTGGTGAATCGTAACTTTTTACTTTTTTTTACCACGGTTAATAGTAAATAGGGTAACTAAGGGTAAATATGATATTAATATTACCCTAACACATGTCCTAATTCTATTGGATAAGTGTAATTCGACCAAAAACAACATTATGAATAGAATATGACCATTTAGGCCCACTTGGATTAGATTAGGACATTTATTATTAATTTATTTAAAGAAGGGTTAAAATAGTTAAAATCAATATTTAATAAGTAAATAATTTTTAATATGGGGTTATACATAAGATAAATTAGACTAAAAATATTCATTAGAAATCTAAAAAGATTTCCCACATAATGGTATTTTATTTGGAATTTTTAGACATCAAATAAGTTAATTTATTTATGACACAAAGATGATGCAGTAATTATCTTATTAATGAAATATTGACATAATTGATGTTATAAACACCAAACTAAATATAATTTGAGACTTTTTATGAATTACACTAATTTTCTAGGTTGCTATGATATATTAGTGTTGATTTAATCAACTTGGAGCGAACATATAATTCTGTTATGACTTTCACAAAAATCATATATCAAATAGTGTCAAAATTGACACAAAATAGTTTTTAAATCAAATATTATATTATTAATTGTTAGTTTATTCCTAAAAATCTAAGGTTCGGCCAAATGACTTAGATAAGGATATATATATTAATAATAAACAATTTGGGGTTCGTTTGGCATATTATAGTAAGTGTATTAACCATATAGTGAAAGAAAACAAAAGGACACGGTAAAAGTTAAATTATTTAACTTAGAGTTAAATCTAATTGATAAGGTTAAAATAATACCCTAAACTTGTCTAAATCTTATTTGTTGATAGGATTTCGACCCATCCCCACTTTAGCTTCGAAATAAGACCCTTTGGAACCATTATAAACCGATTTTGACTTTAATATAAAATAATATTTTGAGATATTCCTAAGGTGCCCCTCTCCTCCCTTATAAAAGGACACCTCCTCCCCCTCCTCCTCACACCAATTTGAGCACTCAAGCTCGGCCAACCTCTGCCAAAATCTCTTCTTCACTTCACTAGAAACATCCTAGAGGTTATGGTCTTCCTCAAAGACCAATTTTAGTTCCCTAAGAGGAGGTCTCCAAAAGGCGCTTCAAAGAAGAGGTAATTACCGTTACCAATTCTTTCATCTTTATTTCTTCTTCCAATTCTTCTTCTTAGGTTGTTTAATTATGAAGTAATAACATCAGTATAAATCATATACTGATATGTTATTATAAGTATGAAACAACCTTATTTCACCATCTATCCATCCTACGGAAAAAGAAATCACCGCGCGTGCGTACGTACGGAATATCATCTCCACGCCGTGGTGTAATCTATTTTCCACCACCACCTTACATGGATGGGTATAATGGTGTAAAGAATAACTATAAATAGTTATTACAACATCATATTGATTCTGATATATTGTATAATCCATTCCAATTCAATTCAATATTTATGGAAATGATATCATCGCTCGTGCGTACGTACGGACTACCGTCTCCACGACGCGATGAGATTCATTCTCCATGTTAACCATTTAAGAATGATTATAAAGTATATATAAGAAATAATAATGAAATATATGACATTATAAAGCTACTGGATTTATGTATATATATATATATGTATGTCATCTACTTACTTCCATTCAAGACAATAAGGAAAACAACATTCATGCGTACGTACGGACTACCGTCTCCATGAATGGTGTTTTTCATTTCATTTATCTATCTATTATATATATATATATACTGAATATATATGATATATAAATCATATTTTATATTCTGGAAGTAAGTAAATCATGATATAAGTAATAATAATGTCAAGAACAACAAGTCAGAACACCTACGATAAATGAAACGATTTTACCCAAAACGCTTCTTTAACATGGAATTTACAAAAGAACGGGTAATATAATGTCATAAGTGAACCATATATGATATCATAACAATGAATATGATTCTGTAATAAGTAAATGACATTATTTAAATCATTATATAGGAGGTTCGGACACTTACGAAGCAAATCAGACCTAAGGTAAGGGAAATATCACAATCTCATTTTTATTCGAGATTGTTTATACTTTGAAATTTACTGGGGTGTATTTTATAATACACATCCATGTTTCATCAATATGTAATATTATTTCCATCCACCTACAATTGTTTAAATCCATTTTTACCCTTCGGTGAGTTTTTAGTAATATCTATGAAAGGAATCTTTTGTCGTACGAGGTACTTTTTGACTTTTCCGACAAAAGTACGAAGAATGTTTTTTTAACTTATACGGCATGAATGGATTTTTAAAACATTATTTCCAAGAAACTTCCTTTACAAGTTTTCAAGTTTATTTTTAATCAACTTCTTTTATTTTAAAGTTGTATGACATGTTATGAAAGGAAAAATGTTTTTGAAGAAGAAAGGATATTTTCCTCAAGAATGGAGTTCAAGTGTTTTATCAAAATTATTTTCCATATAAGATAATAAAGGGTTCTGTTTTTATCCCTATTATTACATGGATTTGATTATGTTGTGATGGAAGCATTTTTATGAATTCCTTTATCTTATATGAATTGTTTTATGATGTCATGTTGTTTAAGAATCCCATTTTTATTACATGGGTTACGCTATGATGTATGGTTTATGATTATGTGGCACACATAAGAAAGGATTCATTATAAGATGGGTGGGACCTATATCTCCCTCCAATGCATTGGGTAAAGATTTTATATCTCATGAGATAGACATGGCTGAAATGGTAGGTTATACCGGTTCAGTGAAACAGGACTGAAACGAGGGTTACTCGATTCAGAAAGGGACTTTGTCCACTAAGATAGTCTTGGCAATGAGTCTTGACTAACAAGAAATGATTCTCTATGATTATGTGTGTATGCCACAAAGTATCATGTTTTAAGTTATGATTATTGGGATTTCATTTCACTACTATGATTTATCCCATGTTATGAAATTATGCTCTCTTTTGCAGGTTAAGATTTCCAAAAGTTATGTTCTTATGAATATGATGTGATTGATTTTTCTTTTGTATACCCTTACTGAGCATTTGAGCTCACCCTTTTATGTTTTATTTTCCCCAGGATATAAATAAAGGTTTTAGGTAAAAAAAAAGGGAAGATCTTTATGGGAGATATTGAAGATCTTTCACCATGATTAGAAGATTACGTTCCGAGTTTCCAAAGACACTAAACTATTACGATCCTTGTGTGTGTGTTTTTGTTATGTACTAAGTATTCCGCAAATGTAATGTAATGTCCATGTAAGTCAGGCTTCGGGTCTCTACAAGAGATCATCTTTATCGTCCTTTGAAGAAGTATACCTGTGTGAGCGGAATCCTGTTGCTTTCGTGTGTGGATTGTGTTGTGCTATCCTGTGTGGATTATGTTTTGCTTTCCTGTGTGGAATACGTTTATTTTCCTGTGTGGACTGAGTTGTACTTGGGCTCGGAGGTTGGAGCGTATTTGAATTTGATGACTTAGGTATATGTATGGGCATATACCTAAGCAGTGTCGAATGTTACTTCATGATTGTACCTTTCTTCGTGGTTTATCCTTTGTGGATTTGAGAGACCTTCAGGGGTCTCGGGGTCCCTACTGAGTAGCTTATACTCACCCCTGCACGGGCTTTGCCCACACTACGTTGTGTTGGTTGCAGACGACGGACATCGTTGATCTTAGCTGAGGCTTGCAGAGTAGGACAGTACCTGGAGGTGGACCACTGGACGGGACGTGCTCGGAGTGGACGGCGGGACTCATGGAGCAGTGGAGCTATCTGTACCCACCCTTCAGGTGGGATTTCCAGTGGACAGCTCGGTGCAGTGGCTTTTACTTTTCAGTTGCTGTTTTCCCTTTCGAGTTGTACTTTACTTTCAGTTTGGGTTTGTATACTGGCCCATTTACTTTTCCACACTTTCAGTTGTACTCTGCTTTTGCTTAGTGTTTACTTTCCGCTTGCTTACTCTGTGGTGTTTGTTTACTTTACAAAGGCAATGCCTTCCCTTTTTACCGGGATTTACGCCTTGGTGCTAGTCGCCAGCCCCTGGCCTATGGAAGGCGGGCTTGGGGTTGTCACGACACGGACCCCGAGGGCGGGTCGTGACAGAAAGTCCCTAGTATCACGGTGTAGTAAGAAACAGAACCCAGTTGCATTGTCTACAGCTGAAGCAGAGTATATAGCTGCTGGTAGTTGCTGTGCACAGATTCTGTTGATGAAACATACTTTACTGGAATATGGATTCAATTTTAAAAATGTTTCAATCAATTTGGATAACACTAGTGCAGTCAACATCTCAAAGAATCTTGTGTCTCACTCTAGAACGAAACACATTGATGTTAGACATCACTTTTTAAGAGATCATAATCAAAGAGGTGATATAACACTTGAATTTATAGGCACTGAACTCAAATTAGCCGATATTTTTACTAAACCTTTATGTTCAAAAAGATTAAGTTTCATTAGACATGAATTAGGAATGTTAACTTACCCTTAAACCATTAGATAAACCTAAGCATTAGAGAAAACTAACCGATAGAGAAACCAAACCGTTAGAGAAACCTAACCGTTAGAGAAACCTCACCGTTAGATAATCCTCAACGTTAGGAGACCTCACCATTAGGATACCTCACCGTTAGGAGACCTCACTGTTAAGAGACCTCATTGTTAGGAGACCTCACCGTTAGGATACCTCACCATTAGGATACCTCACCGTTAGGAGACCTCACCATTAGGAAACCTCACCGTTAGAATACCTCACCGTTAGGAGACTTTACCGGTACATCTCGTGATGTTTTAAACATATTTAAAGCTGAGACATCGGAATTATATATATATATATATAAGATTTATTATATTTGTGGATCCTAAATGATATTGAAACCGATACTAGATTTCACTCAATCTCACCGCGAACTCGTCTGTTCGAATCCTTCCAACCTAACCCTCTCAATCCACAAAACCCTAAACCTCGAATCTGTAATAGCTCATGTCAAGAGACCCCAGGTTACAGATGAGAGTGATGAGCCGCAAGCGAAATGACATAATGTAACGAATGCTAGTACCAGTGGAAGTGGAAGTATAGCTCTAAGGAATCCAGTAAACCCACATCTCTCAAAGAGAGAGATTGTCGTTGAGAAGGAGGTGTGTACAGAATGGCTCATGGAGAGAAAGTTCTTGGTTCTTAAAGTTTTAGAAGAACAAGGTTGGACTGAGTGCTTCACAAACAAAAAAGGACCTTATTATCCAGGACTGGTGAAACAGTTCTATGAATTCGATCATTTTGAGAAGTCTGATGAAGAAAGAAGAATGATTTCTTATGTGAATGGACATGAAGTTTCTTTTACTTCAGTGGAATGGGCTGGGAACTTAAGAGTTCCACATGAAGGAGATTGTGCTTTCTATTCAAAATCTATTCCCTCAACCAGTGATGTTTTTAATTATGAGGATTCCTTGTTAGAGTTGACAGGAGATGAAAATTTTAGAAAGGTCATAGCTGTAGAGATGGAAGGGGAGGATAAACTTCTTTTCAAGTTTATTCAACATGTAATTAGTCCAAGGAGAGGAGACTTTGCTACATTGAGATTCCTAGATATTTATTTGCTACATCTATTGAAGCATGGAGTTAAGGTAAATCTGTGTAGATTGATTATGATTCAAATTGAAGAGATGACTAGACTGAAGTCTAAGTCCAATGAACTTTTCTTTTCTAAATTGATTTCTACTATGATGAAAGCAAAGGAGGTTGTTGGACCTCAGGATGAAATGATATTAGTTAAGGATAACTTCTGCATCACCAGGATGGTCTGTAAATTTATGAAAGTTAGCTGGAACCCATGGAAGAAGTCTTGGGTTAATGATGAAGGAAAAATATATGATAAGTTCACACCAAAAGACTATCCCTCCATACCAAAGAATGTGAGATATCCTGGTCATGGACCGGATGAGATAGAACTAGTCTACAGGGGTGAAGCTGAAGCTGAGGAGGAAGAGACATCAGTAGAAGAAGGAGGAGACCCAGACTTACCCCCTAGTATTGTGCATCAAGTTATTTCTTATGGAGCAGCTAGCCCTCCAAAAGAACTACCAAAGAGAGAAACTGTCTTGAAGGACAGTGATACAGAGACTACAGAAGAAGGAGAAGAAGCATGCTAGTATGTTGTCAAGGACACCTCTGAGGAGGATGAGGCACCCAAATCTGATCATGATGTTAATGGAGAAAAGGAGGCTGATGGTGAAGCAGATGATGGGGAATATTTTGAAAAGGAGCTCAGTTTGAGTCCACTAATAGTCAGTACAGTCAGGACAATGCCTGATCAGGAAGAAGTAGCAGCAGCACCTGTTCATGAGAGAGTCATTAGTGACTCAGAACAAATGGATATTGAATCTGCTACAGTTGTAGAGGAAATTGCAGAATTACCTCAGGAAGAATAGTTGGAAGAGATACCTTTGGAAAATGTTCCAAGTGAGGGGGAGAATCTTGGCTCAGTATCAGGGCTATATGACATTGAAGGTTGGACATCAGATCTAGGATATATGATTATTGGCCTTTCTTATAGAGATTCGGATGAGGAAGACCAACTCCAAAAGGAATCAGTTACCCTACCCAATATGGCTGAAAATGTGGCAACCAAGGAGGACCTTGAGTCCTTAAAAGCTGAATTGAAAGAATAAATAAGGGAATCGGTGGCAGATATGAAGAAAAGTATGGTTGAAGAGATGAAAAGCATGGAGAAATCCCTTGAGATATCCATTGGATGTGGTGTGTCCAGTCTTGTGAAAGAAATGATGGATGAACTTAAAGTGTGCCACACTCAGATTGAGAGTTGGACAGGAGCTGTAGTTGCTTTGAGACAATCGATTGCTTCTCTGACTACCATGCATTGCTCTCAAACTCAAGTAAACTCTGACATTTGATATATCAAAGAAGTGGTCAAGCAATTTGTGGAAGTTTTTGAGGCCTTTAAGAAGTCAGTCAAAGAACATCTGAACAGTCAAGATAAACTTTTTCAGAAGGTAGTTAGTAGTCTGACTCAATCCTTCAAGGAGACAGTGGCCTTCTCAATGAAACCACTTCCCTCATCTAGCTCCAGTGTGAACCTTGACCAGATCCGAACTATTATTTAGGAATAATTGGATAAGTCAAGTCTCCATGGTGCATCAAATACTCAGATTCTTGCTACCACTAAGGAAGTTAGTAGTTTTGTTCACGATCACCTGCGGGAAGCTACTGCTTCTCGAGAGGCAATCAAGAATAAGGTGGATTCTTATTTCGAGAAGGTTTATACCAAACAAGAAATGACAAACCATTTCAAACTTTTGATTGAGAATATGAAGTTACCTCCAGTGAATCAGGCCTGCAGAGAACAGGTTAGTAAGCTCAGGGAGCTTACTTATGCCTTGGACAAATTCATTGAAAATAGAGATGATTTTGTGTCTGCAATGGAGAGAGGAGGAAGCATTATAATGGATTTCAGGAACCTGTTGCTTCCCTTCCTGCATGTGGATACTAGGCCAGTGATTGTCCCTCCTGCCCTTCCTACTTCTGCCTCTGAGAGTACCCTTCAACTGACTCCAGTTCAAGCCATCAAGAGCTTGACACCAATGATCACTCAGAGGGGCACAAATTTCAGATCTGGTACAGTTTCTGTAGCTGAACCACCAGTTGTGCCTTCAGCCATTCCAAAACCCTCTGATGATCATAAGGGGAAGACACATTTTCCAAAGGAGGATTGAGTGATTCTAGTTCTTGTCTGATAGGATTCACTTGTATTTTTGTTCTGATTTTATCAGTGTATCTTTTGTATATTAATGAAATTCCTCTTCATTCTCTATTTTACTGAGTTTCAATTACTTTGTCATTTATTCTCTGCTAATATTTATCTTTTCTCTGCTACCCTTCTTTTTGTTAATCACAAAGGGGGAGAAAATAAGAAATGAGACCTAAGAGTTAACAAAGAAGGAATGAGAGAAAATAAGAAATGAGACCTAATTTCTTTTCCACTTTTTCCTCTGATACTATTTCAATTTTTTTTGGAATAACTTGTGATTATCAAAAAGGGGGAGATTGTTGAACCCTCTGGGAATCTAGTTGCTTTATTATATTTTGATAATACCAATTATGATTATTTGTTGTTTGGTAATCCCTAGTTGATAAATGGTTAAATACTTATTTGGGAATCTAACTATTTATTTTCTTTAAGTATTGTTCTATTATTTTATGTTTAAATATTAGTCTTTCGGTTACTGGATGTTTGTACATTCTAACTTAACCTATTCTGCCAATAGAATTCTTAAACAGAACAGAGCTACCGATACAGTTACGTCTACCACTATGTGAGAGCTACTAATACAGACTAGTGACCATTACATTAAATTCAACCGTTATAGATAATAGCTACCATTACAGAATAGAGCTACCGATACACACAAGTCCACCGATATGTTGAAGATACTGTTATAAAAAGGTTACTGTTACATCAAAGCCTACCGATACTCGAAGGTCACAGATATGCAAGTCTACCGATATGCGGAAGGTTACCGATATACTAAGCCTACCGATATAAAAAGGTTACCGATAGAAAGGCCACCGTTACACATCAAGGCTACCGTCACACATCAATGCTACTATTACACATCATGTCTACCGTTACATCAAAGCCTACCGATACTCAAAGGTCACCGATACGCAAGTATACTGATACGCAGATGGTTACCGATATACTAAGCCTACCGATATAAAAAGGTTACCGATAGAAAGGCTATCGTTACACATCAAGTCTACCGTTACACAAGAAGTCACCGATACAAGCAAGCCTACCGTGACATCTACCTACCGATATCAAAGCTACTGTTCCAGAGACAGAACCCGACACTGCTTTAATTTCTTTATCATTATTTAATCTAACCAACGGTCATATCAGGTATATTTTAATACACTGACATTTATTTAATGTATGTTGTTGGTTGTCAGGGAACTGTACATCATACCTGCAAAAAGAAATCATTTCTTTTGCCGGAGCTCGTGCTTTAAATGACGGGGGAATGAATAGAAGAATAGATAGAGACATACATACCATGAGGTGTGCTGGAAGAACATCAGGGTGTGCATGAAAAGGGATGACTAAAATTACAGGAAGAACTCATTCATCGCTGCATACCAGTGAAGAGCTGAGAACAAGAACATAACACAAGAACTTCATCGACTTCTATCTCCTCTATCTCTACACCTGAAAGTCAAGGAAGAAGATGACCCTCTGTTTTCCAGAAAAAAACCAGAAGAGGATTCAGAACCAATTATGATCAATCCAAAGGAGTCCAGAGTTGCACTGCAATCACTAGATCCATTTCTAAACTCTAAATCTTTGCCTCTGTGATTTACTTTTTACATTTCGAGCAGTGTGTGTTATCTGCTGTATTTTACACACACACTGTCTCCTGTACATTAACTGGAGGATCTGTAAATCCTCACTCAAATTCTTGCATCTTTTATTTCCCACTGGGATAGTGGTAGAGGTCGTGAGTGAACTGGACAGCTGGTTTTCTGTTGTTTCTGTTCCCACGGATAACAGTGGTAGAGGTCTTGAACCTCGACAATTGTATATTGTTGTAATCCCCGATCCAGGGTGTGGATCACTTTTATATAAAGTTCTGAGAGGACTAAGTCTCAGCTTGAGACCGAACCTCTTGGTTGAATCTTTTATTCTTATTAAATTTCAAAGTTATTTTTATTCCGCTGCAAACTACTTTAAAACCAAAACTGTTTTAAAGTCACGTTGATAATTAAACTTGCAAGTGTTTATATTAAGTGTAAATTAGTAAGTTAGTTTCAAAAGTAAAATCAATTCTTCTGATTTGATTAACTGGGAAATAATAAATCATTTGAGAACCTAACAGAACCTTTATTTTGATATAAATTCACTACAGTTTAATTCTATGTTTTATTTGGGGGATTTTAAAACAAAATTTTTAAACAGAAATTTTAATTGGAACTCAATTCACCCCCCCTCTTGAGTACCCAATCCATCCAACACAATATAATTATATAATTATATCACACATATTAATTCATTAAATTTATCATTCAATACATTCTATTGAAAGCGTAAGTGAAAAAAGAATCATATTCTTTCGCGAGGTAGTAGTCTGTTGTACACATGAACAACATTATCATTTATTCAATGGATAATAAGGTAAGAAATTATATGATAAATTTATTTTCCATAATTATTAATATTTAAATAATATCATATATAAAATAAAAATTAACCCTTATTACCTTCTATGTAAAGTGTACGTGAAAAACGAATCACAACACTACGTGGGATGCTAGTTCGCCATACACACAAGCAACGTTACCATATTCTCTAAGGTGTAGAAATTAATAGGGTATATATGATATTATAATTAAATAAATATATTTATATAATAAATATAATATATAAATAAAAAATACAATATTATATTTAGTTTTGAGAAACAGTGAAGGAAAATGAATTATATTAGTTTGTGAGGCAGTAGTCTATAATACATAGAACTAACAGTCTAGTATCCCATTTGTGGTAGGAGTGTATTGTATTATGTTTTTAATTTACCATAAATACATAAAATTATATGTAATATTATGATTTTATTATATAATAATGATTTACTTATATTTTATTGAGGATGAAGAAGTAATAATATAAAACGCACGGTTAAGGATTTTACCTCTTCTTCGGACAACTTAGTTTTGTTTATACCAAATGCTTCCTAGTTTGGATTTATGAAAAATGGATAATATAGTTATTTTAGGGGAGGAATGGACTGATTTTGGATTTTTTTTCTCAATAAATGGGTTTTTGATGTGTGTAATGGAGTGGAGATTGGGTGGCCCTTATATAATTCTAGGAGAGTACACAATTGGAATTTTAGAAAAGAATGGATTCCACCCACAATTTACACTTGGAAAAGGAAAAAATTAGACGCCTTTAGAGAATAAAAATATATAAGTTTTGAATACAACCATAAAATATGAATTATACTTGTTTTGTGTCATTTTTAAATCTTATATATTAATCTTAACCCCCAGTAAACCTGGTTTTTACCTTAATCGTGTTATATATATTTTACTATTTCCCAATTTATTTTGGTAAAAAATTAATATTACCTTGTAATATAATATAAATTATTATTGATAAAAATATTTATTACATTTTTTCCAAATTAAACATACATATCTGGATGAGTTTAATTGAAAATTGAACCTATAGTGATGTCGAAAAAACAGTTTTTCGAAATAGTGACTATCAATAGATTTAATGTTTTTTATCAAAATACAATTAGAAATTGATTCTGATAAAATAATTTGTATTAATACATATATTATTTAAATAATTTTACTTTTAAAAAGACATTAAAATAAAAATTTTCTGTTAAACTCTTCAAAAGAAAAGTTCGGTTTTAATAAAAATCAGTATTTTCCACTATTCAATGAAAATGAAAATTTTCAGAAAAATATTGAATACTCACCCTAAAGAAATTTTGAAATGATGATTTAAATAATGAAGTTAAATTTTTAAAATAAATTTGATAAAAGTTTTTGAAATTAATTTTAAATTATCTGTAGAAATCATGACTAAATTAAATTTTAGAAAGAAAGGTTTTCAGAAAAAATTCCAATTTCTTTTAAAGATTTATTCACTTTTTTTAAATTAATATATAATTATGTAATTTATTTTATAAATTTTAAAACCTTATTATTTTAATAATTTAAATATTCATATTCTTAGCTATCAATTTAGCATATAGTTTATTATAGTTAATATAGATTCAGGGTTGTGTGTTCCACAAGCTATCTAAAATATTAAATTTATTTAAAACGAAATATATCCTAATGTATCAGGGTGTTAAATTATCTTAAAATATTTGTATTTGATGTCATATATTATATCAAACATGTAGTTATTATTATAAAATCTCTAGGTTTTACAATGATAATTAGTATTAGGGCTGGGATGGTAATTCCAGATGGTAAATTGGGGGGCAGGTGGATTGAACAAATTAAAACTGTAATTAAATAATAGTAAAGTTAAATATTATGCATCAGAGGTGATAATATTTTAAGAAAATTTTAAAATGTGAATCAAATATTTTTAATGGTATTTTATTCCAATGTAGACCTAAATATATACTCTTAAACATCCTTACTCTTTGAGAGATATGTTATTCAGTACCTTATTTTTGTGTGGTAATAATATCCTAGTTAAAACCAAATTTTATAGTTTATGTGAATAAAAGACACTATAATTTTATATGATGTGTCACAAATAATTACAATACAGATTATAGATACCAAGAATCACAACATAATTTGAGATAATTATGTTTTTAGAAAACCATAAACTCATGGATTAAGAATAAGTGAGATAGATATGAAAAATTTATACAGACTCATAAAAAGACAATTAGAGAAGATGATAAAAAAATGTAGAATATCATTTGGTGTTTTTGAGTAAATTATTTTTTTATATTTTCAAGAAAGTAGCATTAGTTGAATAAATTTTGATCACCATGAGAGACTATCTAGTGGATAAAAAAAATTTAAACTAGGATCATGTCATCACACAATAATTAGGAAGTTATTTTCAAAATAGTGTTGTTGAAGCAGTAAAAAATATGTATCCTTTCAATGAATATTTATCCCATTTAAATAAAACTAAAAATAACTCAACAAATCTAATATATTGTTTATATTAATAGAATATAATAATATGTTAGGTAGAGAGATTACCATTTAACAATAATTGTTAAAATTGAAAAAATAAAGTTTAATTCAAACAAATTTTCATTCATCATTAAACATTTCCAAAATATCTCCATATTAATAAATCAATGTAATCCTATATTTGTCCCTTTGAAATTTATGAGCATAAGTATTTATAATTATAAATTTTACATAACTTCCAAAACTACTCTTGTATATTTGAAAAAATTATTTATGCATTTTGAACACTCATAATGTACTTAATATGATCATTAATAAAAATCCTTATGTTAAAAATAAGTAAACATAATAAACAATTCAAAATATTTAAATTTTAATGTTCAAACACTTGTTTTAGTTTTATTTGGGAGTATAATAAAAATTTAAATACCTTTTAAATGAGTTTACAAATTTCAAAAATTTATTTTCATAGTTTCTATATAATCTATAGAAATTTATTAAATTATAAAATCAGAGAAAACATCAATTATAAACTTGTTGTATGTGAAAAATTGAAAGACATGAAAATCAAAGAATTAATGAATTGACAAAAAAAATCAATGTAATAGATTATCCACGAATAACCAGTAGGTATCAACCACATTAAAAAATATAAATTGAATGTAGGGTTCATATAGACCATAAGAAGATAATAGTTGACCCCGAGGTATCAATCACACGAAAAAAAGAAACATCTATATGATCAAGATCTAATTATCTGCATGAAGGAAATGTATACTGAGTTTAATAAGGAAAATTAAATGAAAGAAAAAAAATTAATTTACTATATGAAGGACTAATTAACTTGATGAAGAAACTACTCTATGGTAAGTTATGTTACCATGATACATATGAGTACATCAGATTTAATGACTTTTAGGAACATATTTTGCATTACTATAAGTGATGACGTGGGAAAAAAATATACAAAATGATGTAAATAATAAATCAAAAATCATTTATAGATATATAACATAACAACCACAATAATGATAATTACTCATTATGTACATGATGATGTGCTAAATTTTAATTATCCAATTCTTATCATTTGAAGAAGTATTTAAGGTAACTGTGATATTCAAAGCACAAAATATAAAAAAATGACAACAATTGAGATCATAATAGACACCAATAACTAATAATGATCCATCTAACATGTGTTGTTTAGGATTTCAAAAAATATCAAGATCCTCGAGTAGTTTGGTGATGAAGAGGTCATCCACCATGTTTTTTATGCATGCCACCTATAATTTGGATTCCATATATATGTTCCTCATTATAATTAAATTATATTTTTTAAAGGGTGTTACTTCCATTAAAATATGGTATTGTTTATTTCTCTTTCAAGGTAGTGAATTTTAGAGGTAATCAATGAGAATAAAATATTTTACTGTTAATCACTTATATCGAGGATGTGCGCAGAGATCGAGGAAACCTATAAACCTATATTAAATTAAATTGGAACCGACTATCCACCCTCCCATAATAATAAAATCAATAAAAAAATTAATAAACTAAACAGTTTCCAATACTACACTATAATTTATTCAAAAAGGGACATATCACATTGAAAAACTCTATTTAAATTCTTAAATAATCACTTTTTAGAATAATATTTAATTAGAGTGATGAAAATTTCATAAAATCCTAATTTCATTATATATTAAAAATATTACCACAAAAAAACCCATCATGCTGAAATAAGATTTCTTTTCTTCAATGGAGACACTTTTTAATCACAACTAACCTTTAAAAAATCTTTTATATTAAACTATTCTAAATGCATTCCATTTGAATCACATATTTATTCCTATTTATAAAAATTAACCAAAGGTTATTTAAAATAATTAACAAAAAATAAATAAATTATTAAAGATAACCATTAAAAAAAATAAAACATATCACCTTTAAAATATATTTTCAAAGAATTAAAAAACACTCCTGACCATTAAAATTTCAAAAAAATCATATTTAGAAATCAAAACAGCCATATTTTAGTTTTTATAATGAGTGAAAAAATATATTCATGCCACTAATACTCTACATTAATAAATTTATGAATAATAATTATTAATATAATAATAAAGTAATTTTTTTGACCAGAATGAATTGAATAGTAATTAAAACCATGAACTAATGAATATAGTATAAATATTAAACATAATAGAATTTATACCAATAAATATAAAATGACACAATATATTGGTCACTAATATTTTTAAACAACAAATATATTAACAATTTAAAAAAAATATTATAAAATGACTATTATAAACATTCATCTCATATTCTACATTGAAATAAAATATGGTAAAGGCCACTTATATTGATACTGTCTATGCCATATCATAAAATATGACTCTCTAGATAAATATCAATGTTGACATAATAATCTATGAAAAAAAGGATTCCAAAGTTGGATACTAAGAAACAATATTTTACAAAAAATGAGCGAGACAGCCAATAAATGATGGGATTAACAATTTATTGTGAACACAATAAAAATTACATTAATAAATCCTAAATCAGATGAATAACACATGTTTTTAGAAGATAAAAGGATTCAAGAGGCAAGGGTGTGTGCACACAACATTTTTTCACTCTATTATATTAATTTTTTATATAAAGATCTTTTTGGAATATTAGGCTAATTTTTTCCTCCATCAGTTTGTTTTTTATATGTATATATATTATAGATAATATAATAATAATTATATTTATTTATAATTAGGGGAATAAAAATTTAAAAAATACCCAAATCAAATGTTTAAAAGTAATTTATGCCACATACCTTCAAAAAATCATTAGAAGGAACCCCTGAGGATTATTTAAAGTAAAAACGATTTAATAGTACCCATTTTTTGGTTTCGAAAGGTCTAAAGGGAAAAGGATAAGAATGATGCTTACTAGTTATAATTTATGATGGGAACATGAATCCATCTTGTTTTAATATCAACATTATTTTCCTCAAACACTGTGGGAAATTGTATTTTAGGATTGGTTATGATCCTATACCCCACAAAACCTTGGTGTCACATCCCCTTTATGCCAACATCATGAATCTATTTCATATTATTATCTCAATCGACCACCATCCCACATGTTTCACATACAACCTAGTATTTTTAAAGGTTAAAAGATGAAACCCACCCAAAAATATTGTCTGCCAAAATTACAGGGGCGGGGGTTTAAATCCCAAACATACTGGATGTTGGGGCCATAGCCAAACCACTAAACTAAGACTCTATCATTTACTGATTAATAATAATTAAAATAATTAAAAATGATAATAATATTACAATAATTATCTAATGTATTCAACATGAAGACTCCTTGACTAATTTAATAAAACAAAAAAATTATTGGAGTCTAATTAAATGATCTTTACATTTATCTCATTATAGCATATCATGAATTTTTTTAGCATGACATCCACCTATTAGGTCGGAATATAAGAATATACACAAGAGGGGGGGGGGGGTGAACTTTGTCTTTTCAAATTCCTTTAAAATTCTGCCTTTTGATGTTGATTGATGATTATGAAGGTGAGAAGTGTTTGCCTTTTTTATGAAATTACGAGAAGAAGATGAAAACATAAATATAGAACAATATTTTTTATAGTGGTTTAGGTCATAAAGATCTCATATTACACTACACCAACTACCCTCTCTGTGAGTTTGGTGAATTTCACAAGTCAGGTCCTCATTTCATAAGACCAATCCACAACTGATTGCAGGAAGTTAACACCTATACAAACAAGAAAAAAAAAATAGATTATTCTCGTTCTATTACAGAGAACTGATAAACCACAACTTAGACTGAGAACCAAAAACTCATCAATAACCGAGTATGAGCAGTTGAAACTCTCTATAAAAATATATTTATTATCAATGATTCATGTGGAACTCTAGAGCTGAAAAAAAACTAATGATAGACGAATCTTCTTCATCAGAAAATATTTTATTTAGGAAATAATAGTTCTGAGGTGATCTATTAGAAATAGATCATTTAAATAAAAACCAAAACGAATTACAGTATAAAGCTTACAAGAAATACTAAATTTTTATTATGTATATTTCCACCATATATTCTTCAAATTGAAAAAAACAATATTATCAATTGTTGTAGTAGATCTAAAAAAGATCTTCACATGAATTCAATTTCAATCATGTATACGTGTCATAATATATATATTGAAATATATATATATCTATATATATATATATATCCATATATATCATTTTCTAAATCATACCAACACATATATATAGAACAAGTACATAGATAGAAGTAAAATGGAGAGACTGTCTTTTCATTCTTGATCCATGAAAATCTCCAGATAAATTGTAAGAATTAAAATTTTTGAGGAAACCTATAGTAGTCATACAATCCCTTAAGAATAAGAGAGAATTTCTTCACTTAATATGATTCTTTTATTTAATCATAACGAAATTTTAATTGTTCAAAAATTATATTTAAATAGACTATATATTATGTAAAGACCGTTGGATAAATCTATGATAAAATTGAAATTTTAAATCTCTAGTGATGAAAAGTCAAATGTAAGATTCCTTTGAAAAATGAAAAAAAACATAGGGTTCAACTATGTAGTATTCATTCCCTGAACGTAAGGTTGAAAACAGAAGGTAGTTCACAATGTTATTATTGATGATTAATGCATTTTCATCTCTAACGTAAGGTTCCATACTTACATAGGGTTCTTTAACCATTATTTTTCTCTCTGTCAAACGTACGGTTTCATCCAAATGTGAGGTTCATTATCTATATGTTTCATCAATGTAGGTTTGATTAACCATACATGATGATCACTCAGCATATGTTGTAATAAAAAATGGGTTTGTTTCTTACGTATCATTTCTTCAACGTACAGTTTAAACATTTTTTTCCAAAATATGGAAAAGAGCATTCTGAACACTTTAACGAATATTCCATACAAATAATAAGCTTGAAAATATTTCTAGAATAAGGAAGAAAAGGAATATTCATTTCCTGAAATACACTTAATGTAATATCATTAGTCAAAAAAAATTAATTTTGTGAGCGTCAAAATCAATATGATTTATAGATTATTGTTGAGGAAATACATTACCAATAATATCCTCCTTTTTGATGAACACAAAAACAATAAAATTAATAATTTAATTTTTAAATTTTAAAATAATTAAAAAAAAAAAATTTGAAATTCAATTATACTGAATTATTTCAAGAAAAGGAATGTTGTGTTATCCATATTTCCCCCCTTTTGTGATATCAAAATGAAATTACAAAATTGAATAAAACATGTTTACTTTTGCACAGATCTATTTGTGAATGTTATAAAAATAATTACAATTAATAAGACTGGATTTTTTGCTTCTATACATAAACATAAAATAATATAAAATAAAATAAAAAAATTAAAATAAATAAATTTTATTTATCAATATTTGTATATATATAATAATCAGTTTGACTTGGAATCATGTTTAGTCAAATGAAAATTTTTGGGTATAAAAGATTGGATAGGAGTTAGCTTGATTAATGTTCTATGAATTTTGAGCAGCTTCAAAAATATATTTAAACTCATCCATCTGTAACCACAACTTCTTCATCAGACTATCCCCCAATTTCATTATTTAAATTCTTGAATCTTGATTGATATAAAAATTATCAACACAGTTTAATTTCAAAATGTCTTGGAAGCTCTCCTCTTGCTGCAAAAAATTATCTATTTTTTCGTGAATTTTTTCGGATGAAATCAGATTCCTAGTTCACTATGTGTCAATTTTTCACTTGAAATTTCCGATTGTCCATAAAAATGACAGAGGGTAACAATTACACTGAATATTTTGAATACTATCATTCATATCAACCATCACAGAGGTGATTGCTTGAAATCATGAAATAAGATCTGGACATGTAGTAGGATTAGAGGTACATGTTCTAGTATGACCAACAATACTCTTGACTGATTCAAACTGACTCCCCAATTACAACTTTAGATCAAAAAATTATGTTATAATAACAACTTCAGATCTTATCTTTCCAACTTCATTCATCATCTATATTTTTAAAGCTTCAAATTATTTATTGGAAACATAATTTTCATGAAGATAATGTAACTTCTTCATTTCAACTTAGACCTCCTTTTGTAGATTAAAATTCCCGCCCTAAAACTTATTAAACATCATTACAAACTCCTCAACCATATTTGACATGGAATCAGATGTCCCTTCATCATGATGTTGTTACTGACGAACTACCAATACTTCTAGATATTTTGAAGGATATTTTTTCATAAACTTATCCATAGGTTTTATAATAGTTTTTACACATTAAAATAGACAAAAAATCAAGAACTTTAGTTTGGTCATCACGTATAGATTGTTTTCTTTCATCCATATGAATATAAACAGAGAAAATTAAATTCACTATAATCTATATAGCCACATTTTCAGTTCTGATCAACTATTGATTTCTTGAAATAGTTGATTCTTCCCCATGAACAACTGATATATCAATTGTATTCAGATCTCTTATCTGGTTTTCAACCTATTAATCTTCCTCAAGAAAAGTACCTTCTAATTGAATTGACCTGTTTGTAACGATCTAAATCTGGATCCCCTCCACTGGTGCCCCGTATCCGGTTCGCCACATGACCTCAATCGCATTTCCCCAAATGCCAGAGGCTGCCGACTAGTAGCGAGGGCCTTGGTAAGTTATGGGGGAAATATGCCCTCATTTGATAAGGTAAACAAGGAAAGGGAACAAAAGTCAATAGAGGAAGCAGTAAACAACATACAAATACTAGAACTAAACAGCGGAAGAAATGAACACATAATGATAATGATAATGATGCAGATGGTACAAGTATTTAAGGAAAGCAACAAACACAACAACGTGATGAAATACAAATGAAAACAAAGTATGAAAGTAATAGAAACTCCAGCAGCATCGCATGCCTAAGCTCGGTCCATTTCTCTCCATCTCCAACCAGCAATCACGTACCTGAAGTAGAAGGGCCACAATCCCTATCCACACCTGCAACCATATAACCTATTTGGGCCGAAAATCCGGACCCAAATAGGGTGTGAGACTAATCCCAGTAGGCAATCACCACGAGATCCGTGCCCTACTATTAGTGAGTAATATAACAACAGTAAAGGAGATAAATGCGGTAGAGAAACAGAAATACACTATAGTAAAAAATCCTACAAATCTACATTCAAATTTATTTAGCAGTTCAGTATAATAATTTAGCTATCAACCAAAGAACCTAGCAACATCTCTATACTCCCAAAGAATGAAAGTAATCACAAAACGTAACTCCGTATTCTACCTAAACAGCAGCAGTACAAACCCAAGATCGTTCTTTGGCTTGGTGGGCTCATCAAAACCAACCAAGAAATAAAGAACTGACTCTCTGGGTGGCTCCTACTAGCAAACCCCTCTAATCAAGTAAACGTACAAAGGCACATACACTCTGGGAAGCTCTCGTCGTAGATTCCCATGTGGTCTTGCAACAAACGATATAGACTCTCTGAGGAGGCACTTACGTCTAATTCCCCATATAGTCTCGCTACGTAACTAAGGACACTCTGAGGAAGCACAATGTCTCATTCCCATAGGTCTTGGGATCAACACTAATTATAACAGACTCTCTAGAGAAGCCCTAATCGTCAATTCCCCCTTTAGTCTACTACACCAAATTCACTCATCCGAGAGCAGTTTACTCATACGTAATCAACTATTAGAAGCCTAATTAAGTTCAAAAACTACTTCTCTAATAGCTACAAAAGCATTCACAAGAAAATAAACAACATGCAATACATGCAATCGAGTCAACAAGCATAGTAGCAATGTGAATAAGGGTTTCCTCGTAGTCAAATCGTACCAAACGACAATCAACATCCAAAACAAGGGAAACACCCATGGGGTGATCCTCAAACATGCTAACATGCAATTAATAATAATTTAATAACATCAATAATACAATCAATCTAAGGCATATAACAAAATAGGATCAAAACCCTAACTCGAGATACCTGATACATGGGTATCCGGTACTTTTGCACCAAAAACTCAAAGACAGTCAGTGTAGGGAAACAAACAACCTACCTCAATCCTAGGAGATTGATATTCTTGAACATCGGCCTGTGAATTTTCCTAGAATGGAGTAAATCTGCAAAAATGTCTAAAACTTTCAACCTCAGATAACTCTCACAAGAGGAGGAATCAGGAAACATGGCCAAAGAAGAACCGAGAACTCACTGCTGCGATTCTATTGCACCCGATAGCATTCGATTTAGACAACTGGTGATGAATTGATCTCTTGGAGAAGAATCGGCTCTCTAGGCCGCTCTGGACATAATTAGGTGGAGAAGAAGATAAAAACGGGGATTAGGCATGAACCCGGTCTGATTAATGAAATAAAAAGAAAAGTACATGGCGTGTACTTCTTGAGTACATGGCATGTAGTCTCTTTTTCCGTACTCCATATTAATCGGACTCCACCTCATTGCTACACCCCGTGTGATTGGCCCTGACATGGCCAACACACGCCCTCGAGCAGAAGAAAAGTACATGATGTGTACTTACAAAATTTCCAGATTCTCCTCTTTTTCTGAAAAACAGCCAGAAAAGGAAAACATACCTGAAAAGAAGGTCTGGGTTCTTACAAGCTTCCCTCCTTAAGGAAATTTGTCCCTGAATTTTCTTAGCAAGGTGTCAAAGAAGAAAACTCGAACAACTATGGCCACTATGATCACATATCAGCTTCCCTCTCCCATGTCTCGTCCTGCACACGACCGTGCTGCCATAGCACCCATACCAGAGGAACAGACTGGCCACTGAGTACTTTTGCGCTACGATCAACAATCCTGATAGGATGCTCCTCGAATGATGCATCCTGCTCCAGATCAACCTCCTCGGGTCGAAAAACATGATACGAGTTTGAGAAATAGCGTTAAAGCTGAGAAACATGGAAGACGTCGTGCATAGCCTGATATCTCCGAGGTAAATGCAACCGATAAGAAAACAGCCCGACTCTCTCCAGAACCTCAAACGACCCAACATATCATGGAGAAAGCTTACCATATCTCCTGATCCTCTTGTGTCCCAACCTCGGGGTAACACGTAAGAAAACCTGGTCTCCGACCCTGAACTGCAGAGGTCACCTCCGCTGATCAGCATAAGATTTATGACAAGATTGTGGAGTAGCCATCCTCTTCCAAATCATCTATATCTGCTTTGAAGTCTCCTGAACAAGATGAGGTCCCAGCAAAGCTACCTCTCCTGCCTCCAGCCAGCAAAAAGGTGATCGGCATGGCCTACCGTACAATGCCTCGAATGACGCCATTTTAATGGTCACTTGGAAATTTTTGTTGTAGGAGAACTCCACCAGAGGAATATGCTTCTCCCAAGAACTGCCAAGGTCTATGATGAAATCTTGGAGCATATCCTCAAGCACCTGTATCATGTGCTAGGACTGGACATCAGTCTGGGGATGGTATGCTGTACTCAAAAGTACCTGTGTACTGAAGGCCTTCTGGAGTCCCTGCCAAAACCGAGAGGTAAAGCGCACATCCCTGTCTGAAACAATGGAGTGTGGAACTCCATGCAAACGAACGATCTCCCGAATGTAAAGTCATCCCAGATCATCGACACTGAAAGTCTCCGTGATTGGAAAGAAGTGACCAACCTTTGTAATCCTGTCGACGATGACCCACACCACATCGTTTCCTCTCGATTATCTCGGAAAACCAGTCACAAATTCCATCGCGATGTCATTCCACTTCCACTCTGGAATGGGTAACTGCTGCAAAAGCCCCGCTGGTCGCTGATGCTCTGCTTTCACCTGCTGAAAAGTAGAACATCTCATGACGAAACCCACAACATTCTTCTTCATACCTGGCCACCAAATCTGGCGATGAAGATCTCGATACATCTTGGTGACGCCAGGATGAACTTCCCAAATCGAGGAAAGGAAGTCTCACATCAGCTCCTCGCGTATTTCTGCTGGCACCCATACACATCCCGGGAGACGCAAGATCTCATCATCACCAACGGTCCCCCCGGGAAGAGGGTCCTCTCCTGACACACTTTCCCATAGGACTAGCCCTTATGAATCTACCAGCTGCCTCATTCAAACATGGTCCAGAAGTATAGAGGTAACAACCATAGAAGATAGGAAAGTCTACACATCCCTGTCATGCACCTCCAAATGCATCTCCGAGAACAGAGTCATCAGTTTCCACTCACTGCTGGCCTTCTGAACTGCCTGTATCTGAGTTCTCCTACTCAGTGCATCAGCCACTGCATTGCCTTTTCCAGGCATATAGGCATGCCTGAAATCGAAGGACTAGAGATACTCAACCCACCTCTGCTGTCTCAGATTCAGGTCACGTTGCGTGAAGATGTACTTGAGACTTTTGTGGTCAGTGTATACCACAAAATGATCTCCCAGAAGGTAATGTCTCCAGAAATGTAAAGCATGAATGACCGCAGCCAACTCCAGGTCATGCGTAGGATAATTCCTCTCATGTGGCCTCAAATGCCGAGATCCATAAGCAACCACTCGATCCTCCTGCATAAGCACTGCTCCATGTCCGATGCTAGATGCATCATAGAAAACTCTATAGATCTTTCTCGACTCTGGAAAAACTAGGATCAGTGCTGAAGTCAATCTACCCTTCAGCTTCTGGAAGGATGGGTCACATGCTTCTGACCAAAAAAACTTCACCACCTTCTTAGTCAAGCCCATCAACGGTGCTTCTAGGCATGAGAAGTACTGTATAAACTGCCTGTAGAAACCAGCCAGCACCAAGAATCACTATACGTCGAAGACATTCTTCAGATGCTCCTAGGTAACTACAGCTCTCACCTTCCCTAGGTCTATTTATACTCCTGTCTCAGAGATTACATGACCCACTAAGTGAATCTCATCCATCCAAAGTGGCACTTCGTGAGTTTAGCATAAAGACGATGCTCCCTCAGTGTACTCAAAACAATCTCAAGATGGGTTGCATGGTCGTGTCGAGTGTGAGAGTACACTGAGATATCGTCCACGAAGACCACGAAGAAGAAATCCAAGTAAGGATGGAACACTCGGTTCATCAGTGCTATGAAAACTGCTGGCGCGTTTATAAGACTGAACGGTCTAACCGTATACTCATAGAGGACATACCTGCTCCTAAAGGCTGCTCGAGGTATATCTGAAGGTCTAACGCACAACTGATGATAACCAGACCTCAAATAGATCTTTGAGAACACCTTATCTCCTCGAAGATGATTGAATAGATCATCAATCCCCATCAAGGGATATCGGTTCTTGATCGTCAACTGGTTCATCTTCCAAAAATCCATGCAAAGCCTAAGGGTACCGTCTGCCTTCTTCGTGAACAAGATAGGTGAACCCCAAGGAGAAGTACTGGGTCGGATAAAAACCTTTGATTGCAACTCATCCAAATGCTTATTGAGCTCCTTCAACTCAGGTGTAGCCATCCTATAAGGAGGAATGGACACTGGTACCACTCCTGGCATGAGCTCAATCGAGAAGTCAACCTCACGCTCGGGAGGCAACCCTGAAAAGTCTTCTGGAAAGACATCTGAAAAGTGATCAACCACTGGAGGAAAATCTAAATGAGAATTCCCCTGGTCATCTAGATAAAGACTAGAAATATGGTCCGTAACTCCTCCTATCCCATGATGCTCGAGTTCGGCTCTACTCGCCTGAACATCTGACTCACATTTATGAATGAATGATTCACCCTCTGGTGATATGAAACTCACCCTACAACGATATCAATCGACGACTTCCTAGAAGGGAACCAACCAATCCATACCGAGAATGACGTCATATCCTGTCATCTATAGGACATAGAGGTACCATAAGAAACGATACCCTACAACCTCGAGAGGGCACCCCTTGCACTGACGTACGCTAGATGTCCTCGTTCCCAAGGGCGTGTTGAGAGTAAACATGTTAGCAGACGAAAAGACACAGAGCTCAATACTTTCCATGTTAGCAAAAGAAATAAAGTTATGTGAAGCACCAATATCGAAAAGGGATGAAGATAAAACTGAGGACACTGAGATCTTACCTCGAACTATAGAGGGTCCGGGATTCTGCTCCTGGAGAATATGCTCTACAGCAAAAGTCTGGCCTATACCGCGGACCTGTGTAGCAGCCTGAAAACCCTGAGCTGCTCCTCTCTGAGCCTGAACACTACATCCACGACCTCTACCCTGACCTGAACATCCTACAGAACTCCAACCCCCCATTCTGCTGTGGAGCTGGTGATCCTACTCCTGAACGCGGGGTCGAAATTGATCCTCCTTCACTAACCGCTGGAAGGGAAACCTTGCAAAAACACTGTAGGTGACACCTCTTGCTGCTGGATCGGCACTCCATTGGTTCCCTTGGGCACTGGGTCATCTTATTCCTGTTTCTCCCACACTGATAACACACCACTTGTGTTCCAGAAGAGAGATATCGTTTACCAGAAGGAATACCTCGCTTCCTCGGGTCGCCTCGAGTAGACTCTTTATGGCGTTTCCTACTGTGTATCTGGATGGAATCATCCTTGGATTCTGTACCACACTGGTCCAAATCTCTAGTCTCCCTTAGGTTCCTCTCCATGATGAGTTCCTGGTTGACTATCAGAGTGATAGAATTCAACTGAAAGACATTCACCTACGATCTGATCTCCGGTCTGAGGCCTCCCTCAAACTTCCTCGCTAGAAACAGCTCGTTATTCCCCAGGACGGGAGTGAATCACTGTAACTCAGTGAAGTGGGAGGAATACTCCATAAAAGAGCGAGTACCATATTGTAGGCACATAAACTCCCTGACTTTGTCATCCCTCAGCGTCACTTGGTAGAAGTAGTCGTAAAACGTACGCTGAAACTCATCCCAAGCCATAGCCTGCTGGCACCCTGTCTGGGAGACTACGTCCCACCATCTATTGGAGGAATCTAAGAACATATACATCGCGAGAATAACCATCCTCTCTGGAGGTGTCTCCAGATGCTCGAACATGGACAGCATGGCTTCCAGCCATCACTTTGCATCTTGAGGTCCTCCATCCCATGTGAAAGTGGGAGGATGCTACTGCTAGAAGACCCGCGTCAGCTCTGCGATAGTCAGGGCAGGATGCTGAACTCCCTGAAAGGTCTGCATGAATCTCATGAAACCCTCTCTGAACTGAGTGTCAGCACCAGTGTTTGAAATCACTATAGGTTCCATGTCTAGAACGATGGGCAGAACTAATGGCAGTCCCTGATCGGTCATATCAGGTGTACAATCACTGCCTGGTTCCTGGAGTGCAATAGGTGGACGTCTCCGTGCCATAGATATGAAAGACCAAAACACACCTTCATTAAAGACGAACACAGTTGCAACATAGGAGTGTAAAACGGAATAGGAGGGAAAAACATTTAAGTCTTGAAAAACATAACTACATGACGTGTAATACCGATACACGGCGTGTTTCCAGAAATCCTACCCTGGGCGTGAACCTTGGAAATACATGGCTATGTAAACTACTCAGCTACACGACATGTTCTTCGACTAAACGGTGTGTACCGACCCTTTTCTCCCTACCCTGTTACTCCTACACGACTAAGTCACACGGACTGTCCCAACGGAAAACTACACGGAATGTTTAGGGAAGACACGATGTGTACTAGACTGCCTTACCTGGCCCGTGTTGTTAGTGACACGGCCTGAAAACGGTCGACACTACACGACGTGTTCCTAAGAGACACGGTGTGCACTTGAAGGGAATCCTCGGCCCATGTTGTCCGTGACACGGCTGGGTACTCGGCTGATCCTTTCACGATGTGTTCCAAACAAACATGACATGTATAGGAGAAGATAACACTGACATGTGTTTTTCAAGACACGGCTGGGTACCTGGGAAAAGATACACGATGTGTGCATACCGAACATGGTGTGTACTAAACATGCATTAACTGGCCCGTGTTGTTAGTTACATGGCTGTGCTCCTAGTTAACCTCTACACGGCATGTACCTACCGTACACGACGTGTTCCTGAAAACCATTTACAGTTCCGTGTCCCTATCCACACGGTCAGTGACACGGCAAAAAACTACACGGCGTGTATATATAAAGTACACTCCGTGTATTCTAGGTCTTTCCGGACAGTAGCCTCATAACACCATTGGAGCCCAGAAAACACAGAAAAATAAGGGTTAAGGTGCCAAATTTCAATCTGTAGGGGCCCATACTCGCCGCGAATCAAATCCTGGCATCCCAACAATGGATATAACAAGAAAACAGTACAAGAACTCACGACCAACCAAATTACGATCCTCAAGGGTCCATAACACCTCTAAGATCAAAGTTTGGCATCCGTGATAAGAAAACTCCAAACAATGATACCCTATCAACATAGCAGGTATTTTTTCACAGTAGCTATCACAACAGCATGCATTGTCTATCAAAAATCCTATCACAATAGTATGAAATCTCTAATGCAACCTAGATGACATGGTAAGATGCATGGCATGCGATCTTCTAACATGTTACTATATGATGCATGAGATGGAATACCCTCATCTCATTGGGTTGCAAAAAAATAGAACCGCAATCATATAAACAGTAACATCACAAAACAAGTGCATCACCCAACAATGAAATCAATTAAACTGTAACATTCGCAAAACTGAAAATTTGTAATAATCGAGGTACTCTGGCTTTTTCCCTGTACACAGGTTCTAGAATGCCCAAGCACAACTATTTACCTTTCACCTATTCCTTCATATCCCTGTCTAATGTTGCTAAACAGTAAGTCAATAGAAAAGGAACGAACTCCTCTGATACCACTTTTTAAGGACCCGAATCCAGATCCCCTCCACTGGTGCCCCGTACTCGGTTCGCCACATGACCTCAGGTGCATTTCCCCAAACGCCAGAGGCTGCCGACTAGCAGCGAGGGCCTTGGTAAGTTATTGGGGAAACTATGCCCTCATTTGGTAAGGTAAACAAGGAATGAAAATAACAGTCAATAGAGGAAGCAGTAAACAACATACAAACACTAGAACTAAACAGCAGAAGCAATGAACACATAATGATAATGATAATGATGCAGCAGGTAAAAGTATCTAAGGAAAGAAGAAAACACAACAACTTGCTGAAATGCAACTGAAAACAAAGTACGAAAGTAACAGCAACTCCAGCAGCATTCCAAGCCTATTCTCGGTCCTATGCTCTCCAGCTCCAACCAGCAATCATGTAACCGAAGTAGAAGGGCCACAATTCATATCCACACCTACAACCATATAACCTGTTTGGACCGAAAAGCAGGACCCAAACAGGGTGTGAGACTAATCCCAGTAGGCAATCACCACAAGATCCGTGCCCTACTGTCAGTGAGTAATATAGCAACAGTAAAGGAGATAAATGCAGTAGAGAAACAGAAATAAACTAAAGTAAAAAATCCTACAAATCTCCATTAACATTTATTTAGTAGTTTAGTACAATCATTTAGCTATCAACCAATGAACCTTGCAATGGCTCTATACTCCCAAGGCAAGCAAGTAATCACAATAGGTAACTCAACAGTCTACCTAAACAACAAGTAGTACGAACCCAAGCTCATTATTTGGCTTGGTGGACTCGTCACAACCAACCAAAAAATAAAGTACTGACTCTCTGGGTGGATCCTACTAGCAAACACCTCTAGTCAAGTAAATGTACAAAGGCATAGACACTCTGGGAAGCTCTCACCATCGATTCCCATGTGGTCTTGCAACGAAAGATATAGACTCTCTGAGGAAGAACTTACGTCTAATTCCCCTTATAGTCTCGTTACGTAACTAAGGAAACTATGAGGAAGCACAAAGTACCATTCCCATAGGTCATGCGATCGATACTAATTATAACAGACTCTCTAGGGAAGCCCTAATTGTCAATTCCCCCTTTAGTCTACCACACCAGGTTCACTCAGCCCTGACCAGTTTAGTCATACGTAATTGACTGTTAGTAGCCTAAGTAAGTTCAGCAACTACTTGGAAAATAGCTACAAAGCATCCACAAGCATATAAACAGCAGGCAATACATGAAATCAAGTCAACAGGCATACTAGCAATGTGAAAAAGGGTTGCCTCGTAGGCAAACCGTGCCAAACGACACACAACATCCAAAACAGGGGAAACACCCGTGGGTTGATCCTCAAACATGCTAACAAGAAATTACTAATCATATAATAACCTCAAGAATACAAGAAATCTAAGGCAGATAACAATACAAGATCAAAACCCTATCTCGAGATACCCGATACATGGGTATCTAAAACTTTTAAACCAAAAAATCAAAGACAATCAACATAGGGCAACAAACCACCTACCTCAATCCCAGGAGATTGATATTCTTGAACCATAGCCTATGAATCGACCTAGAATGGAGTAAATCTACAAAAACTTCTAAAATGTTCAACCTCATATAACTCTCACAAGAGGAGGAATCAGGAAACATGGCCAAAGAAGAACCGAGAACTCACCACTGCGATTCTATTTCACCTGAAGGCGTTCGATTCAGACAACTGGTGAAGAATCAATGGCTCGGAGAAGAATCGACTCTCTAGGTTGCTCTGGACGTAATTATGTGGAGAAGAAGATAAAAATGGGGATTAGTCACTACCCCGGTCTTATTAATGAAATAAAAAAAAAGTACACGGCGTGTAATTCTTGAGTACACAGCGTGTAGACTCCTTTTCTATACGCCGTATTAATCGGGCTCCACCTCATTGCTACACCCCATGTGACTGGCCTGGACATGGCCAACACATGCCCTCGAGTAGAAGAAAAGTTCACGGCGTGTACTTAAAAAATTTCCAGATTCTCCTCTTTTTCTAAAAAATAGCCAGAAAAGGAAAACATACCTGAAAAGAAGGCCCATGTTCTTACACTGGTATCCTCTCTTGGTCCCAACATTGGTTATATAGTAGGTGGATCTACTCATTTTCATGGTTTTACAAAAAATTATTCTTTTTCAACCACTTCTACCTCTTCTCCTTTGAAAATCCTTAAATTTTTGTGGTTTTCTTGGAAATTCCTTATTTTAGGGTTTCAATAATCCCTTTATTCCCAATTTTTCATTGATCCCCCTAAAGAAAACAGTCTGATCTTTGTTGGTTATTTTCACCAACTGGTAAGATATTTCCTTTGACTATACTCCAGTGGAAAACTAACTTCCTTAAGGTTCATGAATTGAGTATGTTTCAATAATGACATTTAGTTCAAGAATATATTAATCGAATCATTCATTTTTAAACAAAATTCGTTTAATTATCATTCGATAAGGATAAAAAGTAATCCTAACATCTAGTTGACAACATTAATTTATAGATATGAACATATACCATGTAATATTCAGATGTATTTCCCTAAAAATTAGAAACATGATATAAATATATTGATATAGAATCTTCACCATCTCAACCATTCTAGGAGAAATTCCTATTTGAATAAATATAACTATGATTTTACGGACTACCTCGATATCCATAAAAAACATTTTTCTGAATTTTTTGATCCAAACAAAATATAAATAATGTTGACCGATTTATAAAACATATATATGATAGACCATAGATCGAAATAAAGAACTCCTTCATGAGGATAGTTTAAGATTTGGGAAATTGCAGTCCAAGAAAACAAAAAATATTTATCTTATATTCTTGAAAAAAACCGTATCTTCATTATCACTAAATCTAAACTGAAATATAGTATAAAAAGACTTTAGTTCTACTTAATAATTAAATTATGCGATTTATTAATTGAACATAGATTCCGATCCTTGAAAATGAAGTGCTTTCAATAGAAGTACATTTTTTTTGATAAATCCATTCAAAATCAACTACTTTACAGTGTAAAATCTTTCTTCGAGAAACATTCTGACACTTTGGGTTACAAGCTTCATCTTTTCTGGTTCTCTTAGTTTTATTCATTTCTCAGAAACAAAATATATGAGGTTTTTAGGTTTTTCAAGTATCGAAGGAAGAGAGAGATAAGAAAAGTTAGACGAGGGTAAAATGCGGGTTTTGGTATTTGAAAAGGGTTTGAGAGGTGAATGGTTTTTGTATTTGAATTTTTTTTACAATCCCTTGTTTACCATCTCATTAGGTAAGATAATAAATAAATTTTTTGAAAGTATATGACATAAATAAATTTAATATTAAAATAAATTAATTGAAATATACAACGAATATAAAATATTAAAACAAATTATTTTTAAATAAAAAATTAAATAAAGTTAACAATAATAATTAGGAATAAATTAATAAATTAATATAAATATTTAAAATTGAAATTATTTAAAATATTACCATTCTAAAAATTAAATAAACATAACTCCCCCTTAATAAATTCAAAATTTTTAGTTGTAATTGGTTTAGTAAAAATATCAGCTAGCTGATATTATTATTTACATATGCTAAAGATATATTATTATTAAGAAAATGATCTCTTAGAAATTGATGCCTAATATCAATATTATTAGATCATGATTGGAATATACGGTTTTTTGAAATATCTATTGCAACTATATTATCATATAAAATAGGGGTATTAAGGAGGCATTTTCAATAGAGCTCTCTCACGACCATGGCGTAACCCTAATGAGGCGTGGTTCTGCTCTCCCCTCCCGATCGATGGTGGGAGGATTGCGATCTTATATGCATGAAAAGAGATACTCTTTATTGTCATTTTAAAAGAATGATTCCCTTACCCCCTTACTGAATGTTTCGTTGTCCCCAAAAGTCCCTGATCAATTTTAGGATGCGCCTTAGCAACCTCAATCCCTGGCAGAGCTCACTTGCTCCATTAACCTTTACAAGCTCACCTGGTTGCTAGGTTTCTCTATAATCGACCATCAGTTGAGGAATTTGATCGTTTAATCTTTGGTTACTAAAAGCTACATGGGAATATAGTGGGCGAGTTGCTTGAGAGGCATCACATTATGATTCAATTTCGACCAGAGGAGGACCCTGTCGACACCTATTATAGGTAATCCTGAAGATGCAACGAAGCTTCCTTCTTTCTATTTCATTGGTCATTTAACTATCACATGAATAACGATCCATCTATAATTTCAACTTGGGTTAGTCTCCCTAGACTTCCTTTATCCATTAAAAATCCATCTATCTTGTGTGTTATTGGAAGTATTATTGGAAGATACCTATGTTCTGATCAAAGAATAGAGGTCTTGTGGTATCCCGTTTGTCCAAGAATATGTGTTGAAGTAGATGTTGCGAGACCACCCATGAATTGGGTATGGATCATGGATGGGGATGAATTCTGGTGGAAGTATGATGTCATCATCAAGTCTTGGATTATATACTGTGTTAATTTCCATCGATTTGGTCATTTTGAATTAGTATGTCGAGGTAGGAATGTGATTGGGAATTCAAAAGTACTGGAAGTGGGATTCAGTGGCTCTTGTGATAATGGTATTAAGCAATTATTGGTGGAGGTTCATCCTATGATTTCTCTGCTTGGGAGAACATATGATAGTGTAAATAATGGGAAGGATCTCCAGCCAAGGGTCACAAAGCATGACGTAAACGAGGTTTCTTGTGAGCAGGGAGTGAGGGAGGATGAGTGGACTCATCTGACTGCAGAATGTGAGGTTATACAGACTCTTGAGTATGCAGCTGTGGTGAAGGAACTATAACCTTCATCGAATCCTTCTGTGAAGAATGGTTTTGATAATATGAAATCAGATTTTGGGGGCTGGAAGTGTCCTTTTCCAGATGCTAATAGAATTGGCCATTTTCAGTTGGTTAATGTTTCCACTCATAATTAGTTTGAGGTACTGGAGACTAAAAGGGCTCCTACTATAAAGGAAGGCTCGTAAAGGTATGAGTCTGAGAATATGCATCTTGTTCTCTTTTCTCAGCCCCCATTAAGTGAGGTTACACTTGGAAATGAGTCCCATGATGATTGTGTCAATGAGATTCCCCTTCAATGCCTCAAGTCCATTGATGTCAATATTCAATCATAGATGATGGGAGGACGATTTTGGTCTGTTTCAGAGGCTGTGTTGATTAGAGGGATTGATGGATGCCAAAAGTTTGATTTCATGCACATCACTTGCAAAGGGGGAAATGTCTCTGGTAGTGACAAGAAAAATGCTAGTGATGTTTCTATATTATCTTATAGTGATATTGTTCAAATTGAATAAATAAACTATCTCCATGTGATGGTTGTATGACTGCTCCACCAAGAAGATGGATGAGAAAAGATTACTCTTACTGGTCGAACCCACTATCTACTAGATCATCCAACATGAGGGAGATATTTTTCAAGGTTTGTCAGTGGTTTGAAAGAAGGGAATTAAATATTCTATGAAGTTTCTCTATTTGGAATACCTGAATCTGAGAAGGAAGTATGCTATGTTTTTAAAGCACTATGAAAGCTCAGATTGGGGATTGACTACTGTAAAAGCAACATTCTATCAGGAATATGGTGATGGCGATTATTTCTATGATATGTAGTTGTATTATTTGATGTGATTGAATTTCTTGATTTAGTTTTCACTTATGTTAATAAATGATCAGAGGTCTTACTCTGAATGTGCTTTCCTTGTATAAAATAAGGGTACTACTAACATTTATTAAAAATTACATTGGTGTTTTTTTCATCCACAATACTTTTCCTCAACAAATTTCTACAGATACAGATTCTACCTCAGCTGATGACAGGGAAACTGAGTGTTGTTTCACATTTGACCATAATACTAAATATTTTCCTAAAATTTTATAACTTTGATTCGTACTTTTAATAACTAATATATAACCTCTAAAAGAAGAATCTGAATATGATATTAAATTAAAATCAAAAGTTTTGGATAAATATGATATTGAAAGACAGTTCCCTTTAAATATCTAAAAATCGTTTTGATTTCAATAAGATGATAATCTTTAATATTTGTTTCAAATATAGCACAAAAAAATATTGAAAACATAATATCAGGTCTTCTAGTGGTTTGATATAATAAAAAACCAATCATACCTCTATATAACTTATTGTCCACAGGTTTTCAATCTTTATCCCAATATAGTTTTATATTTGTATACATGGGATTTGTATATGTCTTTCTGTTATAAAGATCAAAAATTTTCAATAAATCAGTAATATATTTACTTTGGTTTAAAACAATTCCACAATATTTTTAATAAGTTTGATGTCCTAAAAATAATTTTAATTGTACCATCATACTAATTTAAAATTCATTTTTCATATGTTTTTAAAAATCATTATAATTTTTTATTTGTTGAACAAAAAATAACATCCTCAATAAAGATTTTTAATAATAATATATTAGATATAATGGTTTTATTAATAATAGTTGGATATACTATTCCAACAATAAATCCATTTTTCAAAACAAATGAACATAATATTTCATACCGAGCTCTATGTTCTTGTTTTAGACCATAGAGAGCTTTAGTATATTTAAAAATAGAATCTAGTTTTTGAGAGTTTTTTATAGTAGGAAGTTGCTCAAAATAAAATTCCAATATTAAATAGCCATTTAAAAAGGCAGATTTAACATTCTTCTGATATAATTTAATGTTCATATGAGATGTATAAGAAAAATGAATTATAATTTCTTATAATATATCTATAGGGGAAAAGGTTTCATCATAATATATACCTTCTTTCTAATTATATCTTTTACCTACTAATCTAGATTTATTTCTAGTTATATTCCCTTGATCATCTTGTTTATTTATAATGACCCACTTTCTTCCTATAACTAGATAATTTGATGGTCCTTCAACTAATTCCAAAAATTCATTCCTTTTTAATTGGGTTAGCTCATCTCACATTTCTAACATCTAACTCCAATCTTATAAGGAATCATGAAAATATTTAGGTTCTAGTTGAGATAGAAAGGCAGAAAATTAAAAATGGTCTCTTGAATTTTTCTAGTTCTTATTTCTAGGTCTAGGTATCCCATTACAGTTTCCAAAGGATGAATCATTAAATTTTTAGACTGTCTACGTAAAAAAATTAGGTTCATTAGTATCATGTTCTTCTGAAATGGACTGAATTATTTATATGTTATTTTCGAAATAATTTTTTCAGATTTTCAAGTCTCATGTTGTTAGAGGAGTTAGAAGTTTTATCAGTTCAATCTTTCTATTTAATAAAAAGTTCAGTTTCTTAAAACATCACATGCATTGATTCTTCAACAATACATTACTTCTTATTAAATACACAATAAGATTTAGTGGTAGTAGAATATCCTAAAAATATTCTTTCATCATCTTTTGGATAGAACATAGAAATATTATCATTGGTGTTCTGGATATACACCTTATATTCAAAGACATTAAAGTACATTAACTTGGTTTTTATTATTCCAAATTTCATCAAGTACCTTTTTGAAAATAGACCAAATTAAAACTCCATTCATAATATAGAAGGATGTGTTTACAGATTCTTCCTATAAGTAGGTAGGTAGACTATATTCATTCAGCATAGTCCTATCCATTTCATGAATAGTTATATTTCGTCTTTTAATAATTCTATTTTTTTGAGGTGTTCATGGTGCATAGAAGGTGTGTTAAATTCCCAGATTTGAACAATTGTAATTGAATTCCTGACATTCAAATATTTTACAATTCTCACTTAATGGAATTGTCCTAAATTTTTTTTCATTTTGAACAAATTTAAAGAAACATTCAAAAATTGTAAAAGATTAACTTTTGAGTTTTATAAAATTAATCCAAGTAAATATAGAGTAATTAACAACTAAAACATATACATATAAACTCACATGAAAACTTCCTACTTTGGATGGTCTAAACATATCTATGTGGATAAGTTTTATAGGTTTTCAAGTATCAATTTGGTTAAGGTATTTAAATGAAGATTTGTGTTGCTTTCTAAATTGGCATGCTTCAAAAAATCTTTACCTATCAAAGATAAGACTAGGTAATTATGAAAATAATCGTTTTTTAGATTATTTATGCAATGAATAAGTATTTCAATGACCAATCCTTCTATTCCATACCCATGACTCATTAACTTAGTAGATAAACAATTCACATTATGATTACATAAGTAATTTAGATCCAAAGTGTAATCATTATCTGTTTTAGGGGCTCTAAACATAAAAAGTTTATCTTTAAACATAGAATATATGTTCTTAGAAAAATCAACATAATATCCATCATCACATAGATGAGAGATATTTATCAGTATATTCTTCACCCCTTGTACATATTGTACTTTGTTGATTGAGAAATGTTTTTTTATCTCAAATAGTTCCAAGTCCAATTATCAATCCTTTGGCATTGTCACCAAAAGTTACTAGACCTCCATATACTTGAGTTAGTGTATTAATGTTGTATGGGTTTGTATTTATATTCAAGTAGAAACAACTATTCATATACCAAACATATTTTCTTTTTTCGTGACTTATTTCTTACAAAGGAAATTTAAACAAGTGTTTGTTTTGTTACCAATATTATTTTGGGCCTAGCAATGTTAGCCAGCAAGGGTATGGGAATCTAGATCTACTTTTATTTTTCATTACTTTAATTTTCTTCAGATAATCTATTTGATATAAAATATTTTTCAATTCCACTTATTTGTGGATTTCATAAATAACATTTTTTATTCCCTTCTATTCCAAAAAATGTCAGGTAACCATTTTTGTGTTGGGAACAAAATAATTCTTATATAGTTTATATTTTTATCCCTTACTTAATATACCAAATAATTTATTTTTAATTACATTTTTATCAATAATTTAATTTATAATATTTTATCCTTTTGTATAGAATAGTCTATCACTTTCCCAATTTTCTACATTATCTTTTAATTATTTAATCATATTTTCATGATCAACACAATTTTTGGTAGATGATTTAAAATTTTCAATTAAATCTTGATGTTGTTTAAATAAGGCATCTCCCTCTCCTAAAATAGAATTGTGATTTTTTTTAAAGATTTCTGTTTCATTAATAAGAAGTCATATTTTCTTTCTAGAAATTTGTAGTAGGTAGCCAATTTATTATTTGAATAGTTTGAATCAGAATCAAAATTAGATGAATAATAGGTTTTTGCCTTATATTATTTGGCCATGAAGCAAATATTTTATTTCAAATGTGAAAATTTCTTTTTTTTAATAATATTTTTATGAGATGCTGGAGTCTTCAAAGAAACTCAAATTTACCTTCATTTCTCTTTTACCTTCATGTTTATAAACATCATTTTTATGATATGCCTTTTCTATCTTTCTCTTTTCACCTTTTAGCTATACAAAATTAGGTATTATATGACCTAATTTCTTACATTCATAGAATCATAATTCCCTAGAGTATATCTCATCCCTTTCGAAAATATTTCTAGGTCCTCATTATTATTATAAAACATTATAAAATTTTGGGAGAATTGAGCCAATTCCATTTCATAATCAGATGTATCTGAATTCATTTCTTCTATGAATTCTTTCTTAATTATTTTTCTTCTTCTTAGATAATATCTTTAGAGATGTATTATCCTTTTCACTAAGAATTTACGATCATTAGCTTCATTTTCCTTTTAAGATTCATACATCATCAATGTCCCACTCAGTTTTCTCATTATTATATTTTTGACAGGTGATGATTTTTGAATTGTAGGTGATATACCATTCCATTTAGTAGGTAATAATCTTAGTACTTTCAAATATTGACCTACTTGTTTAATAGAATCACTTAAGGCTTTAATATTATTTATAATCTCTATAATCCTTCTATTTATCTGAGTGATACATTATCTATAATTAATTCTGAATGTGTCAAATTTTTGTTTTCATATTGCATACCTCATTTTTCTTCTATTGTATATTCATTAATAAGAATCTAAAATGGTTTTCCGCATTTCATAAGAAGTAGGAAATTGTGAGACACAATTTATTTCATCTTGTCTAAGCTCAATGATAATATAATTCATATATTTAAAATTCATTTCATAGTCTTACCCTATAGAAATAATATATGTTACAGGATTTTCCTAAATTATATAAGGAGTAATGATCTTATAGTAGATATTGAATCCTAGATTCATTAAATATGTGATCATCCCTAATTTCCAGAATCAACAGTTTTCACCCTTGAAGTAAGTAGCACAAATAATTGACATTTCTTCCCTATGATCAGTCATTTACATCTTTTTATAAACATTATAATTTTATATTGTTATATACTTTTCCAAAATATCTCATATGATACTAATTGTTTGGTCATAATATATTAATATACACAAGAGGGGGGGGGTGAATTGCCTATTTTCTAATTCCATTACAATTCTTCCTCTTGATGTTGACTGATGATAATGCATGTGATAAATGTTTTTATTTTGTATGAAATTATGATCTGCGGATAAAAAAATAAATATAGAACAACACTATTTATAATGGTTCACGGAATAAATATCTGATAGCCCACTCCACCAATTAATCTCTCTACGAGTTTGGTGAATTTCAATTTCCAGGTCCTGATATTGTAAGACAAATCCACAACTGAGTTGAGGTAGTTGTCACCTTTACAAAAAAGAAACAAATAGAGTCATCATGTTATATAAAGAGAACTGAAAAACCATAGCTTTGTTCAAGAAGTAGATCCTCTACCAAAACTAAGTACGACTAGTTAAAACCCTAAAAAAATATTCATTATGAATGATTCGGATTGAGAATTATATTTGGAAAACAACTGACGGTAGATGAATATTCTTCTTTAGAAAATAGTTTCCTCTATAAAGAATAGTTCTGTGATGATCTAGTTGCAATAGATCATTGAAATAAAAATAGAAACTAATATTAGTAGCAGACATACAACAAATTATAAATTTTTAATACTTAAATTTCTGTTATAGCTTTGTCTATAGAAAAGAAATGATTGATTGATTGTTGTAGAAGATCTGAAAAATATGTTCATAAGAATGCAGTTTCAATCTTGAATATGCATTTCAATTTATATCTCAATATATATATATATATATATCAACATATATATCATTCTTTGAATCATACAGACACATATAAATATAAAAAATAACTAGATATATGTAAAATATAGAGAATGTTTTTTAATTCCATATCCATGAAAATCGCTTGATAAATCATCAAAAATCCAATTCTTGAGATAGATCATAGTAGTTGTTTCTTCCATTAAGAATAGGAGATAATTTCTCTAATTAATATGATTATTTTATTTAATCATAACGATCATTGAATAATTCAAAAAATGAGCATTAAATAAGCCTGATATTCTATAATAATCATTGCAAAATACTTCAGTAAAATCATAAATTTAAATATCTGGTGAATAAAAGTCAAACATACGATTACATCACAATATGAAAAAATACCAAACCTATGGTTCAACTAAGTATCACTCATTCTACTAATGTAAGGTTGACAACATAAGGATTATCACAAAAGTAAGATTGATGGTCCATATGATTGCTTCTCAAATGCAAGGTTCCATAATAACATAGTTTCCTTAAACCATACTTTTTCTCTATGTTAAATATAAGGTTTCATCGATGCGTAAGTTTATTTATCCATACATTTATGTCAACATAGGGTTGATTAAACATAAGTGATTATCTTTCATCATAAGTTATAATAAAAAAGTAGGGTATTTTCATTATATTAGGTTTCTTCAATGTATGGTATGACCAATGTATCCATAATACAGTTATGAGGGTTATGAAAACATTGATGAAAATTCCACACAAATAATAATATTTAAAATATTTCAAGAATAATAAATATAAAGAATATTAATTTCCTAAAATAAATTTAAGTAATATCATTAGTAAAACAAACAAGGGTATTTGTGACCATAAAAATAAATAAGATTTATAGAGTATTGTTGAGAAAAAAACATGCCCAAAACCATCCATAACATTTAGTTATAGTATAAACTTTATTTTCAATGATATCTATTATATAATTTGATTCCTTAAATGTGTTTCGGATAAAAAATAATAGGAATTCATTTACCTTATAAATTGTTCCCATATTGGAAGCAATTACCCTGAAATATTGAAATATTTTTTCTTAATATTTTTCAAAAAAATGGTTGAGTTCTATTACAACCATGCATTCATCCATTAATTTTGATTACAAATTCTGAAAACATTATGAACACTAAGAATATCTTCCACATGTTCTAGTATTCTTCCAATGTAGTCATAAAATAAAATAACCGTGTCCCCATAATTATTTTTGAAAATATATCTATATATAGCACCTCCAATATTCCCTTTAGATGGAAAATTAGGAATCATATTACACCATCTTAGTGTTGGTTATATCGATGAAATGATAATGGTTCCATTTCCTTTCATTCAATGGTATTTAAATTAAATTATATTCCAAAAACTAAGGTCTTCTATGGAGCTATCTATATCATATTATTGTATAAAAGCGTCTTCCCTAATGCTTTGTATGACATGGGACATCATATACCTGATAGAAGTGCCAATGTAATTGTGAATCATATTGTTTCTATGACATTATATACCCCATCATACCTTATGAACAACAACATGAAATAGATTCCAAATATATGTAGAAGAGTTTTTATCGTAGGGATATCCCAATACCTCTTATAGTATATTTACCTAAAAACAATCTCCTCAAAAATTTCATTTATTATTGTATAATTATATTTGGTCAAATAGTAATGATGCCACAAATTATTCACATCATAAATTCCAGACAGGTATGGAATATAAATGAATCAATATTATAATAAATATAATTTCATTATTTCTTTGGTTTATATGATTTTGTGAATAGAACACCAAATGTGGTAAAATCTAGTAGGAAAAATCCATGAATAAAGATAATTATTAATCAAAACCCAATTCATTTTGGTTCTTTCAGTTATAAAAAGATAGTGTATCTTATTATTCAAAACTATTTCCCAGAAAGGATCCAAAATAACTGGAATATCTATTTCCACAATTTTTTTTTTTACAAATGACATGTTGTATCACTATTAAAAGGTCCTTAATAGTTTCCACAATGAGACACCATATATATATATATATATATACATATATCCTAACCATAGATATATTGATTAATTCTAACCACGTTTTAACTAAGGAAGTGTATCTTATTTTATTTCTACAACATAAGAATAGATTCCCTTGTCACACACCGTCATGAGCAGAGAATATCCCTAGAGTATTCATTAGTTTTATCTATCTAGATTGAGTTAACTGTATAACATATAGCTCTATCATTAAGTATTTTATGAAGTTATGTTTTAATAAAGATTATGAGTCTATTTTATTCATTGATCTTCCTCCACATAATGTTTACATAAAAAGAGATACTTATATTTTCAAGATTATTAATTCCCAAACACCCTAATTTGATGGGACTGCAACATTCCTTCTTATAGACATCAACAAGTTTCCTCCCATAAATATTCTAAATCCTAAAGAGTTCCTGATATATGTGATGGGTCATTTGATTTTCTTAGATGACCTGATATAAACAATAAAATTATAAAAAATCTAGGCAATAGTCACAACATTGACAAAAATAATATGTCTAGCCAAATAAATATGCATTCTTTCACATTTAAAAAGTTCTTTGTTTTTGAAAAATTCGTGAATAAAACGTGATTCACATTGGGATTACTTTATAATATAGGGTACATTAGATTCAAAAAAAGTATACACAATTAGAGATCATTGTAATCCAGAGAGAATGACTTCCATGAATTAAGAAAACTATTATTGATGTAAATAATGGACTACGCCTCGATAATATCATTTTCATATGCCTCATAGAAATGTTTGATTATTATATTATCCACTTTAATATTATTTCTACCCCATTGGAAACACATTATCATAATATTTTCATAATGTAAATGAGATCATGAAAGCAAAAAACTAACAAATAGTACCACTTTATATTCCCTTAATTAATTATTATGGAAATGCATCTACAGATATTGTTTAAAAATTACAACATATAATTGAAAATAGAGGATAATCATACTTAAATCCTCAATTGTATGACTAAATAACCATCGTTTGTTCCATTTAGAAGAACAAAAATTCTATTTGAAGAGAAAGGAATATTAATATGACTCATGAATCTATCATAGAATCAATCCTTTTAGAAATAATGAAATTAAAATTTCATCACATGTTATTAAATGATTTCCTTTCATCTAACATTAGTGCAATGTTACAAGCCCAATTTTGAATAGGTTAACAAAAATTTATGATGTTATAAGGCTATATTTAAACATTATGTCCTATATAAAACTATAATGATTCTAAAATATTATTTTTTTAGTCACCAATGATATATATTTTGGAATTTGATAGGTTATAATTTTATAGAGTGTGTTATAAAGAGATGAATGTCTAGAGAGATGAATCCAAATTTTATTATCAAACTTAGAAATGAGAGTATGAAATTGAGAGCCTATAACTCCTATAATAAATCAACTTTGGAAGATTCAAATTATTAATCACTCTTCATCCTGGTGAGTTATTATCTATAATTATAGGAAGAATATGTAATGGGAACCATTTTCCTCCATGAACTATCAGTTCGAGGATAAAAACATTTTGTATGACTTGAAAATAAGAGGGGGAATTAAAAGGATATTATTATTTAGTTAATCAATGAAGGAAAGTATGAAATAATTTGTAACCTATATATTAATCATTCCATCTTAATTTAATTGATAATTGAAATAATACACTACATTTTAACTAATTTCATTTATTTTAGAGACAATATTCTTCCCAATTTACAATTGAGTGATAGGTCTTGAATCCCATTGAGATATTTAGAGTGAATTGAAGAATGAGGTATTTATTTACCCTTATTAGAACCATATCACTCTCAAATTTTCCTTCTATATATAATTCTTAATTAGTACAATATTAATGAGTTTTTAGTTTAATCAACATACTTTTCAGAATCCATATCATCAAAGTCTTTACTTATTTTAATCATGTAACTATATAATAATTTCCTCTAGTCCTTTGATTTATTCATCTAAATTAAAAAATCAATCTTTTTAATATACTCTATGATTATTATTGATGGATTTAATATTATTATTATAAATAATATAGTAATTTAATCACTTGACATTCTTTAAAACGTCCTCTAAAATGCATATAAAGTTTTAGTTCTCACACATGAACCATTAATTCTAATGAGAATAGGATTTTTATACTTATTGTTATAAAGAGTACGTTAAATTACATTATGCCCAGAATTTTCCCATTGATTTATGATACTACTCCTAGATTAAAATATATATAGAGAATAAAAATTAAAAAAAGATATATCTAGTATACTAGACACTATTATATTTCTAGGATTTCTATACCATGTGTATTTATACCCACATGTTTAAATTCAAAAAGATAAATTTTTGAACACATCACCTAAAACCATTTCTATAAATAAGATGATGAGAATATAAAATCCTTTGATTAATCTCAAGTGTAACATTAAATTATCTCACTAACATTCACGTACCATTAATATTTGAACAAATTTCACTTATATCTTTCTTGATCTATCATGTATCCTCATACATCTTCCATCCATTGGAAATATAGTAGCGTGAATCTCCTTTATTCTATTTATATAAAAAATGACCAATTGATCACCTATAATGAACACATATACATTTTGGATATTGTTTGGCAACATCACCCATAAGTCTTTGTAGAAGAACCTGTGGTGTGAATAAAAACATTTCAATAACTAATACATTTAGATACATGAATATGTCTACTATTATAATTTACAAATTTGTTCATAAATACACCAAAAAACATGGTTTATGTGATTAAAAAAGAACATTATATGTGTTCTAGATGTATCTTCATTCCCTTTTTCATGGAAATTATAAAGCATCAAAATTATTTAAACATTTATTTTCTTTTTTTTATAAACTTCACCAAACCTATCATAGGCGAGGCCTTAGGGTTTACTAACTTGTTTCTATATTTTTAACATTTAATAGAGTTTCCACTTAAGATCTCACAGCACCTAACAACGATCAATCATAATTTCTTAGGTCACTCTCACCCTCACTAGCATAATCAGTAGATTTGTTCCAGATTCTAGTTATCATAGTGACGTTAATCTCTTACATATTGTGATCCTCTAGATTGTTTGGAACGTGTTAAATATCCTATGATTTTTCATTAGTTTAATTAAGTTCATCATTATCAAGATTATTCACCAGTCCATATTTATCAACCACATTGACCAATTTTACACTATCTTACAATCTATTTCTCATCAGTTATGCAGGTTCAATAGATTTTCCTTCATTTAAAGTATCCAGTTTAGAATTAGGGTTAAACTCCATTTAGATTCCATGATACCTCTCTATAATAACCTTTGTGGTGATATTCTTCCCAAATATTTATTCAAATTCTATTACAATACCATTTTATTAAATTAATTCATTACTCTTCATCAAATCCACATATTTTATGGACATTTTCTATTCACCAATAGTAATAGTTTGCTCCATTTTTGTCATATATATTTTATTTTTTGAACCTTATTTTCTTATTACTTCACAATCTGGCTCTATGATAGTTTTGATTTATCTCTCCCATAATTAAATTTTTTATTCATTCCATCTTATTCATCCTTTATCCATCCCTATTTTAATTTTTTAGATATTCTTTTATAATATAAATATTTATTAAATAGTCACCCAGTCAAGTATGGGATTTCTCTCATTATATTTTACACCACATTCTATACTTTCCCATTTCATATAATTGTTTACTAAATCTATTTTTTCAACAAATTATATTTTGATGTTGTGTGATCCATAATATCGCATGTAATAAAAGAATGACATACTCATATCCAATATTTACTTCAATGTTAATTTCATTAACAATCAGTATCATTGATCTAGGAAGACTAGGATCAAAATTATCATCCACCAATATTCTAACATAATACCCTTTATTCTCATGAATGTGTTCTCTATTTATATCTATTATTATTTGGACATGTAATAATCCTCCATTTGCATGTTTTCACTTCCCATAAATTTTCGCTTTATTTGGGACCTGTATTATGTGTTATTTGAGGGAACCTTTATGTTTCTTACTTCCCATTTTCAAAGGAAGTTTTATTACCAATTTATTTAACATGGGTTCTAAAAAAATTATTCTAAAAAATTATTCCATTTATTATTACGATAAAAAGTTTATGGATAAAATTTATTCAATTATGGGAGAATATAAAACCAAAATTATTTTTTATAAAATTATACAATTCCTAATATCGTTCTTAATATGAAGAAATTTACTTTAAAATAATTGTAATAAATTCTAAAAATAATATTATCAAAATATAAACAGTATAATATAACCATTAAATTTTTAATATTGAATTTTAATATACACATTATTATAAATAAATATAATCATTTTAAATAATACTAATATATTGATTGATTCAAAATAATTAAGCATTGATTTATTAGTAAAGTCATTTTATACTTTAAAGATGTATTTTATTAAAAAATTGTTTTATTGATTTTTTGTGCAGTCATTATAAATAATTTTTAAAATTGTTATATATTTTATTTTTGGGAACGAATATTATTTTTTAAATTAGTATGTAAATATTTCATAGGGTGGTTTTTTTATTTTTCTAAATTTTTTATAAATAATGAAGATACTAATTATTATAAAACTATAATTTATTTTCACTAAATATATAAATTTATAAGAATCATGATGTTTTGAAAACAAAATAGAAGTAAAAAATTATCATTTAGTTACAAATATTGAAATTAATTATATTAGAATTAGTATTACAGTTGATTTTTTGTATGAGTTCATTTTTGGTCTTAAAAACACATTATTCTAAAAACAATTCTTTTATGTGTACTGAATTTTGATATAAAATAATTAAATAAATAACCATTTTATCAATATTTAAAAAAATTAAAGAATATATATTTAATTAAATATTCTTATTTTCATTTAATAATTTCTACAATGCAATTAATGATTACATTAAAACAGTTTTCATTACATTTTGAAAAATTATTTTAATATTATTTATTCGAATTATATATATTTAATTTTAAACATTTTAATCTATATGTATAATAATAAAAATGTTATAATTTAATAGTGTGGACATTATTTTTGGCCATAATGAATTGGTAAAGTAGTATTTTTTTACAATAGTTAAGGTTGAAAAAAGAATACCAGGGTAAACTAATAAAGAAGGGTTATAATGACACATAAAATTGAATAATTATTACTTTTTTATGTATTTTAGATATGATATTTTCCTAAATTCGCATTATTTTCTATTTGGAGTCACATTCACATGAAAGGGACTTTATATTATTTAAATCAATTTAAGTAACTTTATGTGTGTCCCTCCCATGACTTATTAAAGGGAACCCATTCTCTTCATTTTTTCAAACAATTTAGGCCATATATAATTTAAAATACATTCATAAAAACCATCATATATTAATTTCATTCGTCTTATTTTCCTTTTTTCTCCTCCTAATATGAATCATTCATGGATTATGGTGTCAGCTAAAGGTGGTCACTCAAAGTTGAGGTAATAATCTTAATCACAATCATTAAAGTTTATTACTACATACACTTTATTTAAACAAATTTTATAAATAATATAATTATAAATAAAATCATATATATACTAATGTGTTTTTAGGATATTAGAGCACCCATTTTCCACCTCATTTTCAACAAGTGGGAAATGAAATTAGCACTTGTGTGTAGGTATAGACCACCTAATCAACATAATAATATGATTAATTTTAAATAACAATCATCCATGGTTTATTATTAATATTTATTTAATTCATATATACAATATTCTTGAAATAATTATTCTTGTTGGTTTATAATATCTTATCTACCATCATAACTTTTCATCTATTGGGAAATGACAATGTCACTCATTCATACTTGTGGAATACCACCTCCATAAAGAGATGTGTTTTATTTATCATTTAATATTTTCAAGGATGGTATAAAGGATAAAATATATGAATATATATTACATTAATGATATAATAATGATTTTATAAAGTTTATTTATTATTTATATTTATATTTTTCCATCCACTAAATAGTTGAAACATCCCTCACACATATCTATATACAAACATATTCACAATGTGATGTAATTCACTTATGCCAACTACATTATATTAAAGATAATAAAGATTTGTATGATGATTGTATATTATATTTTTGTAAATATTAATATTTTATATTTTATCTAACCATTAACGATGTGAATGGATTATTACTGCTCAGCTATAAAATTTCTAAAAAATGAAACAATAATCTCACTGAAAATTGATTTTAACAAAAACATATTAATAAAAGGGTGGTATGATATTATAAGTCAATAATGTATGGAATTATTATTTTTAATATTGTTATTTTATATATTTATACTAAATTTAATTCCATTATATAGGATGTTATATCACTTATGATGAAAATTGTACTTGAGGTAAGGGTTATTCAACTCAATATTATGTCATTGAGACATGTTTGATGTTTTGAAATTATTTATATTTATGAGGTGTATTTAATTTTAAATTGACATGTGATATCATTTATACTTATTAAATAAATATATTTAAACATATAATTCAAATTATTCCATCCTTGTAGTTTTTATAAAAATGTTACTGTAGTTGTAAGAGTTTATCTTCTCAAATTGTCATCCATTGAACATATGTTATATTAAATAAATATCTAATTTTATGATATGTAACTACATTCAATTTTAAATTTCTTATCATGAATATCCTTATGTTATGTTTATTTAAATATAAATTTGATGTTATTCTTTTGATATGATTTATGACTCGAAATCTTCCAAATCAATAATGTTTTTATGTTCAATATCAATTTTCCTCAGATTATTTATTCATAAGTTTATACTGATGAAGTTATATAATTTTATTCTAATAAATACAATTTCTATTCTTATCTTATGTATATCTATTGAAAATAATACTTTCTTTTCAATTACTCTCTCTATGTACTCAAATGTATAATGTTTGTTTTCAAAGAAAACCTATATTTTTTTTCTATTTAATCGAGAATAATTTCTTCCATGACCATATTTTCAATAAAATGTTTGAATTAATGTTTAAAATCTTCTAAAATGGCTTGTTAAATTAATTTTCCCCATGTTTTACTTTCTATAATTTTGATTAAAAAGAATATTCACGTAATTTTATCAACGAGTTTCTTTTACTAATGGTTTGAGAAAAATAACTTTTGACATAAACCACATAATTTTATTAACCATCATAAATACTCTTTGATTTTAATATTTAATTAGATGTTCTATGTTTATTTTTAGAGAAAATATTTTCCTTAATATTTTGTAAATTTTAATATATTTATAATTGATTTTGAAATTAAAAGGCTATTTTCCTCAAGATATATTTTGATGACATTTTTGACTTGTTTCCATCTAAAATAATATTATATGATATTTACTATGATTTACTAGGAGTGTAATCCTATGTTTCTATATTTATTCTTTCACTGGGTGGTTATTTATTTTGACGATAAATTTTTGATGGAATACTCTTTCTTTTCCATGGGTTAAACTGTGATGAAATAATACATATTTTGACGATATTATGGTAGATATATAAATATATTAGGATTATGGTATGAGTGGTTCCATTGTATCCCTCAAATTAATTGGGTAAATATTAATGTTTTATACATTCATAGGGTTCCTAGAAGGTTATCCTAAGACCAAAGGAGGGTACACTGGTAGCTAGACTAAGCCTAAAAAGTGTACAAGGGAGGTTATCCCAAGACCATATAGGTAAATGGGTGTTTAAAAAAAATCCTAACATGGGATTAATATCTTAGGGAGTCTACTTGAAATAATATTTCTATGATTATGAACATGATACACTTTATTCAACTTTTTTATGACGTGATCTTGTGACAAAGTTATGATCTCATAACTCGTGTTCTTTGATTCCATTATGATTCTTGTATTAAATCCTACTTTTATTTATTTCATAACTCATGATTATGATATATGAATATTTGGGTATGTTTTTCAAATTGTATGATTCTATTATCATATCTTAATAATAATGTTATACTTAAAAATGACCATTTATTAATGTCTCCCTTATAAAGCATCATGGAGAATCTGAAATCACTGATTATTAGGTTTTCTTTTCATCAGGATATGAAGAATGTTTTTATGTATGATATTTCTAAGATGGATTATTATTGTGAAGAAGTTAGTGGGTTATAATATTGATTATTTATGTACCAATTGTTTATGTATACATGTTTCCAAAGACTACAATCCTTTATGGCTATGGCGTGGATTGTAATGATATGTAATGAATATTGATCTAAAATGATGTAATATTTATGTATTTATTATTTGGGTTTCTTCATGATAAGTGGGCCTTTTATTTCCCTCTAACTCACTGTTTAAATATTGATAATGAATGAGTTAACATTTAAAGGGATTGAGAGTTAAATTAATCCACTAAGATAATATATCAAATAAGTTTCAAAGGGAATGGAGAGTGAACAAAATATACCAAGAGATATTATTCATGATTTGAGCATTGTTATGGTTATAAGGATTTTTAATGAAAATGTTTCCTTCTTCTTATTTTAATACCTCACTTTTCCTAAACCAACACTAGATCACCCCAAAACATGTAACTCAATCCATCCTATATTATACTCAAGGTGTGTTCTACATTATCTCATTATAGAAACTAGTGACAAGAATCAAATGTACTCTAATGAGAATGATTTATCCCATTGAATTGTAATATGGACCAATATTCTTCATAGAAGCATCACATGACTACTCTATATAGCACAGATCAATAAACAATAAATAAAATATTACAGAATAATATAGAGACTAAACATTCTATAAGAGAATAATAATTTTTCCAAAAATAAAATATAACCTAATGATAATCTTAAGTGGTAAAAAACTAAACATCATACAATATAAACAATAAAATAAATATGATAAAGGAAAATAACGTGGCCTATATGTCAAAGATAAGAAAATGAAAAAAAATAAATAACCATTTCTATCCATCGTTGAGCACAAGTGAGAGAAATACACTTATCTCATCCACCATACATGAACCAAGAAACTAAGATCATTCAATACATCCATGTGGAACTTCTAAACCTATAATATGTCAGGCACGATAGAAACATACTAGAGGGATTCATTACCATGAAAGATTAGTATGCTGTCTATGTTTTAGTGATAGATACCACAAATTATTTATAGTGATCTTAAAACATAAGAAGAAAAGGGTTGTATTGGGTCAATAGTTTATGTTTTATACCTCATGAAATGTATATCCAACCAAATGGTTACTCTTGAGGATAGTTTTCTTCATCTATTAGTAAGATTTTAGTGGAGACTATTCACCCATACCCATGATGAGAGAACACCTTCTGAGGAATACTTTTATTGATTTTTTATGATTAGTACTACCCTTAAAAATTGTAATATATACTGATTATGGAATGTATGGAGTTTTAGTATGGTATGAAAATTGATTCATGTTACAGATCGAGGTTTAACGGTCGCACATGAAAATATCTTAACTTTGTGAAAGATATATAATTTTAGGCACAAAAGCCTACGCAAGCCCATGTAGCGACATATGATATAGCGTATTCATTATTTTCATCATCAATTATATCTGTGAGTAAGAGAAGGAAATGGTTTCATAGTGTTATTTATGGGAAATCATGGTTGTTGTGATGTAAACTTATGAATCCATTCGGGGTATAAAAAGGTTATCAATGGGGCACACTTAGATAGACATTCATCAAAGAAGGTTTATATGTCTATGGGTGGATGGGTTCCGATTTTCCATCAAATGCATGAAGGGAATCTTTAAAGAAAGAGTTGGTATTAGGATCAAGAATATGAAACCAATATTCCATCAGATGGTGGCTTTGGACCTTAATGAAGCAGTCACTTAAGACATTTGGCTTCTAGTAGTAGTAAATGAGTACATGGATGTATTCCTCAAAGATATGCCAGGACTACCTAAATGGTGGGAGATTTAGTTCTTCATTGAATTCCTACATAGGACCAGATTGGTATCTTCTGTTGCATATTATATATCCCATGATGAGATCTAAAAGATCAGGGTGTAGTTAGAGGCCCTTGAGAAGAATTATTTTACAATACCTATTGTGACCCATGGGAAGCTAAATATTGTTAATTAATGACTATGATGAGATCTACAAGTTATACGTTGGTAATCAACACCTAAAATAATAGACTATCAAAATTAAATACCCCATTTCCAAGGATTGAAGAGCTCTTAATGATGTATAAAAGCATAATATGCATATCAATGTTTGATCTTAGGTTAATCTACCACCAGTTGTGGGTTTAGAAGGAGGATTTATAATAGATAATGTTACAATACAACTAAAATAAATAATATTTCTTGGTTATTCCCATTAGTGTGATTAATTCCCCCATAGTTATCATGGGATATATGAACTAGGACATCCAACCCATGTTAGTATACTTTTTAGTTGTCTTTATCGATGAAATTATCATTTTCCTTACATCAGTGGAGGAGGGAACAAAAAATTGAGGTTATTTGTGGGATTTCTTCCCATGAACAAGTTATATATATAATAATATAAGATTTAGTTTTTAGTTAGAGAGGTTTTATTTCTCATGAATTTCATCTTTGAACATTTTGTAGCCATTGACCTAGTAATGTTTTAGGTTGTGGTGGCTTGGAATATACCTATAATAACTTCGTAGGTGGGGATTTTTCTTGGATAAAAAGGGTACTATAAGTGGTTTGTGGTATTCTATTATAGAATGGAAGAACCTTTGAATTTTTTGATAGGAAAAGGGTTTCCAGTTGATATGAACAAGTGTTAGGAGTCATTCAATGTGTTGAGGAACTGACTGACTACTAATCTTGTATAGAGATAGATAGTAAAGGGTTTCTTATCTATAGTGTTCTATGATTATTTTATATATGTTATCAAGTGTTTGTGGATATAAAGGTATATATTGATTACTTTTGGGTCTAGGTAGTTAATACCCCATGAGAAAATCTATGTGACCCATGATTTGGAGTTGGAAACAGTTGACCTCACCTTTAAGATATGGATATATTTTCTTCAGGGTGAGTTATTTATAGTTTAATCATACCACCAGAGTGGATGGTATATATGTTTGAAGAAATTAATTAACTCAAGTCATATATTTTAGATGTATGTTTGGATTCAATATAAAATTGAGAATGTTTTTATACTCTAAGAAGGGAAATGTGGTGGAAAATTACCATTGTTGGAAATATAGGTCTCTCTTTATGGAGGAGGATAAATAACTTCTTGAATCATTGTAGCTATAACTTATTGAGGAGAGAGGGAAAAATTATATTTCATTGATGGTAGTAAGAACACAAATTTTCCATCATGTAATATAATTTTAGTTGATATACATCGATTGTAAATTTCTATGTATCTAAATTTCTTCAAGAGATGCACCAATTTTTTTTGAAGTGGGGATCATGTCATCATTTTCTAAGGAAGGATGGTTATTTGAATCTTGTTTCATGAGGTAGTGCTGAAGGTGTTCCATACCAACCCATTAGTATTACATCATAGAGAGGTGAATATGTAATAATTCCTTCATCAAAAAATAGTGCTATGGTTTGAAGTGAAATACAGTCCACTGTTTCTCTCAATGTGTCAAATTCCAATAGGTGATGGAAGAAAATAATGTTCTAGAAAGGTCAACTCTACCTTTTCAGAAACTAGTATGGATGTGGGATGGAATATCAATAATATTTGTGATGGGGATTCTAAATATAGTGATTGTCTAGTCTGTTATCTGGGTGATTGTTGATCAGAATACAAATCATCCCACTTCCTCACTATCATGTTGTATAATTTAATTGAGATTATGGGGTAGTTATATGCATAAGAGATCATCTAGATTCATACGTACCCCTCAAATATCTTTTCATTACATGATTAATGGATCACATTATAGTTTCAGACAATTTTATTATAATTATATTGAGACACAATTATAGATGAATATGCTATTTCCGCCATAAAAAATAGTCAAATTGATCAAACCATCTATGTTTCAGAGGATATGATGAGATCCTTCGTATTGGACATTGGATAGAGTTATGAGGATACATTTACATTAATAAAGTTTTTTTATAATAATACTTATCACTCTACTATCATCATGACCCCATTTGACTCTCTATATGGGATACTTTGCATTCCCCCTCAGTGCTAGACACAGATAGGTGAGTCATTGTTTATGCAAATTGGGCTTGTTCATGAAACAATGTAGAAATTTTGAGATAGCTATGAGGGAATTAATATATCTTATTGTTTGATAATGTATTATATAAACTAATATTATACACCGTTGGAGTTTAAATTGGGAAACCATGTCTTTCTCATGGTAACTCCATGACAAGAGTATCATAGGTTTTGTTAGGGTTATAAGCAATACATGAGTATTATATGTCTATTTTTCATCTTGTGTAGGGTTAGTGTAATTTATTTTCATTTAGAAATTACCAAAAAATTATAAGAGGATCGTGACTTATTCTATATATGGAAGTTGAGGATACATTTTCATGAACCATCACATGTTATGGATTAGTGAAAAATTAGACATCGAATATAGAGCCAACATTTCAGAGTAAATGGTATACATTGTGGATCAGAAAGAGATAACCCTACATTGGAAATATTTTCCACTTATATGAGTTCTTTGGATGAATGGAAACCTCCAGAATTAATAACCATGGGAGTGTGGGATCAATTTGTGAACTCTACATGATTATCTTTTCAAGTATGTTTTTTATTTTTGGGGTGAAAATCCATATAATTTGGTAGAGTTTAAGAAATATATATGTGATGTTTGAACCCTTTGGATATATATATATTATTTTAGTTGGAACAATGTTGTGAGTTTCAAAAGACCACCGAATGTATATATTAATAATATTACATTCATTATTCTACCTACACACATATTTTGAGAATAAATAAATATCCCATTAATTATTATTTTGAATTGGAAAACTAAGGCCATGGTTGAATCAGGAACATGGGGTTTACATAGTGCATGACCTTTTTTTTGTACACATTTGGTTGTGGTTTTATCTGCATTCACAGGTGGAGTAATGGATGAATTAATTAAATTAAATTTATTTATTAATTAATTGTCTAAACTAGTGACTCCTCTTATATAACCATTTTTATAGACCATCTCCTAGGTTATTCACCTAAATATATAATATGTAGAGGAGGGGGTCATTATTGCAGGAGGGGACCTTCAACATTAGAGACTAGGATGTTCAAGAATCGACAATCATCTTCAATGGATCCCATCATCAATGATGTAAATCTTATATCTCAATAATTATAGAGATGCTTAATAGATATTCATAATAATAATAATAATAATCTTATTTTAGATAGGGATCATTATTTTATATATTGTTCCACAAATGACCATATGATATAAATCATGGATATTTATTTATTTTATTTTCTAGGGTCTATTCTTCACATGTCTAGGTGCAATATTCTTTTTGGATTGTCCTTGGATCTTATTCACTATAAAAAACATCCTTCTAATTTAATAATTTTTTACTACAATCCCAATTGAAAATTGTGTTCACATCAATAATAGATTATCTCACCTTTTTAACTATTCAATACTCAATCCATTATTCATGTGATCATCATTAGCTAGCGGTAGGTCGGTGGTTCGACTAATAATTTGTTTTGATTTTTCATAAAACCTTGACTCGATTTATTATTTTTTTATTGAAGAAGAAGATTGTGGTTTGATAAAAAAATGAATGTCATTTATGATTAGAATTATATTTTAGAACAAACATAGTAGGGATGAACAACTGAGTGACGATGGAGGTGTAGTGGACTAGGCATAGTTTATTGGGAATTTCATTTTCCAGACACTAAAGGATGAAAATCATAGACCATGGGTAGTTTGTACACGATTAGGGCCTTTGGAACGACACTAGATAAGATCAATAGTTTAAATAATAGTATTATAAAGATCTGGGAGGCCTGAAGTTACAATATGTGATAATTCTGAATACACAATGTATATTTCATAAGAACACATGCTATGATGTTCAACATATTTGGAGGATTGGGTTCAAATAACTAGTTAAATATAATATGTCCTACTACTTTGATTACCTAATATGTGATATTACCACATTTACTAATCCATGTACATGGAGTACACACCCAGAACCCCGAGTAGTCAGAGATGATGTCTCCTAAAATAGAAACACTTTGTGGAGATATTCATTTGGAAGATCCTTGTTTAGGGAAGGACACATAATGTTCTCTATTTGGTTACCCACATAATGATTACTAACACATTCTATGTACACGGTTATTCAAAGTCCATGTAGTATAGAGGTATATGACATGGGATAGTCTTGGGTTTACACATTGTGTTCCACAGATGAAAACATTATGTTCCTTAACCATAATATATTATCTTCCATATCACCTTATATGGAATTATAAATGGAACCATGATTATTCATTCCTGATAAATATTTTGGGATGTATAAAATGGTATAATATTATTTGGAATCTGAGATATGGTATGAGGTGGAGTGAGTAGATTATTTCTTTCGTCTCTTTGAAATTATGTTAAGACTTGAGTTTTGTAATTGTAGTTTATATATGAATATTACTAACATATTGAATGGATTTTATCTCAATGATTATCTCCCCCATATATTTTCTACAGGTAGATTTGGTAATCCCTATATAATTATAGGCATGTTTCCTCTATCTTTTTATTCAGTACAACCCCATCATCATGCACAATTGGGGAGATGGGCTTATATTGAATTCAATACTCCCTCAACCATGGAATCTTATAGAGAGGTGGGGGTGATTTATTAAATTCACATAAGGATAAACCTATCCTTGGCATGTGCATCAGTAATCCCTTGACCATGGAATCTCCCAATGAGACATAGTTCTTCCATTATAATATGGTGAGGTTAATATTGGGAAACTTATATTAGGAAAACATTAGCTCCTAAGGATTTATGAAAAATAATATTTATTATATGGTTACGAAGATAACGATTCACCTCTCTTAGAATAGGTACTTCTTTATGTGAATATCATTTTTTTTGTTTTTCGTCCCCCTTTTTTCACGTGTGTTTATTTCACATTCTTTTGGCTATTTATCCATTTATTCAGGTTGTGATAGTTTATATTTTTTGGGAATTTATTTTTTCCCTCATCTGTACTTGTCTTATTTAATATACATTGATTCTTACATTGAGATTCTTTCATGAATCTTCTTACACTCTATAGGTATTATATTTTTTTAATATATTAATTTTTTTAATGGAGATATGTGTTTGCATGCAGGTAGTTTTGGCTAAGGCTACACATCATCTAAGATATTTTGTTACTATCTCCATACCCAGTAATATTGAAGGTAGTGTTATAGTGTCAATGTCATATAACTTCCCAAAGTAGGGCCTTGGTGGATTGGGTTCTGACATATGTAACAATCACCACTCTCGGGAAATTTTATGATTGGAAATTGGGAGGATAGGTAAGGGAAGAATAAGGAGATGATCTCACAATAATAAATGACTATCAATACACAAAGGGTATTCAAGATATATCTTATAGAGGAAGGAACCTCGAGGGGGGGGGGGGGGGGTGTTGGAGTCTTCTAGGATAAGTGGGAGAGGAGGCTTAAGGATTTAGGATAAAAATCCTAGAAGGATGAAAGAGTAAATTAATTTCATTGAAATTCTAGGTAGGTTTTTTTGTTTGGATGCATAGTTTTCTAAACCATGCACCGACTATCTCCCCTCACTAGAATCCTAAGGAGGCTCACATTGTTCAGTAACTAAGATCAGAAAACTATGCGCAAACCTTAAAAAAATCCAGTGATATAAAATTGAATACATTTCATGGATATCCAAACAGTTATCACTATCCATGCTCCTATAATTCGCCTAAAACTATATCACCTATTTTGGAAACATCTAAATAAATCCATCCAAAAATGAAAAACAAGGATAAATGAAAATGAATATATAAAATATTAACAATAAAAAAGTCAAAGGTGTGACAATACATATATCCCACATCTTGATTCCTATGTTATGCTTACATGGGTCAATATTATTAACTTATGATCTATGTTTTATTCAAAAAGACTTATGCCATGATTTATAATTAATTATTTATGTGTGGTTGGGTATGATTTTCCAATGTCATTATCATATACATTGATAATATTTTATTACCCATATACTCTGTAACTTATAAAGGAATCATTTCCAAATAATTATGAATGATAAATCTATGAATTTATTTAAATTAATAAATTCTTCAGATTGAGATAAAACACATTTTGATGGAAATACATGGGATTTTTTGGGTAATGATTTTTTTTAATTCTATAATACTATAAACCTAAAAGGTATTGGGTATGTATTTTACTCAATATATTTCATTGATATTATGATTATTGATAACTATATTAGGGAAACTTTAGTCAGTATCAAAGATGATATGTAAATAATATTTTTTTAGTGCCAAATCTGGTTTTACGAGTCTAAGGAGCCTCATTTAGTAATAGAGTAGGGTTTAGAAATATTAATATGTTAGGATTTTATCAGATGAGGATAATTTAAGAGTTATTAATACCATTAAATATGGGAAATAATAGGTATGTTTAGAAGTTTAATATCACAGATAATCATTTTTAGGTAATATTTGTTTGTATTTTGAGGCAATTAATGATATTTTTTTCATATATTTACTAGGTCTTAGGAAGGATACATGATTTTGGATTAAAGTTCCCTTTGGAATTTGATAAAATTTTATTTTTAGGTAAATATAGTTAATGGGGACATTGTGTGAATTCATACTAGGAATACAAGTTGAGAAGTATAGATTACCATGGGGGTTGGAAGTTTATTTGGATATAAGATACCTCCCTTTTTAAAAGGAATAAAAAATTTCAAATAATTTTAGGATCAAAACGTTTTTTAACTAGGTTAATAGGTAACCTTTATATGACTTAAAATCCTAAGGAAATAATGACCTATAAGATTACATTGTCTGAAGTCATTGAATCACAAGAATTAATTTATATTAACACTTCATGAAATCCTAAAATCTATTCATGTTAGATCATCTTGTATATAGCCCCACCATTTCCTTTGTTAACCTTATGATTTAGGTTGCTTTGGGAAAAAAATTAATATAATTTTTTTAGTATTTTCAATTAAATTAATATTGATTTATAGGTAATTTTTAATTTTTTGGGGATATAGATCAATTTTATTTTTTTATGCATTAATTTCTATGATTTTTTTGGTTTATAATTTATTAATAATGGCCATATTATTATTTTGTATTATGTTACTGATATTATGATTATAAAAATAAAGTAAATATGAGTTGAACTGAATGAAAATTACAGTGTCGTAGTTAAACCAATTGGATCATGGGACGAAATGATGGTAATATAGGATAATAAATATTATGATTGATTCTAAATATTATTTTTTATATTGATAATTTTCATTACCATATGGTTTTAGTTTATGGTTGAATATAATTTCCTGAAATGAAGCTATGAAATATACGTCTTTATGAATATGATATGTCTTATATTCAACCAAAGAAGTAATGATTTTCCAAATGGTTATCAAAAAAAATATATAGACATATACTAATTTATATATAAATGGTTAATTTTATAGTCTTACCTAATATAGTGAGGATGATGTTGTTGTTATTCTCACCATTCCTTGATTATAATAATTACAAATACTCTTATTGTGTTTAATTTTTTATTTAACTGATGTGCATATAACATGATTACCTATTGATAAAACCCAATAGTGGATCCTTGGTTATATATTAATAGAAATTCTGAAAACATTGATAGAGGCTAAAATATCCACAGAGTATCATTTAATGATGTGGAGTGGCCACTTAGTAAAGGTCATGACTACAAGTAGCACCGATCAACCAGTGTAGTGCCATTGGCAAGCACATGGCATGCCAAAGTGGTTTTCTATATAGTAAGACCCCACCAATTACCTGGTGGAGGAGCACCATATACCTAGTGCTAATGGGAATTCATCCAATTATCTTTAATAGACCACTATCAATCCAGTTTAGGTGTACTGGTCAATTGATGGTAGTAGGTAGAGATCTCCATGTTCTAGGAATGACACTAGCTAATTGGTGTAGTATAAAATGTTCCCAGTGGAGCCAAACCAGTTATTATGAGACTAGAAGTTATGGTGGTCAAAATAAATAAGACATAGGTATCATTATCATAAATACCCTTGAAGTATTCCAAACCATTATTGATGTTTTTAGTTCCTATAAATCCATACATTGGGAGGCTTAATCTATCTACATCAATTATTTTTTTCTTCCGTTCTCTAATGAAAATGTGTTAAATTTCTAAATTAATATCAAGGATGTTCTATTTAATAAATACTTTTCCCATTATTTTAGTGAAAATACTACAATATTATTATCAATATCTTCTTATTTTTACTATCTCCGTGTGTACATAAAATCCATTGAGAGAATTGAGATTGAGTTGAAGATATATTACTTCTGAATAATTTCATATATTCTTATTTCTTCAATTATTGCATCCTAAATCCATTAAATTAAGAGACTGTGAGTTTTTTATTATAATTTCGTAAAAAAATTAAGGTGGTATTGTTCTTAGGGTTTCAATCTTTCCATTAAAGGGATAATATTTACATTATTTTTATTGTATTACTATATCATAAATATAAATTGATTTTTGGGTATATATTCTACCAAAATATCTAAAATACAAACAAATTAAATATTAATGAGATTTCAGAGGTGGACATATGGAAAATGTTATATCTATTACATAACTTCTTTTACCAGTATCTTATCTCGTTTACATTCCAAAATTTTATGAAAATTTCTCTTTAAATAATTCATTTATTAATTTTTTTAATCCCTAATCATGTTTAATTTATTAATTGAATCTCTATTCATCTTTATTATTCCATTTTTATTATTTCATTATTACACATTAACCTTTGATTCAATTATTATCTTAAAAAGGTTATAATCTCATCAATATTTTTAAAATAAGTTTTGAACATTTATTTTTTTTCATTTTATTTTATTAAGGGAATTTCAAACCCCTATTTCCATTTCACCTAACTCCATCATAAATTTTTTATCTATGAGATTTAATATTTTTATTTGGTTTGTTATCAAATTCATCAAAATATTTTTTTTAAATCATTAACCAGTTTTCAAATAAATATATCTTTCTAAAAATGAATTTTTTTGACATGCATGGTGGTACCGAAAGAAAATAATTTAGGTGTGCTGCATTTTTTTCTGTTGTTAAATTTGGACCATTGGAAATTAATAATGTATAATTTTATTTGACCTATTAAATATCCTGTTTATAAATTTTTATTCATGATTATTCTCTTTCATAAAATGAAGAATAAAAATGTACCCTAGAAGATAGTTAAGATTTTTATCTTGGTGATAAATCTAAGAATGAATTAAAGAGTAGTTTAGATATTATTGAGTTCAATAGAGTTTGTTTCGGACATACTACACATAAAACTAGAAAATTATTAAAAGTAATGAATGGGTTGTGAACCCAACCCAAAATTCATTGATTTTTTTTATTTCTGGAAAATCCCATTTTCATATGGGTTGAGGGGGAACCTTAAAATACACATATTCCTTCTGGAATAATGCCTAGATAATGACCTGGGGGCCCAGAGGATGGACTATACCATAAATATACTTCCCCATATATGATTCATTGATGGTTCCTAACTCCTTACATTTCATGGACGATAGACTAGAGATTCACCATGCAGGGATATAAGACTCCTAGTACTGATGGAAACATCTATACACTCCAATCCATCCAATATATTTATATCTACTCAGTGGATTCTATTTTCTTTGTTACCTCTTCTGTAAAATTATTCTCTGTGTTCACAACAATCCCCTTCTTGAACTAATGTACCTATAACTCAAAATCTATTACCCTGAAGACATGATGTGGAAAAAAATACATATAGTGTGAAGGCCTATAAAGGATCGAAGGCCTACATCTATGGAACATGGTCAAAAAATGGATTAATAGTTCAATAACTACAGTAACTACTATAGTAGATGATATAACATCCTCTATAGTTACTACTATAGTAAATCAAAAATTCACCCCCACTAAGATTTGATATCCATATTCATGAAGGATTATAAGGTGTGATAACCATTTATAACCACTCAAACTATATTATATGTTATGATCTAGGGTACAAATATGTTATGGATACAAGGATAGACATATATAATAATGAATTATAGGGTTTATTGATACATCTAAATGAGTTTATCTTTACTATATTTAATATAATAACATATATTTGTAATGGAAAAATATCTTTATGACTCTCCTTCAATTAAAACACTGGCCCTGAAAATAATTTATGTTTTATCTTCTAGTTGGGATCTAAATGTATACGTTATAAATATTATAAAGACATAAATATTTTTACAATTGATAAAATTAAAGGTTCTTTCATTACTTATCAGGTAACCATAATGAGAGGAGTATAAAAGGAGGACATCTAGGTCACAAACACTAAAATAACAATCACTTTCAAAGTGAATAATGAAGACTCATCTGATAGTGAATATGATATGGCCAATATTACCAATATAATGGATATGAAAAATAATTATAATAAATATTACTTAATATTATAAAATAAAAATAAATAATCTGAACTTACCCTTTTTTGTTAAAAAATGAAGGGACACATCAAGTTATATTGTACCTTGAATAAGAAAAAGTTAAAATACAAGAATAATGGTATGTAATATCTGAATGTTATTAACTTAGAGCATTATACATGACTCAATTTCAATATATGAATCAAGTTATTGAAGCCCTGAGTTGATCATGACACATTATAAGGAAGGAATCAAGGTTGTGTCAAATATTTATCACTCTCCATATCATTCCTTTTCTAAATTTATAACCTCTTCTATTAGTTATTTATATTATAAATATCATCTCAATGCTCAAAATAAAGTTCATAATAATTTTTGAGATCTCCTATCAACATTTAATGGTCACAAAATGTAATAAAATCGTGTTGTTTCTAAAAATGATTTATTTTTAATATATAATGTTGATTTTTTTTTAAAATGAAATCAACAATTTTTTTTTACAAATTTTTAATTTAAAATTGATGATTTTAAAAACTATATTTACTATTTCACTAAAGGGGAAGAAAATTTAAATAATATTTTGTGTTTCCAAAATACTATTAAAAATTACTATTGATTTGGTTTCTGAAAATAATATAGTTTTACCAAAAATTATATGAAGATTATATTTTTAAAGAAAATTTCTCAAAACAAAATTTATAAATTTTACAATAAATATGTTCATCTAGTTTATGAATGAATTTAAAATAATTATAAATATGGTAGACAAAAAATAATTCATCAATATTATCATATTTCAAATGAAATAGATTTTTATAATAATTGGCGGATTCTACAACAATTATCGGATAACTTTAGTGGAAATTAATGATATGTTTTTTAATATATTATTGAATAGGAGAAAACCTTAAGAACATATATAGTATATGGATACTGGGTGATTATATGATATGTGTGGTTGTACTTCTTAATTCAATACTTTTGAGGAGTCTAAAGGAAAACATGTTACTTTTAGAGGTGATCCAAATAACAATTATGGGTATAGGTACGATTGGTTTCTTATTCTATACTATTACTAATGAAATTTTATTTTTCAAATGTTTTATGTTTAATTTAATATTTAGTAATTAATTATGTGATACCAATTTCAAAATTTCTTTTAAAAATTATTTTTGTAAAGTTTATTAATTATAATAGAATGATTTTATTTATTAGATACAATTTTTAACATGTTTTTACAATTTATTAATAATCATTAAAAAGTAAAAATGATATGTTTTTAGCTACACAAGATAAAGATAATTTCCTATGTCATTTACACCTCAATAATTTTAATATTCATTCTTTTTTCAATATCAATCATAATTTAATAGAATAATATTTACCCAAATTTTATTTTAAGGATAACATACTTCGGGTAGATTACTAATAAAGTATGAAATAAAAGACTTATTTCTGGAATAAAAACCTTTTCCCCTCTTTTTACTCATTAAAACTAGTCCACCATGATATTTTTGGAATAACTAACATTTCTTTTATCATATGTATAAATTACACCATTTCAATTATTGATGACCATATTATATTTACACAAGGATTATTCTTAACTCGTAAGAATGAGGTTCATAATGTCTTTACCATCCTCAATTTTTCTGGGATGATGTAGCCAATACTGCTTGATTTATCTTTAACTATGTCCTTATAGGAAAAATCTTATGAAAAAACACCTTATGAACTTTTTGAAAGGATAAATTTAATATGTCGTTTTCTTTATAGTATTTATTGTCATTTCTTTATTCATAATACCAAGAATAATTTAATAATTTATTACACTATATCTAAAGGGGTAGTGGTCATCTTTTGTATGTGAACTCATGTAAATATTTCTGAATCATCAACAAAAGGACTAAGACCCTTGATGTGTCAATTCACATAAAATTGGTGAGAATATACGTAAATCACATACCAAAATTTATGATTATGTTGACAAAAAATATTTTACCATTCTTAAACCAATATATTCTAATCTAATTTATCTTGATCTAAAATCACCATACTCTTATTTAGGAAAGTCTTGAATTCAATCCAAACACCATCTTATTGATAATTATTTTGGTGAATTAGAATTTGGAAATCATAATATAATTTCAGTCTTCAATGAGGTCGAACTCTAAGATTTTATTTCATAACTAGAAACCCATTATATTGATGATTATATAAATTATGATAATTGGATACTTAACATGTAATAAAGTTTGAACCAATATCAATGAACAATGTATGGAAACACAGATAAAGACCCGATAATCAACATATTATTGATACCAAAATGTTTTTGAAAAAAACATGATGAAAAAAGAAAATTGTATCTATAACAAGGCTCTAATTATTTCAAAAGGATATAGAAAAAAATAATGTTTTTATTATGGTCAAGACTGTTTCCCCATAGCATAGGATGAGTCGATTAAATTTTACTAGAATTAACTGGCCATCTCGATTAGGTGCACTGGAAAGATGGTAGATATAGATAAAGAGCACAATGTTCCAAGAAGCCCATTTGGTGCCCGATGGTGGCCACATGGTACCTTGTAGAGTTGAACTAGTTTCAAAATTAGTATAATTTATTGTGGTATAATTAAATTTACCTGGGATGTCTTTGACTTAAATACACTCGAAACATTCTATGACATTATCAATGATTTTGGGGACAATAAATAGAGAAATTTAGAGGCCTTGGTTATCTGAAACAACCATCTTTCTCATCTAATCTCTAACACCAAAATTCTAAATTGATAATTTTTTATCAATAGTGATCTCATTTCAAAATATTCTTTATCCTTACATAATTGTGAACATATTATAATAATCATATCATTCTATTATTATTTTCAGTCTATCTGATTTTTCATCACATTCATTGAGAGAATTTTGATTAATCTATTAATTGATTTATTCTTAGTAACCACCTATATACCTATTATTCTTTTTTTTGGTTCATACTATAATTATTGTAAGGTATCTTGGTTTAATTTTAATTTCATATTAAATTTAAATGAACTAATATTATTTATGTTTCTATATTTCTTATAAAAAATAAGAGTTTGTTATATTTATATTTTCTGGTTATAACCTAGAAAGAAATGAATATTACTTTTACCTGGATACAAATTAATCCAATGGACTGATACATTAAATATTTAATGGATCAATATGGTAGATGTAGGGGCTCATTTAGATTTGTTTCCAAAAATTATAACAAATCACCCTATTTTATTTAATTTTTATAATTTCAATTATTTATCTCATTAAATCGGTCAATTAATCATTTATAATCCCTAAAATGTTGTTAATATCTTAATTTTATAACTATGTGATTTATTCATTTAGTTTTTTTCACTTTTAGTTTTTATTATTTTTTTATCCTCAAAATGTTTTAATTTCGTAAATATTTTTAAATGATGATTTAACCCTGTATTTCATTCCTTTAATTATATAAAGGGGAATCCCCCACCCTCTTTTCATTTAAACCTAATTCTACATATAGATATCTAATTAGATATTCTATATTGTGTACTAACCATATTTTGGATACTCTTTTTTTCAAGTAATAAAATTTCATGGGTGAAATTATTTTAAAGGCCTTAGAATGTAACAATCTAGGATGTAATTATTTATTCATTTAATAATTTTTTTTGAATAGATAAATGATAAAAACTCATTTATGAAACACACCATTTGTTCTGAAGAATTTTTTTATAATATTTAAATTTTTGTTATATTTATTAACTTTTACGAATTATATAAATATAATGTATAGATTTAATTTAAGAAATTATTCTTAATATAAATTAATTAAATCCCTGAAATAATTAAAAAACTATATGGAATTTTAATTTAATTATTCATGCATATGTAAAAATGTTTTGTTTAAAGAATGGGTTTTAATGTATATTATATTTATTTTGATAAAAAATAAATTTATAAATTTTTAACTGCTAGATTTATAAAATAAACATCGTTTTGGGACTAATTATGTTAGAATATCAACAAGGTTTTAATTTTAGTTTATTTCTTAAAAAAGTGATTGTGAATAGTTAAAACATTTCTTTTACCAATACCAAAAATTCCATGATAAAATTATTGTATAAGAATGAATTAAAAATATGTAAAACCATTTACATGATGAAAAATGAATTTAAGGAGTAAAATATATATTATAAGAATATTAGGTTAAATTTAGAATCCAAGGATTTCCACTTTGTAACCTAAGTGATATTTTATTATAATAACAAATTATTATTTGTACAGTCACATTAATAATGTAATCAGAAGTTAAATTTAGTTTTTCCATGATTTCAATGTAAAAATCATAAGGTTTTATTATAGAACATTATATATCATGTTAAAAAATATTAATAATTATTTAAATTTCAAATCATTTTTATTATTAAAAATGTATGATTTATTAAATCTGTTTTATTGCGTGAAGCAATTTTTTATTAAAAATAATTTTTAAAACATTTAGAAGTTTAATCTAAAAAAATTATTTTCAAATTTTTAATCATTATTTATAATTTAGTTAAATGTTTGATTTTATTTTTATTTATAAAATATAGTTTCTATAAAAATGTTATTCCCCTCAATAAGGGTTAAATGCGGAAAAACAGTTAAATTAATTGTTAATGTAACTTAATAATGAATTTTTTTCTTAAATGGATTTATATAAACTCATTATATATCCCCTTATATATTGTAAATTGTTATCTATTTTTGATCCACATTACATGAGAAGGACTTTCCTTTTTATATAAAGAAATTAATATTATCAAAATATGACTCATCAAAATTATAAAAGATCCATAAACCACCACATGAAAATAAAACCAAAAATTCTAACTCCCTCCTATAATATTCAATATTTAATCAATTTTGTTTATTTTCATGTCCATATAGATTTATTAAATCACTTTATAAACTATGATTGATTCTATACAGTGAGATGATTTATTCTTTATAAGTGAGGATTTGTATGTCATAACACATTTATATTCTTTATATAACTCTTCTTGAATTTTATTTAGCACTTTAAATTTTTTAAACAATTAAGATTCTCTAAAATTTATATTATCATTATAAAATAGAATATTCATAGTCATTCAACTATTATAAGATGTTCTTGTTTTGGATATTTTTACAACATATATGAATGATGTTATAATATTTATATCATGAATGATTAATAAAACAAAAAATACAAGTAATTAGGTTCAATAATGATGAATTTAATACTTTTTCATAATACCATAGTGATAATATTAAAAATTATGTTTACCTATAAATTCAGTACTATTATTAATTAAATGATCACAAAGAAAGGGTAATTTTAAGCATTTCATGAAAACCATCAATATATGTTGCATGAAGTCTCTATAAGACTATTGAACTATATCCAAAATATTTATAATAATAGAATGAAAATTATAAGAGTGGTAAATTCATCCAAAAGACATAAGGAACAAACCCTCCAAACATGATCATGTAAGAAAAACTGAACAGTTAAAATCAAATTGTTAATTTTATCAATAAAAAAACTAATATATGGGAAATAATTTTTTTAATAGAAGGTATAGAAATAAAAGAAATATTAATAATTTTTTTATTTGTATTAATATTAATCCTAAAATTATTATATAAGTATATTATAGAATGTCTGGCTATGAGGATGTATGATGTAAGGGTTCTTTCTTTAAATTTCAATTCCTGAAGACATGGTTCATTTTATACACCATGATTACCTTTATATAGTGTTATTTTTATTCACCAACCCATTAATATGTTATTTTATATTTTTATTTTAATTCAAAGTATTTAATGTGTAAAATATTATTCTTTCTCTCAATGGATTCTCATTCAAGTGTTATAAAATCTATAAGGTTTCTATCTCTCAATTCAAAATTTTTGAGACATATTTAAAATTTTGCTCAATTTTAATCTATTCACTTTAAATACATTAAATTATTTTATCATATTATTTTTCTTTTCTTTTTCTATTTCATGATCTCTATACATGTGATTTTGATTCATTACCAAACTCATATGTTGCTTTAAAAATCAATTTACATTCACTGTGTAATTTCCTTCCTTCATTGGTTATGTTACACTTTGATTAAGAGAAATATAATAACTAATATGTTTATGTTTTGAAAATAATTTTATATGTATTTATATTTCTTTCACATAATATCATTCTTGGTACATTCCTACTTCAATTTTTATGCTATTGGTAAGTGTTTTAGAACTCAATTTTACATCATTGATTCATGTTCCATATTAGAAAACAATTTTAATTTATATAGTGTACATAATAACTCTTTGAAATATTAAATGATGAATAAATTTATTCTTATTATATTTTAAATTCCATCTTATTTGATGTTTTTCAATGGGGTTATGATTTTAAAATCCATAAACCGTTTTATTTTAAATCATTACTTTAAATGTTTTTAAGTCATTTTCCAACTCTTTTCCCCCATTTCTATATTATTTTTAGTATTTGAAGAATGTTCCTATATATATTAAATTATTTATCATAGAAATTTTTATTTATAGTTTACATTTTTTAGAATTTTTTTAAAAGGGATCTTTTTATCTTTTTCAATATGGGTTATTTTTAAATTTCATCATAACGGTGTGAAAATAATGTTTTCTAAAGTTCACCACTTAATTTTTTTCCCAAAATCTGGAATTTTCACTTTTTTAATCACCAATTACAAGATTAAATTTTATTTCAAATAAGAATTTTTTCCCATTTTTTTATGAATTTTTAATTTTATAATTCTTACAAATGGGAGAGAATATTTATTAATATTTATCAAAAAATATTTCTAATAATTTTATAAAAGAGAATTTAATCTATATTGACATACATTAAAGAATATTTTTCTCTATAAAAACATTTTTTAATGATATTATCAAACTTATTTTTCTTTAGGTCTTATGATGATATTTTAATGAAATTTTCTTGAAACCTGTTTCATTTTTATGGTTGAATTAAGAAAAAAATGAACGAAAAATTATATTATATTCTTGTGGCATACATATGTATTATTTTTCATTATGTGATAGATGATAATGATATATACCTCCAATTTATTGGGTAAATCACTATATATCATGGGATAACATGTAATAAAATAGTTAGTGAACCCAATCCCCAAAGGTACTATATCAAAAAAGAATTGAAAGGAATAGTGTTTGAACCCAATCAATAAAGGGACATTGCCAATGATGTGATAATAGTATTTTAATTAAACCTATAAAAAAGAAATAGTTTTCTATTCTTATGTTTATTCAATAATATTATAAAATATCATGATGGATATGTTACATTTTCATGGGTCAACAGTATTGACTTACAAATCATGTATCATGACCAAATATTAATTCCATGATTTGTGATTTCAGATTAATTTATGATTGAATATAATTACCTTATTACAGGATCGTGTAATTTTATCATGATATTATACCAATGAAAGAATATTATAATCACTAATGATTGTTGATTATTATAGCTTAGGTTTACCCTTACTATGTGTTTGATCTAAAAATTCTTATATTTCAATTTTCCTAGGTTATGATGAATGAAATTATGTAAAATAAATCAATAAGGGTATGTTGGGTAATGAATTTGGTGGGACATGTTGAAGACATTATGTAAAATAGAAAAATCTTCATATATTGCAGAAAATGTCAATTTAGATTGAAAGACCAAGGTTTTTATACATAAAGCGTGTTAAGAATCTCTCAAAATCTCTAAAACTAAATTTTATTACATATATAAGTATCATATTATATTTCATTAATATTACAATTTTGGATAATTAAGTTTGATTCATTTCGGTTTGTATTGAAGACTGTATGTAATAAATATGTTTTTATAACATGATATTAGTGTATGGGTCTGGGGTATCTCAAAAAAGGATGATATCCAATATATTGATTTATAATAGATTCCACATAGTGTACTTGAGAAACCCATAAAACCATAAGTATTTTTCATACATATTGGTAAAACATATTGGGCAACTGAGTGACAACTTAGAAACATGGAAGAACATATAGGTGAGAGGAGATCATGAAAATGTAATTTAATTCTATACCTAATCCTAAATATTAAGGTAGATTCCAATGATACATGATACCTAAGGATTAGATAATGACTTTTTGAATAAGAAAATGATGACAAGAAAGAAATTATATACCCACCTATTCTAGAAATAGCTTAGTTGTTATTGTCATTTCTCTATATTATTTTGTGCTCTCCCCACTTTATTCTAATATTAATGGTGAACTAACATTAATAGTGATTGATTTGGGAAAAGGTGTTCAACCATTATTATAAAACCATTATTTTAATAAAATAATTATGATTTTATTTAATTCTTGACTTGTTATTTCCAGATAAGTTCAATTATCAATTAACATTATGGGTTTTTATACATTCCATAATTTTATGCTCGCATTGTTTTCATCATAGATTCCTAAATCCTACTAATCTTATATATTATTATATAGAGTTAATGAAAAAATTAACTTATTAGATATTTTACATGGAGACATCATTGAGGATAAAATATGTTATAATAATTTATAGATTATAAATATTAACCAGATAGGCTTACAATAATTTCCTTTAAAAATTTAGTATTACTACTTAGAAGTCATAATTTAAAACTCATTTATCATTGTCAACTTATGAGTATACATTAATTTCATTACATTATTTTTTATTTTCATTTTTCATTGAGAAAAAATCTAAATAATTTAAAATGGATTATCATAGTATGTATCTAAAATTACCGAAATGGACAATATTATATTTGTATTTAGTTGAATCAAAAAATAGTATAATGGTAAAAATATATACCCATCTTTGTAGAAAAAATAATTTAGAAAAATATATATAAAAATATAAATAACAATACTATAAAGTTTACTATTCTATATGGTAAGAGAACTAATGATATAATTATAAAAATTCATCATCCCCATACTAGAATTAAATAATTAACATAATTGATGTATTTTTGTAGGAGAAATAGTTATGTATGTAAAAATGTTAAATGATATAAATGACAGATCATGAAAATATTATTGATTTCATTCTATAATAGATGAACTAACAAGTATCATACCTTTGAAATTGAGTTTGTAGAAGAAAGTTTTGAAAATAAAATCCTTTTCTTATCACAATCTATTTACATGAAGATATGGGTTTGGACACAGGGGTTACAACTAAGTTATTGTATGGAATTATATATATATGATTGGATATATATTATTTAATTTTTTATAAATATAGAATTATAAATGATTTTTTATGTAGTTAATGATAATTAAATATTATTGTTTTTGGAACCTGATAAAGAAATATAGTATGAAAAATCTATATTTGATGTGGTTATTTTTAAGGAATTATTAAAATATCCACATGCTACAACCATTAAAATATGTTTCCTATATATTTTATTTGAGTTAAAAGGGATCCAAAATGAAAAAAAATCAAGGAAGTTATTTCTATCTTTAGTTCTTTCAATTTTTATTTAATTGAAAAAAATAAAAATATGATATATATGGGATTTTAAATGTTGGTTTATTATAAATATTACAAGATATATAGGATTTTAAAGTTGAATATTTCATAAGATAGTATTCTAAAAATAATGGGAATATAGAAGAGTTTATGATGGAATCCACTAATATAAAATAATAAGTTGTTAAAGGGATAAAATTATGTAAGAAAATATTATATACTATGATGTAGAGTGGTGAATTTCTAATTATAAATTTATGTACTTAGTGGAATAGAAATTTTCAATATCTGAAGAGGAGGCCTTATATATTCTTTAACTTCTATATGATCAGAAGTTCATATTTGGACTAGGGTGGAAATCCAATTCATGGAAAATATTAACTCCCATAGTAGAAAGATTTCATGAACTGTTAGAGAATAAATATAAAATTTGGGTTCATACAAGAAAATATAATAATATATATATATATATAGATATTAGGGATAAACATAATGATATTTAGTAGAATATAGTGAAAATATGATATATATTAGAGGTTAAGGCATGTTTATTTTCTCTTGCTTAGAAATTTTATTAATTTTCTTCTAAATATATTAAGAAAATATTTTTTTATTATGTAAATATTTATATAAAGTTAATATATCATTCCAGTATTCTATTATTATTTAATTGGTTTTTTTCTATCCTCCACCACATATTTATTACCCTAGTTTTATATAAACATCAGGAATTTTAAAGGGAGACAATAAAAAACTAATAACGTGGGAGTGATTTTAAATTTTTATTAGGAATTGTGTGCATTTTATTATTATTGTTATCTATATTTTTTAAAATATCATTGTTCTTAATATTATAACACATAAATGTTAAAGCATTGATCATTTTCAGATAATTTTATTGATTCTTATTTTAAAAATTCACATGATTAATAATGCAATTAATTTTATAAATATCAATTTAAGAATATAATCAATTTTAATAAAATTTAAGTACTAGTTTTATGATAACAATCTAATTAAAATTACTATTCCCTGATATTTATTAAACATTTACTCATTTTTTACAATTCCCCTATACTAGAGTGAATCATGGTACATGAGTTACAATCAATAACATGCATCTGATTATTTTCTAAAATAGAAGAAGTTAAAGAGGTATTAAAATGAAAATAGATTTTTATCTCAATGAACTTTTGAATTTACTCATCCCACCATGATATTTGATCCCCCTTAACACATAGAAACCATGAAATGTTTTATAGAATAAATGTTGCTACTTGACTCAAAATCCAACTTTCACTTATATAAAATGAATGTATAAAATTTAATTTTGTCATTTTTGTGGGGATTGATTTTCATGTATTTTTCTAATAATATCATGGATGGAAAAATATAATTTTGTATCACCTGAAAAATTTGTAGTGACATTTACACTAATTACCAAAATTACTTGTTAGATTAATTTCTATAAAAAATTTATTATAAAAAATAATGAAGAATGTCTTGGTGATGAATCTATGTTCCTATCATCGATTATTGACTGGATGTATGTATAAAATATGATAATGGAGTTAGTGATATGTGAAGGATATTTTAATAGAGTCATCAATGATCTTTAAAAGTCAAAAATGAATATTTGTTTAAAGTAATATCATTATCCTGAAATCCTTTGATTTGAAATGAAAAATTAATAATTATAAGCTCTATAATAAACTATTATAGGAAATTATGATTTTTATTCTTGTTTTATCATGTGAGTGGTGGAATGAAATTTCCAAACACTACATATATTTAACATGTATTTAAGAATGAGGAAAACCATACAAAGACTTTTTCCCACATATGTGACTGAAATTAATTTTTAGGATGGTATTTTTAATATAAAAATGGATTGAATATGATATTTAATTTAATTGAAATGAATAAAATTTAAATATGAATTAATAATATGTAATGTATGAAGTATGAAATAACTTGATACGAAATGAATTTTCATTCTTTATTTTACTAACTTTATTTCCTTATGGTGTATATTTTTTCTGAGAATAAATTTTATTTATGTGTGGCGTGTGATGGAAAAAAATTTAGAGTTTTATTATGTAGTTCATTGATCAAACCCTCACAATTTTCATAAAATTTTTAAACCTACCATTTTCATCATATATCTGTAGTTTTATGTTTTATTATGAAAATTTCTTATGAAGTAATTTAGAGAGATTTAAATAAAAATAATATAGAATTTCCAAAGTTGTAGAAAAAATAAAGTTCTCTGATAATGAATAGTTTTGGAGAATACTAGTTAAATCCATGATTTTATTGAAAATAAATGGGACTATAAATAAAAAAACATAATTAAGATGTATAAAATATTATAATTCACAAATCCCTATTGTTGGAAGTGAAACTAATGATGTAACCTGTTGAACTAAGAGTCACTCAACCAGTGGTCTGTGATACGGTGTCACCTACCTTAGGTGTGGTTCTTTATATGCTAAAGTATAATGACTTGTAATGAGGGTCTATTAGGTTATTTTGTGTAGAATATACCCTATAAAAGTAATTATAATAATCGACATAACAACTACACTGTGGAAGTAGTTAACCAAACCCTATGTAGTAATATGAAACAACATTACTAACAAGACAAATGAATACCTATTATAAATATAAGACAATATCAAAACATTATAACAATAATATATAATCTTTAAATATTCTTTATTGTTTGATCATATAAATATGTAAAAAAAATAAACTCTGTCTCGGTGCTAAGGGAACACATAGTTCATCTACAAGAAAACCATGCAATCAATTATAAACAACTCAGCATATCTCAGATCTCTATGATGAAGACAATGATCTTGGTCCCTTTCATTTAGTCAAATTATTAACGGTTTCATTTATCTCGAGGAGCCCATATAGTGTGTGAGTTTGAACTCAGTTGGCCACTACAAACATGTTCATTTTGAACAACTACACCTATAAATGTGTATGAAAAACATAACTAAACTATAAATACTCACAAATTGAATAAATTTCTTCAACTGTACTCCACAACCATTATGGATATTTGACCATCATTGGTCATCATCAGAGTAGATTCAACCACATTCAATCATTTTAGAAGGGGCCTTAGTCTCCCATCCAATTCTATGCCACATGACATCATGTTAAAACCATTACCATATACACACAGCAAAATTACCTATATAAATATGCACGAAACCCCGTAAAATATATAATTCATCCATCAGAATTCCCACTAAAATATATATGCCAATTAGACATATAATTTAAAAATCAACATCAGTTTGATATCCCAATATGACAAGGAATATTGATATCCTTCCATCCAAATTCCTAGCCCATATCCCCATGTATCTTGAAGATATTTATCCCCAATAAGATAGTCTCTCACAAAAAAAATTGTTTTAAACACTAATTATTTTCATCATATTCATTTAAATAACTATCATCTATTCCACTAAATCAATGAAGGGGACCTCCAACAATGAGTGGTGAGTACCACCTCATCGGGACCTATTCATATGTTCAAATGACCGTAACAATGTTATCAGCCAACAATATTGTGGGAAAATTCTTAGAAAACCATAATAAAAACCTCCATTGGACCATTATATCCAATATTTCCAATAATAAATGTTATCCATGGTCACATTATCGATGGCCAACACTTTCCCGTGCAACGAACTTATCTAGATGCTAACTTTCACTAATCTCACATACTTACAACATCCTTCCGCCATGTAATGAAACTCAATTTCAAAACTAACATTCCATAGCTCGATCAAGGAAACTTTATCAAACATGATACTACCCATCGACATCTCCCTTGCAAAAAAATAAAATTATTGTTTTATAAAACTAGTCACACTCAGACCACCCTTTTAAAAAAAATTAGTTAAGCATTAAATAAAACACATATAATCAAGAGAATGATTGTAAACACCCAAATTGTGATTAGGAATATTTTCTCATTAGATATTGTCATTTTGTTTGAGATGAAATGAGGTAATATGAAATAATATAAAATCACTCAGAAATAGGGCATATGATATCACATGGAAGTGATATCCATTATGGTGAAGTACACTTAGAAAAGAATAAAGATGATCCATAGTCATACCTAGATGGATCCAATGATAAAAATGATGATTCAATAAAAAATATGTGTGTGATATATAATAAAACGTAGGTGGGAGAAAAGAAGGATATATCATTGAAATCTTCTATAAAGAATGAAAAAAATAAATGTGGGGCTTAAGGTTTAAATATGTATGGATAAAATAATCTTTCACTATTATTAAATTTGCGCATGGTTTGGCCAAACATTTTGTATATTTGTGAAACAACTATGTGGCTCAAACTCTGTAATAGCCACACCCCCACATGGTTCTTGCTCATGGTTAAGGAGAACATACACCAACCATGTTATCGTCGTTGTCTCTTATTCCAAATCCATGCATGGATAAGGCACATGGTTAAAAGATCATTAGAAATTATTGTGATTCACACCAAGAATTTCTTATAGTTTTTTCCCGGACATGTGGCCCCATTCATGGTTTGAGAACCTATGTGATAAAACATAATACACACTTGATTATTTGAATGGTGTGCAGTAACCATGAATCAATCGTGTGCATCCCATGTTTCTCTAAAAATCAGAGTTCTAAGCCTCAAGTTAAGCTCAAATATTCCCATAACTCATCTGGGATATTGAGACACCTAATGTAACTTGAATCCTATAGAATAAAAACACGTTAAATTTTTATGACTCTCATAAACCCATTTTGAATATTAATTTCAAATATATTCCATCCACCATACCGATGGTACAAATTATCATTGAATTTTGGGAATTTTAAAAACATGGGGTCTTTCATCTTCCAAACACAACCACAAATCACCCAATCTATTTTTCCTTTCACTAAAACAATCTATCACTCATATAAAGAATTTATCTCCATAATTTCCTATATGATGAGATGATATCGAACATATCCTCATCATTTCTATATTCCTAGACTACTCATATTACTCACTCATTGATTATTCATTATCTTTTACTACCACCTTAAAAAACATCTAACTAATTAATTCCTAAAATATTTTCCAATAGTTATGTGCTACCAAAATAATGATCTCCCTAGAGATTATTATCTCACTAAACACATAATATCATTCCTGTATCTAATTAGATGATCTCTTCAAACAAACATCACATGTGTCACCCATAATGTCCTATATTATAGCTGATGCATGAACATTCACCATCACACATGATTAAAAAATTTCACTTCATCATATACATATATATAGTTCTCAAAAATCATTCGAATTATAATGAATAATTTATAAGCCTTGACAGTTCCTAATTCCCAATATTAACCATAACTTAGTTAATTGATTTACCATACATGTGCCTAATGCACCAATGTTTTTTCATGCTAATAGTCGAAGAACACTACCATTATAACTGAGTATATCTATCCATAATCATCTCCCTAAGATTATTTGAACTCTTCAGTTCTACCCCATATAGCTATTAGGAAGCCCAAATACTAAACTATTAAACACTATGAAAACATATACCTACTATACACCACTTCCCCCACTACTAGGTATCTCTTTCCATTCCATCAACTGCATGAAAAACCATATCTTGAATACCTGCTTCTGGTATAATTCATGGCCCTACCTGAGATCGCTATGTTTGACCATGTCCCAGACTCCTAGCTATCCTATATGTCTTTCAATAAAACCATTCTAAATTCAACATTTTACAACATACCTAGAAGTCATTCAGATGTCGATCACAAGATTTTCAAACATTATGAGGATTTACAAATTATAAGTACACTATTAATGATCCTCTACTAAGAAGAATTCATGTGTATTCATACTAATTTTCATACTGATCCCCCTTATGGAATCACTTATATATACCCAAATCACCACTCCCTATCCCAACTGACATTATCATGTAGATCAGTAAAGTCATATTCATCATGTTCACCTCAGTTATCAATTCCTGTTTCACTCCCTGTGAGAACAGGGTCAACCTAAAGTTGTTTGCATATACCATTATACTATGATGCAAACCATATTTGAATCACCACAACCTTGAGATTTTTTATTACTAGTTATAGAGGCTGAAAAACAAAACATGTAAATGAACCTACTGGTATATTATATGAATGGCGTGTTTCCCTATTTCAAGTTCATGTATTTATGAGTTTGGTCTTCCCTCACAGAGTTATGAAAGTATTTTTTGAAGAAAATAACCTCAAAGTACATCCATGAAAGCCCCTAATTCCTAATCTAATGTACTTTTATGTCCCAATAACTCTTCACCAGTCCCCTGAGAATATAATTTTTCATCATCACCCTCATCCCTGAGGGTGTCTCAATTGATAAAAAATAGTATGAACATAACGAATATTGAACTATTCATCATCTGGTATAAACTAGAAATGAATAAAAGGTGGGTTTACAAGTGAAACTCTCACATTAGATATTTCATAGAAATATCATCTCACAAATATCTCTAGTTAATGCTCTTAATGACATGTACCATGCTCTCCATGACATGCTCATCTATCCTGGACCAAATTATGTTACCTGATGGGGTTGTCTTACCTTCCATGGAACCTCTCCCTATGTATCCTGATCACCACCACCCTCAGGGGCCTTATCTAGTGTATTTCCTAGTTTTAACACATCTTTACTAACTTGAAACTCTTCCGGAAGCAATTTATGGGTAATCTTGTTATGTATAAAAATCCATGATAAATACCAAAAATAATAGTATAGATATCACACATTTAAAATGCTGTAACATGACTCACATCCCAAAAACATTATAATTATATACTGCATCCATATCAAATATCATCTAGAATAATGGCCGCTACCTACCCATACCAGAGTCAGGAAATCACATACCAATCACTCCATTAACCTCCAATCTCAGATAGATGAGTAGAATACCAAAACAATCCCTTGTAGGAATACATGGTTCAGAATCTTTCTTACATTTTACACATCCGACCCCCTTTGTTTATTCATTACTACCTAATAAGAGTTAGGAAGAATATACAACATATACATGTAGTGTGAAATACCAATCACACATGGAACCATATGCTCAGGCAGCAGTGATAGAATGAATCCAAGAGGCTATGTAGTAAAACACACTTTATCCTATTCATGTAACTTTTTATAGTACGACTCTTTTCCTATAATCCATGTTCCATGAAACAATCACTAGCACACAAATATTTCATTGAAACCTAAGTTTCCATAATTATTTTTGAATTTTCACCTCCTATATCTCAAGAAAAAAATCCAAAATGAATAAATAATACCAAATTCTTCATTAAATGATTCAAATAGCTCAATTATAATAATTAAAACACTAAATTTGTCCCCTGGTATCTTATACATTAGTTCATGATGGTGTTGGTCTGACACAGAACACAACCTCTATACCACGTTTTAAAACATTACTAGCATCCAATATAGCATATACAAAATGAAAGACCATTTCAAAAACCAACCTTGAAAACCACATTTGAACCAAATAAATACCGATACAACATTCTAACTAACCTAGGGATCAGATACCACTTCAAATGTCCTGAACTTGGATTCACTCAACCGGTTCTCTGGGATACTGTGTCACCAATCCTTAGGTGTCACTCCACATATTCCAAAGGCTGAAGAATAACAATGACAATATATTAGGTGATAGTGGGAATAATATTCCCTTTGGTGATTATAATAATAGCAATCATAACAAATACAATGTAGAAGCAGTCAATATTAACAATAGAGGTAATATGAAAAAAAGTAGCGAATATCCTAAATTAAACCTGGTATACATTCAAGACAATATCATCATGTCCTAAAAGTCACATATAAGCATGTAATATTTCATGCTGGTTGATCATGTATGTATTTAAGAAAAAAATCAAACTAATAAACTCCTCATTAATGAAAATAGAGACTTGGTTCATATACTAAAATAAATTCCATCCATATTGTGCATATTATCACATCTTATATCATTAAGGTCCAAACCATGATCCTTACCCATTTATTTCACTCAATTCTATAAAGATTGCATGTTTATCAAAGGGAATGTGTAGAGTGTGATTATAAAATTTGTAGGATACCACCAATATGTTCTTATCTTATATCCATAAATATAACTGTGAATGGAAAATATAAATAAACAGAAACTACACACACATCACATAACCCGTTTCACTTATGCTTGGAAGCCATAATGGAGATTTTACCTACATTTTCCAATATCAGAGTGTAACGATGTATCCACGGTTAGTCCTTGTAGATAGTCCATCAATCTCCAATCGAATTCTATACCATGTGACATAATGTGTCATGCATTACCACATACACAATATATCAATATCATTCTACTTCTGAATGAACCCCCATTAAATAAACTTGTCTTCCATTTGATCACCCATAAACATATCACAACTCAATTGGAAATACACTTATTTTATCACTGTCATCTTGAAAACCAATTCCTAAAAGTACAATGATATAATTCTATCCAAAATCACTGATCATCATCCCCAATGTCATAAAAAGCCTCAAACCCCATTTGATGTTCTCTCACACCATCAACTACGACCTTATATATGGGAAACCTCTTCCATATTAATGCTCATCACCATCCCACATTCCACTAATTATACAGAGGCCTCTACCCACATGGAGTGGTGAATATCACATCATAGAGAATGAATACAATGAAAAAAATACCAATAACACTATCGGTAATAATAGTGAGAAAAAATTCATCAATAAACCTAATACACACATCTATTGATCCAATATGACCACCATTTCTAGAAATCAACACAAAACAAGGTCTCACATTCCCTTCCCAAAATTTTTCTTCATAACCGACCTTTCCAGAGGATCACTTCAATAATATCGCGTACTAGAAGTATCCTACCAATCAATCATTAAATGCCATTTCACACTAACAATTACATAAATGGATCAAACTCTGCTTATCACATTTGAGACCACCATTCAATATCTACAAAGAACATTAATTAAATAAAATTATTACAAAACTTATCAAACCTAGACCACCCCACTCATGGAGCTCCCATGGTGAGTTAACATATAGAATGATGGATAGAAATAGTTGGATTATGTGTTAAAGTGGTAGTGGTGAAATTTTATTTACAACTATTTAATGGGGTGCATAGTTTGGCTATATGGTTTTGAATGTTTTCCACCAACCATGATAATCAAATTTACCCAGGGCACTCCCCTACATTATTCGTGAAAATGGTTATGTAATTATCTATATAATCATTCCCTTGAAACTATACCACAAAAAACACACTTAATTGTTAGGTACAAGGTTAGAAAAAGAATGTCCATGTAGTTCTGTTCACACATTAAATTTACTACATGTTTTCCATTGCCATGAAGACCTCCAAGAAATGTATTCCTAACCATCATTCACCCCTTATAGACTTCATGGTGGATGTCCATGGTTGGAAGAAACTATTTACAAACATTGTGCATCACCAATTCCATTAAAAACCCAGAGATCTATTCATGAAATTAAGAATTAATGGTTCTATAACTCATCCATGCTCTTGATACTTCTATTGGGCCTTAAACCCCTTACCAAAAACACATTAAATTGGTCAAACTCTCAAAAATCCATTATGGATTGTTATTTGAAATTTCTTATGCACTTCACGTAGAAAATTAAAATTCTTATTGAATTATGAACTCACTCATAACATATGGTCATACTAGTGATGAAAATGATATTAATTCAATGAATCAATACCAAAACATAAGACCCCAAAAGGGGTCATCACTACCAACCACATAAATGAGGAGAGCATTAACTTGTTAATTCATCCTCTATAATTGATGCGAGGATTGATTTCCAAGGATGTCATGTCTATAAAATGCATAGTCAGAGAAGTCATTGTAATTGTTCATTCATGGTTGGTGAATTTAACGAATCATTTACAATTCCATATATATTATGATTTCATAAATTGAGTGTCAATGAAATTTTTTAGTAATATCTGATGTCATGCTCCGTCACCAATGTGAACCCAAGACACCCACTATTAATCAATTGACACCACATGCATCAACTACACATATAGTAACACCCACTCAAAGAATCTTATATCATCATCAAGAGGATTGATAGATATGATTTCATGTCCTTTGTCTAAATTTAGATATAATAAACACCATTTTAGCTATGTTATCCTATATGAAGATGAGGTTGAGAATTCTAAATTACATAAGATCTTAAATCAATTGATGAGGAATAAATTCTATATAGAGGATATTCCCAACACAAGGGGATAAAAATAATCCTCATACACATTTCCTAACAAAATAGGATAAGCAAGTATGTAATGAACACTTTCATTATGTTTTTGTGAAATTAAATGATAACATTATTATGAAAAAATAAAGTATATTTTGGGATTGTGTAAATTTATAATTGAAAAATGGGATTATATTGCGATTTTTTGGGTTGTTAAAATTAATAACATTGACACTGTTATAAACATAAAAAATGAATATTTGGTGGAACAAAATTAGTTTTATATATAATATATTCATGTGGGTTTTTAAATTTTTTATTAATTCTATTCATATAATTAAGGGGTATTATTAATATTTTAATTTTAATATTTTTTCCAAAAAGGATGACATATGATTTATTTAGGTGGGGGTGTGGGGTTTATTGTACAAGGAGGGTGAATATAAAAAAAGTGGAGGAGTTGGGAATTGTAATATATTAACAATGGGGTAGAAAAGGGAAAATTAAAGTTATAGGAAAATGGAAAATGAAAACAAATGTGAAATTTGGAAGGGGGTAATTCACATAATATATGAAATCAAAGGATTTTCCCTACCTCTCATATCTCTCTCCCATCTATCTCTACCTCTCTAAATTCTTTAAATATTCCATCATCTATATATATTTATATATTGAAAATAATGGTGTATCATTAGTGGAATTGGATTCCTCTCATTGAGAGGAATGTATGACCTATGTTTTTTCATAGATAGTGGGATATTTTTAGTGATTTAATAAAATATTTTTTTTTTGTTATTGGATATAGAGTTTATTAAGGATTATTATTAAATTAGTATCACCTCTTGGCGGTGTAATAACAATCCATTTGTGATTTCAATGGATATAATGTCACAACCCAACCCTCTATGGTCCAGCTAGCTTGTGTAAGGCTATGCCACAACAACCTCAGTCCCATTTTCATAGGATAGGGCTGGCGAAAAACACCAAGAAGGAATATATAATATCAGATTCCATTTCCTAATGTACTATTATGCATGCATCCAACCATCTCTATACAGACGTGAATAAGAATAATAATAAAATAAGATAACCTCTTGAGAAAAAAATCATTCTTGTAATTACACATACAGGTACTGAATAGTACAAAAAAATAATATGAAAATTAATGGGTAAAAATAAACACCCAATAAGAACGGATATCTCAGAAAAAGAAAAAATTTAAAAAGAAATAAAGATGAGAGAGCTCAAATCTTGATCCCAAAGCCCCGACCACCGTACATGGTAAATTTAACCCATGTATCCCGAATCACTTCTCCTTTCACTAGTGATATGTATGTTTACTTCATAAAACACAACACATATTGGAAAATCCCATGTAGTGGAGAGTATTTAAATTCTTTGTAAGATGCAATGAAGACTGAATGGGGATAAAATAGGACATGATAAAATTAGTTACTTCATCACAAACCACGAGGGAAATGAAAACCAATGAATATATATATATATATATGATTATATAAGAATCTCATATGAAAACAAAAGGGTATCACCATATCCCATCCCATCCTAGGATGATGAGTCCACTTGCAGTTCATCATCAATGGACATCATATTGGGTTCTGTTTGAAGAACTCATGAGGTGGATCAGAACCTCGCCACATATCCATAGAATGATGGAGAATAATATAAAAAATATATAATAACCACAGACTAGTATGATAGGGAAGTATCATCTTTATGTCTGAGCACATAATATAGAGTAACCACAACCTTTTTTGATAGGTGAGTACTATGTCTGTGGATAGAGGACCCGTGCCCTGGTGAGATATGGGTGTGATGCCACAATATATGCATAATGAGTATGGATAATTTCAAACCTAGTGTGATAGGGGAGTACCAAATATACAGATAGAGGCCCCACTATCATGAACTGATTCAATGGGTCCCACCTAACCAGTGTAATTCTAATTCGTAACTTCCCAAAGCTTGTTTCCATAGTATTGGGGCTACAGAGAAGCACTGAATGGCATAAATATTATGTGAGTAATTTTCCTCATGTACATGTTCACATGAAGCAAAAAATATCCATTTAGATATGTAGATGAATAATAATAGTATACTATAAAATATAGTGTAAAAAATGATGCATGTAACAACCTCAATGTAATAAATAATAGTGTGACAGTGTAATATGAATTTTATTGAAAAAATACATTCCTAATGAGAAACGTTTCCCCAAAATTGAAATAACTTAAAATGAAATGTTGAGAGAACATGGCTCCAAATCACTATGCTTTGACCACCGTATGAAGTTAAATTCACCTGGGTATCAATAATCTTATTTGAAATCATATCTAACATGTCTTTATTTGTCCTATGATGTGACACGTGTCGGAAAAGGCCATACAAGGTTGAGTATATACATAACTAATTGGATTCAGAAAAAATAGAGAGGCTGAAATATGATGCATGATTGAAGTATTCATGTAATCAAAATAAAGAGGTAAATAGAACCCAACAACTAATATATATGCTCATAAAACAATCCCAGGTAGAAAAGAAAGGGGATATTCATCTCACAACCTAGCTTAGGATAATGATTATATTAATAATTTCAGAAGGTCCATAAATAATGCCCTATATCTCATGTGTTTATCCAAATAAATCTTGAGGACATTTGGATCCTCTATAATAACCCACATCCTAATAGAGAATAGTATCCAAGTAGAGAACATATGCCATGATACAATTGGAGTGTACCACTAAATAGGTAGAGACCTATTCACAAGTATAATTGAGGTTTCAACTAAATAGTTATAGGAATCATGACATGACACAATAGAAGGGTTCCAGTCAATAGGTAGAGGACTCATTATTTCGTAAAATAATACAGTTTCACTCAATATCTAATGTATGATTTCCCTAGTACATGATTACGCTTCAACATAATACGTAGAGGACCCATGTCCTATATGACAACGGTGTTCTACTAAATAGGTATACAACTCATTTCCTCATACAATAGGAGGGTTCCACTCAATAAGAATAGGAACCACGCCCTAGTACCAATGGAGTGTTCCAATAAATCCATTATGAGAAGACTGGGGGATATCCAATCTAGACCTCTCTCGGATGATCCTTCATGTTCACTCCCATAATAGAGTGTTGCGTAATGAATCATCACCCCAAGAACATATTTCATCGTATCTCAATGTTCACTATAAAGGCCACCATCATTTTTATAAAGAAAAACACATGAGATAGGATACTCAACAATTTTTTTAAAACTATTGAAATACGGGATTGAAAATATTCTGAAGAAGAACAAAATGTTCAAGTTGTCCACACTGTTTGTGGACCGTCTTCTTTTACTGGTTGTTTTATCTTTAGAATGGGGATTTATGTCCATGTAGAACTACATGATGGGTATGGCCTGTCAATTTCAGGACATTACTCAGGGTTCATCTTATAATCAGGACAACATTTTAGTATATAGGATTTCCCCACTGTACATGGAAAGTACATCTAAATGGGCACCTGAGTGTATACCCTCTACACATGCCAAGTAAGACAACTAGGGTTCACATTGTGTGTAGTCCCTCTAGATCATGTGTGATATTTAACTCCATTATGAAATAGTATAATATTAAAAAAAAAGACTACTTGACATTTTTTCATCATAACACACACCACCTATATTAGGATTTTCCAACAATTTTGGATCTTCACATTTCTTCTTGATCCATCTTTCGCACCACCAAATCCAAATTTTGACCACATAAAGAAGGTTTTAATCTCTTATGGATGATGATTCTTTCACTTTATTGGCTAAAACTCAAAATCCGGTCCTCCCACATAAATTCGTCATGCCACCTATTACTCATGGCACAAACCAATGCCTCGCCGAGTTCATATCGATTGTGGGGTATCCCACATGCCACATCATAATTCAATATTTTTATAATCTATCAATATGTGTGTCATTTGTTCTATCCCAATGAATCCATGGTTTTGATCTTTCACCAACCCACCCCAACAATGTAGAACCATGACTATATAGGCAAATGGTGAAGAACACAATGAACATGGAGGGTAAAGAAACATGAATGAATTGAATCATTTATTTTCCAAGAATTCATTGACAATAAACTCATAAACAAGGCAATAATATTAAAACAATGGGTTTTACTAGAAAGAATGAAAAAAAATTGTAGGGATCGTGAAAATGTCATTAATTTTCAATAAATAAAACCAAATTTAGGATTCATGTACAATTAATTAAAATAAGCGATCAAACCAACTAAATATTTTAAAAAATTAAATGTGTATATATTTTTGGTGGAGAATGTAGTTTCCAATTATAGAGAGGACCCATTGTAGTTGTCCCTCCCTGATTCACCTTGATCTGGTTGTCGATTGTCATCTGATCTTGACTATCCCATGAAAGAATGTGGAATACTTCTCTCAATGATCCTAAGATTATGCATCACACCCAATTTTTTTACTATAACAACAAATTTATAAATAAAAATGGACTTGTTCATTAAAATAAATAAATAAATAAATTCATTTATTTAACATACCCATTGACGACTTCCTCATTCAAATGTCGGGTGAAAACCTACTTTAGGTCATTAATAGGTTAAACACCACACTCTGGATTTAATTATGGCCTTAGATATTTGATCCAGGACTCTATTCAAGATATAATTCATTATTGCTTAAAATATGAGTACACATGATACAATATATATTTAATATTTTTTGAAAATTTATTTCAGGCCAACTAGGCCTTATAATTGTGCTTCATCATTGGTTTTGGATCCATAAAATATTTTTTAATAAATTTCAATGTCTTACAAGGGAAAAATAGAGTCTCCAATTTATTCCCCCCATCAATATTTTCATCCTTTAAAAGCATAAAATAAGAATAATGTGGTGATACTCAGTGTGTATCTGGCTCTCCTACACCCAAGAGCTCTCATGCATGATCCCATGTCTCCACAACACATAAACCAATGGAATGGTACATATACCAAGTATCCTCTAAAGGTAATCCTCGATATCCACTAGGTACTCTATGAAGGTGGATCCATCCTCGATGTCCTGCCCACCAATGTTAATAACCTACATAGAATCATTCATGTAACTCCTCAACTGCGACATATGAAAGAGTTTGTGTTACCACTCCAACTATTGGGGCAATGAAAGGTAGTAAGAAATTTTTTCTACCCTCTACAGGATCTAGAATGGCTTAAAAAACCATAGGTATGGATTTCATCCTTAGATGAATCTCCAAAATTCTTGTTTTATGAAGACTTTGAGGAAAATATGGTCTCTCTTCTCAAAATCAAATGGAAGATGATGTTGAGCTTTATAAGATTTATTTCTTTTTTTGGGGCATCCTCATCCACTCATGGATCAGTTGGATCTTCTATTTCGTGTCATGAACAATCTCTGAAACAAAAATTAATTCATCATCGATCCTAGTATAGCATAATGGTGACCTTCCAGGTCTCCTTTATAGGGCATCAAAAGGTGTTCTTATAATAGTATAGTGATAACTGTTATTATATGAAAACAGTGAAAATGGTTTGTTATCCTCCAACATCGGGATGAATTCTTACACATAATTTCCCAGTATATCCTCCAACACCGGTATAGTGTGATCGGTCTGCTCATACTTCTAGGGGTGAAAAGTTTTACTCATCTTCAACTATGTCCCGAAGTTCTCATTATTTTCTTTTCCATAACAACTAAGTGAACCGAACATCATGACCATATAACATCATCAAGGTCACCAAATGAAGTCATATTGACCTATTGCATGTACAATTTCCCAAAAATATCCATCGCTCACTGCACCATGATATCTAAGAAGTGTACCAACTTGGTATTTTAGTCAACTATCACGCATATAGAATCATGGATTTTCATTTTCCTTAGAATTCCAGTCACAATGTCAATAGATATTCTATTTAATTTCAACCATGAGATCTTAGGAGGATGAAAAAAAATCTATTGGTACCTGTTTCTCCTCCTTCACATACTGACATGGGAGACACTGATAGAAGATCTCATAAAAACATTAGATCATTACATCAAACCAAAATTATTTTGAAGGTTTTTTATGTATTCCCTACAATAAGATGTAAAACCAATAGAGTTTTTTAAAACTCCATCATCACTTCCTTTCACATCATGACCAAAACCAATATCCATCCCTAGAAATGAACGAAATGATTTTATCCTTAAATGAATCAAGATGGCTAGTCTCACGAGGATATATGGTCATATAGGACACCATATTTGATGTACTCCAACTGTGCTTCCCCCAAATACTGGAGAAGCAAAGGAGTCAATACCATTGATAGAAGATAAACTGCGCCCCTCTTCTCCTCCAAACATAGCTGCAAAAATCTAACTGCTCAATCACCACCTCTAACAAGTGATAACATTAATTCTTTCTAAGGTCATCTTTAAACACACTCTCATTCACTAGAGTATAAAACAATTCAATTTCATAGTCCTACATAATCTCTATATAGTGCCTTTGTCTCATTTTATGGTCTCCCTACATGAATATATTATTGAGTCTCTAATGGTATCAGTAAACACTATCGATATATCCCAAAAGAGAGTTCCTCCATAACCATAGAGATAAGAATACCCTTAATATATCTATGTCATGAGTCACATAGTTCTTATCATAGGTTATCAACTAACTCAAAACCTATAGAATCACTACCTACCTCTGAATCAACATGCATATGAACCCTTCTCTAGAGGCATGAAAATACACTACATATGAACACCCTCCTCCATTAGTCTCAATACAGGAGATATTTTTAGCCTTAGACTCAAAGCCTCAAAACAACTTTGTATATTCTCAATCTAGGTAAAAAAATTCCCTTTACACGTCAGGGTGGTGAAAGAGGGTAGAATCCTCGAGATGTCATTCATGAACCTCTTATAATACACTACCATGATAAGAAAAATATAGACCTCTGACTCACTCTTGAGTAGCTCCCACGAAAGAACTACATCAATATTCACCTGGAATATAACAAATCCATTATGAGAAATGGCATGCCCAATAATGTAAACCTCATGGATCCATAATAGTCACTTCGAGAGCTTACCATAAAAATGGTTCTCTTGAAACATGTATGGTAAAATTTTCATGTTCCTTGTATGCTCATCCATTGATGCATAGTATATGAGTATTTCATCAATGAATACAAAAACATATTGGTCCAAGTATGGCTAGGAGACATGGTTCTTAAAATCCATAAAATAGTGTGGGACTTCATCACACAAAAAGAAATCACCAGGAACTCATCATGTGTGTATGAACATAGAAATGCTAGATATGGAATATTAACGTCACAACCCCTCTCTGTGTGGTATCCAAACCTATGATTTATCTTTGATAACAATCTCCTCCCTTGAAATTGATCCAAGAGTCCATCAATCCTTTGAATGGTGATCTTATCCTTTACCATGGTAGAGTTCACGTGATGATAATCAACTCAAGGCCGCAAGATCCCATCCTCCTTTAAAAAACACTTGAGATCCCTCGAGGGGGACCCTATGTATGATAAAAACCTTCTATAAAAGGTCCTCCAACTACACCCTCATCTCTTAATTATTGGAAGGGCCTATAAGATATGTCATTGAAGATATATGAGTTTTAATGGGAAGAAATTCATTGAAAACCTCCACCTTACACATCAGTGATTGTCCCAATAAATCCTTGGGGAAGATGGACATATAATCCTCTTAGACTATAAGGAAGATAGATTATTTAAGATACTACATCACTATTTGATAAACTCATAAACAAATAGGTGATGGGTTTTAGCTTCCAACTCCCATGCCCCAAATTCCCTATGATGAAATATCCCTCACCCATAAATATAATCTCATCCAACATGTTCAAATTCATTTAACTTATATTTAGTGTAACTCAATCTAGGATCATACTATGGAAAACATTTACTACCAAAGATGAGAAATGATTTGCATAAGAAACATGAGTATAATGTAATGTTCAGAAATAAATCCCTTCATTTCATTCTAGAACCACTCTCCTACTTTCCTCATGAACCTCAGCTATCATGATATTTTCATTAAATCAAGCATGTATAGAATCATCAGATTTAATACCCCCTATGTCATTGATATACCTAATAGCATCAAATCCCCATATCTGAAAACTCCACCTTGAAATATCTCCCCAGGTGTTGACTAAGATATTTTCTCCCTTCTATAGCCATAATTTCTTCCCTTTGTCAATGAACCTGAAGGAAATTCCTTTGAGATATGCAATAGGATAAAGAACACACATTAGTAAATTAGGGAAAACAATCAATACCTTAGGGAGAGGGGGTCACACATACATAATATTTTCAATTTCATGGAGTCTATTATTCTCAAAGAGCTGGTCGATGTCGTTCAAATACTTATTTGTATAAGAAATTTTGTAGAAAATCTTCAACTTGTTGTTCTCTATGAACATTATCCAACATCAGAAGCCCTTCATCTACCTTACCCATGAAAAAAATTATTATTTTTCAATGTTCTTTGTCCAATAGTGATGAACTAGATTATTTCTGTTATTTTTATAAATTGAATTATCAAGATGGATTCCGATCAGAGACTTCACATGAACTCGCATATCATCAAGCCACTTCTTTATCCACAATAATTGTGTACATGCTTGAGTTAATTCAATATACTCACGTTTTTTATTTCTCAATTAAATGAAATATTATTTCTTTATAAGCTTGGAAATACACAATTCACGATTATAAAAAGAACCACATGAGGTTGATTTCGTAAGATCATTTGATTTGGCCCAATCTGTATCGATATAGCCCAATAACACTTGTAGAGAATTTTCATTGTATAGAAATACCAAATAAACCACCCCTAGATACAAATAAGCATTATTTTCACAACAATAATGTGTATTCCCTTTAAATTACATTGATACCGCACTACTTGACAAGTGAAAAAAACAATATCCGATCATGTCACTGTTATGTACAATATTCTTCCAATAATCAGCCTATATTCAGTGACATTAACCACTTTTCCATCACCATCCCATGATAGTTTCTTACAGGTACCCACTAGAGTATTTCCCTCCTTAGAATTATCCATTTAAATCCTTATCAAAACGTCATTAGTATATTTATATTGTGAAATGAATGCACCATTCCTTCCATGTTTCACTAGTAAACTAAGGGAAAACATTATCTAACCAATCATTGACATTTAGAAATCACCTTTCATGAATTATTAAAACTGTTTTTACTGAGCTTCATTTGACCTATCAAATATATTTTCATCAACATAAAGCAGCATAATCATCTTTTGATTAATTTTATTATTAACATAGAGATTTTAGTGAACACTACCAATGCTGAAAATTGATCTTATTCAAAAATTGATCTAGTCTTGACATCCATGATCTTGGTGCATACCTCATCCCATATAGCACCATATTCTGCTGAAAAAATATTTTCTCATATTTGGTTTTCATACAAATTTGATTTCCCCACTTACATCATCACTTTATTTTTAGGAATCAACATTTTATGATTTTTCTACTATTGAGATGCTTCCCCCATCATCACCATAAGAAACCAACCTTAAACATTAAATAACCTGGAATTATGTTAATAATTCACATTGGGGATCTTTTTAGGGTTATATATTTATATAGTTTGGTCATATCACAAACAAAACAACTTGAATATTTCATGTAGACACTTCTAATTAGTATCAATTTTTTCATAAAATAAATACACTTTGAAAAATAGAGTCATATATTGTTCTATGTTTTAGACAGCGTGACTTTTCCATGATCCCATCCATGACCCTATTCCACTTTATGTCCTGTGAAAAACATTTCAAAAACAAGTGATGTGCATAAAAATCTTTGTAAGGGATACACAAAGAAGGAAAGATGTTATTTTTTCAAAACAACAAGTAAACCATGAATACCTTATCATAAGTAGTACTTTTCACCTTCATGAAGTAGTAAATACTCTTCACTGAATAAAAGATAATTTCTTACCATTTTGTAACCAAATGATTTCCATAAAACCCATATAAAGAACACATAACAAATAAAGGTAACTTGGGACATAAACATACTTAAATGGAATAACCAGATGTTCGACTTCCACACAAATCACTAAATGGAATAGCCATGTGACTGACATCCATACCCAATGAATTGGAGGTTATAACATAACCACCCATCCTGTTTTATCACAACGCCACCCATTATTTGGTTTATCATGTAACCACCCGTCAAATTTCCAAGTACCATTATAAAATCATAACACATATAATATTGAAAATATAAACATTTCACTAATAACATTTCATTTGAAATCAAAAGAAATAATTTCAAGATATTTAAATAATCATTCCATTTCAAAAACCATTTTCAATACCAAAACACCCAAAAACAGAATAAGTTATTTCTTTTCCTTTTTAACACATTAAGTCTTATAAAGGAATCCAATTATGGATTATGGCAGTGGAGAGGTCACTGTCACCGCAAACATTAAAAACAATACTTTTGTCATTTAAAAAAATTGTTCATAGAAATAATATTACCTTTGAATTAAAATACAAGTCCAAGGAGTTTATACACTACATAATGTAATGTTGTTTATAAATAAAAATATTCCTGAGTGAAAGAAGATTGAGACGATGACCCTTACCACGTGTCCGACAATACTCGTTCATTCTTTAATTTCTTTAATAATAAAATAAAGTTAACTTATAATTGCTTAAGAACTTTTTTATATTTATTATTAGTTTTATATCACTTTTTACCATCTTATAAACATTATATAATCATTTAAGTTAATAATGGTCGTTTTGTCGATATTTGGTACATGAGTCAAAAATGAACTTCTTATCATTTCAAGTTGTTCCTACGATCAATAGTCTATTATCCCTGAAATGATATTAATGATTTAGATATCATATATATCATATATATAGATCCATTATATATATGAATTTATAACATTACATGACATTTACAGATAAGAAATGAAAAGCACCGTTCATGGAGACAATAAGACGTACGTGTGCATGAATGCTACTTCCATTTCTATTTCGTATTTCAATGGAATGAAATCATAATGATACATAGTTATATTATAATTCCAGTAAAATATCATATATAATATCTATAACTCTATCATTTATACATTCCACATATTTTTTGAACGAGTCATATCATTTTGAGGGGGCGGTAGTCCGCACTTCCTTAAATAAAATTATCGCATTTACCCATAATGGAAACCATTAATGTATACTATAAATGAAAATTAAAGAAGTATAGAGACAAAATAAAGATAATATATATCACATGTAAATATAGTTACATATTAATGTCCACCATAAGATGTGGTAGGAGATAATTGAACAATCATCGTTTCGTGAGGAGTTAGTTCACCGTCCACCGAAACAGAATGTTCTTTAACCATTAGATGGAGGTGTGTGTATGTGTAGTTAGAAATATTCTCATTAAAACAACATATTATATTGAGGATACTGGTTTTTTTAATAAAATAAAGGAATAAAAATAGTTTAGTTTGTTGGAGAAGTAAAATAATGGAAAAGAACTTAAGAGAAGACGTTGTCTTTAAATCGGGTAACTCCCTTTGGTTTGAACCAAAAAGATTTCATGAAGTGATTTAGGTGTAAGGCTTCTTAGAGGCATAAAGGGATGTAGGGATTTTATTTTGGTAGAGTTTTTACAATCCAATGGGCTTGAGAGGTGTGAGTAATTTGTTAGAGGTGACTACTTTTTATATGGGGGAGGAGGGGCTCTTTAGGAATATTTAAAACTATTATTTTATTATATAATGATTTTTGGTTTCTAAAGGTCTAAAAATAATTAAAGTAGAATATAATATGACTAATTATTGAAATAAAATCATCAAATAAGAATGAGACAGGTTTTGGATATTGTTTTAATCTTTATAATATTATTTATTTAAATCCTTCATTAATTAGGTAAACACGACATCATTATTGAGTCATAAATTATTTTATTTATTTGATGTCTAAGAAATATAAAAAAAATACTATGATGTAGGAAAAAATTTTATATTTAAAATTAATATTTATAGTCAAATATATAACTTGTATAACCTCATGTAAAAATTGATTTACTAAAAGATATATGTTTATGTCATTTTATTATTTACTTTAAATTAATTGATATAAATGTCATCATCACTCTTTAGTGGCTCCATGGGGTCCCAAAATCGTCCAAATGATGAAAATGGTCGAAAATATATCATAAAATAGGATTAGGACACATGTTAGGGTAAATTGATATTATTATAATATTATTTTTACATGGAATTACTCTAATTGCCTTTAACCTCGGTAAATAAAAATACAAAATTACAATTCACCAAGAAAATTTTTCAACTTATCGAACCACATTTTACTTACTAATAACAACTATGTATGTATTATTTTCTATATTCAATTTATATAAGCGTTAAAATTTCATTTAAATGAAAATTTTAGTTTTTAACTACTACTTAGTGTTTTCAATATTCCTCAAAATTGATGTTTTCAAAAAAATACCAAAAAATCAGCCTAAGCTATATTTGACATTCTAAATTCAAAAATTATGTCTGTTTTACAAAATAAAAAACATATAAGTTGGATTAATTAATTTTTAAACTAATTTTTATTGTCAAAACAAAAAGCGTGTTTTTTAGAAATAATAACTATCAAAAGATTGACACTTTTTATGTCATATTTCAAAGTAAAATTACATCCAATAACCAACATAGGATTAAAGGGAAAAAATAAAATGTAATTAAATTTTAAATCCAACTAAAAAATTAATCTAACCATATAAATAAATTTTATTAAAAGGTTTTTTTGAATTAAAATACAATATTTTTCACTTTTTAGTAAAAAATGAATTTTATCAGAAAAATACCAAAAATTTACCCAAAGTAAATTTTAATGTACTGAATCTAAATAAGAATTATATTTTGTCAGATATAACATATAAAAGTAAAAAAAACTAGATTTAAATAGGGTCCTCCATCATAAGGTTATAAATTGACCTTTTAAAGAATATTATACTATTTGTGCTTAAAATTAGATTCATTCACATTTTAAGCAAATAACATTAATTGGATATATGTAAAAACATTTAACATAGATGTATAATAATATTTTAGTTAGTTCTATTAATTCCCTCTAATACAATGGCTAGAAGTTAACTACCATTTAAAATAACATTATATTATTATTTTTCAGTATGATTCAACATTTTGTGCTATATAAGATTTTAATGAAACGTATTGTTGCGTATCAGGTATGCCATTAAGCACAACATCCCCTTTAAAGTAAAATTAATATTTAATTCTCAAATATAAATAAATAGGAAAATGTATTATTCCTTATTTATTGGGTATGTTACATCCTACTCCCCTTTTGGAAATTTCGTCCTCACGATTTTATTCACTTATCAAACAATTTGGGGTATTTATCCCTCATAGAATTTTTAGATTCCCACATTGCCTCTTCAACCATAAGGTTTTCCCACAAAAGAATTACCTAAATAATTACATTATTTCACAACAATTTCTCTCTTAGGTCAAGAATTAGGACTACTTATTCCATATAAGATGGATTCTCTTCTATCTGAACTACCTTTGGGCTCAAAACATGAGATGAATCCTGTACATACTTCTCAACATTGAAACATGAAAATTAGTTGGTACCTGGGAAAAACTTGGAGGTAAAGCCACCCTGTATACAACTGATCCAAATTTCCCCAGGATTTTATAGGGTCCAATGAACCTCATACTCAACTATACCTTATTACCAAAACACATTGCTCTTTTCCATGGAAAAACATTGAGAAAAACATGATCACCAACCTAAAAAGAAAGATCGTTCCTCTGGTAATCCACATAACTTTTCTGCATAATATGAGCTATTCTGATGTTCTTATGAATCAATTGACCCTTTTCTTCCATCTCTTCTACAAATTCTTGTCCCATCAGCTTTCTTTCATATACTTTATCCCAAAAAGCTAGAGTTAGGCCCCAATTCTCATATAATGCCTCATATAGAGCCATCTATATACTGGAATGAAAACTATTATTACAAGAAAATTCATCCAAAGAATGTTGTTGGCCCAAACATCCCTAGTAATCTAGTGAACAAGAACGTATCATATCCTCTAAGGTCTGAATTTTTCATTCTGACTACCGATCTGATTATTGATGAAAAGAAATACTAAAATTTAATTCAGTACCCAAAGACTTCTGAAGGACTTTCCAAAAGTTAGATGTAAACCTGGGATCACGATAAGATACAATGGAAAGGGGAACTCCATGCAACCAGACTATCTATTTAATGTACAACCGATAAATTTTATCTAGAGAAAAGTATCTCGGATTGAATGAAAATGAGAAAATTTAGTCAGTCAATCAATAATAACATATATTGCATTGTTAACTCAAGATGTCTTCAGTAATCACAAAATGAAGTCCATGGATATATTTTTCCATTTCCACTCTAGAAACGGTAAATATTGAAGCATCCCTTTTTGTAACTGTCGCTCTGATTTGACCTTTTGACGAGTCAAAAACTTCACAGTAAAGTCAACAATATCTATTTTCATTCCATACAAAAAGTAATACTCCCAAAGATCTTTGTACATCTCTATACTGCCAGGATGAAAAGAAAACGGAGAGCTATGAACTTCACATAACAACTCATTATTCAACTATGAATCCCACGACACACATAATCTCTTTCCAAATATCAAAATACAATCATTATAGATGTTAAATTCAGGAAACATACCCTTTTGAACCAACTATACCTTTTTCTATATCTCACTGTCTTCTTTTTTCACTTGTTAAATTTTTTATGATAGAGATGATTTCAATGACACCTAAAACAAAATAGAGTAATTTCCTACACCAACAACTTCTATTCCAAAGTTCATCAATTCTTTAATTAGAGGATCTTGTTCTAAACGTAACAAGGTTAATAAATCATTACTTTTTCGACTCAAAGCATCAATGACTTTATTTTCTTTTCCTGGATGGTAATGGATCATGAAATCATAATCCTTAATTAATTACTGCCATCTCCAGAGTCTCATGTTTAATTATTTCTATGTGACTATATATTTAAAAAATTTTGATCAGTATATATTTTACATTATACTCCATACATATGATACCTCCAAAATTTTAACGTAAAAAAAACCATAGCTAATTCCAAATAAGATGTAGGGTTATTTAACTCATGAAGTCTCAACTGACGTGAAGGATAATCAATTACGATATCATTTTCCATAAGGACACATCCAAGTCCTTTCAACGAAGCATCACTATAGATAAAAACTCACCATTTATTGAATGTAGTGCCAAAACAGGATCATTCACGAATCTTCTTTTCAACTCTGGAAAACTATCATCACATTCTGTTGTCCAAATTAACTTAAGACTTTTTCGAGTTAACATGGTCATTAGGCTAGATAACCATGAAAACTTTTCAACAAAACATTGGCAATAGCCTGATAAAAAAAGAAAAATATGAATCGAGGTTATATTTATGGGTCTTGGATATTCTTCATCAACTTTTGTTTTAGCAGGATCAATAGTTGTTCCATTTTTTAAACAATGTGACCATGGTAAAAAAATTCTGTAACCAAAACTCACACTTATTGATTTTTCCATACATTTTATTTTCTTTAATGGTTTTAAAGACAACCCCTAACTAACATTCATGTTCCTATTATCTTTTGTAATTAACCTAAATATCATCAATGAACACAACCAAAAACATAACTAAGAACTCACAAAAAATTTATTTATAAGATTCATGAATACAACAAGTGTGTTTGTTAACCCGAAATTAATAACTACAAATTCATAATGGCCATATATAATATGAAATGCAGTATTTAGAATGTCTTATTTATTTATATTCAACTAATGGTACCCCGACTTAAAGTCAATCATCGAAAAATTCTGAGCACCCTAGAGTTCATCAAAAAAATCATCGATAGGAGGCAAAGGATACTTGTTCTTAACAGTGGTGTTATTAAATGCTCTGTAATCAATGCAAAGTCTCATTGAAACATCTTTATTTTTAATAAAAATATAGAAGCACCCCATGGTGATTTTATAGGTCAAATTAAACCTTTATCTAATAACTCATGTAATTTCTTCTTTAACTCTCAATGTTCAATTTGATCCATTCGATAAGTGGGTTATGAAATTGTCTTAGCATCGGGAACTATGTAAATAGTAAAATCAACTTCTCTATTAGGTATTATACCAGGAAACTCTTCAAGAAAAACATAAAGATACTCATTTACCACTAGAACGTAATTAATATTAACAGTTTATTTGTTTTCAACAATATGTGCCAGGTAACATTCATTTCCATCTTTTACTAGTTTCTCTACATCCTAATATGTTATCAAAAGTAAGGGTGAATCCTTGAACTCAAATTGAAATTATTTCTTCAAATAAACCACTTTAGCTCTCCATTCAATAATAGAATGATAAACAAAAAGTCAATATATGCCCAAAATAACATCAAACTCTACTAGAGGACAAACAATAAGTTTTGAAGGTAGATTTTTTCTGCACACTTGAACAAGAAGGTTCTTATAATTTCTTTTTGTCTCAACATTTCTTCTAGGTGTTTTTAACATATGTTTAAGATTTATATATTGAGATGGAATTCCCAATTTACTAGAAATAATCTCAAATATGAAATAATTTGTAGACCCTAAATCAAAAAACACATTGGAATAATCTAAAAAAACAAACATGTGTACTTGATACTACTTTATTCGATGAACCAACATCTGGTAATGTAGTTTCAAAGGATTTCACCTCCCCTCTCTTCATGTGTTATAGATGCTTTCCCTTAGTTGAGTTCTTTTTTGGAAACTCATTTTCATAATGACTAATTTCATTTTACTTAAAACATCTTACCATTGTCTTTTCATTGCCTAGTTGATCATATTCCTTATAGTTATGAGAAATATGACCAAACGTACCACACTAAAAGCACTTACCAGAAATTGATAAACATTATAAAAGATGCTTTTTACCACACTTCTCAAAAGATGCATATTTAATTTTCTTACCACCAGGATTATTTGATTAATTCTTTCCTTTTGCCTACCAACTACACCTCTTCTTTTGATTACTCTCATTGAACAACTAATCATCAGAAATCTCCATTTCTACCTTCTCTCCACATCTGACAAGTTTTTCATAGCTTTTAAATTCACGAGAGGCTAATGATATTCGATATCACAGCTACAATACTGAGTAAATTTGATTTATCTTCCTATCAAGATCTCAAATGAAATTTAGAGCATACCTTTCCAGTTTAGTGATTTTTTTCTTTATAAGCAGCCACTGAGTCATCCTCCTGCCTCAATTACAAGAATTGCATTTTCCATATTAAGATGAACAACCTTAGGAAAATAAATCTCAAGAAACATACCTTTGAATTAATCGTAATCAAGAGAATCAATCTCATTACTATCATTGATAATTTTAACCATCGACCGTCACTGATCAGCTTCACCTCCAAAACGGTAAATAGTGAGACTAACCTGTTGATGTTCTAAACACCCCATGACATCAATAATCTTCTCTAGTTATTTAATCCACCCTTCAGCTAGAATATGATCAGATGATCCTCTGAATGATTGGGGGGGGGGGGTTCCTCATTAAATATTTCACTACCAACAAGTTCCTCTGTGGTTGTTCATTCTTATCTCATGTATGGATACCGCTACCATTTATAGCATGAATCAACTATTCCATCACTGCAACAAAATATTCAGTTCTGATTCTAACCATATCAGGTTGTGGATTTGGATGGTTATCTTCCTCTTGATTTCATCTCATTATAGCTTACATGTTTCCTCTGAAAAAACAATTCTGAATATAGAAATATCTTAGGTGAAGCAACATGATAATCCTTAAATGCTATATAATTTCATTTTAAACATAAATTAATTTATGGATATTAATCTACTATTACCCTAACCCTTAATGTTTTCTAAACTTACCTCTGATACCAACTATATGGACCTGACCGTAAATATTACATAATATTTAATTAAGTTAATAACTCACATTGAGGATCATTTCATGTTAATAGATTTAAATAATTAGGTTATAAAATAAACAAAAAAACTATAATATTACATGTAGACACTTGTACTCAGTATCAATTTTTTTAATAAAATAAAAACTCTTTGAAAAAAAGAGTCATGACGTGTCCCATGTTTCAGGCAGCATGAATTTTCCTTGATCCCATCCTTGACCCTATTTCACTTAATGGCCTATTAAAAACATTTCAAAAACATGGGATGATCATAAAAAGCTCAGTAAGGGATACACAAAGAAGGAAAAATATTAGTTTTTCAAAACAACTAGTAAACCATGAATACCTTATTATAAGTAATACTTTTCAACTTTATAAAGTAGTAAATACAATTCATTGAATTACAGACCACTACATACTATATTTTAACCCAAATATTACGATAAAACCCATATAAGGAACACATAACATATAAAGGTAACTTGGGACATAAACATACATAAATGGAATAACCATACTGTCGACTTCCACACATATCACTAATGGAAAATCTATACGGCCATCTTCCATACCCAATGCATTAGAGGTTATAACGTAACCACCTGCCCTGGTCTATCATGGAACCACTCGTCATTTGGTTTATCACATAACCACCCGTCAAATATCCACGTACCATTATAAAATCATTACTCGTAAAATATTGAAAATATAAAAATTTCACTAATCAAATTTCATTTGAAATATCAAAGAAATCATTTCAAGATATTGAAATTATCATTCCATTTCAAAAAATATTTTCAATATCAAAACAAAGAAAAATATAATAATGGTTTTCTTTTCTTTTTAAAAACATTAAGGCTTATAATGTAATCCAACAAATGATTACGACAATAGAGAGCTCATTGTCACCACAAACGTTAAAAACATTCCTTTTGTAATTTTGTAAAATTCTTCATAGGAAATAGATTACCTTTGAATTAAAATACAATTCAAATGAGTTTATATTCCATATAAAATAATGTCATGTATAAATAAAAATTTTCCTCAATGATAGGAGATTGAGACGATGCACCTTACCTCGTGTCTGACTATAATCATTCGTTTTATAATTTCTTGAATAATAAAATAATGTTAATTTATATTTTCTTAAGAACCATTTTCTATTATATTATTCCTTTTATATCACTTATTACCATTCTATAAGCATTATGTAATCATTTAAGTTAATCATGGATGTTTTGTCGATATTTGGTACTTGAGTTAAAAATGAACTTCTGATAATTACAAGTTGTTCATGTGGTTAATAGTACATTATCTACATAATGATATTCATGATTTAGATTTCATATTTATCATATATATCCAATATATATATATTTATTATAGTATATAACATTTGGAGATACAAAATGAAATTCACCATTCAAGGAGATGACAAGCCGTACATACGCATGAACACTACTTCCATTTCTATTTTGTATCTTAATTGAATGAATACTTAATGATACGTAGGTATATTATAATTCCAGTATAATATAATATATAATTTCTCTAACTCCATCATTTATATGTTCCATGTATGGCATGAACATGTCATATCACTTTAAAGGGGCGGTAGTCTGCACCTTCACAAATGAAATTATCACGTTTACCCATAATGGAAACCATAAGGGTATACTATAAATGAAAAATATTGAAGTATAGAGACAATATAAATATAATATATTTCACATGATAATATAGTGCCATCTTAATGACCACCATAAGAGGCGGTAAGATAAAATTGAACAATCATCCTTTCATGAGGCGTTAGTTCGCTGTCCACAGAAACTGTATGTTCTTTACCCATTAGATGGAGGTGTGTGTATGTGTAGTTCAAATACATCTCATAACAACAACCTAGTATATTGAGGATACTGTTTTTTTATAAAATTAAGGAATACACTTTTGTTATGGGGGTTGTAGAAGTAAAATTAACGAAAATAACTTAATAGAATACATTACCTTTAAATCGGGTAGCACCCATTGGTTTGAACCAAAAGGACTTCGTGAAGTTCTCTCTGCCTAAAAGTAAGTCTTAAAGAAGGAAGATAGAGATATATAGAGCTTACATAGGCAGATTTTTGGATGAGATAAGGGGCTTGAGAGGTGAGAGTAATGTGTTATAGGTGATGGCTTTTTACAAGGGGGAGGACGGGCTCTTTTTGGAATGTTTGAAACAATTATATTATTATATAGTGATATTCACTTTCTAAAGGTCAAAAACTAACTAATGTCAAAGATATGATGACTCATGTTCAAAATGAAATCATCCAATAAGAATTGAACGTGTTTTGGAATTTTTTTTATCTTTATAATCTTATTAATTTAAATCATTCTTTAATGAGGTAAACACTACATAATTATTGTGTAATAAATAATATTATTTAATTGATGTCTAAAAATTATAAATAATTACTATTATGTAGGAAATATTTTTGTCATTCATATAAATATTTAAAGTCAAGGATATAACTTGAATAACCCCATTTAAAAATTGATTTACTAAAATATATATGTTTATGTCATTTTGGTCTTAATAGAAATTAATTAATATAAAGTGTCACTATCACTTTTTAGTGGGTCCATGGGGTCCCCAAATCTACCCAAGAATTACCATGGTTGTAAATTTATCATAAAATAAGATTAGGACACTTGTTATGGTAAATTAATATTATTGTAATGTTATTTTTTACCATGAGTTACCATATTTACCTTTAACTGCGGTAAATAAAAGTCAAAAGTTACTATTTACCAAAAAAATATTTTCATCTATTGAACCAAATTATGCTTACGAATAAAAAAATTTATATCTTATTTTCAAAATTCAGTTCATAGAAGCGGTAAAATTTATTTTAAATGAAAAAGTCAGTTTTTAACTACTACTATGTGTTTTCACTATTCATAAAAAAGTGATGTTTATTTAGAAAAATACCAAAACATCAGCCTAAGCTATATTTGATATTCTGAATTAAAAAATGATTTCTATTTTACAAAATTCAAAACATCTAAGTTGGATTAATTAATTTCAAAATTTATTCCCTTTTTCAAAACAAAAAGCATGTTTTAAGAAATAATAACTATCAAAAGATTGACCCTTGTTTATGTCCAATTTCAAATTGAAATTACATCCAATGACCAAAATTGGATTAAATTGTAAAAATTTAATGAAAGTAAATTATACAAACAATATAAAAGATAATTTAACCATATTAATAAATTATATTAAAAGGTAGTTTTGAATTAGAATACATTATTTTTCACTATTCATTAAAAAATGAATTTTAACAGCAAAATACCAAAAATTTACCAAAAGTAAATTTTAATTTCCTGAATAAAAAGAAGAATTTTATTTTTTCAAATATAACATATAAAAGTGACCAAAAGTATATTTAAATGGATTTTTCCATCAAAAGGCAGTAAATCAACCTTTTAAAGAATATTAAACTATTTGTACGTAACATTAGATTCATTCACATGTTAAGCCTGTAACTTTTATTGGATAAATGTAAAAACATTTAACAAACATGTATAATCATATTTAAGTTAGTTCTATTGATTTCCACAAATAAAATGGTTAGTCATTAACTACCATTTAAAATAATATTATATTATTATTTTTCAGTATGACTCAGCATTGTGTGCAACATAAGATTTCACAGAAACCAGTTGTTGCGTACTAGGTACGCCATCAAACACAACATCCCCTTTGAATTAAAATTAATATTTAATTAAAAAATATTAATAAATATGGAAATTTGTTATTTTTTATTTACTTGGGATGTTACAATCACTATCCTCTAGAATCTTGATAAAGGGAAACTATTATCCCAATTTATTCAGGAACAATTTCATAGCTCATTGGTCTCCATAGGTCGAAATTGTAACACCACCATGGTTTTTCAATTATACTGATTTTCAGCTTTGTATCCCATTATCAACAATGAATTGAAACATTGATTCATTTAGTAATTTTTATATTTGAGTCATATCTTTTACAATTTCACACAGTTCCATAAATTCTAGCAGTAATACATTCGTTGATTTTTCAATAGTCTTTTGATAGATGAAGCTATATATCCTAATGTTCTTGTCACCATATCTCCCTAATAACCCTCATCATTTGGATAATTCAAATCATTAATAATGATAATTGAATTGAATACAGATGTTGAATTACTCACCATAATGGGGGTTCCACCTATGGAAAACATTGTTAATATTCTCTCATAGCTTCTTAATATCTTGATAATAGTTAGATCATACCATGAATTTAGTACAAAAGATATAATCATGAACTACATGAATTTTTATTCTCCTATAATCATCATTCACTCAGAGGAAAAATATAATTATAACCAAGGTATGATACCAAAAGTTATATATTCAATGAAAATTGGAACCACTATATCATCTATGTTTAGATTTGGCATCTACTCTATTTCATTGAAAACTCTTCATCATTTCATATCACTTTTTCATTGCACACAACCATCAAATAAATATTTGAAAAATATAATTGATTTGTAACAACACCTTTTGAATATGATATAATATTGAAATTTCAATTGTTCAAATTATTATTTTCGCATGTATCTCCATCAAACATATACACTATTTCTATTTCATCACACACACACACCATGGATTGAATCTCCCCCTAAGTCCTGCATAACTTCTAGTTAGTATTAGAAATATTTAATAAATAGGGAGAGAGGGACCTTTTGATTCATCAAGAATAGAATTGTGGTCGATCCTGATAAATTAACCATTTGATACTTTCTTCTAATGAACTACACTCTATTTGTGCTTGTTCTAATTTTCCAACCAACATTAAATGTTTCGACCATATGAATAATCATTATTTACCAACATGTTGTTTCCTCTTCTTATATTTAGTTTCTACAAGATTTTACTTCTTCACAATTTTGGGTTTAATCTCATTTTTATAAATTTATTTCTTTAGTGCTCCTCTGATGCAGAATTTTTCATGACAGTTTCTTAGAGTAGGAATAATTCCACTAGTTATTTTCTCTTTCTTGTTCCTTAATTGGAGGTATATTTCTCTTTTATATGCTTATCTCTATGAGTTATGACAATTTTATTTTTAGGTAATTCGTTATTCATTTTTATTTTTTCATTTATCTGAGTCATGTAATACTTTATAGGTGGGGATGAATCTCCAACTAAAATTAAATTATTGTTAATAAAAAATGCATCATATCCTCCATTTTTCCATCCTGGTTTTTTCACATTAATTCCAAGAGAGATTTCATGGGTGTAACAATAGAGGTGATGGATACACCATTTATTGAAATCCATTTTATTTCCATGTGTTGGTTAACCTATATTTCAACATATCATATTTTATTCTAATATTGTATTTCTCATTATACATTACGGTCATTGGAGATCTCTTTCTGGGTTCCATTTCCTTCCCTTCCATCTTATTACTGCACTGTATTGACAAATTCCCATGATTAGAACATATAAAACAACTTCCATTAATATAATATTTCATTTTATCCTTTCTCATATGAGATGTTCATGCAACCATAGTTCTTCTTATGTTGATCCCTTGGGATTCCTGACACATACTCAAGGTGTGTCTCTGTATTCCTTATTAATAGAAACTGGCAACTGTGTTCTTTTGAGAGACACTTATTTTTATTTCTCAAGAAACATTTTCTTATTCTTAGATTTACCAATGTTTATATTTTCTCAACAGTAAATATTTTCCAAAACCTCAAAAAATTATTGAACTATGAACACGGGTTCCATATAAAAAACACATGTTGTCATCAATTCCTATAAATGACTTTTTAGGTATTCTTGCAGCACCTATAGGATTTTTTATAATTTTTGGAACTGTTCACATCTCTCTTCTTATTATGAATGAGAGGGGGAACCCCATATTCAATAATAATTTTTTAAAAAACTATGGAATTTGGGATGTGACAACAATTTCATGTTTTTTTCTATGAAGTAGAATATTTTATTTTCATTTCATTATCACATGATGAAGTAAAAACAAATAGTAAGTGAAAATCATCCTTCAATTTGGGATTTCTATTAGGAATAGATTTTTCAACTTTTTTCTTAACTGACTCTGTCATTTATCCCATTTTTGAATGTTATTATCCATAGATTTAGGTTTAACACTATGATATCCTATGATATTTTTCTGACATGTTATATCAAAATCAAATTCACGGGAGATCATAAATATCATGTCAGCCTGCTCATTTATTATATATTTTTTCTGAGAAATAACGACAATTATAAATGCATTCTCTTTCGATAGAGTTTGTTTCTTCTAAAACAACTAATATTGTTGTGAAGAAAGATATTAATTTATAGATTATAGATTTTGAAATTCTTCTAAGTTCAATCTCTTTCACTTCTAGTTGAATTTGAGTTTTTCTACAACTATAGAATTGTTTTGCAACTCTTGAGATTGGGAATCGTTATTATCCCACAAATCAACATCCAAATAAATAATACTTTTCTATGACTCTATGGAAGTTCAAAAATATTTCATAAACATGGATTTAGAAATCTTTAGATTTATTTTTGTCATCCTATTTTTCATTGAAATCATTTTTTAAGAAAAACATCAACTTATGGTTTTCTTGGATATTATTATTCATTAGTAGCACCATCAACATGGGGGACATCAGGTTTTTCACTAATTTTTGTAGCATCATTAAAAGAGTGAATACTCTCACAATATGATTTATCCAAACCTATCTTCAGTAAACAATTGGGTTCCATACTTGAATCAATCCTTTTCTGTAGAAACTTCCACAATGAGGAATTCCTCCAGTATTATCATTATTATTTTAATTTCTTTTATTTTCTGTGGTACAACATGAAAAAGTATTTATCATAAAAAATTGACTAAACCACGTTAGATAAAAAAAATTAAATAAAATAAACCTACAATCTGATACAAATTGTTAGGTCCAAAAGGGGCCTACACACACTAAGAGTGGGGGTGGATCAGGGTATGTATATTCTTTAAATAAACTTCTTACCCAAATAGATCATGACCTATTTATTATAGGGGCCTCATATTATGATCTAAAACGTTAATGTTGATTGTGTCGTTTCTAATTTTATCTGAAGAAAATGAATTTAAATTAATGTAATATATTGAGTACAAGGACACATCAATTTTTTTTACTTGGTTCACCATCACTAGGCTACATCCATGGTGCATACATTGGTGATGTGCTGATTATACCAAATTCACTAATGATTAATACCAATAATGATGGTTTGAGAAAGATCTCTTATATACATAGGCTCACTGCCTTTAGAAGGTTTAGGGTCTACACACGACATTCTCAAGGGTCACTTCTTATGTCTCATTCTCTCGCTCACTACCAATGGAATAGATCCCCATATTCCTATTCTATTTCCCACTACTATTATAAGAGACCAAATCACAGTTTAATTTTTTTGTCTCTCTATTTTTATGAAAATACATATCTTGAACTATAGATAGATTCTCTATTGAATTTTATTTTTCACATTTAGAAGAAATACTCATTTCTACGTGTTGTTTGTTCGTGGAAATTACATCACGAATTGTTTATGTTCCGTCAAAATAAACTAGATTCCTCTACGAACTATGCTAAACCATGAAGAACATATAATTCATGGAACAACACTTCCAATACCAACATCGGGTACCAGCTCTGTATACTGCCTTAATGTACCGCCATGGATTGTATGAACCCCTTCTCCCCCAAAAAATGTCCTCATTTTAAAGACCGTTATATCTTCCACAAACCATATCCATTTCATAGAAACTTTTCATTTATAAGATTTAAAGTCCGAAAAGAACACATTCATAGACTATTGATACGAACTACTTCACCCTTTACAGAATCCTCCATTGCAGACCACTTTCAGATTTCTCTGAATTTCTTCCAAGAGAAAATATTTTCTCTAATGAAAGTTTCTCTAAGAAATGATTGTATTAGAAGACCTTATATAGGAAAATAGATCAACAGAGACTACTAATCTATTTTACTTTTGTCTTTAATGTTTTAAAACCTTCACTACCTGCTAAGCTCTTCTGCGAACCATTTTTTCCTACACGGTCCTCATAACACCTTGGTTCTTTCATGAAGGTCGAACTATTCTACAAATGAATCCCATTTCATCATAAATAATCACCACATTAATTTTATAAATGATGAGCCAAACCATGTACCCTAAAAAATCAATGAACTACTTGAATCCCATGAATTGTATGGGTTCCCACAACCCACTTTGCCTACATGATCTCTATACCACGTATCGCAGTCTGCATTGCACTACTATGTGTAATAATTTCTTTGAGAAAATTCCATTGTTATTAAACATACCACCATTTGTGTTTAGTGAACTATAGTTTGCAGTTCGTACACTGTGAAATCCTGGTGGAAATCATTCTTTTCCAAGAAACCAAGCTCCTCATTTTGAGGCAGTAAAATTTGTCCAACGCTTTGAAGCTGCGCCACCTTAAAAACTTATTTCCAAAAATAGTAAACATACTCCTTTGTGGTTATCTATATTTGTCATTAAACACAACCATACCCAAAACGACCAATAGAATGCCCTGGGGATTCCCCCTAATATATATATATAAACCATGAATTAATTTAATAGCACCAATAGTGTTTGAAAAAATTCATAAAACAAATTCTAAAATAATTTCACATTTTTGTGGTTTTATAATTTAAATTATTTCTAAATGATTTTATACTTTATATTTGATAGATTAAATGAATTTTTAATGGGTTTTTTGGGTGTTTTTCTTTTTGGGTATGTATTTTTGAGATTTTTTATTTTCATGGACATCATTTTATGATTACTTGTATGTTCTATTATAAACATTATATATATTTACATTTTAATTGATATTTTATTCATATTAAATCATTTCATTTAAGTTAATTTGATATTTTTTTCTCTTGTTTGGGCTAATTATGAATTTTAAGAATATATTAATTTCAAACTAGTTTTCAAAGATGAGTATCTAAATATTCAAAGTTTTTATTGAAACTAAAGTCTTATTTGAACATTGTATTGATGTTTTTTTATAATAAATGATATAGAAAAGGATTGATCCCCAATCCATTATTCTTTTTATGAGGTTTTTTATTTTTTGAGATGCAATCAATTATGGTTTAATGGTTTTGTGAATAGTTTGGGGATTATTCCTAAGGTATGCATAAAGGTAATATTATGTAATTATATTTTGATCAATTATATTATTCTATTTTATTTTTATGTGTTTAAAAAGTCTAAAAATGTTTCCTCTCTCCTCTTTTATAGCTTCCTGGGAGCTTTAGGTTCTTAGATATGGAAATTCATCAAATGTACTGTTAGGCATGGTATTTCATGCCTATCCTCGGACAACATTGACACAGACTAATCATTAATACAATGATTTATTTTGATAGTAACTTTATAAGGGGATCATTACCATTAATCTTTGAAAAAACATTTTATATAGGTTAAGAAAATTAGTTATGATTGGTTTGATTACTGAAATAATATAGGTTCAATGGGTTTTTTGACCTTATATACCACAAGTAATATCCCATAATGGATGATTATTATTTTTATCTGTGTTTTTTTCATTTCATGATTAAATTTCCATAAATCAGGATGTGCACTATTTGAATTTTATATCCAAATTAATAATATTGTGTTTTATTATTTGTCTTTTCACTAATTATTTTTATCTACTGGTATTGAATTCTTAATTTATGCCACACATTCAATTTTAATAATCAATATTGTTTATTTTATTATTATTACATTTCATTTATGATAAAATTATTTATATTAATATTTATACATTAGCTGATTTTTGAGATGCAACGACCCCAACATTCATTAATGAAAATTCCTCTTGATATAATTAAATGTCTTATTATGGATATGTAAAATTAGAACATCCTTGGTTTAATGTTTCTAGATTTTAAAATACTATTATGAATTGTGACCGTTGGGAATATATAAATTGAACAATGATGAAATGATTAGTATAAATATAGGTCTATAGAAAACCTAATATACTCAGACAAGGGAAGCGATGCCCACATCTAGAAGACTATCCCCATAAGAAGCCCATGTGTTAGAGCTCAGAAAGGAGGCGGCATCACTGGGATTTTCTCTTGAACAATCCCAAGCCGAGCTTGAATATGCTAAGATTGAGAGAAACTGCCTACGGGAGAACTGGATGTTGATAGAGACTATCACTCGAGCAATGTTATCTGAGCCACCCCAAGAGTCGGTCACCATCGCGCACCTTAACCTAAGGTCTTATGAAGGTGTTATAAGGGGCTATGTAACAATACCTTAACACTATTATTATATACATTATTTTTAATATAATAATGAATATACATTAATTTTATTATTGTTACTTAGTAAATAGTTTTTAAAGAAAAAATTGTATTTTTTGTTAATATTCAACCAAGAAATATATTTTGATGAATTAATGGATTAATGAATTAAGTAAAATTTTAATAAATTATTATTAATATTATTAAATTAATTTTTATTTAATATAAATAATCATAAAATTTTATTAATGCAATTAAAATTTTTATTGAGGTTTGAATGTTGTTTTTGTCAAAACACATGAATTTTCAATAAATGTCAGATTTTATTTTAAAAAAAAATTCACATATTTAAAAAATTATTTAGATTAATTGATTAATATTTTTGGAATCAGGGAATTGAAATTATCCAATGGTGGTTTTTTCATAATTTTCTAAGATAGTTGAATTTTTGGGTACAAATTAAATACCGTTTTAATATATTATGTGTTTTGTGACATCATAATGACTCAATAGTGATGTTATAAAATACAATAAACATTATTTTTAGAAAATATATGTTTTATAATTAATATAATGTTATTTCATATTTGTTTGATTTATTTTACAAAGCATTAGTGGACCCTCCAAGACTTATAATACATTTTGTCTTTTCAAATTGTTTTCATTGAGAATGTGACTCACCTCCACATAAGAAACCCTATTATTTTAAAATGTTTGGCCATTGGACGCATACAATATAGTTTTCCACTCCCATTTTCCAAAAACCATGGTCTAGTTTGTGTTTTTTATTAGATTAATGGGAGGTGACCCAAAACTAAATAATAAAGAATTCCCTCTCCTTTCATATATAATCCCACCAAAGCTCTCACTTCCTCATCAATAGAAGACATTGGATTTAGACCAACACCTTATATAATCACTATAGAATCCTCCCAAGATGACCCAATCTCCCAATAATCCTCTCTCAATCCTCTCCCAAGCTTTTGGGATCACACATCCAAATAAGAGATTTCTTCCTTTCTCATTTTTTCCAATTTTTATTACGTGGTTATTCCCTTTTGTTTTCAATTAAAAATGTTGGGGTATGATTTAAAACCTCCCCCATACTGCCCTATTTATGTTTGTATGATGGGAGACCCCTTTCTCTCTAATTAATTCCTCCCATGTACACCAGCTACCATGCCGAAATTCTATGAGATATTTCTCTCTCCTCTTTTACATCCAAGTAATTATTTTGTATTATACATCTAAATTCCATTAAGTTTGTTGGTACATGTATATATATTACCCCCTTACTATCCATTTCAGGTACATATGATGATACACCCTTTTTCTCTCATGAAATATTTTTATGAATCTTTATCTCACACCGTTCTGCTGCAGAAATTGCACCACATTTTTCTATGGAATGATCATTTTGTTGTGAATACCATTCCCATGTATCTATCAAGGGAATACACATTTTTTTACATATAAATATTGAATTTTACTTTAATTTATTTATTCAATATTACCTAGTCATGGAATAACTTATTATGTTGATTGATTCCTTGTTATATGACCTGTGTGGAACACTTATTCATGAAATGAATTGTTTAAGAATGGTGCGCCCAAATAGCACTCCAATGCATTGGGTAAAGTATAGTATCATGATACATCATGTTCAAGGAGTGTTGACTCATGATAATTTAAGTGCAACAAGGGTTTACATGTTCTCAATGTGTAATTAGGGTTTACTCTTGCTCCATGTGCTATGATCCTTGGCTCATGCTAATTCCATGGTAAGTGATGTTGCCACATTTCCATGTTATGATTATCATGCATTATCTTGCCTTTAAGTTCATATTTCTCTTGTGCTCAATTAATATTTATATTTTATAACATGTATTGTATTCCTCATGTTATTCCATGTTTATTCCCTTACTGGGATTTATAGCTCACCCTTTTCTTATTCAAGTCTTTAGGTTATCCCATAAAATGATAAGTACAAGGGAATGTAGAGGTCATTTAAAGAATATTTTGTATAAAGATGTTGTATTTCATGTTCTAAGTTGTTACTTATTGATTCTATGCCCTAATGTCACTAGAAATATTGATGTTCCATGTTGTATAAAGTGAAATGTTTATGTAATAAATCATGTTTATGTGTTTAATAAAGAGTGGGGTTGTTATATGTGTTGTGTGGTTTTATACTTTCTCATAGATTTTTTGTTAGAAACCTAATAGAAACATGTATCTTGAAACCAAAATATACACCCTCTGTGTATGTAGTTATTATGTTTTTTTAGATGAATCAGTTATCTATTTTTGGGATAAAATAAACCATTTTACTGATCATTGGATGTCATGGAAAATAAAGGAAGAATTGGTCCATATAGTTTTGTTCATATAGTAGCACGAGTTTTCTAGTCCAACTTATATGGTTGATGGATCAACCAATTAAGTATTTATCATTACAGTTTTCCAATTATGTTATTATTAATATTATGTATCTATAAATTTTCTTATTATTAATTATATGTTTTCTATGTTTATATTTATTATTAATTATTTGACTTATATTTATTTTTGAACATGCTAATTTTCTTATGCATGGTTTCCCAATATATAAATTCATCACGTCAGACTCTTGATAAAATAATAAGGCATGGTTACTGATATTAATAGGGTGAAATAATTTCCACTCTATTGAATTTAATTCATAATACAAGTTTATATCTCAAGGTGATCATGAATGCTTCATGGGCTTTATTGTGGGTAAAAATGAGTTATGTGTTAAATTATACCAGATTTTTTCATGTTAGAGTAATAAGATCGCCACGTGGAAGATGATGTAGGAGAGAGAAGATCACGGGAAGGGAACATGATTCAATACCTAATATTTTAGAATAATTTAATATTCAAATATATGTGTAAAAATGGATGATGCAGAAGGATTATTTTGAAAATATTTAAATAAGAATATTATGATAAGAGAGGGACTATGAACTTGAAAGTTATTGAAATAGATTAGTTATTAATCATGATTCCATGAAATACATAGTGTCATCACTTTATAATCCAATAATCACACATAAAAAATACAATGGTGTTTTATCAAGATAGAGAAGATTCATTATTATTATTATCATATTCTATTTTAGTGAAAATATTAAACTTTTGTTTTACTTAGGAATTATAGTGGAAAAAGGTAAATGGTTTTTACGGAATATGGAGCTCTATAGAAACATAAAAATGGTATTTTATTATTATTTGGTATTGATTTTTGAAAAAACATCAATTATGGTATACCAATTCATAGGTTGAAACATAGATCTAAGGAAATTTAAAATAATCATTTAGAATAAATTTTGACAATCTAAATTGAAATCACACCTCATCCAATTTCTACCAGAAACACATTTCGCTCATCAACGATAACTGTCACTCAAAGAAACTAAACTTGGAGCCCCTTAGATCTTCCAGACAAATTAAAAAATATTTATTTAATAGTTTATTATGATATATAGTAATATTAACAGAGAATAAAACGATATTTTATTTTATCATCATAACGGGAGAACAAAATTTAAATCCTAAATCTTGGATTGAATGATTATTAATCTTCCCTTTGACTTTCTTATCAGGACTTGAGAGAGAGGTATAGAGGAGAGATAATTCATACAAGAAATGACCAACTTTATTTTGTGTATTATAAATCTTTAAATACATTGGTAATAATATATATCAATTAAATTTATGTCATTAATGAATTTCAACCTTCAAATATACCCAAACATTCCACAAAGGAAAACATAAAACCATCCAAATTTGTCCAAAATATTTTAACACATGATTAAAATATATAAACCATGTTATTTCAAAATTCAAGGCTGATTAACTTGACTCATATCTGTTATATATATTAAATAAAACTTGAATATTTAATATTTAATATTCATTTGAAAAATAATTTTCATAATATTCAATTAATATACTATGAATATAGTATATTCAAAAATGCAATAGTAATTATTATAAGCATAAATAAAATTGAATTTATTTATGTCACTTTTGATCGTATAGACTCATAAAATATATAAAATTCATCACATGTGCTATAATGTATTAAACACCATTCACTATAATTGGCCATGCTTTTGAGTACTATATTGGTGTTCCCCTCTAGGACCTTATCTAGATTGTATTGAGTAATGATCAATGGCCAAAAGTGGAATATATAATTCCATAATTATACATAATGATATAAGGTTTATTAAATAAAAAACCACCTATAAACACATTCCATATAATATAAACAGTTTTCCTCATAATTTCTCATAAGACATGACACACACAATAACAATTCTAAACCCACTCTATTGGATTTGGTTCAGAAACATAATATTTATATTTATGGATTTGAAACTTATAATGTTTATTCAATTATATATATTATAATAATACAACATAAAACAATAATATTGGGTCACATAGATATAACTATTAGGATTAATATTTTTGATAAATTTGAAAAACTCATACATGATAATACCCATGTCTTATTCTAATCGTTTCTCATATTATACATAGATTTTTTTATTTAAAAATATGTCTTCAGCATCTTCCATAAAATATATTTCATATAAAAACTTACTAAAATAAATTAATTTTAAATCATTCTTTATAATCTAGGGAAAATGAAATAGATGAATGGTGATATCAAATTCTCTCTAATAGTAAACATAAGTACTAACAATTGAATGTAATCAATGACAATGAGATGAGAATAAGAATATTATGAAATAATAAAATTGATTGAACATAAAATAAGTGAATTCATACTCATCATAATGTGGATAAAAAATCCCAAGACATGGTATAATAGATTTTTATAATACTAGAGTCATATAAGGTAACAATCTTGAACCATGTGATTTCATTCTTTACCAATAGAACCAATGAAACTGATAGAAAGAATAGTGAAAATGTTGTGGTATTTGGGAACATAATATTCATAAACCTTGTTCAATCATGTGATAAATAACATAATTATAGTTATGTCTATATGGGAAACCTACTCAGTTATGTCACACATACATTATTTTATAAACAAAGAACATTACCCATTACATCAGAGAGATATATCAAGCTCACCCATCATATAAGTTGTTTCAAGCTGACTCGATGAATATGTTGTATCAGGCTCACCCATCATCCAAATATATATCATAAATCCATCTATAATCAATAATTTCCATGTATAATACATTTATATTACACATGAAATATTTCATTTTCATCATTAACCATTTAACAACGTCTTATATTCCTTTATAACTTGATTTACCCAAAAAATGAAATGAGTTTCATGGGAATATACATTATAAAATTACTGTAATCCATAAATAGAAATAATATGTATAGTATCATATAATTATATTCTAAATTAATAAGTGTAATAATTAAATTATGTTTACCTAGATTAAAACACCTTTAAAATAACATATCCTCTATTTTGTTAGAAATTGTAGAAAATACCATTTAATTTTGAAAATATTTTATAGAAATTTAAAGAATACTGAGAAAATTAATTTCTTTGAAAATAAACATGATTAATATAAATTAATATACACCTAAAATAATGGTAAGTATGGTGACAATATCTATTCCTTAAATATCTGGAAAAAAATTCCTTTCACACATTTGTTAAAAGTAATAAAGGGAATTTAAAAAAAATATAAAAACCTTTCATTTTAAACATAAATCAATAAAGTAAAATATATTTGTAATTGAAAACATTAAACCATTTAATTTTTAGGTAATAAATTTAATAATTTTTTGGATTTTTATGGACTTGGAATAAAAACATCGACGACCAAAGAGGAAATATATTTAGATTTTCAATAAAAATTGTTTTCATGATAATTTAAGTACCATAGAGATAAAATTAAAATGAAATAATATAAAAATAAAAAATAATCAATTTAAAAAAATTTATTATTGGTTAAATAAATTATAATTATACAAATTTCCCCCAATAGATCCTTGAATATAAAAATCATGAAAAGAAATGGGACTATAACAAAAACAATTACCACATTGGTAATTTTTGAATAAAAAGTCATTGAAATAAAAAATTGATATTGATATTTAATTACCATTAATTTCATGAAATAATACTTAAAAATTAATTCATGTGTCAGTAATTGCACCATAAAATGAAATTTTGGTTTATGGCATGAAACGTGTCCCAATAAAATGAGATTGAGACAAAGAAACCCCTTGAAAGGATCATAAAATTTGTAGTAAAAACTAATTCATTAGGATATTATGTGTAAATATATAAAAAAATATAAAATAAGTAGAAATATAGAATATAAAAATTTATATATTAATGGAATTATATTCATGATATAAAGATGATAGTGAAGATGTATTGTAAACTAATGAAAGGATATCGGGTTAATAAACCCCTAACTATTTTGGTAACATCAAAATAAAAATGTAATAGATTAAATAAAAGAACTTAAAATAAAATACATTTATGTATAAAGGATTAATGATATAAAAATTTAAATGGAATTATATACACCATATTAAAGAAATTGTTTTTAAACGTCAAAACATGCCTCAGTGAACATAGACTTAGATGGAATCACCTACCTTGACTCAAGAATTTCCACATATATTCTTTAACTAATGTATAAAAAATTGATATTAAATATTTTATTATTTAATAAAATTTAATATATTTCTTACGTTAACATTAATTTTTTTATTTATTTCAATGAAAATTATCATTTATTAATCTAGTATGTCTGCATCGTGTGTTTTTAGGATATATGGTTCTTAGTTGCATAAAAATGTTTTAAAGATAAAAAATAAACATATAAGAAAATAGAGAATAATTATGTTAAAAATGTAATTAGTTATATTATATACAATTATATAATACATTTGTTACTTCAATATAAAATTCAATGAAAAATGGAACAATATAATCAAAAGATATTACACTTTAACAAAAATCAGTATTCATCATTATTCACAATAAAGTATTCTTTTTTGAATAATACTAAAAAATTAACACTAATTCAATTTTGATATTATTATTTTAAAAATGACTTACTATTTTCCAAATAAATTTTCTAAACGTGATAGAAATTAATTACAATATTCTCCCACCAAATTTAATATAAATAGTATTTGAAGATACATGTTTTTATACATAAAATGTCATTACATAAAATTTAATTATTATTTCATAAGATTTAAAAAATAAATTTTCATTAAGCAGGACAACAAAATATATTAATATTTATTAATTGATTTATTATTATTCTTATCCACCAATTAAAATTCTAGGTTATATTAGTCATATTTAAATAATAATATTTTATGTTCTGTTAAACCACAATGTTGTGTATCCTATAATATAATCAAATATATTCTCTTTTAAAATATCAGGTTTCTTACATTCCTCCAAATAATAAATAATTTCCACATAATTTTAATTTGATCATGGTAGTAAATGGTTAGAAATTTGGAAATATGATCGCTGAAATCTCAAATCATAAAAATTGTTAATAAAATTTCTTTTTGATAAGAATGAAAAGGAAATATAATGTTCATATTGAATGAAACCTATCTAGGTTACCAAATTGGATAAAATTTGTAGGATGTGTAAATTTTTATATATAGGAAAAAATTCATATATTCATAATGATAGAGAGAGACATAAAAAATTGATCACATGAAATTGAAAGGTCATGGGAAAGTCATTGACAACAAAACCATAAACCAAAGTTATTTAAAAAATAATATTAATTCATTATAAATGTTTGTAAGGGATAATATTAATATTTCATGATCCTTCTGCTATAGTTGATAATTTATTTTTCCCACTAGACTATGAAAATAAGTAAATAACAAGAAATTATTTTTATAAAATTCATAACATAATTTTATAAATTAGTTGTGTGGTTTAATCAGTTTGCACCATTATATCATCTTGTAGTAAAAACGATGTCTATGAATATTTAATTCATAAAGCACAATAATATTATTCTGATTGGCCGTGTTGTATATATAAGAATAAAAAGAAAATATTAATGTATTCACTATTAGAAAAACTGTTTGGACATGATAATATAATTCCCAAAATGAATGACCTTAAAATGATGATATAATGAAAGAATATATAAAATTCAATAATAACACAAAATATTAACATAGATCATTATATAAATAAATAAAACTATATCCCAATTAATCTCATTGAACTTGTCATTTAATAATTTTTTTAAAATAAATGGTTTACTCATACCTTTCTGGTTACATCCATAAAAATTTAATTTAAATATTACAAAATATTTATATATGTTAAACAAAAGAGTAACATATTATTATGACAAAAAAAACTCCCAAAATATCATTAATCACCTCAAAACCATCACTTAAAACCTTATAAGGGGTGACTATACCATTTTAAATCTGATCAACCTTAAAATTGTTAACCCATGATGGTGTCCATAACAATTATATTAACATCACATGAAATGACCTAAATCATAATTTTATCAACACTATTTCATGGATACCATATATTATACTCCTAAACCCAAACACCCAGATTCTATGTTAAAGAAATAATATTTAAATTTCTAGATTTTATAACAATAAATAGGACCCTATTTTATACATCTAGTCATACAAAATAAAACATAAATATTTGATATCTTAAATACTGATGGAGCTTTTAGGATTAATGTTTTAGATAATTAAAAAAATCTCTTACATGAAAATACTAATATCTTCAGGTTATCATGTTTCCTATAGAACACATATTTTATTATTTCTCAATATGACATAAAAAACGTCGATAAAATTATTATCACATGGAAAGACTCTATAATCAAATAATTTGAAATCATTCTTAATGTAGGGGAAAAGAAACATATTAAGGGGGAGCTAAAATGAACAGTAAGGGTAAATATAATCATTGAAAATTGAATGTCATTATTGAGAATATGATGAGAAAAAGGGTATGATTACATAATCCAAGTGCATGGGAATAAAATTAGAGAATCCATACCCAATAGAATTTGGATTAAAAATCATAATATAATGAATATATGTTTAATATAATTCCAGATTTATATATGTTAAAATCCATGGGTCATGTGATTTAAATCTTGATCAAAGGAACCATTAAAAATTTATAATAATCATATATAAATAATTTTGGTAAATTGGAGAATTTTCTTCATTAATAATGTTAAATCCTGACTAAAATTTTTATAAGCTTGTTAAAAATATAGGTGAAACCTCTCTAGTTTACCCTATCTATTATAATTTTAATGTTAAGTAACATTGCCCAATGAATTAGAGAGCTATATCGGGCTCACCAATCATATAAGATGTATCTAGCTCAACCTTTGTACAAGTTATATAAATATCACCCATTATTATGACCTATATCAAGCTCAACCATCATCATCGATAATATCTTAGTACCATACATGAATATAACATTTGGAATATTTGAATTTTCTAATAAATCGTTAAAAAAACATATATTCCTTTAAAAAAGGAATTATACATGAAACATAGATGGGTCTCACGAACATATCATTAAAAAATCATTATAAGGCATCCACATAAATAATATGGATTTAATTTTAAGATAATATTCCCATTGACGTAGAGCATTCGTCAAATGGTGATGAAATTGAGGAAGATAAGAAGAAAATATCACATAAAAAAATTACATCAAAATATTAAAAATTTAAATTAAATATTAATAATATTTTATATAAAATCCATGAAAATTTTGAATAATTTATCTTTATAAAAATAAGCACAGAATATAAAAATTAATATTCAAGGAAATGAATGGTTATGATTCTTGGGATATCTATTCACGTAGTATTGGTTAAATGAAAACACTCATTTCCATTATTTATAAAAAGTTAAAAAAATAGACAAATTACATAATGATTCCTTTTAAATGTCTATAAATAAATTCAGTATCAGTGAAGTATTTAATTTTATAATGTTTAATGTATATTTAAGAAAATTCACAAATATTTTTATGTGTATGGACATAGAAGAAAATGTTCATCAATAAAATAAGAAATTACGCCATATACTCTTTAATGAATATTTTTTCAATCATTATAGAACTAAAAAGATAATATCAAGGTAATCATTAAAAAATATACATAACCAATGAAAACAAATTTATATGTGTTTCATGAAATTAAGATCATATAATTTCCCACAATGTATCCTTAAATATAAAAAATGTCATAAATAAATGATATTTTAACATAAATCATTTACCACATTGGTAACATAAAAATCAGGTATTGGAAAGAAATAATATGATATGGTTATGTAAATCCTATTAATTTCATGAAATAATATTTCAAAATTAATTTAGGATCATTTAGTTGAATCATATAATGAAATCAAGGTGAAAGACATGAAATATGTTTCACAAAATTGAGATTGATACAATGAAAACCCTTGAAAATATCAAAAAAATTTGAAGTGATAATTTATTAGTGATGTCTTTATGTTTTTTCAATAAATAAAAGGCAATCCAACCATTTTTTAGAAACAAAGACATGCCAATTTTTATTCTAGCTTGAGGGAACCGATTTTATGGACATCAAAGGTTGATTGTTTAATTAATACCAATACATCAGCCTCATAGGTGTAACCAAACCTAAAGGATCATAACCGAAAAATTAAAATTATTTAGGATAAGTGGTTTTTTCTTTTTTATCATCACCTAATCTCTAGGTTAATGTAACCATACTCAACCTACTATCCCCCCGAGTTCTACTACAACTCTACCTATGAGTCCCCCAAATTCAGTGTTTACACCATTTCTATAGGACACTAGATGATTATAAACTATCTTGGACCAAAATTTCACTAATCTCATTCTCAGAAACATATCCACTATCAAAAATATCCCACCAATACTCCATGATGACTTCCACCTTCCAACCAACATAACAACTCCTTCGAATGCTGGATTCTCAAGCCAAACCTATAGTTCACTACATGGATAACCACCACATTAAATCCCAGGGATCTACACGAGTAACAAATAAAATTTACACCCAAAATTCTACACACATCACATGCCACCCCTATAATTTACCCTTAAATAGAGTCTAATAGTATTTAAACCCTTATTAGATATAGTATTACATGGTTTTTTTCTACTCAAGTGAATACAAACTATAATAATGATTTCATTTCATAAAAAATTATAATTAAAATTAATAAGTGTAAATATATAAATACAAATTTATAAATCAATTTACAAATAATAGTGTCATAAAAAATCAATGAATAAGTGTTATAACCCAATGAAAGGAAATTGAGTTTTGAAACCCAAAACTATTTTTGCAACTTCTAAATAAAATCCTCTATGATAAAATAACATAAGATAAACAAAATATACCATAATGTGAGATGGATTCATGATATAACATGTAAAATTTCATAGTATACACCATATAAAATTAATTAGTAGAACAACATTAAGAAATTCATTAATGAATGGAAAATGAGATAAAATCCTTTACATTGATTCTTGACATTCTAAGTACATCCATTAACTCTGAAATAATAATGATATATTTATTTTTGAAAATTTTAATTACCCTTTTCAGGTATATTTCAATATCATTAAACAATTCATTTAATTTTTTGTAATGAGATATTTTATTACATAATCAGTTAAAACAGTATCCAGTGTTTTGAGGTAATTTGGTTCATTATTGAAAAATGACATAGGTTTGTTGACCTTGGTAAAAGTGGTAAATTTTAAATCACATCCGAAATAAGGATCATAAAATAATTAAAACGTTTATATATTAAATAAAATTCTATTACCACCCCTTAATAGTTTAAAAAAATGATTCACATCGATTCTTGTATATGACAATCGACATGTAAACATAAACGATTTTGTCATTCTAAAATAGAAGTTAAAGGAATGAAAAAATTTGATATATTTTCCAAAAAACTGACAATTATTTCATTAATATTACATATATAAATTAAATAAATTATTTTAAGAAATAATTAGGTGAAGATATGGAAAAATAATTATATCACTTTGTGGAGGTGGTAGTTCCCACATATTCATGATAGAAATTTTTATTCCCCCTTCTATATAAAAGAAGATGAAAATATGTTTTAACATATTCATAATAAAAAATATGTATATAATAGATACTTATTTTATTATATCATCATGTTTTATGAATATTTTATGGTTGTATAAAATAATTGAAATGAAAACAAATAATAAATAGTTATATTAATTCTTCAGAAAACAACATTTGGCTTACACCATAAGCCTTTTAAGTTGGTCTTTAGAATTTACTAGAGCCTCTATGTAATGGAGAGAATATTTATGGACATACTAGTCTGTGGATTTAAATAGTATATTTATTAAAATGTGTGAAGAGGAGTTGAATGGGGGGTCCCCTTTTATATGTGATCAGAGGGGCAGTCATGTAATTACATAATGTTTTAAATTAATATAAATAAATTTTCCTGGAAAATTTAATCCAAATAGATATATTTATAATATTGGATGATTATGATCATAAATCATCTCATAAAATAAAATTTTCACAAATTTGTGTGGTCGTTATTTCATTGACTCTTAGTTATAATTTCAATTTTCCCTATTGACGATTAGCAAAATTTCAATGTTTTAAAAACATTTAAGGTCAATAAAATTATTATAAATGGAATAGTGACCAATAATACGAACATGTTTAAAATTAAAAATCATATACCATTTACATACTTGAATATATGATTTTTATCAAATTTAAATCATTTAAATTAAATATTATATAACACAACATATCATTGTGGTAATTTTTTGAGATTAGTCACATAATCTTAATTTAATGACATCAAAAAAGTAATTGGATTATAATATAAAAATTTAATACTTTTTTAGTATGTCATATTTATCTAAAGTCCATGGGATGTTATTAATAACCTATTATATTTTACTTTAATGCATTATAAAATTACTATATTTTTTACAGCTTGACCAAGCATTTTGTTGATGTTTAATATGCATTTAATGTAATTTTTTTCATCACTAAAAATTGAAAATAAATGATGATGATAAAAAAATTTATTTAAATTTTAAATAAAAATTTATAAATAAAAATTATATGATTTTATCACTTTGAAAAAATATTATTGTTTTCAAAACAATTACAATCACATGCTTTTTTTTCATTATTTAAAATAAAATTAATTAAATTATAAAAGTGAGGTGACAATAAATTGAAAATGTATCAATAATTTTTTTTGTAGAAGTAACAAAACCAAAAAAATAAATATATTTTCTTGGGTGATTTTTAGGTCTTATTAATTATTTTAACCGTAAAAACTTGATTTAACATCACTAAAAAGACTAATATTTACCACAATTACTATTCATAATAATAAAAATTGAAATTATTTAAAAATTTGTAAATTTTACTCCAAATATGGATTCTATATTTTATGATTCAATATATAGAATTATAAAAAAATAAATATTTTTATAAAAGTGTAAAACATAATATTAAACAATTTTGAGAAAAAGACAATTTTTTTCCAAATAATGAACCTATACTAAAATAAATTATATTGATGATAAAAATGTAACAAAATAGATAATATATATAGGTAATATTTTTTTTAATTTAATATAAAATTAATCACATAATTTGTTTTTTTATTAAAATTATTTATAGTTTTTAGAAAATTGTTATTTTTCAACACTCACTCAAAACAATATATGTTCAGATAAAATCTTTAAATTTCACACTATAGAAATTTATTTGTTTTGATTTAAAAAATTATATTGTTTTATTAGATAAAATTTATATAAGTAGTAGAAATTATTTATAATATATAATCAAAAAATTATTAAAAAAATAATTTTTTATTAAAATATAATTTGAAGCATAAAATGAATGTACTTAAAATTGAGTTATTTTTTCTTAATAATTATTGAATGTGGATTTATTATGTAGGTACCTTTTATATAATTTCATAATTAAGATACTCTTATTGATGTATTCCAATTAAATTTCTAGTTTATACATCCAATATTTAAAAAATAAAATCTTGTGGTTTGTTTATGTTCTCTGTTACGTGTTATATATGGAATCGAAAATAGTGTTCTCTTAAAATGTCAGGGTGTGATAGAAAATTATTGTCATAATACTTTTTATTTATTTATTAATGAACTTATAGTATATATTTAACATCAATGGATGTGGATAGGGATTTAATAAAGGTACTACCATCTTGGTCTACTTTCCCTGAGATGTCACTCCATTAGAAGAATTTTTTTTGATTTTGCATTCAACCAATCACATAACATCAATGAAGCACCATGAAAACATACCTATCAATATGATAAACATCATGGTTTTCATTATAAATTAAAATATTAGATAAAATGGTACTGAAAGATATTGATATCATGTCGAGATACCAAGACACATTCTCATGAATAGGAAAAACCATTGACACCGAAAACTCTTGGTGTTTTTATTAGAAATTTAGTACTAATGATTTCCATAACTAAAGATCGCTATAAGAAAAATTAATTTAAAAAATCCATAATGACTATGAGCCTCTAAAACTTGATAGTTATACAACATTTATTTATAGTCAGTATGGCATATCTAGACCGTCTAAAAATGTTAAAGATTAATATCATTATATATAATGATTTTCATTTTTTCATGGAACAACTATAGCATGTCGATTTTAAAATTAATCAAATGAAATTACCATATAGATCGTATATAAAGAAGTATCAACATTTATTTCATAATATAGAATCGTACATAACACTTTCTATACATGACATGGTATTCAAAAAGTACAATTTATGTTCACTCTATGCAACCCACTATCATAACATTTCCACTTCAATTAGATCTTAAAATATTTTCATAATTTATGTGTACTTAAGAGATAAGATTTCTACAAAAATTTAGTATTCTGTTTAGTGAACAATTTATTTTGAGAATAGGTGTTCAGGTGATAATTTCAAAGGTTCGTATCCCTAAATGGTGGTTTTAGATGATATTTATCACTGGTTGGTGTTTGATTATTGTAGGAAGGCAAAAAATATAGTTTGGGTGGCTAGTGAACTATAAAAAGGGAATAATAGCCTTTAAGGGTCCACTGGCCAACTGGTGGAGACTGGTAGTGCCATGATCCACTCCTTGAATTTACCGATCTACAAGTAGCATAAAATGACTTTTTGGTGAGATTCTATTGGGGAAGAATTAATATTCAATCCCATAATATTTTTATATGGGTAACCCTTATTTTTACCTTGATTTTTTATTTCATATATTGGTATCTACCCCTTTGTTTATTGTTCCCTTATTCACATGGGATGGTCTTGGGAATTATTTCTTATTTTTCCATAGTATGTTTCTCTCCTCATTATGTCCTTTCTTTTCCTCCTCATTTCCCTATAATTTTAGGTTCTCCAATCAAAATATTTGAGAGATGATTTTATAATATGATATTAGAATTTTTCTTAGACTATGAGACTTATATTTGTCCAAGTTAGATGATTTCCAAAGACCACTCTTGCATGACATATCACGGTGTTATTGTTTTAACTGCACCATCATGTGTTTTTATCATTATTATTATGTTAAATGAATGTCCTGGAATACGTTCTTCATTCATGTTTAGGACTATATAACGTTTGTTTGTGATGGGATCTTCGAATACACCACTGGAAGATCATTGGTCTTAGTTTGAATGTGGTGAGAGTAACCAATGATTGAATTGTTTCTACCACATAAGTTAATTAGTTTACTTAACTAATATAAGTTGTAAATTTATAATAATTTCTGTATAGTTTATTAGATATGGTTGTTTATATTTGATAATGTGTCTCTACTAGATGAGTGGTTGTCATTGAAATTAGATGATTTCGGGTGGCAGGTTTCATAACAAATAGTTAAAATAGAAGGGCTTAGAAAATGAGGTATGTTTACCCCTATGTTTAAAAAGGAGTATTACTTATTTTTCACAAGTTAATGTCTATGATTGATGAAAAAAATATATTTAATAGGAATAAAATAAATATAATGATAAAAGGTTAACTATATATAAAAAATTATGTTACCTTTAGTAAATCATTACATTTAAAATTAATTAATTTTAAAATATATATAGTTCCATATTGATTGAACTATGTAATGTTTGAACCCTTGAATGTGAACCATTTGTTTTTTAAATTTTTTTATATAAATGAAATTTTAAATGAAATTATTGGTTAAGTTGAGCACATGTAGGAAATTGAAAAAAAATTACAATATAGATATTATATAAAACCCTATATAACCAAGACTAAGAAATGTAGTAATCATGAAAAAATTATGGAAGATTAAATGTGAAACATAGGAGGAAAATTTTTTTGGTGATATATTTGGAAGTTCATATCATTTAATAATATAAATAATTTTATATTAATCCTTTAATTTAATAGGAATATGCACGAGATTTGAATTATGATGGTTAATGGAAACGAAGAGGCATGATTTCCTAATGAATTAAATATTTTAAATAGAATATTTAAATTAAAGATGTTAATATGTTGAAATTAAATAATGAATAATATATTGAAAGAGATATAATTTCACATTCTTTATGGTGTTCAAGAGATAGATTATAGAGATTCCATGGACTCGATATAGATATAATTGTTGTTTAATTACAAGAGAAAGCCCTGGATTTCGGTATTGGGTAGGGTGTGATAATACCCATAGATTCATAAATGGTTGATTCTATTAATGCCTTGATCCCACCATTAGATACTTCTTATATTAATTATATTGAATTTTTTTGGGAATCATCCCCATAGATTCACTTAACATATTACTAATGAAATTATACACATTTTTATAGGGCACCATTGTTGAATGCCACATGATGAGATCTCTATTTTCAACATGATATATTTGGGTGGAATTCCTCAGTTGTAATACATGAATTTTATGGGTCACCCATTATTTTTTTATAATATTTATTGATAGGGAATACTCTACTGAGCAATGTAGATTCCCTTATATTATTATGATAATGGTTTCCTTGGTATTAAACAATGGATTGTTTCAATACTTTACTTATAACATGACCATAGACTCATAATTCAGGGATAAAGTTTGGATTGACCAATGCCTTGTGTAACCCTAATTCTTGGTCAATGATAAGTAAGTGAAAACATTTTTATTAAAAATTTCAATCTAACAAATAATAATTTCATTAATGGTAAATGTTTACTTATATCACCCTACATGAAAATTATTATTATTATGTTATTTTAAGGATATCATAGGTTATGTCCCATTGAGTTCTAGTCAGATATTTCTTGGGATTATTTGGAACCTTTATACATGAGTAACTATTACTATTTCATTACTGAGGTAGGTTTGGTTATACAGTTGATGCCACTGATTGCATGGTTTGTACGATATAGATGGAATTTGGGATTGATCTTGGACTATGGACGGTTAGTCAGAGAATTAACTAGATTTATTTTCATCATAGGGATCATATTGTTTGACTACCAAACATTCATTATTTATATTTTATATTTTATTTCATGATTTACTTTGGTTATTTTTTTCATTTTCTGTGATGTCATTAAATTTAATACTTTATCTTGATATTGTATTTCATGGGTCTTATTTCCATTTTTATTTATATAACTTATGAGAATTGTATAACCGCTGTACCAAATATTAATCACACTACTTGTTAGAAGACTCAATATATTGGGAGGCATGCCTAAGGTATAGTATACACCACTAGACTGAGAATTGATCAGCGTTCTAGGGCAGCAGGGTGTTAAATTACCAATGATGAAACTGTTATCTCTGACATGACAAGTTCATGATTTTTCTATGTTATGAATTTATTATTAATCCAGCCATTTTTTCATAAGTGGACAATCTATTAACTATGATTTCACCTCCATGAGTTACACTGCTGGACAATTGATATCTTGGATAGTATATATGTTAAAAATATATGAACTGGAAAAATCATTGCATATTTTATATTTTTTAGATACATCAGAAGTTTCATCATAATCAGTATCTGTAGATATAGATAACATTTTATTTAATGATATTCTATTGGAATATTCATTACCCTAACTATGTTGTTCGATAATTTGATCCGTACAAGGACCAGTTTTTTACATTATTACCTTTGTTCCATCATCTCCATGTACAAGATACAAGTCCATTGTACATTCTGAAGTACTATTCGTTACCTCTCAATTCATATCATGTAGTTATGATAGATTAATTTGATATTTACCAACACTAATTTATGTGTGAAAAATATCATATTTGAAAAATAAAAAGGAATATGTGATTAATCCATCATATTAGAATGTATACATCTACTCATGACATAAATATCCTCATATATATTATACATGTTCTCTTGATGATATTTATGTCATGTGTGTTACAACCATTCCCTTAATTTCAAATTTATTCATGATTTATTAAATAATATCACACATAATAAAACATATAATATCATTAAGTATAATATCATTAGGAATTATGTACATTACATAAAAATTTAAAAAATAAAAATATCATCTTTATTGAAAACATCCTTAATTATCTTGTAATTAAAAGTACAATGGATAAATTGTGGGAATACAGATGACTAGGGTGAGATTTAAATCCCAAAAGGTACTAAAAATTAAAGAAAATGAACGCATTAATACATGATGTAAAATAGGGATATCAAACGGGAAAAAGAAGTATGAATAATAATTCATGATATAAAATGATAATCATAACATGGTAAAGGGGGAAATAAAATAAATCACTAATTCATAAACATTGGTTATGTACAACTACCGTGTAATCATACGCCATCGATCCTCTCGTCCACTCAACTCCGCGGGAACTGGCCCAAGCCCATGGTTGGCCACCTTGGGCCTAGCTGGGGACGGGCGGCGCGCAGGTGGGCAGGCCAGCCCAATACCTCGTTACCCAACAACACATTATGTATTTGGGGTTTGGCTTAGTGGTAAGCACCCCATAATCCTACATGAAAAATGGGGTTTCAAAACCCATTGGGCACAGGGTACTATAGCAGTATTGTAGTAGCATTGTAGCAGCATTGTAGCAGCGGCGAAACTGCTCATCAGCGGGTATTGTAGCAGCGGCAGGGCACTGTAGCGGTGGCGGTACTATGTGGGCACTATAGCAGGCATGTTACTATTCACAGAATGTGAATTGGGCCAAAGATTTTGGCCTACGGGCTATGTAATGGGCTACAAGCCCCCCTGGGAATTCGGGCTATGTAATGGGTTTCCCTCTACCTAGTTAAAAGAGGTATTTGCTTTGATTTAATAATAAAAATGAGGCTTCGGCCCCAAACTTTAAAAAAATGATAGAGAATTACCATAAATTAATCATGATCACTCCATATCCTAACACAACGTGTTATGAGACTAATCATTTCCCAATGTATTAAAGTGCTATATTATTCTGGGGACCCCCAACACATTCAGTTCATTCTTATGTTTAAGTGTTCCACAAGATTATAAATATAGATTCATTCATCATAATAATTTATTCCAATATTAAAAAACTAAGAATAAATAAATTTATTTCTGAATTTAAATAATTATATTTGTTTAATTGTTAATAAATTTTATATAAATCGGTATGGAATTCACTACACAATAGTTTTGGCATAAAAAATCATGGTGAAATATCAGCATCAAAACAACGTCAGTTTAAATGCATAAAAAATTTTGATGAGAGAAATAGTGGTGTATAATCATTTTAAAATAAAATGGGATATAATAGAGACATGTAAATATATATCCCAAAATTAGTAATTGGAAATACAATACATAAGATAATAATGAAACATGAATAAAGAAGAGAATGTGAGGATCCCTTACTAATTATTGGCATGGAAATAGGAGTACATAAAGGTTAATGAGAGGGATTAATGAGAGTGAAATGGGTCTCTAATCATATATAATTAATATTTATTGTAATGGTGATATGTAATAAAATATGCTAACCTAAAAAATTTAAATTTATAGATATAACATAAATGTGGTGACTGAATTAAAATTAGATGAGACAAATCCCTTACATGAGTGTGTGACACCAAATTCTTGGGAGGATATTCTTGAGGGATCAGGGGATCCTTTAGAGGACTCTAGAGAGGCAAAGTACGATTAATCACCTACTCCAAGTAGTTTTGGTGAAGGAAAATGGGATATTGGGTTTGTTTATATAGTAAATGAGGTGTGATTTCTTTATTATTTCCACAACATAGGTTTTGGACACTATATAATAAAATAAAAAAAGCCCAAAAATTTACAATAGTTTCTACCCCTAGTTTCTACCGAATTTGACATTTTTTCAATTTTTTATAATTTTTTGGTCTGAATATAATAAAATAACACCCATGATTATATCTAGAGGCATACTCTTAAATAAATGATTATAAAAACATAAAAAAATATTAATTTGTTGGGAGGAACCACAAAGGATTTATAAAATTAAAAAAAAACATAAAATCATATTTTTAAGGAAAAACCTATATTATTTCATGGATGACCTTTATAGTATTTGTTCCATCAATTTTGGGTCACTCAGATATCATAATTAACAAAATATATTTATACAGTTTTTCATTTTTAACAAAAAATTCTACTATCTAATAAAAGTATGAAACATTCACCATTAGATAAATTAAAAATAATGATTCAAAACAAATAATATTCATTATATCCAAATAATATTATCAATATCATAATTTTCACTTTTAAAATAAAATTCAAATTTATAATTTAATCTTTGGTTTTTTTAAATAACTATTTTCGAAACATTTTAAAATTTACATTTAACATCATATTAATCATATGAAAGTTTATATTTAAAATAAATTAATTAGTAATAATATTTTATAAAAATATAGTTTTTTAAATACATTAATTCAGGAAAATATGTTCCTTAATTTAATATTAATATTACTCCAAAATACGATATGTGTTTTATTATATTAAAATAAAAATAAATTTTAAAGTAACTATTTTAGCACTGAAATATATCAATTATTCTATTAAATATAATATAAATAATCATTCAAATAGGGTCTTGATACATATAATATTAGTACACCACAAATATCCATTAGAGTAATGTGCATAACAATTAGACTTTCAGGGAATGGTTGAGCGTACATGGTTTGGGCCCTGATCTAGATGAGCATGAACTTCCCCCATTATTGGTTTCAATCCTGATTATGATATAGTACATCAACTAGGGATTTATCAAGGGGAATCTTCAATGATTCTATCTCCCTTGGAATCTATGATAAATGAGCTTCATTGGTAATGATCCTACCAGTTGAGGCCATCACTTCCTTTATTTCTGTTAATTGTGTTTTTTAAAACACTATATTTATAAAAATCATCTGATAACTATTAAAACTCTATATTATCAATGGTAAAGATGATTAAATATCATTTAAATATAATATTATATAACAAATCCAAATAAATGTATATGTGTTCTATATATATATATTTCATAATAACACATTTAATTGAATTTCACGGGGAGTTTTATTGATAATAGTTCAGGTCGTTTCAATATTATCCATTTATGAAATTTCTCTCTTGAAATTATATTTTCCCTCATTAAAATGGATGGGGGAACTACGTTTCATCACATCCTCCGGTAACCATGTTTCTTCTTCCAACATGTGGATTTTCCACAACACTTTGACTAGGATCATTGTATTATTTCATAGAGGATTTTCTATATTATTTATGATCTTAACCGACTGGCCCCCATAAGAACAGTTAGTCTTTGATGGTACCACCTATGGATTGAGTACTTGTGAGGGTTATAGTATGTTATCTATCCAAAGGGATACATTGAATACATGAGATACTTGAGATATGTTATATGGGAGTGCATTTCAGTAGGTCACCTCTCTAATGAGATCTGTGATCCCAAAGGGGTCGATGTATCATGGAATAAGGCATCCCTTCATTCCAAAAACTAGGAATTTCATCCATAGAGACATCTGGAGGGATAAAAAGTCCTCAATATAAAACCCTAGGTCTAATCAAATATTGTCATCAAAGATATTTGGTTGACTCTGAGAATCATTGATGTTCTACTAAATGGTAATAAACCTTTACACAATTTCTTCAACCATATTCAGTACTAGTAGTTTTCATTCCCCAATTTTATCCCAACATGCTGGTGTTCAACACATATTCCCATAAAGGGCTTCATAGGGAGAAATATAGATGATCTAGTTAAAACTGTTATTGTAAGAGGACTAAACCAGATGTATATTTTTTTACCACCCCCCTTTGATGTCAATAGAATATGGTAGCTACATTTCATCCAATGGTTGAATAGTCCTTTTAGATTGGCCATATGTTTGATTATGAAAGTACATATTGATGTTCAGATTAGTGTTTAGAGAATTTGAGATACATTTGTGAACATTAATTCAAATTATAGTTCTTGATCAGATACAATCAATAGTGTTACTCCATACAACCTTACCAGTTATCTGATGTACATCTATGCATGTTGATCTCATGAGAAGTCCTCTCCAATTTCTCTAAAGTGTGATATCTTTCTATGATGATCCAAAACCACCCATATATCATTTTCCCCTATATGAATACATAATTCTAGTGATAATTTCCAAGATTATGTTTTCCCATTTCTATGTTGGTATGCACAATGGTTCCATCACCCCTTATACTTATTCCATTCAGTATCCACATTCTGAAATACTGGGTAATTTGACATATTTTTAGTGATCTACTTATTCAAATAATGTCACCAATAATTCCCTCAGATATCATGATAAATTTATATTATTCTTGGGTGAGTGGAGAAAGTCCAACTACGTGAATCATCCAATAGTTCTTTCCTTAACTCAGGATATGAAGGTACAAATAATTTTGAACAGTATCTCAAAACATATACTTTATTAACATTGAGCTCCAAGGATTTCCTTTTTTCATGAAGTTCTACTATTTTCTGAATTCCAACATCATCTATTTGAGGATATTTTAACCTCTCTAGTAGTGAATATTGTGCAATAAATTATGAAAATATTGATGATGTTCGTCTATTTATGATTCACTTCTCTATCCTTTAAAAATATTATATGATCGGATCCCCCTAAATTATCCTAAATGATAGAATTATTGGATCCTTTCGACATGGTGAATTTTCCCCTTTATTTTCTTTCCCAATATGGTTGTGAATTGAGTATTCATTGTCATTGGTATGATATAACTATCTTTGTAGGTGCATATTCAGCACTTTTTGTGTGAATATATACTTTTGGATTTTTTAATCTGTATATATTTCACAAATATACCCAAATAGATAATTATTCCATATTTTCAAAGTGAATATCATTACATACAACTCTATATCATGTGTTGGGTTATTCTATTCATGAAATTTCAATTCCCTTGATATAGAGGATATGAAGATTTAATTGTATATTGAAACCCATCCCAATCCCTTGTTTAAAGCATCACTAAATATAAAATAACGATATCTAATTTTGGGTAGTGTAATCATATGTTCAACGAGAAGCCTTATATTCAATTTCTTTATGTTCTCTTCACATTCACCATTCAAGGAAAAAATAACTCCCTTGTGAGTTACCTTTCTTAGAGGGTTTTAAAATCATGATAAATTTCTCAAAAATCGACGATAATACCCTGATAACCCAAGGATACTATAGATATATTTCATAGATGTTGGACTTGTCTGTCCTTTAATTACTACTGCTTTTTGAAGAATCTACATATATCTCGTTTATTGCGAAGATGTAACCAAAAAATGATAACTATTTTAACAAGAACTCTCCTTTTTTTCTTTTCTTAAAGATTATCCTTTTAGAATGTCTTTAGAACAATACTTAGATGCTCTTCATACTAATCCTTGGTTTCAGAGAATATTATTCTGTCATACAGAATTTCTAATTTTTTTATAGGTAGTATCTAAAGACTCTCTTCATTAAGTACCTAGATATTTCTAGAGCATTAGTGATTCTGAATGACATTACTATGAACTCATAGTGCATATACCTTGTATGAAATTTTTTTGGTATATCATCATCTTCACCCCATATGTTAAATATCCTAATCATATACCCACATTAGACAAGTGTTTTTCTTCACATAGTTGATTGAACAAGTCATCAATTCATTAAAGATGATACTTGTTATTTATCACTGTATTTTTGAGCTCACAATAATAAATATAAATACACATTGACCTGTTCTTCTTCCTGATGAAGATGAATGGTGTACCCAATGGTGAAGCACTTGGGTTTGTGAACCCTTTATCCCGATTTTCCAATAGTTTTCTATTCATATCTTAATGTTCCAAAACATCCATTGTATATAGAGTCTTGTTTAATAGAAACTCACCATGTATTATATCGATAAAAAATTAAACTTCTAGGTTAAGAGGAAGACCATGAAATTTCATGAGAAACATATCATTGTATTCCCTCAAAATATGCATGTCTTAAAGGATGGTTCATTCTTTAGAGTCCATCATCAAATCTGGATACATTTCTCATAGTGAATTAATATCTAGGATTAAGATGTTGGCAATAAAAAGATTCATTCTTTTCCTAGTACATGTATATATTCGGTTGTCGATTCTCAACATCCAGTGTGAATTGATTCTTGTAGAAATTTATTATGTCTCTATATTTGTACATACAATACATAAAAAAATTGAATCAAATTACACCAAATTCATTATGACAAGGTTTATTTAGACATTTAGAAAAAAAATAATGACATGGGAGGAGTTATATACATGGGATGAAAAAATTCCCCATTTGATGGTTTCAATAAAAATATATTTCCATGATTTCTGATGGTGTTTGAATAGTTATACTAAACATTCTTGATATAGAGTAATGTGTAGAACAAGAAAAAAAGTATGTTTTTAAACTCTTGAATGAATAAATCACATATCTATCACCACTTCATTATTAGGATCCTCCTTAGTGGTTTTGATGAAAAAATATATCTTTTTCTACCTTAGAGGTTTCTTGTTGTCTATGAATACCATTAGCTTAGGTAATTGGTTTGAATATTTCCCCATTCCTCATAGTTGATGTAATGAACATTTTTCCGAGTTTTGACCATAAAATTCCTCTCCTACATAATATTATTGGGATTATGATATCATAATCTCTATCTAGGTTCCCTTTATCCCATAACATAACGAATTTCCTATCTCCCCTTATAAATTTTATGGGGTACTTATTTCCACACCTTTGAAAATTGGGAAGTTGCAATTTATTAGCACTTTTTGATTTATCCATCACACCAACCAAACTAAACTCTACTTTCCACCTCTTATCCCAATGATACCATTTAGATAATCTAATATAAATTTCTATATTGAGGCCACATCATACAATTTCCTAATTTCTATCAAATCCATGGACTGCTAGGGATTTTCATAGACATGGTTTCATCCATCAAAAGAAGTGGCCGACCCTGTATTCAGGGGGTAACAAAAATGTTTGATGTGTATCATGAATGTCTTGTGATGTTTTCCTCGTACACCCTGATTAAATCACCACAATTTTTATTAAGGTCATGGAAATTCATTTCTATTTTAATATGGAGAGTGTGATGAAAATATTTGTTGAAAAACATTTTTTGGGAATCCTTCCATGACATCGTATTGATCACTTACCCAGGCTTCATATTCAGGATCAATGTCCACTACTAATCATCTTCACCCTCCATATGATAAATAAAAAAGAGAAAATTTTCTTCTTTGGAACATTGAATGGTGGATAAGACCTTCTCAATGGAGTAGATCCATTGTTCCTAAATACAGATATCAGATGTCCCGTTGAAAGTCAGAGGTATTTGTGACACAAAGCTCTGAATTCTAGCTTGTTGTTTCTTATGGGGATTTGGGTGACCCTCTAGATAATGGTTTCTATTCAGAACCTATGTTAGCTGAGAGAGTATAGTCATAATGTCTGCGATTTCAACCCCCATTAGGTTGGGAATCTCATTGGGCAGTCATCAAATTGCTAATCACATTGATTATTTAACCAATTCCCATCATTCCCAGTCATTGGGTATAATAAAGAGAAAATTATGGAAGAGTATTTTTAAACTATTAAACATATAAATAGTAAATCAATGACATTAAAGTGGTAACTTATAAATTAAATTTATTTCCTTAGTATATGAATTTATATGAATAAATCTATATTATCCATGATATATTTCAAAACATATACTCTTTTGGGTATTTTTTTGATCCCATTATAATTTTTCATAATGAACTTATTAATTTAACATAGCATATCCACTATTAGTTTTGAACTAGGTGTGAAAGAAGGCCAACTATCATATACTAGGATACATGTAGTCAGTCCCGACAAACAATGTCGAAGTTGTTACCCATAACTACATTAATTCTAGAACAACGTCCACTCGTAATATCGAAAGAGGGATGTTATAACACCCTGAGATTTTATGAGAAATATTTTGTTTTTATGTATTATATTATACCCAACACAAAAGGAAACTTTCACTGCACACAACACTGTCTTGTCTTGCATTACACGGAATAGAAACCTTCCTCAATATCTTTCATTGTACGCAATACTGAGTTTCACTAAACAATTATATATTATTAAAATATTATATAAACTAGCCGTTATGAATAGTAATACCCACTTTTTCAAATTTTATAAATTTTATCTTTCAAAAAGGTCTTAATTTTTGGATTCAGAATATCTAAATTATCATAGGGTGAATTTTTGATATTTTTCTGAAAACTTTCAATTTTTGATGAATAGTGAAAAACACTGAGTTATTGGTTAAAACCGACTTATTATTTAAATAATAATATATTTTATTTAAATTTATTTTAGGTAAAAATATATACATAATACCTATATATGTTCATTTTTACTCATTTGAGTCATTTTATAATAATTTCAGATATATAAAAAGTTTATTGAACTTTTTACAGTCTTTTACCTACCTCCTAGGAGAATTTGAAAATTTATATAAAACATAATTTTTCCACTTCTGTGAGTGGAATTTCAAAAATCCGAGAGACACTATTGATATCAGTATGTAAAATGTGGTTCAATAAGATAAAAATATTTCTTTTTGAATAGTAACTTTTTACTTTTATTTACCACGGTTAAAAGTAAACAGGGTAATTAAGGGTAAAAATGAAATTATTATTACCTTAACACATGTCCTAATTTAAATGGATAAGTGTAATTTGACCAAAAACAACCTTAGGAATAAAATATTACCCTTTAGGTCCATTTGGATTAGATTAAGGCATTTATTATTATTTAATTCAAAGAAGAGTTAAAAGAGTTAAAATCAACGTTTAATAAATAATTTTTTTTAATATAGTGTTATAGATAAGATTAATTCGACTATAAATATTAATCAAAAATATAAAATTATTTCCTACATAATGGTATTTTATCTATAATTTTTATACAATAAATAATTTAATTTATTAATGATACAATGATGATGCAGTAATTACCTTATTAATGAAATATTAACATAATTGATATTATAAATACCCAAATAAATGGAATTTGATACTTTTTTTGAATTTCAATAATTTTCTAGGTTAATATAACATATTTGGGTTGGTTAGATGAATTTGTTTTAAGTAATAACAGTGTTATAAATCTAGAAATAACAAAATACAAAATAGTGTCAAAACTGACATAAAAGAGTTTTTAAAACAAATATTCTATTATTAATTGATATTATATTCCTAAAAATCAATGGTTCATAAAAAAGACTTATATGATAATACATATAATATTAATGAATCAATTGTGGTTTGATTGGCTATTTTTAGTATGCTTATTAACTATATAGTGTAAGAATACAATAAGACACTTTAAAAGTAAAAATATTTAACTTAGAGTTAAATCTAAATGATAAGGTTAAAATGGTAACCTAAAATTTCCTAAAACCTATTTTATGGGTGGAGTTCGACCCATACCCACTCTATCCTTGAAATAAGTCACTTTGGAGCCATTATAAACCAAATATGAATTTATTATAAAATAATATTTTACGTTTTTTCTAAGGTTCCCCTCACCCCTCTTATAAAAGGGCACCTCCTCCATCTCCTCTTCACACAATTTTGAGCCTTCAAGATCGGCCAACCCTTGTCCATTTCACTTCTCAACATCTCTAGTTATATCATAGAGGTTCTGGTATTCTCACAAGACTAAATCTAGTTCCCTAAGAGGATTTTTAAAAGAGACACGTCAAGGAAGAGGTAATCCCTTCTACCAATTCTTTCAAGTTTCATTATTCTTCTACTTCCTCTTCTTTATTTTTTTCATTATAATGTAATAACATCAGTATCCTTTATATACTGATATGTTATTATAAAAATTAAACAACCCTATTTCACCTTCTATCCATCCTATGGGAATACAAAATCCCCACACGTGCGTACGTATGGAATACCGTCTCCACGTCGTGGTGTAATCTTTTTTCCACCACCACCTTGCATAGATGGGTATAATGGTGTAAAAAATAAATATATCTGATTATTATAACATTATACTGATTCTGAAATATTATATCATCAACTCCAATTCCATTCATATAATTATGGGAACGATATCATCACTCATGCGTACGTACGGCCTACCGTCTCCACGATGTGATGCGACTCGTTCTACATGATATTCATTTAATAATGATTATATAAATTAATTGAATGAATAAATATGATATATATTACACTAATTACATTCCGTAAATGATGTATCTATAACATAAAAAGATGAATTATATTCTATTCGACAAACACGCATAAGAACATAAAGCAATGAACACCCAAATAAAAAGTAGTAATGAAATATTACTACTAAGAAGATAAGAATATGACCATATATGATATCATAACAATGAATATGATTCTGTAATAAGTCAATGACATTATTTAAATCTTTATACGGGAGGTTCAAAAACTTACAAAGCATATCAGACTTAAGGTAAGGGAAAATATCACAATCTCAATTTTTATCCGAGATTGTTTATACATTGGTATTTACTGGGGAATATTTATCATCCACATTCATGTTTTCTTAATATTTAATATTATTTATATTCACCTATAATTGTTTAAATCTAATTTTACCTATTGGTGAGTTTTTAGTAAAATATATGAAAGGAATCTTTTATCGTTTTTAGTACGGGATACTTTTTGACTTTTCCTGCCAAAGTACAAGAAGAATGTTTTTTTACTTATACGGCATGAATGGATTTTTGTGATTTCATAGAGAATTATTTCCATGAATAATCCATTACAAGTTTTCAAGTTTATTTTTAATTAATTATCTTATTTTAGTATTAAATTGTATGACATGTTAAGAAAGGAAACATGTTTTTGAAGTAGAAAGGATATTTTCCTCAAGAATGGAGTTCATGTGTTTTATCAAAATTAATTTCCATATAAGATAATATAGGGTCCTGTTTCTATAACTATTTTTACATTGATTTGATTATGTTATTATGGAATTACTTTTATGAAGTCCTTTAATCCTATATGGATTATGTTATGATGGCATGATGTTTAAGAATCCCTTTTTTATTACATGGGTCATGCTATGATATATGATTTATGATTTTGTGGAACACATAATAATGGTTTCATTATGAGATGGGTGGGACATATATCTCACTCTAATGCATTTGGTAAATATTTATATCTCATGATATATACATGGCTAGAATGATAAGTTAATCCAGTTCAGTGATACAAGACTGGAACGAGGAGTGAACTCGGTTCAGAAATGTTCATTGTCCGCTATGATAGACTTGGAAATGAGTCTTGACTAATATGAAATGAATTTCTTTGATTATGTGTCTATGCCAAAAAAGTTTCATGTTCTATATTATGATTATTGGGATTACAATTCACTACTATGATTTATCCCACGTTATGATATTGTGATCTCTTTTGTGGGTTACGATTTTCAAAATGTTATGTTCTTATGAATATGATATGATTGATATTTCTTTTGTTTACCATTACTGAGCATTTGAGCTCAACCTTTTGTATGTTTTCTTTTCCCCAGGTCAGGAAAAAGGATATTAGGTAGGATATTCCAAAAGGGACTCTAGATATGATGAAATAAACAGGAGACAACCTAGAAGATTTATGAACTAGTAGTTAATGTTTTCTCAGTTTCTAATGATACTATACCTATACGGTCTTACCATGGTTTTGTTATGTGTTGTAATAAGTATGATTCAATTCTGAATTATTAACCTTTTTTGTAAAGTATGGTTCATTATAGTTGGTATCATGGGAAAGGTATAGTCATCCTTTGGAAACTAGGATTTCAAAACCTTAGTAAGATCCCTAAGGATATGTCTAAGCATAGAACACAATATTAGAGTTTTAGAAATGGCCGTGAAGAACGTATGATAATACCTAAAGTGTGAAATTTTATTCTGGATTATGTGGTTTTCCTGTTATGATTAGTGTTTCTCACACTATGCTAATTGGTTTTAGTCAATGGCTTGAACAAGAAGAAACAATGTTAATGCTAAATGTGACGGGCAATGCAATGATTGTCCACTGGAGAAACCAAACGTTATGGGATTTGGAATGAAAAATCTTGAATCCCTGCTCACACAACATTCTCAAGCTATGAATCATACAGGACTTCCAATCAAGAAAAGGAAGGAGAAATATTCTGTTGAATCCTTTATGAGGCATCATCCACCCTCATTTAGCGGGTCTACTAATCCATTAGTGGATGAACAATGAATCAACACCACTAAAAAGATATTTTTAGTTATTTAATGTTCTGAACATGATAAAGTCATCTTAGCAATATATCGTTTGGAAGGTGAAGCTGATCAATGGTGGAATCTTACCAAGAATATGAGGCAAAGAGATGAAATTGGGTCCATGGAATGGGAAGAGTTTAAGAACTTATTTTTCAATAAGTACTTCCCTCAAATTATTCTAACAAATATGGAGAAAGATTTTCTTGAACTAGAGAAAAAGGATGATGAATCTGTTGGTACCTACAATGAAAATTTTACAATACTTGCATGGTATGCTTATAGAATTATTATCCAACTTGAGAGTAAGATCTATCAATTATTTAGTGGCTTAAAACCAAGTCTTCGAAGGGTGTTAGCCATAAGGGACTTCAATATCTAGGAAGAAATTGTTCAATGTGCTCACAAGGTTGAGATTGATATTGGAGTAACACATCAGTCACACGGGTTTGATAATAAGAGGGAAATTGAATTCAAAGGGAAATATAAAGTACACACTGAAAAAAGATGAGTTTTCCCTTATTCTAAAAGTGTGGAAAGAAACATGGATGAAATTGTCTTAAAGGGAACAGTAAATGTTTCAGATGTAGAAAAGAAGGTCATCGGGAATTTGAATACCGCAATGATTGGAAAAAGATGTCTAGTGATGTGAATAAAGAAAAGGCAACACAGAAACACCTCCCACACTTCAATGTTACACGTGTAAGGAAATGGGGAATTATGTTAATAAATTCCCCAATCTAAGGGTTTCTGATGATGATCGATGTCAACAAACTCTTAAGTCCAAAAAAAGGAATGTCACATGCAATTTATATCGGTGATGTGGAGTACGATAACATAGTGGTTAAAGGTAAACTTACAGTCCACTCTAATGTAGCAAATGTTTTATTTGATTCTGGATCCACTGAATCATTTATTTATGAAGAATTTTCTAAGGGTATCACCATAATACCTCAATATTTAGATGTTGAGTTAGCTGTGACAACCACTAATGGCACAACAGTCGCATCAAAAGTTTACAATTCTTCTCTAATTGACGTTTGTGGGAAAGTGCTTCCTGAAAATCATGTGATCCTTTCTATAGTGGAATTTGATATGATTCTTGGCATGGATTGGATTTCATTATATGGATCTCATATCAATTTCCAAATAAGGGAAGTCACATTTCATATTCCAGATCAAACAACGATCAACTATCGATGCAAGGATGAATATAACCTTCCACTGGAAATTTCATCATTCTTATGAGTCTTGATTCCAATAAATGGAGATTATTTATCTAAAATGGTTGGAGAAAAACTCAACATTAAGAATACACCCATTGTACGAGAGTTTGATGATGTCTTTATAGAGGAATTTCCAGGTCTTCCACCAAATCGTGATGTTGAGTTTTCAATATAACTCATATTGGGTGTTATACCTATCCAAATAAACATTATAGAATGGACCCAATTGATTTGCAGGAATTGAAGAAGAAACTCCAAGAGAATATTGATAAAGGATTCATACGCCCTAGTGCATCACCTTGGGGAGAACCTATTCTGTTTGTTAAGAATAAAGATGGATCAACAAGACTCTGCATTGATTATCAAGAACTTAACAAGATCACTATCAAGAACAGATATCCTCTCACACAAATTGATGAATTATTTTACCAACTATGTGGAGCTCAATACTTTTCCAAGATTTATCTTAATTCAGGGTATCATCAATTAAGGGTCAAAAGGGAGGATATGCCAAAGATGACTTTCCATACAAGGTATGGAAACTATGAATTTATAGTGATTCCATTTGGTCTTACTAATTCCCCTTGTATCTTCACGAATCTAATGAATAGAGTCTTTAGAGACTATCTTGATCAGTTTGTAGTAGTCTTTATAGATGATATTATTGTCTATTCAAAGTGAAAGTAAGAACATTAATATCACTTGATAATTTTATTAAAGACCATAATAAAATAGAAGCTTTATGCCAAATTTACCAAGTGTGAATTTTGTCTTCAAAAATGTTCATTTTTGAGTCACAAAATCTCAAAATAGAGGATATTAGTGGATCCAGCAAAAACAGAGGTTATCAAAAATTGGTCAAGACCAACAACAGTAATTGAGATCTGATGATTTCTTGTTTTCGCTGGATATTACCAACGTTTTGTGAAAGATTTTTCATGATTATCTAATCCACTCAACAGGATGACTTGAAAAAGAGTGAAGTTTGTTTGGACGGAGGAGTGTGAAGATAATTTCAAGGAGTTAAAAATAAGGTCATCCAGTGCACCTATACTCACACTTTCTTGTAGTGGAGAAAGGTTTGTGATCTACAGTGATGAATCCAAGAAGGGATTGGGGTGTTTTCTCATGAAAAACAATATAGTGATAGCTTATTCCTCTCGACAGTTGAAAATGCATGAGCAAAATTACCCAACTCATGATTTGGAATTAGCTACTATAATCTTTGCATTAAATATTTAGAGGCATTATATTTATGGTGAAAGGTGTGATATTTATACTAATCATAAAATTTTTAATTATATTTTCGCACAAATGGAGCTGAATATTCACCAAAGAAGTTGGTTGGAGCTGATTAAGGATTAAGACTGCTCAATTCATTACCACCCTGGGAAAGCAAACAAGGTGGCATACACATTAAGTCGACAATACCATGCTAGATTATCCATGATGAGGAGCACAAAAGATCGAATACTTATTGATTTACAAAGGATGGATCTTGGAATTATAATGGAAGGGGAAAATTCTAATCTTTCTCAAATGAATGTTCAACCATCTATACATGTGAAGATTAAAGAGGTGCATAAAGAAGATGTAGAGTTATAAAAGGAGGTGATAAATGTACCAGAATTCCCCATTGATTGTGATAAAATAATATTGTTCAATAATCGGGCTTGTGTTCCTCCCATCCCAGAATTAAAGAAGGAAATATTGGATGAATCTCATAGTACTTCATTCTCTATTCATCCTGGAAGCACAAAGATGTATAGGGAAATGAAGGAGTACTTCTGGTGGGATGGCATGAAAAGAGATGTTGCTGAATCTGTCTCTCGATGATTGGTTTTTCAGAAAGTTAAAGATGAGAGACAGAAGTCTAAGGGGATGTTACAAATCTTACCCATACCCGAATAGAAATGGGAAAACATCACTATGGAATTTTTCACTGGACTTCCCAAAACATCCAAAGGCAATAATGATATCTAGGTTATAGTTGATCGTCTTAAAAAGTTGACACACTTCATTGCTATTTGAGAACATTTATCTCTTTATCATCTTTCTAGGATATATGTGAAGGAAGTAGTAAGATTGCATGGATTACCACTTTCCATTATATCTAATCAGGATTCGAGGTTTACCTCGAAGATTTGGTGAAGTCTACAGCATATTCTAGAAACAAAGTTGAGTTTTAGCACTACTTATCATCCTCATATAGTCGGTCAGTCTAAGAGGACAATTAAAACTCTATAAGACATGTTGAGAGCTTGCTCTATGGATTTAAAATGTGGTTGTGATCAACACCTTCCTTTGGTGGAATTTTCTTATAATAATATCTTTCATTCTGGTATTCAGATGGCTCTCTATGAAGCTCTCTATGGAAATAAATACAGAACTCCAACTTGCTGGAATGGTGATCGGGAAATAAAGCTGATAAGACCTGATATTGTTGATGAGATGGTAGAAAAGGTATGATCTATTCAGCAACACATAAGAGCATCTTAGAGCTGACAAAATAATTTATTCCAACAACTGAATAATGGACCTAGAGTTTGAAGTGTGTGATAAATCGTTGTTACGAATATCTCCTTGGAAGAGAGTAATGAGATTTGGAATGAAGGGAAAGCTGAGCCCTTGGTATATTAGTCCGTTTGAAATACTGGATCCTATTGGGAAGGTAGCTTACTGATTGGCGATTCCACTGAATCTATCACAAGTTCATGATGTGTTCCATGTATCTCTCCTAAGAAAGTATATACCCATTCCTTCACATTTACTATGATCAGAAGTTGTACCGTTGGAGCAAGGTCTATCTTATGAAGAACAACCAATAGTGATTTTGGATCATAGAAAAAAATTTATACGAAACAAGACCACTCTATTGGCTAAAGTTTTATGGAGGAACCACCAATTAGAAGAAGCTACATGGGAACATGGGGATATGATGGGGGAGAGGTATCCTGATCTGTTTGTTACGAAGTGACTAATTTCGAGGGTGAAATTCTTTTTAAGGGGGGTGGAATGTAACACCCTGATATTTTATGAGAAATATTTTGTTTTTATGTATTATTTTATACGCAACACCAAAAAATCTTTCACTACACACAACACTGTCTTGGATTGCGTTACACGCAAGAGAAACTTTCCTCGATATCTTGTATTGTACGCAATACCGAGTTTCACTAAACAATGATATGTTATCAAAATATTATATAAACTAACCGTTATGAATAGTGATAACCACTTTTTGAAATTTTAAAAAATTTAATCTTTCAAAATGGACTTCATTTTTTGATTCGGAATAATGAAATTAGCCTAGGGTGAATTTTTTGTATTTTTATGAAAACTTTCAATTTTTGATGAATACTGAAAAACACTGAGTTATTGGTTAAAACCGATTTTCTATTTAAATAATAATTTATTTTATTTAAGTTTATTTTAGGTCAAAATAGATAAATAATACCCATATAATATCAATGTAATTCATTATAATAATTTTATAATAGTTTTAGATATATAAATATTTTATTGTACGTTTTACTGTCTTTTACCTACCTCCTAGGAGAATTTAAAAATTTACAGAAAACATAATTTTACCATTTTTGTGAGTGGAATTTCAAAAATATGAGAGACATGGTTGATATAATTATGTAAAATGTGGTTCAATAATATAAAAATAATTTTTGTTGAATAGTAAATTTTTACTTTTATTTACCACGGTTAAAAGTAAATAGGGTAATTAAGGTTAAAAATGATATTATTAGTACCCTAACACATGTCCTAATTCAATTATATAAGAGTAATTCTACCGAAAACAACATTTGGAATAAAATATTACCCTTTAGGTCCACTTGGATTAGATTAGGATATTTATTATTATTTAATTCAAAGAAGAGTTAAAAGAGTTAAAATCAAAGTTTGATAAGAAAAACTTTTTTAATATAGTGTTGTACATAAGATAAATTCTACTATAAATATTAATTAGAAAGATACAATAATTTCCTACATAATTGTATTTTATCTATAATTTTTAGACAATGAATAATTTTATTTATTTATGACACAATGATGATGCAGTGATTACTTTATTAATGAAATATGAACATAATTGATATTATAAATACCCAAATTAATGTAATTTGAGACTTTTTATGAATTTCACTAATTTTATAAGTTAATATAACATATTTGGTTTGGTTATATGAATTTTTTTCGAAGTAATAATGCTGTTATGAATTTATAAAAAACAAAATAACAAATAGTGTCAAGATTGACATAAAAGAGATTGTAAAACAAATATTCAATTATTAATTGATATTCGGTTCCAAATAAATCTACAATTCAGCCAAAAGGATTATATAATAATATATATGAAATTAATGAAACAATTGGTGCCTGATTCACAGTTTGTAGTATGTTTATTAACCATAATGTGTAAGAATACAGGAAGACACTGTAAAAGTTAAATTATTTAACTTCTAGTTAACTGTAAATGATAAGGTTAAAATGGTAACCTAAACTTGTCTTGAACCTATTGGATGAGATTATTTAAACTAATACACACTCTAGAAATGATATATTTTACTTTGGATCCATTATAAACCGAATATGAATTTATTATAAAATAATATTTTATGTTTTTCCTAAAGTGACCCCCATCCCTATTATAAAAGGGCACCTCCTCCCTCTCCTTTTCACACAATTTTGAGCCTTAAAGCTTGGTCAAACCTGGCCCATTTATCTTCTCAACATCTCTAGTTATATCACAGAGGTTCTGGTCATCTCAAAAGACCAACTCTAGTGCCCTATGAGGTTGTTTAAAAGAGACACATCAAGGAAGAGGTAATATCTTCTACCAATTCTTTCAAATTTCGTTCTTCTTATAATTCCTCTTCTTTATTCTTTTCATTATAAAGTAATAAAATCAGTATCACTCCTATAATGATATCTTATTATAAAAATTAAACAACCATATTTCACCTTCTATCCATCTTATGGGAATACTAAATCACCACGCATGTGTACGTACGAAATACCGTCTCTACGCTGTGGTGTAATCTGTTTTCCACCACCACATTACTTGGTTGTGTATAATGGTGTAAAAAATAACTATATATGATTATTATAAAATGATACTGATTCTGAAATATTATATCATCAACTTTAGTTCCATTCATATAATTATGGGAATGATATCATCGCTCGTGCACACGTACGTCCTACCGTCTCCACGATGTGATGCAACTCGTTCTACATGATCTTCATTGAATAATGATTATATAAATGAATTTAATGAATAAATATTATATATATTACACTAATACTATAATTTAAATGAGTTATCTATAACCTAAAAAGAGGAATAAGAATCTATTCGAAAAAACACGCCTAAGAACATAAAGCAATGAACACCCAAATAAGAAGCAGTAATGAAATATTACTAATAAGAATATTATAATATGACCATTTATGATATCATAACAATGAATATGATTCTATAATAAGTCAATGACATTATTTATATCATTATACACGAGGTTTGGATACGTACAAGGAATATCGGACTTAAGGTAAGGGAAAATCTCACAATCTCAATATTTATCTGAGATTTTTTATACTTCGGTATTTATTGGGGCATATTTATCATACACATCCATCTATACTTAATATATAATATAGTTTCTATTCCCCTATAATTTTTTAAATCCAATTTTACCTATTGGTGAGTTTTTAGTAAAAGATATGAAAGGAATCTTTTTTGTTCTGAGTATGAGATACTTTTTGACTTTTCTGGCCAAAGTACGAGAAGAAAGTTTGTTTTTCTTATACGGCATGAATGGATTTTTATCATTTAATAGAACATTATTTCCATGATGCTTACTTTAGATGTTTTAAAGTTTATTTTTAATTAATTAACTTCTTTATGTTTAAAATTGTATGACATGTTAAGAAAGGAAACATGTTTTTGAAGTAGAAAGGATATTTTCCTCAAAAATGGAGTATAAGTGTTTTATCAAAAATAATTTCCATCTAAGATAATATAGGGTTCTATTTCTATCCCAATTTTTACATTTATTTTATTGTGTTATGATGAAATTATTTTAATGATGTCCTTTTATCTTATATGGATTATGTTATGATGGCATAATGTTTAAGAATCCCATTTTTATTTCATGGGTTATGCTATGATATATGATTTATGATTTCGTGTCACACATAAGAATTATTTCATTATGATATGGGTCAGACCTATATCTCCCTCTAATTTATTGGGTAATGATTTATATCTCATGATATAGACATGGCTGGAATGACAAGTTAATCTGATTTAGTGATACAGGACTGGAACGATGAGTGAACTCGGTTCAGAAATGGACTTTGCCTTATATGATAGTCTTGGAAATGAGACTTGACTAATATGAAATGATTTTATATGATTATATGTGTATTCCACAAATTTCATGTTTTATGTTATGATTATTGGTATTACATTTCCCTAATATGATTTATCCCACATTATGATATTATGATCTCTTTTGCAGGTTAATATTTTCAAAATATTATGTTCTTGTGAATATGGTATTATTGATATTTCCTTTTTTACCCTTACTGATCATTTGAGCACACCCTTTTGTATGTTTTCTTTTCCCGAAGTCAAGAAGAAGGGTATTAAGTAGGATTTTTCAAAAGGGACTCTAGATATGATGAAATAAATAGGAGACAACATAGATGATTTATGAACCAGTTGTTTATGTTTTCCCAGTTTCTAACGACACTATACCTATATGGTCCTATCATGGTTTTGTTATGTGTTGTAATAAGAATGATTTAATTTTGAAGAATTAACCATGTTTATGAAGTATGCGTCGTTATAGATTTAATTTCTTGATAAAACACTTATTATATACTTACCAAAATTTAAGGATGTATTCTTTTACACAGTCTTATCCGGAAAGCTTTATCTAGAGTTTTATCATCATAATCCCAAAAAAGTAAACATTTAATTTAATACCATCTACAGAAAACATTAGCATTATTTGAAATTATGTCATGATCTGTAAAATAATACTGCAACTATTAAAACCTTTAATATTGATATGACTAATGTCTTCAAGCATTAAATACATTACATATTAATTTAACAAATTAAAACATCATCTTAATTGAAATCATTGTTAGCATGATCACACCTAAAATTCTGTGGGATAACCTGGGGACATGCATAAGAAAGGGCTGAGATATAAGACCTAGTAAGGGAATAAAAATTTATTCACATAAAAAAATAATACATGTTAGTCCATAGGAATAAAAATTGGGAAACGAATATAAATATTATGACATGATGTAGTATGATGATCATAATATTGGAAATATGGAAAAAACATAAAACATTCCATCATAAACATAGGTGGAGGATTACTACAAAGAAATACTTATAGAAAAAAATCCATTAATAAATAAATTTAAGTCCATATAACAACATAAAATCTCATGACACTAATCATTAACCATTTAATTAGAGTGTTATATTATTCTAGGAGGACTTATGACTTTCATTTCCTTATCATGCCTATTTGTGTCACAAAGATAATATTACATGGATTAATTCGTCATCATAATTTATTTTATGATTAATAAATACATGATATATATATGTAAGAAAAATTTGAATGAATTATATGTGTATAAAGTTGAACACAATTTATAGGAAATGGGTATGGAATTCCCTACACAATTTTTTTAGAATGGAAAACCATAGTGAACATTCATTATCATAACGACATCACTTAATATCCATAAAAAACGATGATGGGAAAGAAAGGGGTAGATCATCATTTAAAAATAAATTGGGTAGTTAAATATATATGTAATTACATTTCCCAACAAAAGGAATTTAAAATATAAGACAAAAGAGAATAATGAAACATGAAATAATGAAGATATGGTTATGACCCCTTACTAAATTCAGGCATGGAAATGAGTGCACAAAATTGTTTATTTTAGGTATTAATGAGATTTATAGGGTTATATAATTAAATATAAATTAATTTTAATGTATGGGGCATATGGATAATCATATCCCAACATGAAAAAATTTAAATTTTTAGAGATAACATAAAATAGGTTCTGGAATTGAAATGAGAAGAGATAAATCCATTACTTTACTACAGGAATCCAAATTCTAAGGAGGAGGTTATTGAGAGAAAGGGGAACCTTCGGAGGACTCTAGAGAGGATAAGGAAGAGTAACTATGTGATAAATGCATTTTAGTGAAGATAAATAGAATCATGGTTGGGTTTTTATAGTAAATGAGTTGTGATTTATTTATTATTTCAAACATACCTTTTGGACCCTATATAATAATACAACCAAAACTAAAAACATTCCCATGGTTTCTGAACATGTTTTCACCAAATGGGATTGGTTTTTATTATTTTATAAGGCTGAGGTAGGAAAATAATAATATAATGACCATTATTAAGAAGAGGTGTGTCACACTCTTAAAGAAATGATTTTAAAAATGTAAAATTTATCAATGGTTTTAAAGGATTCATAATGGCTTTATATGATTAATAAAATAAATATAAAATCACAATATTTTAAATGGAATCATATATTTGGTCTTGAATACAAATTATAGTACTTATTACTACACTTTTTCATCATTAGAATGTCATAATACATATTTATATTTACTCCAAATTAATTTTAACCTGAAAATTCTATTATCTCATAGAATTAATAAAAGATCACTGTTAGATAATTTTTACATTATTATTAATAAAATAATATTGATATTATATAAATAATTTTTAAATATAATAATTATCAATTTTAAAATAAATTGATATTTATTAAAAAATAATGGGTTTTTAAAAATAATATTTTTTGAACTCTTATAAAATTACATCTTACTTCGATAAAATTATATGATAATTTATATTTAATAAATATTATTTTAAAAAATATTTATTGAAATAGTATTTATTTGAAACATCCATTAATTCATCGAAATATGTTCCTTAATATAATTTTAATAATAACAAAAAATATGATTCTTTTTGTAAAAAATAAAATTTAATTTATAAAGTAACAACAATAGGATGAAAATTTATACATTTTTATATAAAGTAATAATTTACATACTCATATTTATAGTGAGTTGATATATATCACTTTAATACACCACTAAAATATCTATGATTAAGGTTTACGATGGTGAGACATTCATGGGGTGGTTTGGTGTCTGTGGTTTCAAATGTGATGTTGCAGAGCTTGAACTTCTCCCATTATCAGTTTGTCTCATGATTATATTGTTAGGTATTGGCTTGGGTTTCATCAAGGGAAGAGCCTAGTGATGCTATCTACGTTGTGAACTCTAGTAAATTGGATTCATAGGGTACATTCCTACAGGTTGAGGCCATCACTTTCATTGTTTATGTCAATCATATTTTTTAAAACACAATATTTATACTAATCATGTGATCATTATTAAATGACTATAATATTATTGGTAGAGATGCATAATGGTAATTTAAATAAGATATGATAAAATAATACTGAATAATTTAATGTTTTTTATATCCACATTTTATAATAATACATTTAATTAAATTTCAAGTAGAAGTTAATTTATAATTGTTCTAGTCTTTACAATGTGACATTAAAAAAAATTATTTCTTAAATTGTTCCAATATACTTTAATAATATATAAATTGTATTCTTATATTTTACCTACTACATAAACCATATTAGATATGTTTCTATAGAGCTTAGTTCACAAATATTAGTCAATATTTGGAGAGTAATGTTTAACACAATCTTAACTAGATATTTGACTAATTAATATTTCCCATGTGTATTCATCATACTTTTTACATGGGAAACTATGTCAACCCCCCTATCGAATCATAAAAACCTAGAATACTTTTTTGGTAAACTATTATTCTACATTTATTATCCTCACATCAATACTTTAATTTAAATCTAAAATATTAATTTCTTATTATAATATTCTGGTGTAAAAAACCATGTATGGTTTCATCATATTGTCACTTAAGAAAGGAGGTCTTGACTTCTGATTCCCACTATTACAAAAATATTAAGTTTCTCTCACTAATGAAATTTTAATTGATTTACTTTTGATAACATGGTATAATAAATCAAGAATTAACAGTACCATGGTTTTAACACAAATTTACATTTCATATTATAAACATGACAATAGATTTATATCTATTAGAGAAATCACAAAAAAAATTATTACATCTCGTAAACATTATTGAATTCATACTCTCATTAATTTTAACTTATTTCCATTTATTTCTTCATCATATGATAAAAATTTTATTATTATTGTTAAAAAACATATCACCTTTACTTGGAGTTTATAATTCTATTTCTCTTAGATTTATACTCTTATTTTAAAATATGTATCTCAATAACAATCCTTTCCCATGATATCTTGTGGAACATGTTTTGATGACAATGATTTGTCCATCTAAATCATTGAATATGTCCATTCCAATCATTATCTCTCCCTCAAAAAATAGACGTGAAACCATTTATAGAAATATAATTGTTCAATTGACTATAATTTATCTATCTTAGTGATTCATGTAATATGTAAAATAACATTTAGGATAGTTACAATATATGCACTCTGTGTTATTCTAGATCTATATTTTTATTGAATTTTATTTATTTAACTCTTTTAATAGAAGCACATGATTAATAAAAGAAAATATTTAATTCATATCAGAAATCATGATATCCATTTTTCTTTAATGATTTCATATGATTAGGGGTAAACACTACTTTTTAGGAAGCATGAATTGAATATAAAATAAATTATTTTGCATGACTTATAAAACTCATCTTTACTCCTATATATACATTCAAAATAATTGTGATGTGTATAAAGAAACGTTATTTAATGAATTAATGAACAATATCTTTTAATCAAAAATTTATTCTTGTAAGACTCCTCATCTATCCTCCTATTACAAAAATCATGGTTCTCATGTGTAAATGGAAATATGATATTCGGAATAAATGTACTTTACATTTTTAATGGTTAAAAAATACATGAACAAGATATAATCAGACTTCTTAGAAGATGAAATATTTTTTCAATGTATATTGATACATTCCCTTTTACATCCCATGAAGATATTAATGTGATCTTATTAATTATGTGAATTTACCACTAGATTATTCTTAAAATACATTACAATATCCATCATAGGTAATTTAGGAATATTTATGTTAATTATTTGTTTCTAATGTTTTTCTTATCACTAAATTTAGAATTAGGTGTTCAAATAATTCAAAAGGCCCTTTTATTCAAGTAATATAAATACCATAGCTATTATACAGATGAAAAAATATTATATTTCTTCTTAACAAATATTTATCTTACCACAAATGTCTTTGAGTTTTACATTTTATATTCATAATTTATTACCAATGATGATTTAATTATTAGAAAACAATATTTATGTGTAAAAAGAAATTTATAAATTGTCAAATAGAATCAAACAGATGATTATAGTTTTATAATAACCATTCACTAAGAAATATTAAAACAATTTCTACTAATCTCTATTGATGTAGTCATTATCCATTCTCTACTACTGGGAGAATTCACTACGACTTCCAGTAATGTTTTTTTGACTTACTTTGATCATATTATTAAATAATAATACATAACTGACATATTTTATCTAATAATATAGAGGTATAATTGAAATATTATACTTAATTTTGAATATAAATATGATAATAGATTATGGTTATATCTTTATTTCATTTTATCATTTCTTCTAGTGACCGATGTTTCCGCATTCCTTGAAAATAACCTATTTATCAATGATTTTTATGTTTGTCAATGGTTTCATAGAAAGTGGTTTTGAAGTTTCCCTTGGTGGTGTATTTGTTTGGAATTTTTGTCCTTGTCTTTATTATTGGTCACCCTATGAATTAAATATTTAAATTTATTTATATTCTCATCATATTTTTGACCTATAAAAAAAGGCATCAAAGTGGTTTATATAAAAAATCATTTTATAACTATTAAGAAATTAGATAAATAGGGTGGTATTGATGAAAAAATTGAGATGAACTGAAATTTCATGATTCGACATAAATCCATATTCTTATTATCAATATATTTAATATATCATCCACAGTATTTTAGGACTAGCATGAATTTTATCTTTCAATATATACGTGATCAGTGTGATCATAATCACATTGATCACTCACTTCACTTTCTTTGTGAAACCATTTCTCAGAAAAGACAGCATGATATAACTATCCATTCCTTATATTTCTTTTGAAACACTATAGACATTGATGACCACATTATGATATGAACATAGAATGATTCATTTATGATTATCCCATATGCATCCTCCTCATTATGGAATTATTCCCTACATAGATAATTAGGTAGTAAAGACTCAAAAAAATAATATTCGATCATATTATTGTATTATGAACAAGTTCCCATACCACTCCACAAAAAATATATTTAATGGGACATGGTCTTTATAAAGTATTAATTATAGTGTATTTGTGGTGTTACATTCTATTTTCTACAAAATCCAATTTAATAAGGATACTAATTTTATCTTTATTATCTATTATTATATATGTTAATGAATTTTTATCTTTAAGTTCCACCAACTATTTTATCAAATTATAGTATCCATCAATTAATAGATTTGAACTAACCAGTTGCATGAGTGTTGAAATGGAATGGATCCTTAAATCATCTCCTGATAGTCCAATATTTGGATACATGACTACTTAGAGAGTAATAATGAAAGATTTTGGTTAAACAACCACATTAACTCATAACACATTTATATGTTTAGTAGAGTCCCATATCCAGTAATGAATAATTTTTTCTATTTTAAAACATTACCCCAAAATATTTAAAAAAACCTATTCCAATTTCTTTATATCCAATATTAGCCATGTTGACCCACTTATCTTACATGAAATCCTCATTAGTTGGAGTCTTCCTCAACTAATTATAATGAGAACCTTGTACACCTAGTTTTGTATAAATTTTAGTGATTGATTTTTCAAATGTATTATATATTAATTGAATGATTTCAATTTCATGGTAAATGATTTACTTTGAAAATTAATATTCTTTTCAATGTGATTGAACATAAAAATTCACCAAAATTAAATAGTTAATATTCACTACACATTTTTTTATCCATGCATGTGTGTTCATTATTTTTTGTGATCACATGTATAAACACATACAAAAAAACATATAAATATTAATATTAAAATAAACAAATGAAGTGATCATGATCTTATTTTAATCTTTATCCATTGAGTGAATAATATATCAAACTGTAACCTAGTGTTAACTCATTGAGTCACATTGTATTAGAATCAATTTGAAACCCTCACCATATCTAACTCCTTGATGTTTTCCCATGCCTAACCTTGTCTCAGGGAAAATGAATCACTTTTTATTCTCACAATATTACAATAATAATTTCATTCATGTGAGTGAATCTTGAATATATGATATATAGAATAATTTTTATTTATATTGGTTCAAATTCCATTATATAAATTATGATGGAAATTGAGTTGTGCAGATCAACATTATTGATTTATTATTATAGATAAATACAATGTATAAATAAAATAAATAACCAAAAATGGATAAGCACTGGTCAGTCTGTGAATAATTATATTTCAACAAACATTAAACATGGATAAATAGATTAAATTAGAAATGAATTCAAGTTGAGGGTATTTTTTATGAATTTAAAGTGATAAATTAAGTTTAATTCAAAAAACAAATATTTCATTGTTCAAAAAATTATTTCACTAAATTATATATAATTTTTGAATATTTTTTAAAATTTTCAATATATATTCGGGCTCATAGTTATTTATAAAAATCCAAGGAGAGGTTATAGATAATGGGTGGAAACTTGAAAGGGTTGTGTGGCATGGAGATCACCTAGCCCAGATTGTCTAGGGTTTTTCCATCCTGAGAGGGGGTCAATTAAGTTCTAACATTCAGAAAGGGAGAAGAAACCCCTCATGGGGTAAAAATCATAAAAAAATTTCTTTTTCAATAGGTAGTGCATTTGGTAATTACTTTTCTCCCATACAAAATTGGTGTGATGGAATGGTGAGTTCTATTTAGGAAATGGGGTAGTTGTGCGACCCCTAAAGGTCTTCAAACCCTATTTTTTTATAAACCCAATTATATCATCTTGGTATTTTTTTTAAAAACATATAGGTAGATTAATTTTTCTCTCATTTTAGTTCCTCATAATATAACATAAAATTATCTATATGTATATATATATATATATTAAAATGTATTTTTAATTACATCTATATTGAGATGGAATTACTTGATACTATAGCTCATCCGGATATATCCCACATGGGTAGGGTTCTATCCATCAAATCCATGATGATTTCAGTAGTTATCAGTGAATTAATCCAACAAAGGTAAAATAAGATAAATAGATATATTTATTCTTCATTTCAACACCAAATAATTATAATTTTGATATCCAACTGAATATAACATGGTCTTATAACCTATAATTATTGCACTATTTTTTATGGTGTGATAGTGAAGAACCCCCCGCCCTCTCGAATAAAAAAATTAATTTTTAATTTGGATTAATTAAATATGTGGTCAGTCAGTTTCTAATTGAAGGAAATCGATAATTTGTGGAAGCCTTCCAATTGGTATTTTAAAAATTATGGGATTGAATTTTGGTCAAAAAATTTAATCCTATATACCCATTCATTAATTCAACGATGGATCACTTGAAACATAATTAAATGATTAAAAAGAAAATTGAAAAACTTAATTAAAATCTTATAATTGAGTGTATATGATATCTTGGTGCTATTACATAGAATCAAATTCTCATCGATGCCATCATGTTTGCGAGATATCAAAATTTTAATTCTAAAACACAAATGAAATTATTATTGACAGTTAATTGGATTTATCTCTCCTAGACACGAGAGAGATATTTGTATGAGATATAATTATGGAAATCACATCTAATGTTAATTTTGGGTCTCAAAATAAAGAAATACTTGTGTAATAAAATCCATAAATTATATTTTTGTCATTATTGATGTAATTCCTTCAAATGTTCTAATCAAGACATAAAATTACACGTAGAAACTACCGGAAATGTCATCAATATTTTATCACATAATTATAAAATATAAAATGTGTTTCATAATAACATAAATTTCATTAACATGACTCTGTTCCCCAATAAATATTAAATGACCCTTTAATATTAAATATTAAAGATTAAATATTCATTAATTTTTTTAATTCAATTCAATTAATAACATGTAGATATAATTAGTAAATAAAATATGTAGTTATTATTCTAAATCCAAATAATAGTGTATTTATTTATATCCTTTATGATCATATATACCCATATATCATCCATCCTCGGCCACATGTACCATAATGTCCTAAAACCCAATTCACTAGAATTTGGAAAGATTCTATATATGATATGTTTGTGTCCCTATAATACCATTTATCAATATTAGTGATTGATACTCATAGAAAATAAGAAGAGTCTAGAAACCTATCATGTAGCGTAATGTGACAATGTTTAGTTATATAAATGATAACCTCATATGAACATGTTCCATGTAATAAAATTTATTTGTTTCATTATATCTCATAATCAAGAATGTAAAGTTCATTTAATATAAATTTTTAATTTATTTAGTCATGGCTATATAGGACATAAATTCATTTGATAAACATGGCCATGTATTTAATTAAGGTTCTACCCTCCCGGTAAACGTGGCTGGAGATATATCATAATTTCATAAGAAATAAAATATTACTTTTACATTCACAAAATGATATACCTTCAATGTAACACCCAATTAATGATACATTTTAACAACTTAAATGTCATAGATAATATCTTGAATCATGGTATGCGATAAAATAGTACACATTAACCAAGATGTCAATTCACGAGACCAACACACATGATCGATAAATAGAAAATACAAAATTCACCTAAAAACATGTGTTTTTCTATTAGTGGGCCAATCCTCATGATATGATTTACTATCTTTAAATAGTTTCACTCATCAGAAGAATAAGTCCAAAAGTTTATGAGGCCCTAATAGTAGATATTCAGACATCATATATTTCTATTCAGCCTGATGTATCTAGACTATATAGAATATTTTTAAGATTATTATTTTAATATCTTTATGATATCATTATTTTTTTCAAACTACAATAACTTATTGATATGAAGAATTATATATGGAAATTTGATGCATGCATTTCGTAAGGCATGGAAAAGAAAATAGGTTTTCTTAGTACATCACAGAGGAAGGCCAGGTTCATCTCACTCAAGGATCATTTCTATTAGATCAATCACTAATTCTAGTTTGCATCGTCAATTTTTTTGGGTTTTTATATTGTTAATGAAAAATGTTTTTGGTTTTTAAAAAATGTGAATTAAAATAATGCACTGAAGAATTGAAATTTCAATGAATATATAGAGGGAATAAAAATTAGAGCGAATGGTCTTGGTCCAAGGGTAGATGACACAATTTCATTCATTATTTATTTGTTTTATAAATTAAATTTTATAATCTATTTGATGAAACCTCATTAAAAAGTTACATTACTTTGGTATATTGAGTGTATGATTTTATCATGCCTTCAGTTCCTCAATCCCCACCTCATCAATTATTCAAATTGGATTACACCTAAACTGATAATTGTATTCCTAAAATACATGGCTCCATTTCATTCCATTTCATCCCTTAAGGAAATCCAAGGTCCACTATATGAAGGGTTTTCCTGAGAGAATGTCGGGAAAATGAATGAATAAAAGAAATGGAATGGAGTTGGAAATAGTGTTGTGGTAGAAAACCATCACACCTAATGAACTAGTTACCTTTAATTTTAAAGTGAAATGTGATCACAATATAATGATGGAAGAGAGAGAGAATGAGATTATGGCTAGAAGATAAAACATAAAGGAAGAGGAAATGGAATCACTTTAATAAAAAAACATTCTTAATGTGTTATATGGAAAAATAAAGATGAAATAAAAAGAAAAAAAAATAAAAAATATTAAATCATGTATTCCATCTGAAATTCCCTCTTTGATTTATTGTATGGTAAGGAATTATTTTGAAAGGATTTGATTGACTTATTTTATAAGAGAGAAGTTTTCGTTGAACATTTCATTGTGTTATTCCCATTAAATGGCTGATTTGGGTAATGGTTAATACATAAATGTTTTTCAAAAATGTCTTTCTCATCTCTCCTCAAAATATCATCCTATTTGACCATTGTATATAGATTTATATCAGTTTTAACATGGGAATTTATTCTACCCAGCAAGACTCTCCTGATAAAAATTCCTCAGTTTTGCATGCATTAAGGGCCTTGAAAACTGCTGATTCATGAGTGGAATCCTTCATGAAAATTATTAAAAATGTATTTCATGTATACCCTCAAAATGTTAGAGTAATTTGGTAGTGAATTCATGACGTATGTTTAAAACCTTAAAAATTTCCATATTTGTTAATAGTTTTCAAATCTCAACATGTGAGCTAGTTTTCAACTTCCATAAAGTGGATTTTGATTTGAATCTAGAATAATTAAATTAATACCAAGTTTTATAGAATCCTAAAAATATTTATTTTAGTGATTGAGATTTGTATATAATTTTTTTTGGCATAAATAACAAAATAATTTAAAATAATTAGTTTCCAAAACATTTCATTTTTCTGATTAAGATCAAAATACCTCTAAGAACATAAAATATGATAGTTTCATTTAATATAAAACTTTTGTGGGAATAAAAAAATATAAAATATAAGAAAATTTATTGGAGATCTTAGTTCCATGATTTACACCACACTTCAACCATGGTTTTCCTCAATCATACAATCTTAACATTGAAAATCAAAGGGAACCAATGTTACCAATTTTCAAATTCTATAGAATTAAAATTAAAAAATAATCAATATCAAATAAAATTATAAAATATTACATACAATATCAATTCAATATCCCATTTCCCAAGAAAAATTTATATAGTTTATTTTTCATTTCCATATTTGAAAAAATGATGTAACTTATTCTTTAAATCATTCATGCTCGTTAAATTATTATTATTAAACATGAGAAATCCTGATCTACCTCCCAATGAATTCTTTTCTCCCATAAATCATTATAAAATTGAAGTACTGTTTTTATCATATCAAGAGAAAATTCTCTTTATCCACAGGCTTCTAAATAAAATACTTTCTCAACATTTTAAAGAAAAATGTAAAATAAAATCATGAGGTATTTTATTAAATGTTAAAATAACATTGAGGATTATGGTTTGTAGGAATTTATGTATGAAATATAAGGCTTAAGGAGGGGGTCTATAACTTAAGTGCAATGAATGATATCAAAAATAAATGTGTAAATAAACTATCACCTTTAAGGTAGTAGCACCCACATCCATAAAACTCCAATTAAAGGTTCATATCAAATAATTCATAATGAATAATTTATTCAACCTGTTTAATATTTTTTAAATTTATATATTTTTTTCTTCTTTTAATGATTTTATTAATTTTTTTATTTTTAGGATATTTTTCATTGAATAAACCTCACATTCACCACCTAAGAACATATGATAAAAATTATAGGTCAAGTGACTATTATTTTTTATTATTGTAACTCACAAGCCAATATTTTTTTTCATTTTTTAAAAAAGGGAAAACATTCATGTATATCCTATGAATAAAAATCCTTTAATTAATTCCATAATATAACCCCAAAACGTTTTTACTGCCAATTGATTTCATCCATTCTAATATGACTCTATCCACCCCCAAACATCAACATTAAAATATCATGAAAATAATAAAAGGACGATGCAAATGGATAAAATGGCATAAAACATGGCTCAATCCAATAAAGTTTCTTCATTGTCTCTATTTGATAAATATGTATTGACGTAAAGGTCACCTTTTATGGGTAATTGGTTTCTCAATGTATGCCTCAATAATTTTAAATTTATTTAGCATATTCATAAAATTGACAAGTTCAAATGAATGTTTTGTTCAGTGACATGTCCCAAGATCACCCAAGATAACATTATATACATTAAATAGGAAGTAAATGGTCTATAAATCCTATCTATAATGAGAATTAACACATCAGACCTCTCGTCAAGGCATAAAAATAAAAAAACATAAATTCACATGAATTTCATAAATTCAATGCATGGGAAATTTTAGGGAAATTTCATTTTTATGAATCAATAAATTTTATAAATCATGTGTCCTCATTTTAGTGTACTTTCGTCACTTTAATCATCCAATTATCCATTTTATGCATTCAATCTCATAAACATTGTAATGTAAAACATGTCATAATATGATTCCAAAAAATTTCATGTCTCTTAGATATTTAAAAAAATTATTCCATCATAGACATACATTTTCTCGTTAAAATCTCCAAACATATTCTTAATAAACAATTTATGGAGTTAAAAAGATAGACACTAAAAGTGGACACCCTTTCCAAATGAATATTAGTTCTCTTCCTCTAATGTATGGTATCTTCCTTGTTATATTAAGAACCTACAATATAAAAATAATTTATTAAACATAATGATCATTTTATTTATACTCAAAAATATACGAGCGAGTGGTCTTCATGCTAGACTAATCCTAAAAATAAAATTGAAATATGAATTATTTTAAATCATTTAATTATTATACTTTCTATGATACCTTAATTTGGACCTAACATTTTATTGGCTCGATAGGGTAGTACCAGCTTTTATCCATAGTATGATGGTGGTTTGGGATTCATTGACTTGAAACAACACGTGTGGATTTTCCCAACATCCACTTATTTATTCTCATCCAAGAGAATCCCATGTTTAGAATACACTAGACCTTACCCATTCATAATGTCCCAAAACATTCTTGAAGGGGTATGATAAATTATTGATCCTCACCCTCCTTCATTTCTACTTGAGTAATGTATTCTTATTATCCAGTGGTTTCTCAACATATTCTTCATGAACATAATTTTCAAATGGACATTCCAAATTTAAATTTGAGGATTTAATTTCAAAACATTCACCATTAATATAGGTAGATTTTGTCTCTTGTTCATCCATAAAATCCTTTGGGATATCTTATTGTCCTCCTTTTAAGAAATGTTTAATGTATTAAGGGAGATCCATGTTTTCCTCAACACATGAATTTTATTGTTTCCTCTTCATACTATAAGTTATAATAATAGTAATCCAATTATGAAAACTCAAAATTTTTGGGAGTAATTATAAAATTATTTTCAATATAATTAAATGAGTTTTAGTTCTAGAATGTATCATCTCCCTGAGTTGGTAAGGCTTGAATATATTTTTCAATTGAATCTTCCTCCTAGAGTTGAATATCACTGGATGGAGGTAGGTTGTTAGGCACCGCCAATCATTCTTCAAATTTCACCAAAATGGGTAGATTCATATTCTATATATAGGGATATATAAATTGTTGTGGATAATCATATTTTCAATGTTTCAGGATATCAATTAGTTCCTAAATTTTTTTCAATAATTCATGTAGTTTATTTTTATCTCCCACATGTGGCTCATCAAGAATGTCATTTTCATCTATATCTCATAGAAATTGTCAACCAATGACAAATAAATCTTCATGTACATCCACCATTACCTCCTTAGGATCTTAAATTACAATTATGAGTGGTGAAATTTCATCCACAACTACCTCGTGTTATTTCTCTAGTGTAGTGTTATTGTTCTCTATTAACTCACAAACATATTCAAATTCTATTTCCATTTTCATCCCAAGTCTTCAATATTATCACTCACCATTTCCACCTGATCATTTAGATCACTCTAATCATCTTATGGTTCTTGATATTTCACTGGTAAGTAATAATCCCATTCATAATAATTTTTATTTGAATACGTTATGAAAAAAGGCATTATATTGGTTTTTTAAATGAAGGAATAAAATTAAAATTATTTAAATAAATATTTATTTAGATAAAATGTTCTACATAACTATTTATCTCCCTATAAATAGTGCCAGTTTTGATTCATTCTTGTCATAGGGAATGATAGAAGAAATTTTGTTTCCAAATAAAACATAGAGGCTGGCCAAGGTTGTATCACATGGGTGAATTTTAGTTAGTTCAATCAATACTTCTAGTTCTCATAGAATATTGATTATACATTATTTTTGAATTTTTGTTGGTTGTTTTAAAATTTGACATAACATAATGAAATTAAAAAATGAATCAAAACGATTATAAAGACAGAATGTAGATTTTGATGAAAGGGTGTGATCCATGATTTGATTACATGGGTTTATTGATTATTTATTTATTTATTAAATTCTATAAGATATATTATTTGATGAAACCTAATTAATTAATTAATTAATTTTGAATTATTAGGATTGTTATTTTAGCGGGCTTCTAGATGGCCAAACCACACATCATACAATTATCAAATTGGATAAAACCTCAACTAATAATTATATTCCTAAAATACATGGATCAAATATATTCTATTCCACCCCTCAAGTAAACCCCAACTCCAATGTATTAAGGGTTTTCTTGAGATAAGGGAGGGAGAAATCAGAAAAAGAAAAGAAAATGAAGGGATATAGAAATAGTGTTGTGGTGTAATACAACTGCACTCTTGAAATACTCCCACATCCACCAAAAACAAATTTAAATAATTTTTAATGTAATAGTAATAAGAATGAATTCCATGAAACCTCCCATTGGTACATGCCTTGGGTTAGTCACTTTCCATTTCAAATATAAAATATATCACTTCAGAATGATGAAAGTGAGAGAAAATGATATTAGGGTTGGAAGTGAAAAATGTATGGAAGAAGAAAGGGAAACATTATAACAAAAAACCTGATTAATGAATTAAATGGGAAAAAAATAAAATAAAAAAGAAAAGAATTAAGTGGTCCAAAATCATGGATGTCGTCCGAGCTTCCCTCTTTGATCGATTGGATAGTATGTGATGATTTAAAATTGAGGTTTTTCATCCTCTTATAGTTTATAATTTTCCTTTGAATGTATATGCATGTTATCCCCCTTACATTTCTGATTTGGGAAATTTTGTGTTCAAATAAGTTCTCCAAAATTTCTTTCTTGTTTCTCATCAATATTTCAGCATGATTGAACATTTATAGATTGAATACAGTTTGTTTCATTATGATAATTTATTCTTCCCATGTAGAATTTCTGTAAAATAAATCTCTAGTTTCAGATTACTTAATGTTATTGGAAAAGGAAGATTCACATGTTTCAAAATTAAAGAAGGTTTTTCCATAATGCTTATCTCTTATAACCTAAATATTACAGAGTATTGGGGTCTTCCAATCATGATATATTTTCTAAAAATAAAAAACTAGTTGACCTGCTTTCACTTTTCAATACCCAACTTATGAGCGAGTTTTTTCCTTCCACATAGTGGAATTAGCATTAGGACAAGAAGAATAAAATGAAGATCATGAAATATAAAACAATAAATATTAATAATTTCATGATTAGATAAGTATTTATAATATCATAACCTAAATACATAAAAAATTATAAATAGGTAAAATCCAATACATGTCATTTTTTCAATTTAAATAAAAATACCACTAAAATCATAATATGTGATAGTTTCACTTAAAGTAACACTTTTATAGGATTACAAACATTGAAATTAAATGTATATATATATTGAAAATTTTAGTTCTATCAATTCACCAAACATAAACCATTCATTTCCTCAAGTATAAAATATTAACATTGAAAATCAAAGGGCATTAATGTTACCGACATTCAAATTACAAGGAAATAAAATAAAACAATCATCAATTTCAAAATAAAATTATATAATGTTTCATAAATATCAATTTAATTTACATTTCTTAAAAATAAACATTCAATTTATGTAATTTAGTATTTCCCTTTGCAAAAATTATGAAACATGTTCTTTCAATCATTAAATCCCTTAATTTATTATTATTAAACATTACAAATTTTTATATACCTCACAATAGATTAGTTTATTTCTTAATTCATGAATAAAAAAGTATAATTATTATCATGTCCGATGAAAATACATTTAATCCATAGGTTTGTAAATGAACTACTTCCTTAACCTTGTAATGTCAAAAGTCACCTAAAATCGTTATAGATTTTTAATGGTTCAAATGAAAGTAATGGACAGGGTTAGTTGGAATTTATGATTGAAAATTAATGCTCAATGAGGGGGATAATCTCTTAAGTATAATTCATGATATAAAAAATAAATGTTTAATGACCATTTTCCCTTCAAAGTTTCAACTCCCACATCCCCAAAAATAAAATTAATTGTTATGATCAAATAAAGAAAAATGAATGATTTGTGCACCCTATTTAATTTTTTTACAATTATATATATATATATATTTCCTTTCATTTTTTTTATTTTTTATTTATTAAGCTTAGAATAAAATTCATATCCACCACCAAACCCAATATAATAAAAATCATCGGTTTGGTGATCATATTTTTTCACTCTTATAATTCACAACCCATTAAATTTTTTTCATTTTATTCTAGAAGGTAAAATTATTATGTACTTTGAATGAATAAAAACTATTTAATTAATCCCATAATTGACCCCCCCCCCCCAAATTTGACATACAATTAATTCTATTCCTTCCAACATGACCCACACTACCCTCACACATATACATTAAAATATTAGGAAAATACAAATCAGAAGTTAGGAATTGTTTGAAATTGATTAAAATATGGCTCATTATTATAATGGTCATTCAATATCCCTATATGATAATGAAGGCATGATTTAATGCTATTATTTTATGGATAAGTGGTTTATGAAAATATTCATCAATATTTTTAATTGTGTTTTCTCATATTCATAGATTTTACAAATTCAATTTATTGATTTCATTGGTAAAATTTCCCAAGATCACTCATGAAATATGCTCCATAATAAAAATGAATTACATGGAATATAAATACTCCCAATAATGGGAAATACAACATTATAAAATCACTCAATTTATGATTAATAACAATAAAAAAATTCAAATGAATTTCTAAAAATCATTGCATGAAAAGTTTTAGGTAAATTTCACATAGATGAATAAATCAATTCACTAAAATAATGAGTCCTAATTTTAATATCCCTACTTCTATTTAATCTCCCAGTTCTCTATTTTAATCATTCACTATCATAAAAATTTAAATCTATAAAATGGTATCATAATATTTAAAATAAACTCATTTCTCATAGATAAGTGTGGAAAGAATTCATGCATGGGAATTCATTTTCCTTCTCAAATATTAAAACATATTATCATGTGAATATTTAGGTAGTTTAAAAGATAAAAACTAAAAGTAAACTCCCTTTTGAAATGAATCTTAGTGTTCTTTGTCTAATTTGTGGGGATACATTATACCATCATGAAACTATAAAATAAAATTACTTAATTATGAACAAGGATCATGTAATTTTAGATGATAAATATAAGAGGGAGTGGTATAAATTCTAGTATAATACTAAAAATTAAATGGAAATATAAATTTCTTGAAATCAAGTAAGTATAAATCTAGTTATGATCCCTCAAGTGGACCAAAAATTGTTCTTACCTTTAGAGGAGAGTAACAGGTGTTATCCAAATTCATATAGTGTTTGGGGATTCTTTATCATGAACCATAAAATTTGGATTTTCCTAGAATCATCTTATTTATTCTTATTGAGGATAATTCCATGTTAAACATACACTAGATCATACCCCGTTTCAATGTGGTATAACATGCATAGTGGGAGTGGGATTATGTATAAAACATTATCCTCCTTCGTTGCTACTTGTGCAACATCTTATTTATTATCCACTGGGTTTCCTAGATATAACACATGAAAAAAATAATCAAAGGGATATTTAAAATTTAAATTTGAAGTATTAATTTAAAAATATTACATTATAATATAGGTTGTATTTTCCTCTTGTTCTTTAAGAAAATCTAACATGGTATCTTATTGTAATCATTCTAGTAAATTTATAATGTCTTCATGGAGAACGAGGTGTTCCTCAATAGGTTCATTTTCATTCTTCTTCATCATCCTCTAGGGAATAATTAGAGTTATCTTATTTTATGTTTTAAAACCATTTGGAAGTAATAATAAATGTAGTTTCAATAAAATTAAATTATTTTGAGTTAAATAATTTATCATCTACAATAATTGGTTCATCTTGAAGATATTCTTCTATAGAAAGTGCCTATTGGGGTTGGTTATTGTTGTATGAATGTAGGAAATCAGGTTCATCCATTAATTCATTGAATTCCTAGAATTGGGTAGATTCATGTTCTATATTTGTGCAGATATGAAATGGTGGTGGATCTAATTATTATAAAGCATTGGGTTGATCAACTATCTCCTAAAATTTTCTATAAAAATCATCTAGTTTATGTTGATCTCCGACATGTGTCTTATCTTGAAGTATCCTTTCATATATTTCTCGTTCAAATTTTTGAGTGAGGATGAATGAATCATCATGTACATAAACTGTTACCTTCTCATGTTCTTCAATTTCAATGAGGAGTGGTAAAATATATTTCACAACTACCTCAGGTTTGTTTTCTGAATTTATGGCTAAGTTTCTCTTTTAATGCATGAACATAGTCATATTTTTTGTACATTTTCTTCCACAAGTCATATATATTATCACTCTTCTTTTCCACCTCATAATTTAGATTAGTAAAATCAACTTATAGTTCTTGATATTTCACATGAGAGTAATCTTACCACAGAGAATAATTTGAATTTTTATACATAATCAAAAAATGTTTTTTATATTTAGTTTTAAATAATGATAAAAATAAAAAAATTTACATAAATGTTAATTTACCAATAATTATCTAAGTAATTGTTTATGTCCCTAAAAATAACACTTGTTTTGATTCATGCAAATCATATTTTGTGGAAAAACAATTTTTTTTTTCTGATGTAGCACAAAGGCCCACCAGGGTCATCTCACCTGAAGAGCATTGCAGTTATCTCAACCATTGATTCTAGTTCACCTTGTATAACTATTATTCATGTTTTATATCATTCATGAGAAAATTGGATTTGGTTTTGTTTAAATGTGACTTAAAGTAATTCAATATAGTTTTGAAATCAAAATGAATATGTAGACAAAATTTATGTTAGCTAGGAAGGTCTGGGTCTCTGTTTTGATAAAATAGATTGACTAATTATTTTTTAAAATTCAATTTGATAATTATTTTATTTAACAATGTTAAAAATTAACTTCCATTGATTTATTGAGTGTGTGATTTTATAATGAATTTGGCGCACTAAACCACAACTCCTAAAATAGTTAAATATGATAACATGTCAACTATGAATGCTATTCCAAAAAGTACTAGCTCTACTGCGTGACATTTAAGACCTTGAAGAAACCTCAATTTAATATTACTATGGGTTTTATAGAGATAAGTTTGGGAAATATGAATCGAATACAAATAATGGATTTTGAAATTATTCCATGGTGAAAAACCGCCACATTCATTCAATACTTCAGCATCCACCATAAGTAGATTTAAATTATTTTTAATTAATTCATAATAAAAATTAACACCATGATGCCTCCCCCAGTCCCTGCCATGGGTTAGTCACTTTCCATATAAAAGTTAAAATAGATCACAATGGAATGATAAAGTAGTGGGAAAATGAGAATATGGTTCGAAAAGATAATGGTATAGAAGAAGAAAGTGCAACTCTTTAATAAAAAATATGATTAATGCATTACATGGGAAAAGAAAAGTGAATGAAAAAGAAAATAAAGTAAAAAAATCCTAAAGCATGGTTGTTTCTCTAGGATACCTCTATGCTCTATTGGATGGTATTTATGATTTTGAAAGGATAGGTTTTCCCCCTTTTATAGGCCATAATTTTTATATGAAACATTCCATTTGTTATACACATTAAATGGAGGTTTTGGGAAATATTGCCTTTATAAAAGTTGGTTATAAATGAATTTCACATATATTTTCAAAATTCCATAAATTTATTACTTTATAGAGAGATTTATGTTGGTTTTACTCTTGGAATTTATTCTTCCTAGGAAGACACTCCATATTCTAGATCTCCAATTTCCCATTCATTAATGTCCTTGAAAACAAAAAATAGATGCATATAATCCTTCATGAATGTTGTTATGAAATTTTATTCATGTATAATATAAAGATGTAAAAGTATTGGGGAAATTATATCATGAGATATGGTCCAAAATAAAAAACTCACAAGGACTGTTAACTATTTTCACAACCCAAATTTTGAACTGATTTTAAGCTTTTATATGGTGGAATCAACATTGGGAAGATCATGCATTTCCTCACATTCATTCCAAAATTCATCCACTTCATATTGATTTCCCATATGTGGCTCATCATGAATTTCCTTTGTAGGTATCTCTCTGATAAATTGTTGAGAGAGGAGGAATGAATCTTCATGTACCTCAACCATTACCTCATTATGTTCTCCATTTTCAATGACAAGTGATGAAATTTCTGTTTCCACTACCTTATGTTATACCTTCATCATAGTTTCAGTTAAATCAATTAGTGAATGAACACAGTGAAATGATTTTCCATTTTCGGTCTGAAGTCATCAAAAGTGCCACTCATATTTTCCACCTGATCATTTAGATCACTATAATAAACTTTTGGTTCTTGATATTTCACGAGTGAGTAATATTTCCATGAATAATAAATTGAATATGAATATATCATGGAATAAGGGTTTTTATGTATTTTATTAAATAAAATATTAAAAATATCTAATGAAATGTGAATTTTGAAAAAAATGAGTAAAATCAGAGTTCAACTCCCTGATAATGGTGGTAGTTTTGATGAACATCTGTCATAGGAAGTCGAAAAATAATTTTTTTTCCAAACGAATCATAGAGGCTGACCATGGTAATCTCACTTGAGGACTATTTCAGTTAGTTCAATAACTAATTCAAGGTTACCTAGTCTAATTCATTTTTGTGTTTTATATTATTTATAAAAAAATGGATTTGGTTTTTTTGAAATGTGAGTCAAAATAATGCAATGTAGAATTGAAATTTAAATGAATGTGTAGAAGGAATACAATTTATAAATAAAGGTCTTGGTCTAATGATAAATAACATACGTTCATTCATTATTTATTTTTTGGTAAAATTAAATTTGGTAATCAATTTTATGAATTCTTATTAACGTTTTAAATAAATTTTATTTATTGTGTGCGTGATTTTAGAATGCCTTCGTAGCACCAAACCACACCTCATCTAATAGTAATATAAGATAAATCATCATCCATGAATGTTATTCTTATAAGACATGACTCTACTATATGTCATTTCATCTATTTGGGAAACCTAATCTCCATTATATTTTGGTTTTTCTTGAGATAGATGAAGATAAAAAAACGAATCAATGAAAAGGAATGGATTTGGAAATAATTCCATGGTGGACGACCACAAAACTCATGAAATACACAAAAATCCACAAAACAATAGGTTTAGAATACTATTAATTGATGTGTAATAACAATAAATTCCTTGTATCCTTCATCATGGCCATGTCTACGGTTAGTCACATTTCACTAAAAAGTTAAAGAAGATCACTATAAAAATATGGAAGAGAGAGAAAATGAGATTAGGGTTGTAATAGTAAAATAGATTTAATAAGAAAGAGAAAAAATTTAAGAAAAAATATTATTAATTTATTATATGTGAAAAGAAAATAGGAATAATAAGAAAATAAATAAATAATCCTAAGGCATGGATGTTTTTCGAGCTTCTCTCTCGGATTGATTGGATGGTGTGTGAAGATTTTGAAAGGAGGTTCTTTCCTCCTTTTATAGTCCATAATTTTTTTATGAATTTGTTAGAGTGTTATCCCAAATAAATGGCTGATATGGGAAATAATTTATTCAAAATGTTGTTCATAAATGTCTTGTTCAAATCTCCTCAATATTTCCACATGTTTTTCCCATTTTACAGATCGTTATGTTCATTTCACCATGAAAATATATTATGCTCTAACAGACTCTTCATATTCTAAATCTCCTGTTCTCATGTGTCAAGGTCCTTAATCATAATTGATTCTCACTTGGAATTCTTCATAAAATTTCTTCAAATATACCCTCAATATTTTATAGTATTTAGGCATTACAATCAGGAGCTAATGACCCAACATAAAAAATCATCAGATCTATGAACAATTTTCAAGGCTCAAATTGTGAGCTGGTTTTGAGCTTCCAAAGATTGGATTTAGAATTGTGTCTATCAAATTTATTTGAATCCCTAGATTTATGGAAGCCAAAAAGGATTTAAGTTCATGATATATATAAATATTAAAAAATTTAATGGCCTAAATATTGAAATAATTTTAAATAATTAAAACAACAAACATGTCATTTATTCGAATGAGCTCAAAATACAATTAAAATTATAAAATATTGTAGTTTACATTAAAATATTAGATTTGAGAGATTTAAAACAATAGAATTTAAAGTGAAATTATGGAAAATGTTAGTTACGTCAACATTACCATATATACAGTTTTTATTGAAGTATAAACACTCTTATGGTAATATAATATCACCAAAAACTCCTAGTATACATGATATGGTAATCAAAAATACTATTTATGTCAGGTATAAGGAATCTATCTCACAACATATGTGTCAAAATGATCATGATTTTATTTATCATATTCCATTTACTATTTTTATTCTAATTATAATACCTCCTTTCTTATTCATCCCACAAATGATGTAATGGAGTGAATTAAGAAATAAAGTGTTGGATGATCTAGGGAATATAGTTTGGAAATAATATTCCGAATTTTGGCTATTAAAAGCCTAATTATCTCAATTGGGAGTTTGAGAATAAATTTCAAAAATAGAATTATTGTGTTTATTAATGGGTTTTAAATATTTTCCCCAATTACATTGAAAGAGAGATGGTTCACTATAATCGTAGTGTGTTGATTCTCAATAATCAACTCAATTCAATGGCAGGTATAAGGTCCCAGCCTTAAACATCACTTAATCTTGAGTTACTTCAAGAATACACGTTGAGGATCTTTTTAGGTTTAGAGTTTTAGAGAATTAGATCATAAATCATGCATTACATTCCACATTTAAACAAAGTGGTTACATAGAAGATAGTACTCATTTTTCCAATCAATAGAAACATATTTAAAATAAAACATGGATTCTTTCTTGAAAGTTCCATGACACTATCATCACATCATGTACCTTTCCCTTGACCTGTGAAAAACATCTCAAAAACCTGGGATGAGCATAAAAAGCTCAGTAAGGGATATAAAAATATAGAAAGGAAATATTAGTATATGTATACATAAGAATCAATGAAATCATACTTTACTCATAAAACATAAGCACTTTAACATACCTCATCAAATCTTGAATAAATCATAGAAATCATAATACATAAAGTTAACTTGAGGCATTCAAAACATTCTTACGTAGGGAGTAACCCTCATGGTAACGTTTGGAATACCCATCACAGTATATTACCTAAATCTCTTCAGAGTAACCTTAACGTTTAACTCCTTCGCATTACCCAATGCATTGGAGAGCTATATCGGGCTCACCCTCCCTAATTTTATCACAAAACCACCCGTCTTCATAACAATGCCCAAGAACCATAAAAAAATCGTATCATGTAAAACATGCATAATGGAAACATAACATTTCCACATTTCAATCACAAGATATCAATACAATACATTTATATAATATAAACATTATAAAAACCATTTTCAATACCAAAATAAAAGAAAATTAATACATGGTATTTATTTTTCATTTTAAAAAAAAAGTTAGGTTATGGCTTGTAGAGGAAGCCGAAACTCAAATAATCGTCACGGTGGTGGAGAAGTCATTTTTCCCGCATACATAAGAAAAAAAACATTCTTTTTGTCATTTAGTAAAACACTTCATATAAAAAAATATTCCTTTTGAATAATTAAAAAAGTCCAAGGGGTTTATACACCGTATAAAAGAAAGTTCTGTATAAAACAAAATATTCCTCAGTGAATGGAGATTGAGACGACGTCCCTTACCTCCTGTCCGATGTGACTCGATTGATCTTTAATCTCCTGAATAATAAACTTGAGTTAATTTATACTTGATTAAGAACATTTTTCAAGTTCATTATTCGATTTATATCACTTATTACCATGTCATGAACACTATGTAATTATTTAAGTTAATAACAATTGTTTTAACGATCATTGATACTTGAGTAAAAAATATACTCTTTATAATTACAAGTTTTTCATGTATCCATTATATCTAGAGTAATATTCATTATGTAGATACCATATATATCATATATATCCAGTATATACAATAATTTATAATATTACATAACATTTAGGGGTAAGAAATGAAATGCACCGTTCATGGAGACAGTGAGCCGTACGTACGCATAAACGCTACTTTCATTTCTATTTATCTTTTTATGGAATGGAATCATAATGACATAAAGGTATATTATAATTCCAGTATAATTTCATATATAATATCATTAACTCCATCCTTTATATGTCCTACACATGGCATTAACAAATCAAATCACTTTGAGGGGGCGGTAGTCGGCACTTCCTAAAATGAAGATATCACGTATACCCATAATAGAAGCCATAAAGGTATTCCATAAATGAAAAATACATAAGATTAAGGAAAAACGTATTATATATCATATATAAATATAGTGTCATCTTAATGACCACCTTTGAAGGTGTTAGAATAATATTGAACAATCATCGTTTCGTGAGGCAGAAATTCACCATCCACAGAAATAGTATTCTATTTAACCATTAGATGAAGGTGTGTGTAAGTGTAGCTGTAATACTTATCATAACAACATCCTAGTATATTTAAGACACTGGTGTCATTGTATCGCCCCGACCCCAGTTACCCAGAGTCGGTGCATTATTGCGTAACATTGGAATGATCACAAAAGATCAAGTCTCGAAAGACCGATTAGGTTAGTAGCCTTGGAAACACTAGATACATTCATAAATGTTACATTATATCATAAAGTGAAAAACTAAAATAACATAGTATCCATTTTCCACACTCATATCCCCTTCAGACTATCCCTGAAGGTCATTCCTAAAATACTTCTTCACATCCTGGAAAAATTAAAACATTGAAAGGGGTGAGCTCAGATGATCAGTAAGGATAACAATATAGCGGAATCTTTCATAAATAAACATAAACATTTACGGAAATATATAACTAAAACAAAATCCTTTTAAACTTGAACGTCAACATAATATGGAAAAAGTAAAATAAAATAATTCCATTTACTTATTCACATGGATATTCTACTGGTCTAATAATCACATGCAATATCAAAAACCACTTTCATAATGATGGAATGCATAACGCCAGACTATCATAACCACATAGCCAAGGCCTCGTGCCAAGAATACAAATAAGATTTTGTCAAGGCCTCATTCCAAGACACTAGTTTGTCTCATGAGGCCTGCCGATGCATTGAGGAGCTAAATCGAGCTCCACCCGTCACTTATTAAGTCCAATGCATTCCTCATATGAAAAGGTTTAAACATATCATAAACAATAACATAATTGTATCACATAAAACATGAATAAAGGAGACAAAAGATTTCCACACTTCAATCAAAAAATATCAATACAACACATTGATATAATAAAAACTTTATCAAAACCATTTTCAATACCAAAATAAAAGAAAAGTAAAACTTGGTATTTATTTTTCTTTTAAAGAAAAGTTATGGCTTATAGAGGAAGCCAAAACTCAAATAATAGTCACAGCGGCGGAGAAGTCATTGTCGCCGCATACATAAGAAAAAAAATTCCTTTTGTCGTTTAGTAAAAACACTTCGCATAAAAAGATTCCTTCTGAATAAAAGTAAAAGTCAAAGGGGTTTATACACCGTATAAATGAAAGTTGTGTATAAAACCAAATATGCCTCAATGAAAGGAGATTGAGGTGAAGTCCTTACAAAGATCATTTTTAAAATAAAATAGATCTATTATGTGTATTTACTATAATTACACATAAATAAAGTACAAATACAAGATAGGACATAATAATATAATGACATAATTTGAATGTAAGAGATTAACCCAAAGAATGGAAATTGGGTTAAGAAATTCCCTTACCTCGTGTCCGACTTGACTCGATCATTCTTTAATCTCCTGAATAATAAACTAGAGTTAATTTCTACTTGCATAAGAACCTTTTTAATTTTCATTATTCCTTTTATATCACTTATTACCATGTTATGAACATTAGGTAATTATTTAAGTTAATAACGGTCATTTTGTCGATCTTTGGTCTTTGAGTGAAAAATAAACTTCTTATAATTACAAGTTGTATTTGTGGTAGAATATCCATTATCTCCAGAATTATATTCATGATGTAGATATTATATATATCATATATATCCAGTATATAAATTCATTAATAATATTATGTAACATTTAGATGTATGAAATGAAATGCACCGTTCATGGAGACGGTATGCCGTACATATGCATGAACACTACTTTCATTACTATTTCGTATTTAATGGAATGAAATCATAATTATATAAAGTTATATTTTAATTAAATTATAATATATTATATAATATCATTTACTCCATCCTTTATACATCCACATATGGTATTAATGATTCATATCACTTTGAGGGGGCGGTAGTCCGCAATTCCTAAAATGAAATTATCGCGTTTAACCATAATGGAAATCATAAAGGTATGCCATAAATGAAAAATAAAGAATCATAAAGAAAACAAAAACATAATATATGTCATATATAAAAATAGTTTCATCATAATGGCCACCATTAGGTTGTTAAAATAAGATTGAACAATCATCGTTTCGTGAGGCAGAAATTCACCATCAACAGAAACAGTATGTTCTTTAACCATTAGATGTAGGTGTGTGTAGGTGTAGCTCGAATCCTTCTTATAAAAACATCCTAGTATATTGAGGATACTTTTTTTGTTACAATAGAAATTAATAAAAAGAGTTTAGGGGGTTGGAGAAGCAAAATAAATCAAAATAACATAAGAGAAGACATTACCTTAAAATCGTGTAACTCTTTTTTGATTTGAGCCAAAGGCTTCCTTGGGAAGAGTTATGCCAAACGTGAGGCATCTAGGAGTAAGAGAGGTAAGTTGGGAGAGTGTTTGGGCAGAGGTTGTCCAAGCCAAATGGCTTGAATTTGTGAATAAGGTGGTAGAGGTGGGGGCCTTTTATAAGAGGAGAGAAGGGGAACTCTTGGAAATATTAAAATATTACTTTATTATGAAATTCTTTTCGGATTATGAAGGTCCCAAAATGATATATTTCTAAGATAAGGTGATAAGGGTTCTAAATATACTCATACAATAGGTTTTTGAAAAGTTTAAGCCTTAGAGTTTACATTATATTTTTATTTTATTTAAATCGTTAATTAATGAGGTAATCGTTGCATCATCATTGTGTCATAACAATTTTAATTGATTTATTGTCTAGAAATTAAAAAAAAAATATCATGATGTAGGAAATATTTTTATATTTTTGATTAATATTTATAGTAAAAAATATGACTTGTATAACCCCATTTAAAAATATTTTTAGTAAAAGAACTCATGTTTGTGAAAGTTTTATTTTAACATTAAATAAAAAGATTTTAATGTCATTTTCCTACCAAAGTGGCTCCATGGTGTCCCCTAGTTGACCCATGGATTTTAATGGTCGTCCATGAATCATCCAATAGGGTTAGGAAAATTGTAAAGGTATTTTCATATTTTCATAATATCATTTTTACCTTAAATTTCACTAAGTACCTTGAATCGCGATTAATTAAACATAAAAGTTACTATTCACCAAAAAATTATTTTAATCCCATTGAACCACATTTTACTTCCTAATGACAACCATGTATGTCAGATTTTTGAAAATAAAATCACAGAAGTGGTAATGTTTCATTTAAACAAAAAATCAGTTTTTTAACCACCACTTAGTGGTTTAACTATTCATCAAAAGTTGAAGTTTTTCAGAACAATGCCAAAATTTCACCCTACACTATAATTGATATTTCAAATTCACAAATGATGTATATTTTACAAAATTCCAAACATATAATTTTCATTAATTAATTTTATAATTAATTCCCGCTTTCACAACAAAAAACGTGTTTTTAAGAAACAATATATATCAAAATATTGACAATTGTTTATGTCCAATTTCAAAGTGAAATTAATTCTAATGACCACCATTGGATAAAATGATAAAAATATATTCTAATTATAGTATAAAACCACTCAATAGTATAATTTATCACTATAAATTATTTTTATTAAAAAAATTTGTTTTTAAGTGTTTTTCACTATTCATAAAAAATTGGAAGTTCTCAGAAAAATACCAAAAATTCAACATAGGCTAATTTCAATCTCCCGAATAAAAAAAGGAAGCCCATTTTGAAATATAATATATATATATAATTTCAAAAAGTGGGTATTACTATTCATAATGGCTATTTTGATTGGTCGTGGGGTGTTAAAATCTCAAACTTGCGTACAATGCAAGCTATTGCATTATTGAAAGAGAAGCGTATCATGGAAGATCGGGGTGTTACATTATCCCCTCCTTCAATAAATTGTGTCCTCGCAATTTGAAAATTTTCATTGAAAATAAATGGTTGAAAATAAAAAACACCTTTGTGGAAAACCCACATCGGAAATAGGGTTAATAAAAATATAACTTTAAAATAATGAAAGAGAAGTACAAATGTCACCTGAGATAGACCATACTAGGATTCTATAAAAATATGATATGGAGGAAAAACAACCATCAAGTTCTGATGGAGGGTTGTAGAAAATAAGATTAGGAGAATGTTAACCATAAGAAAATCAGAAACTTGTGATTGGTTAAACGCTCATTGATTCCTCAATTGGAAAAGTTAACCGACAAAATTTTTGTTTTAAGTTACCTTTCATAGAGTTGAGGAATTTATTTAGGAGATTTACTAAGAACATAAGGAAATATACTTACTTGTCATGTAGACTTTCATTCAATAATAAAGTTTTACCACAATCCCATCTTTCACTCCAAATGGTAACAGAACTCAAAAATATTCTATTTATCCTAATTCTATAAGGTTCCAAATATTACCACATACCATTTAGATTAGGAAAACTATTTTGTAATAACCAGGGACTTCCTGTAGGCTAGTGGTAGGTAATAAAGGCATGTCACACTATTGTTGTGGGTCCGATTCCTACAGCTTTGTCCGACGCGACGGGTTATCTCCCAACCTCCAGGTTTTCCTTTTCCTATACTATAGTATTATAATATTCAAAAAATGATCTTCATAAATGTTTTAACCTTAAACGATACTATCCAAAGGACAACTTAATCCATTCCAACATTTATAGTTATCCAAAATACCTTCGTCCAGACTTTCTAAAAAAGGTATCCAAATTCAAAAATCAATTGTATCACGATATTCCTCAACCAAAGTAAAGTTTCTCTTATTGGCACATATAAAAATATGATTACTCTCGTCGTATCAAAACCTTAATGAAAACAACAAGTACTGCAGTACAATCCTTATATATATCACATTATTCTTATCACGAGAATATAATCCTTGAGTCCAAAAGCACCAATACATTAATTATTCCACTTCAACTGTAGTAACAGCATAAGATTGTCCTTAACCCCTTGTCCATTTCTGAGGTAAGTTTCCCTGAAGATTAGGACATTCATTTGCATAATGCCCAATTTCCCTCCAATTGTATCATTCAACATTGGTAGCCTCTTTCTTTCCCTTGCAATCACGAGCCTAGTGACCTTTTTCTCCACATTTATAACAAACTCTCATTCGTTTAAGGCATGTACCAGGGTGATTCTTCCCACAATTATCGCATAATGTAAAATACTTCTTTCCCTTTTTCTCTTTATCTGTCTCTTGCTCCACCGTTATCTTCTTCTCTTGCTTTACTTTATTGCCATAAGATTTAGAGAATTCCTTTTCTGTCTTGATAGATCACGAGACTATATCTTCATACGTTGAGAGAGATTGTGATACTAAAGGTCGATGGAGAAATGGTTTGAACCCTCAACGAAATGGTCAATCTTACTTCTTGGGTTACATATATAATATGCAGCATGCCTCGCTAACCTTCTAAAGTTAGCCTCATACTTTGCGACATTCTCATCATCCTTTTGTCTCAGACTCAGAAATTACCTTTCCATATCTGCTCGATGGTCACGAGGGAGGTATTTTTCTAAGAAAATCTCTTTAAACTCCCTCCATTCCATATTCGATACTTCATCATCTTCCTTTGTGTTTTGAATCAATGACCACCATTGATCAGCATCTCCTGTAAGGCGGTAAATTGCCATGATAACCTTTTCCCTTTCGCTACTCCCCAAAGCATGGAATATTTTTTCTAAGGAGTTTATCCATTGCTCACCTACTAATGGATTTGTACCCCCATTATATGTTGGTGGTTGTTGCCTCATGAAGCGGTCTGACATTGATCCTCCACGTTGCGGATCAGGGTGCTCTGTACGATTAAGGTTATTATTCATAACCTGAGTGAGTTTTCCCAATATGGTGATAATTTGATCAGCACCAGTTGTATCTCTAGCTCCACAATAATTATCTTGAGCAGGAGGACAATCCCTACATGGAGTGCGTGCATTGATACAGTTTACATTCCTCCCACTAGGAGCCATTTCTAAACAATTGCATAAACTAGATTAGTTTATGAATCAAAATACATAATTCCATACTTGTAAAACAATTTACATAAATTGATCTATTTATGTATATTATCCATAATCATAATAAATGTTCTCTTTGTGGAAGTATATACTCATAACCCTTCATAGTGGTTTGTAATGAAAATGAGAATTATCCTAAGCATATCCCCCGAGAGTGTCATAACCAATAGTGCAGCAAGGCCTGTTTTCATGCACCAATTCCCGTTTGAGTCCTGCTCAAAGTGGTGTTTTCAGGTTTTACACCTAGGTACATCTGTGCTAGAGCCGTCTCTACCTGTTAGTATCCAAACATGTATGTATTTCTCGGAAAACTCACAAAATATCTATAATACTAAATTTCTATGATGTTATTCTATACTAATCCTAAAATTCTATCTTAGGGATATGTGCTCTAATCAGAGTTTATCTAAATATAGATTCCAAGGTTAGTACTAAGCTTCTTCTGATACCAACTGTAATGCCCCGACCCCAGTTACCGAGAGTCAGTGCATTATTGTGTAACATTGGCATGATCACAAAAGATTAAGTCTCAAAAGACCGATTAGTTTAGTATCCTTGGAAACACTAGATACATTCATAAATGTCACATTAAATTATAAAGTGAAAAACTAAAATAACATAGTCTCCATTTTCCACACTCATATCCCCTTCAGACTATCCCTGCAGGTCATTCCTAAAATACTTCTTCACATTCTGGTAAAATTAAAACATTGAAAGGGGTGATATCAGATGCTTAGTAAGGATAACAATATAGCGGAAGCTTTCATAAATAAACATAAACATTTAAGGCAATGTATAACTAAAACAAAATCCTTTAAAACTTGAATTTCAACATAATATGGAAACAGTAAAATAAAATAATTCCATTTACTTATTCACATGGATATTCTACTGGTCGAATAATCACATGAAATATCAATAACCACTTTCATAATGATGGAATTCATAATGCCAGACTATCATTACAACGTATCCAAGGTCTCGTGCCAAGACTACAAATAAGATTTTGTCAAGGCCCCGTACCAAGACACTAGTTTGTCTCATGAGACCTGCCGATGCATCGGGGAGCTATAGCGGGCTCCACCCGTCACTTATTAAGTCCAATTCATTCCTCATATGAACAAGTTTAAACATATCATAAACCATAACATAATTGTACCACATAAAACATGCATAAAAGAAACATAATATTTCCACACATCAATCAAAAGATATCAATAGAACACATTTATATAATAAAATCTTTATCAAAACCATTTTCAATACCAAAATAAAAGAAAAGTAAAACACGGTATTTATTTTTCTTTTAAAAAAAGTTATGGATTATAGAGGAAGATGAAACTCAAATAATAGTCACGGCGGTGGAGAAGTCGTTGTCGCCGCATACCTAAGAAAAAAACATTCCTTTTGTCATTTAGAAAAAACACTTCATATAAAAAGATTCCTTTTGAATAAAAGTAAAAGTCAAATGGGTTTATACACCGTATAAATGAAAGTTGTGTATAAAACCAAATATGCCTCAATGAAAGGAGATTGAGACGAAGTCCTTACAAAGATCATTTTTAAAATAAAATAGATCTATTATGTGTATTTACTATAAGTACTCATAAAGAAAGTACAAATACAAGATAGGACATAATAATATCATGACATAATTTGGAAGGTGGAGATTGACCCAATGAATGGAAATTGGGTTAAGAAATTCCCTTACCTCATGTCCAACTTGAATCGATCGTTCTTTAATCTCCTGAATAATAAACTAGAGTTAGTTTCTACTTGTTTAAGAATCTTTTTCATTTTCATTATTCCTTTTATATCACTTATTACTATGCTATGAACATTATGTAATTATTTAAGTTAATAACGGTCATTTTGTCGATCTTTGGTACTTGAGTCAAAAATAAACTTCTTATAATTACAAGTTGTATTTGTGGTAGAATATCCATTATCTCCAGAATTATATTAATTATGCATATATCATATATATCATATATATCCAGTATATACATTCATTCATAATATTACGTAACATTTAGAGGTAAGAAATGAAATGCACCGTTCATGGAGACGGTAAGCCGTACGTACGCATGAACGCTAATTTCGTTTCTATTTCATATTTAATGGAACGAAATAATAATGATATAAAGGTATATTATAATTACAGTATAATATCATAAATAATATCATGTACTCTATCCTGTATACATCCCACATATGGTATTAACGATTCTAATCACTTTGAGGGGGCGGTAGTCCGCACTTCCTAAAATGAAATTATCGCGTTTACCCATAATGGATGTCATAAAGGTATTCCATAAATGAGAAATACAGAATCATAAGGAAAACAAAAACATAATATATATCATATATAAAAATAGTGTAATCATAATGACCACCATTAGAGGTGTTAAAATAAGATTGAACAATCATCGTTTCGTGAGGCAGGAATTCACCATGCACAGAAACAGTATGTTCTTTAACCATTAGATGTAGGTGTGTGTAAGTGTACCTCGAATCCATATTATAACAACATACTAGTATATTGAGGATACTGTTTTTGTTACAAAAGAAATTAATAAAAAGAGTTTAGGGGGTTGGTGAAGCAATATAAAACAAAATAACATAGGAGAAGACATTACCTTAAAATCAGGTAACTCTTTTTTGATTTGAGCCAAAGGCATCCTTGGGAAGCGTTCTTCCAAAAGTGAGGCTTCTAGGAGTAAGAGAGTGAAGTTGGGAGAGTATTTGGGAAGAGGTTGGCTGAGCCAAATGGCTTGATGGTGTGAATAAGGTGGTATAGGTGGGGGCCTTTTATAAGAGGAGAGAAGGGACACTCTTGGAAAGATTGAAATGTTACTTTATTATGAAATGATTTTAGGATTCTAAAGGTTCGAAAATGATATATTTAGAGGATAAGGTGATAAGGGTTCGAAATATACTCATCCAATAGGTTTTTGACAAGTGTATTCCATATAGTTTAGATTATCTTTTCATTTTATTTAAATCGTTAATTAATGAGGTAATCGATGCATCATCATTGTGTCATAAATATTTTAATTTATATAATGTCTAAAAATTATAAAAAAATTATCATGATGTAGGAAATATTTTTATATTTCTAATTAATATTTATAGTCAAACATATGACTTGTATAACCCCATTTAATAATTTTTTTAGTAAAAGAACTCATGTTTGTGACATTTTTATTTTAACATTAAATAAAAAGTTTTGAATGTCATTTTCCTAACAAAGTGGCTCCATGGGATCCCCAGGTTGACCCATGGATTGTCTTGGTCTTCCATGAATCATCCAATAGGTGTAGGGAAAGTTTAAAGGTATTTTAATATTTTTATAATATCATTTTTACCTTAAGTTTCACTAATTACTTCTAAACGTGATTAATTAAACGTAAAAGTTACTATTCACCAAAACATTATTTTAATCCCATTGAACCAGATTTTACTTCTTAATGACAACCATGTATGTCATATTTTTTAAAATCAATTCAAAGAAGTGGTAATGTTTCATTTAAACGAAAAATCAGTTTTTAACCACCACTTAGTGGTTTCAGTATTCATCAAAAATTGAAGTTTTTCAGAACAATGCCAAAATTTAACCCTAAGCTATAATTGTTATTCCGAATTAAAAAATGATGTCTATTTTAAAAAATTCCCAACATATAAGTTTCATTAATTAATTTTATAATTAATTCCCACTATCACAACAAATAACGTGTTTTTAAGAAATAATATATATCAAAAGATTGACAATTTTTTATGTCCAATTTAAAAGTGAAATTAATTCTAATAACCACCATTGGATAAAATGGTAAAAATATATTCTAATTATAGTTTAAAACCACTAAATATTATAATTTATCACTATAAATTATTTTGATTAGAACATTTTTTTTAAGTATTTTTTACTATTCATAAAAAATTGGAAGTTCTCAGAAAAATACCAAAAATTCAACATAGTCTAATTTCAATATCCTAAATCCAAAAATGAAGTCCATTTTGAAATATAAAATATATATAATTTCAAAAAGTGGGTATTACTATTCATAATGGCTATTTTGATTGGTCGCGGTGTGTTAGAATCTCGAACTTGCGTACAATGCAAGCTATTGAATTATTGAAAGAGAAGCATATCGTGGAAGATCGGGGTGTTACAGTTGTTATAAAAGAAAGTAATAAAAAGATTTTAGGGGGTTGGAGAAACAAAATAATACATAAGAACACTAGAGAAGACACTACCTTCAAAAGAGGTAACTCTTTTTGATTTGAGCTCAAAGGCTTCCTTGGAAAGACTTCTGCCCAAAGTGAGGCTTCTAGGAGTAAGAGAGGGATGTGGAGAGACAAAACGGGGTGGGGTTGGCTGAGCCAAAGTCTTGAGAGGTGTGGGTAAGGGGTAGAGGTGGAGGCCTTTTATAATAGGAGAGGAGGGGCACTCTTGGAATGTTATAAAAGGTCACTTTATTATAAAATGATTTTCTGATTTTAAATGTTCCAAAATTATATATTTCTAGGATATGGTGATAAGAGTTCTAAATACACCCATAAAATAGGTTTTTGACAAGTTTAGGTCTTAGATTTTACATTATCTTTTCATTTTATTTAAATTGTTAAATAATGAGGTAATCACTGCATCATCATGGTGTCATAAATAATTTAATTTATTTAATCTATAAAATTTATAAAAAAAAATATCATGATGTAGGAAATATATATAGATTTCAAATGAATATTTATAGTCAAAAATATGACTTGTATAACCCCATGTAAAAATTGTTTTAGTAAAACAACACATGTTTGTGACATTTTAATTTTAACATTAAATAAAAAGTTATTAATGTCATTTTCCTACCAAAGTGGATCCATGGGGTCCCAAAGTTGACCCATGGATTGTCTAGGTCGGCCATGACGCATAAAATAATGGTAGGACATGGGTCGAGGTCGTTTCATATTATTAGAACATTATTTTTAACTTAAATTACACTAATTACCTCTAATCGTGATTAAAAACATAAAAGTTACTATTCACCAAAAAATAATTTTAATCCCATTGAACCACATTTTACTTCCTAATGACAACAATTAATGTTAGATTTTTGAAATTCAAAACACAGAGTTGGTAAAATTTCATTTAAATGAAAAAGCAGTTTTTTAAGTACCACTTAGTGGTTTCACTATTCATTAAAAATTGATGTTTTTCAGAAAAATACCAAAACTTCATCCTAAGATATATTTAATATTACGAAATTTAAAATGATTTCTATTATAAAAAATTAAAAAAAATTAATTTAAATTAATTAATTTAATAATTAATTCCCGTTGTCAGAACAAATAACGTGTTTTTATGAAACAATATATATCAAAAGATTGACACTAGTTTAAGTCCAATTTCAAAGTGAAATTAATTCCAACGACCACTTTTGGATTAAATGGTAAAAATATATTCTAATTTCACTTTAAAAAAAATTCAAAAGATAATCTAATCATATAAATAAATTAGATTAAATGGAGGTTTTGAATTAAAATACAACATTTTTCACTATTCATTAAAAAAACTAAACTTTATCGGAAAAATACCAAAACTTTTCACAAAGTAAATGTTGATGTCCCGATTCTAAAGAAGAATTTTAGTTGGTCCAAAAGAATATAAAAGAGTGACCAAAACTATATTTAAAGAGAATTCACCATCAAATGGTGATAAGCGGACCTTTATTGAAAATTAGAGTATATATGCCTAAAATTGAATTCTTTTCGTATTTTAAGCCTTTATCCTTTATTGGATAACTATAAAAACATTTAACAAACATATATAATAATATTTTAGTTATTTATATTCATTCCCTCCAAGACAAAGGCTACGTGTTAACTACCATTTAAAATAATATTATTTTATTACTAGTGTGCAACATAAGATTTTAAAGAAACTCTTTGTTGCGTATCGAGTACGCTATCGAACATAGAAACCCCTTTAAAGTAAAATTATTATTTAATTCATAAATATTAATAAGTATGAAAATTTATTATTCTATATTTACCTGGGATGTTACATCCTTCCCCCCTTTTGGGAATTGCGTCCTCGCAATTTTATTCACTTATCAAAATAAGTGGGGGTATTTATCCCTCATAGAATTTTTAGATTCCCACATTGCCTCTTCTACCATATGGTTTTTCCACAAAACCTTTACCTGATGAATTACCTTATTCTACAAGACTTTCTCTCTATGGTCATGAATCTGGACTGGTTGTTCTTCATAAGAGAGATTCTCTTCCAACTGAACTACCTCTAGGCTCAAAACATGAGATGGATCTGGAATGTACTTCCTTAACATTGAAACATGAAAAACATTGTGTACCTAAGATAAAATTGGAGGTAAATCCACTCGGTAAGCAACTGATCTAACTTTTTTCAAAATTTCATATGGTCTAATGAACCTTGGACTCTGCTTTATTTTCTTACTGATCGCATCACACTTTTCCATGGTGAAACTTTGAGAAAAACATGATCACCTACCTCGAAATATAGATCCTTTATCCGGTTATCCGCATAACTCTTCTGCCTACTATAAGTTTTTCTCATGTGTTTCTGTATCAGCTGAACTTTTTATGCCAACTCTTCTACCAATTTCGGTCCCATCAACTTCCTTTCACCAACTTCATCCCAAAAAGCTGGAGTTCGACACCGCTTCCCATATAATGCCTCAAATGGTGCCATCTGTATACTGGAATGAAAACTGTTATTATATGAAAATTCAACCAAAGAAAGATGTCGGTCCCAACTTCCCTGATAATCCATCGGACAAGCATGTAGCATATCCTCCAATGTCTTAATTGTTCGTTCTGACTGCCCATCTGATTGAGGATGAAAATCTATACTAAAATTTAATACAGTATTCAATGAATTCTGAAGGCCTTTCCAAAAGTTAGAAGTGAACCTGGGATCACGGTAAAATACAATAGAGAGAGGAACTCCATGTAACCTGACTATCTCTTTAAGATACAAATGGGAAAGTTCATCTAGGGAAAAAGTATCTTGTATAGCAAAGAAATGCACAGATTTAGTCAAACGATCAACAATAACACAGATTGTATTATTAACTTGAGGTGTCTTCAGCAATCCCACTTTGAAGTCCATGGATATATTCTACCATTTCCACTCTGGCACTGGTAAAGGCTGAAGCATCCCTTTCGGTAACTGCCGCTCTGATTTAACCTGTTGACAAGTCAAACAGTTCACAGTAAAATCAGTAAAATCACTTTTCATTCCGTCCCACCAGTAATACTCTCGAAGATCCCTATGCATCTTAGTACTTCCTGGATGAACTGAAAAAGGAGAAATATGAGCTTCACATAACAACTCTCATATCAACTGTGAATCACAAGGCACACACAATCTCTTCCCAAATCTCAAAACACAATCAATATCAATGTTGAATTCAGGCAACTTACCCTTCTGAACCAGCTCTACCTTTTTCTGCAACTCGGTGTCTTGCTTCTCTGCTTTCTTAATTCTGTCTGATAGAGATGATCTCACTGATACCTGAAACAAAACAGAAGAACTTCCTTCACCAACAACATCTTTTCCATATTTCATCAAATCCTTAACCAAAGGATCACGTTCCAAACACAACATCGTTAATGAAGCATTACTTTTTCGACTCAAATCATCAGCCACTTTATTTGATTTTCCCGGATAGTAATGAATTGTACAATCATAATCCTTGATTAATAATAGCCATCTCCTCTGTCTCATGTTCCAATTCTTTCTGAGTGAATATATACTTTAAACTTTTGTCATCGGTATATATTTCACACTTTACTCCATACAAATGATGCCTCCAAAATTTTAAAGCGAAAACAATAGCTGCTAATTCCAATTCATGTGTAGGGTAATTTACCTTATGAGTTTTCAACTGTCGTGAAGCATAAAAAATTACCTGATCATTATGCATTAGGACACAACCAAGTCCTTTCAATGAAGCATCACTGTAGATAACAAACTCACCATTCCTGGAAGGTAGTGCCAAAACTGGAGCATTCACCAATCATCTTTTCAGTTCCTGAAAACAATAATCAAAATATTTTTTCCAGATAAACTTAACACCCTTCTGAGTTAGCTTAGTCATTGGGCTAGATATCTGTGAAAAATTTCTAACAATCCTTCAGTAATATCCTGACAAACCAAGGAAGCTACGAATCTCAGTTACATTTGTGGGTATTGACCATTCTTCAACAACTTTTGTTTTAACAGGATCAATAATTATCCCATCTTTAGAAACAATATGTCCAAGAAAAAAATTTGTTGCAACCAAAACACACACTTGCTGAATTTCCCATAAAATTTATTTTCTTTTAAGGTTTGGAAAATAACCCTTAAATGTCTTTCATGCTGATCATTACTTTTAGAAAACACCAACATATCATCAATCTCATCACTATCCCTGATATGTTTCATCATCGACCACCAATAATCTGCTTCACCTTCATAACGGTAAATAACAAGACCAACCTTTTGATGTTCTGAACACACCATGACATAAAAAATCTTATCCAGTGATTTAATACACCCTTCAGCTAGCACAGGGTCAGATGATCCTCTGAATGATGGGGGATGTTGCCTCATGAAATGTTCCAACACTGACATGTTCCTCTGTGGTTGATCTGGTTGATCTCATGCATGGATACCACCACCATTTATAGCCTGAGTCAACTATGCCATCACTGCAACAAACTATTCAGTTCCAATTACGACCATATCAGGTTGCTGATTTGGAAGGTTGTCTTCCTCCTGATGTCGTCCCAACAAAGCTGCCTTGTTTCCTCTATAGAAAACCATTCTGAACACATAAATATCTTAGGCAAAGCAACATGGTAATCTTTAAATGCTATATCATTTCAATCATTCCATAAATTAATTTATAATTCAACAATTTTATAACTCCAAAAGTTGTCTAAACCGAGCGTTGATACCAATTATAAGGGCCCAACATTAAACATCACTTAATATTTAGTTACTTCAAGAATACACGTTGAGGATCTTTTCAGGTATAGATTTTTAGATAATTAGATTGTAAATCATGCATTACATTCCACATTTAAAAAAATTGGTTACATAGAAGATAGTACTCATTTTTCCAATCAATGGAAATATATCTAAAATAAAACATAGATTCTTTATTGAAACTTCCTTGACACTATCATCACATCATGTACCTTTCCTTTGACCTGTGAAAAACATTTCAAAAATGTGGGATGAGCATAAAAATCTCAGTAAGGTATATAAAAATATAGAAAGGAAACATGAGTAAATGTATACATATGAATCAATGAAATCATACTTTACTCATAAAACATAATCACTTTAACATACCTCATCAAATCATGAATAAATCATAGAAATCATAATACATAAATGTAACTTGAGGCATTCGTAACATTTTTACATAGGGATTAACCCTCATGGTTACGTTTGGAATACTCATCACAGTGTATTCCCTAAATCTCTTCATAGAAACCTTAAATTAAAACTCCTTCACATTACCCAATGCATTGGAGAGCTATATCGAGCTCACCCGCCCTTAGTTTATCACAGAACCACCCGTCTTCATAACAATTCCCAAGAACCATAACATAATCGTATCACATAAAACATGTATAAAGGAAACATAAAATTTCCACATTTCAATCACAAGATATCAATACAACACATTGATATAATAAAAACATTATGAAAAACATTTTCAATACCAAAATAAAAGAAAAGTAATACATGGTATTTATTTTTCATTTAAAAAAAAATAGGTTATGGCTTGTAGAGGAAGCCGAAACTCAAATAATGGTCACGACGACGGAGAAGTTGTTGTCACCGCATACGTACGACAAAAAAAATTTCTTTTGTTATTTAGAAAAAAGATTTGTATAAAAAAATATTCCTTTTGAATATGAGTAAAAGTCAAAGGGGTTTATACACCGTATAGAAGAAAGTTGTGTATAAAACAAAATATGCCTCAATGAATGGAGATTGAAACGAAGTCCCTTACCTCCTGTCCGACGTGACTCGATTGATCTTTAATATCCTGAATAATAAACTTGAGTTAATTTCTACTTGCTTAAGAACCTTTTTCAAGTCCATTATTCCTTTTATATCTCTTATTACCATGTCATTAATATTTAATTTAATAACGGTCGTTTTAACGATCATTGGTACTTGAGTAAAAAATAAACTCTTTATAATTACAAGTTGTTCATGTATCCATTATATCAAGAGTTATATTCATTATGTAGATATAATATATATAATATATATCCAGTATATACATGCATTCATAATATTAAATAACATTTATAGGTAAGAAATGAAATGCACCATTCATGGAGACGGTAAGCCGTACGTACGCATGAACGCTACTTTCATTTCTATTTCTTATTTTATGGAACAGAATCATAATGAAATAAAGGTATATTATAATTCCAGTATAATTTGATATATAATATCATTAACTCCATCCTTTATATGTCCCACATATGGCATTAAGGAATCAAATCACTTTGAGGGGGTGGTAGTCCGCACTTCCTAAAATAAAGATATCGCGTATACCCATAATGGAAGCCATAAAGGTATGACATAAATGAAAGATACAGAAGCATAAAGAAAAAATAAACATATTATATTTCATATATAAATATTGTTTCATCTTAATGGCCACCTTCCTTTGAAGGTGTTAGAGGAATATTGAACAATCATCGTTTCGTGAGGCAGACATTCGCCATCCACAGAAATAGTATACTCTTTAACCATTAGATGAAGGTGTGTGTAAGTGGAGCTGTAATAATTCTCATAAAAACATCCTAGTATATTTAATATAATGGTTTTGTTACAAAAGAAAGCAATAAAAAGAGTTTAGGGGGTTGAAGAAGCAAAATAAAACATAAGAACACAAGAGAAGACACTACCTTTAAAACATGTAACTCTTTTTGGATTCATCTCAAAGGCTTCCTTGGAAGGACTTCTGCCCAAAGTGAGTCTTCTAGGAGTAATATAGGGATGTGGAGAGACAAAATGGGCTGGGGTTGTCCGAGCCTAAGGCTTGAGAGGTGTGGGTAAGGTGGTAGAGGTAGGGGCCTTTTATAAGAGGAGAGGAGGGGCACTCTTAGAAAGTTATAAAAGGTTACTTTATTATAAAATGATTTTCAGATTTTAAAGCTCCCAAAATTATATATTTCTAGGATAAGGTTATAAGAGTTCTAAATACACACATCCAATAGGTTTTTGACAAGTGTAGGTCTTACATTTTACAATATCATTTCATTTTATTTAAATCGTTAAATAATGAGGTAATCACTGCATCATCATGGTGTCATAAATAATTTAATTTATTTAATGTATAAAAATTATAAAAAAAACTATCATGATATAGGAAATATTTTTATCTTTCCAATTAATATTTATAGTAAAAAATATGGCTTGTATAACCCCATGTAAAAATTGTTTTAGTAAAACAACACTTATTTGTGACATTTTAATTTTAACATTAAATAAAAAGTTATTAATGTCATTTTCCTACCAAAGGGGCTCCATGGGGTCCCCAAGTTGACCCATGGATTTTATTGGTCGGCCATGACACATAAAATAAGGGTAGTACATGTTTCAAGGCCATTTCATATTATTAAAACATTATTTTTAACTTAAACTACACTAATTACCTCTAATCGTGATTAAAAACTTCAAAGTTACTATTCACCAAAAATCATTTTAATCACAGTGAACCACATTTTACTTCCTAATGAAAAGAATGAATGTCGGATTTTTGAAATTCAAAACACATAGGTGGTAAAATTTCATTTAAATGAAAAATTAGTTAGTTTAAGAACCACTTAGTGGTTTCACTATTCATCAAAAATTGATGTTTTTCAGAAAAATACCAAACCTTCCCCCAAAGCTATATTTGATATTCTGAATTCAAAAATGATTTCTGTTTTGAAAAATTAAAAACATATATGTTACATTAATTAATTTAATAATTAATTTCCACTGTCAGAACAAATAACATGTTTTTATTAAACAATATATATCAAAAGATTGACACTAGTTTAAGTCCAATTTCAAAGTGAAATTAATTACGACAACCAATATTGGATTAAATGGTAAAAATATATTCTAATTTCACTTTAAAACCAATTCAAAAGATAATCTAGTCATATAAATTAATTAGATTAAAAGGAGGTTTTGAATTAAAATACAACATTTTTCACTATTCATTAAAAAACTAAACTTTATCGAAAAAATACCAAAAATTTACACAAAGTTAATTTTGATGTCTCGATTCTAAAGAAGAATTATATTTGGTCCAAAAGAATGTATAAGAGTTACCAAAACTATATTTAATGAGGGTTCTCCATCAAAAGGTGATAAGTGGACCTTTAGTGAAAATTAGAGTATATATGCCTAAAATTGAATTCTTTTCGTATTTTAAGCCTTTATCCTTTATTGGATAAATGTAAAAACATTTAAAAAACATATATAACCATATTTTAGTTATTTATATTCATTCCCGCCAATACAACGGCTACGTGTTAACTACCATTTAAAATAATATTATTTTATTACTAGTGTTCAACGTAAGATTTCAAAGAAACTCTTCGTTGCGTATCGGGTACGCTATCGAACATAACAACCCCTTTAAAGTAAAATTAATATTTAATTTTAAATATTAATAAGTATAAAAATGTATTATTATTTATTTACCTGGGATGTTACAGTGAGTGATCAGAGATCCTAGGTTAGTTATTTAGTATGCATGAATTTAGGATAAATATTTATTGGTATTGATGGTATGTAGTGATAATCTTCCTAAGGACTACAACGTATTCTATTTTTAATAAAAATATAAATTTCGTCAATTTATAATGTTTCTTTATCACACAAAATCCACTATTTTCCCTTCTTGATTTACAAAAAAACGAAAATAAGTGACATGATAAGAATAGCTTCTTTTAAAATATCTTCCTTGGATATGAAAAGTAGTTTCCAGATAAATTATTCCTTTAGAGATAAAAATTATTATTTTTACAAGCATATATCAAGCAAGTTGAAGCCACCATTACACATATGCATGGGGTATTTTTTGATATAAATGTATATTTATTTTTCATTGAGTGTAGGACATGGTTATGACCATATTATAGTCATTTATAATAGATAGAAATTTCATAGAGGGTAATTCATTAACAATAGGTTATGTAGGTTGGTATATAGTGTAACAATGAAAATAATAGTACTAATTGTATATCTCAAATAATGGAATTCACTTTTATTTCATTTATGTAAAATTATACTTTGTAATAAAATAAAACAACTAAAACAAAAATGGAAATGACCATTATTTAATTTCCTAAAAACATAATTTAAAAATGAAATATGAATACATTCCATAAGATTATGAAAATAATCAACAACAATAAAAATAATTAATAAAATGACTATATGCATTAAATACTCTTCCTTATGGCCTCTACAATAATATTACCACATATTAAAATTGCTTCACGAATTAAAACATAATAAATATGAAAAAATTTATATAAAATATAATGGAGTAAGTTATTTAATAGAAGAATGTATGGTTATATACCTGAGTGAAAAGGAAAATTTTAAAGTTATATGGTTATTGGATATATAAAATCTAGATTTATAGTATTGGGGTATATATAGAGTTTATGGGGATATTAAATTTAGTTTATATTTCATTTAATTATTATTTAAAAGATACTAATATATTAAAGATAATATATATTATGTTTAAAATAATTAATTGTTATTCAAGTAATATTTATAAAACGATAAGTAATAAAAATACAATCATTTAATAAAAGGACATAGTTTTATACTAAACATATACTTCCACTATTTATTATGTGTTTTTATTTAAATGTTTAATTTATCAAATTAAGTGTTTTAATTTGACAAAATGGATTCCAAATTTATAATTAGGGTATGAAAATTTTCTACTGGGTATTTTTTTATATTTGATAAAAAATTATATATATGGTGAAAAAATAAATAATTTAAAACATATTAAACTAGTTAAATGTGACATGGAATTAATTTTATAAACGTAAATTTGTATTTAGATGTTATTCATTCCTTTTGTTAGTTTTATATGTAAATTTACCTATCGTAAAAATCATTTAATCACCTAACTCACCTAACAAACATAACTCCCTTGTAATTCTATTTCCAAACCTAAACCTTATTTTTTCCATGAATAGTAGCCCATTTCCAATATAAAAGTGACCAATTTCAATCTATTCTTAAAGATTATGTTATCAATAACTTCACTAACAAAATTCATCCCCATTAACAATTTTTCTATGTTTTTGTGTTAATTGGCCTAAAAAATAATTCTTAAAAACATCAATAAAATCATGGTCATTAGGTAAAAAACTCATAAATTAAAAATATTTAAAGAACATACTCTTGATTCAAAATTTAAGATAAGTAATTTCATCACTAATTATCTCGCTTTTCAGTATCAATTTATTCTACATTTATATCATATATTATACCTTAGTTATTCATTTTACAACATTTATCCTCTTATTTTTGGAAATATGTTTTCCCAATGTCTCTTTATATTGATTAAAAAAATAGAAGTGTATTATTTATTTAATTTACATTATTGTTCTATGATCTTTCTTCATTGAATATATTTTTTTAGGATTGAGTATATTCTACCTTATAAAGAGTTTATTTTTTAATTTTTATTTTGTTTGAGGATTTATGATTCTTTATCATAATCTTATAACAGATCGACTCATAGATCAAAAAAATAAAATGTTTTAAGAGGAATTTATTAATCTATTTTGTAAAATATTTCCCATTAAAAACTATATTATTTAGTTGCATAAATATTTATTTATCTTTTTCTAAAAGTGGAAATTATATTATTTTCATTATATCTAAAATATTCTTTTTACCGAATTTAATATTCATATTTGAACCTATTTTAATATATGTATTTTTTTTCAAAATACAAAAAAATTTAAAATATGATTTCAATCATATTTCTTATGATTGACTATCTTTATATATAATTTTTATCTATATATAATTTTTTTAATAGTTTCATTATTTTGAAATATTATTTCTAAGACTAAATTTAAATATATATTATTTAACTCTTTAAAATGATTGTTTAATGTATTTTAATTTACTTAGGATTACATTAACCAAATAATAAGAAAAACATTTTCATTATATCCCTTCCATTTTTCCATTTTTATTATAAAATTATATTTTTAATGAAATAATTATATGTTGAGAAAATATTTAAAACATATTTTTTTTGTAAATATTAATATCTTTAGGTCATTTTTTGAAAATTATCATCAATATATTGCTTCCTTTATTTGTGATTATTTCAACATTATATAAAATTTATGGAATTGATTTGTTATATGACCTTCAATTTATTATCTACCTATAAATTATTTTTCATCAATGTAATACCCTTTTAAATTTCTCTCTTGAAATTTTTATTATTTTACATTTACACTCATTATACTCGTTTTAAGGATCCATAACTATTTTGAAACTACTCTTATATTCATTGTCTAAATTCATATTTATATATGGAATTATCGAAAAAATACCAATGAGAGTATTGATCTATCACATTATTTTTCCTCTTTTATCAGATCATTTATATAAAGATTACATTTCAGACAATACCTTTATATTTTGAATACCTTGTAGTTCCTTATTTTGGATGGAATGATCCACATATGTAGGAATAAAATTCATTGATTAGGAAAACCCCTTGATATAGCCACATATACATATATTATATACTATGTTAATATCATATATATCATTATTCTAATTAAGGGGTGTTCATGTATTTATCAATTCTATTTGATCATGGATTTTCACTAATGGTGTCATCAATCCGACTCATTGGATAATTTTTTTGACACATAAATGTTCATTTTTAACCCATTTTATTTTAAAGTATTGATCATTGTATGTATATTTACATTTTTATGATTGTTTTCTTGTTCATATAACATATGTGTGTAAAGATATATATATGTGATGGGTGATAATGGAAATATATATCAATCAAATGATTCGAGTAATGGTTTATATATCAATGGATCATTATGTTAGGACACAACATGATCATAGTTTTCAATTATTTAAAGACATGATGTAACAAAAATTTCCCATTATTATTGTTATACATGATGAAATTACCTTTTTCCATTATACATGTTTATGATTAATGTATATTTTTTGTTATTCATAGTCATGATACAGTTTAACATATAAAAAATTTTATAGTTCTCTCAATAGATATCAATGAATCACAATATTCAATAATAATGTATAATCCACAATACTATTTTATCTCATAATAGTTCAGGATTATTGATTCCACGTTATTAAGTTAGGGTAATTGAAATAAAATAATTAGTATCATTCACTAGATCAATATTTTGTTTTTATAATCGATGATTTTGTTATCATGCCAAATAATAACTTCTTTTATTCTAGAAATTATTCAATTAATAATTCAATTTATCTCAAAACAACATCTCTCACTTGTTTATGATATATTGATTAATCCTTCATGTATCATATATAATATTTCTTCCCCTAGTGATCATTTGATCTCCCTCATTTCATATTTTTTTCCAATTTCCCAATATATGGGAGAAAAATTCTATGTATGATATATGTTTGGGTGGAAATCATGTGTTGAAAATATTAATGGATGAAGTGGAAGATTTAGTGTGTAATAGGATGAATTTTTATCTTTTCTCCCAAAATTCAATACCATTGAGTTATAGTAGTGTATTTTAATCTAGATATATTATGTATAATCATGAAAAATGATTTGAAAATTACGATTTTTGGAGGATAGCATAAAATACATGCATAAATAATGTATTTGTAGTACCAAATAAAAATGTGGGGGTCATAGGAAACTTCAATCGGTATGAAAGTTTGGTTTAGTTATATTTTTTATTTTGATAATAAAAATAAAAGGATTAAATTTAATGTACCCATATTTAATCCAATATGTTTTTAATTTATAGTGAAAATACTAAATAAAAATCTCATATTACATTATATCATAACATTAAAATTTCATATTCATATGACTGATTACATAAATTTTATCTTTATTATCACTAACCACTTTGGTTTCAGTATATGGTTACGAAATAGTATGAATCAAGTAAATATATTTATATGACAGACAATATAGTTGTTTTTCTAATTATCATCCAAATAGAATGGTGGCGAATATGTAGAATCCCATGGTTGTGCATACCTAGTTATATTAGCTTATGAATAATAAATTAAACTAATTCATATTCCCAAATAGACGATATAAATATAAATATATTATTATTTCCTTCATAAAAAAGACCATACCTTAATTGTTCTTCTAATTTATTTGTTCTATAATAAATATATTAATAAAATTAAAATGTTTGTTTTGTGGATTAAGCCTAACAAATTATCAGAGTTTTATCAAAATTAGAATATTTTTTTACAAATGGTGTGCAATGATATATACCTCAAAATATTAAATGTTGATTTATTAAGGAAAATATCTAATGGTTTGATGATTCCATCCTAGGTATATAACTCTGTTATAATTATTTTATTCAAGACGATATTTCATACAATGATAGAGATTGTTTCATTAATAGAATTACATGAAAAAGTTTGAATGGATATAATCACTAAATATGTAGCTAATATAACTTATTCATGATGTTAATTGAAATATAATAAATCTTTGTGGATAATGATTATACATAATCATCAGTAGAGAAGAGAATTATTATCCAAACAGTATATTTCTAAAACAATTATATATGTGAAGTTCAGGTATACCTTGAAGGATGATATATAGATCAAAATAGTGGTTGGAAATCTTATACTGTTCAACCAAAAAAATTATTTAACTTATCTCATATTATAATATGACTTCATATACATGTTTTTATCATACTGTTAGTCTCATAATACTGAAATAATTACTTGAAAAAGAGTATAAATCTATCAATACTTATATGGAAAGCATTAAAATAATATTCAAGGTATAATTATAGAAACACATTCATGTGTATGATTCTAACAAAAAAATAATCATTCGATGAACTGTTGGACAAGAAAAATGAAAATCACCACATATGACTATTATAATGGGTATCGATGAGTTCTTTATTCCTATCCAAGATGGTGAGGTGGGGTTTTCTATAGAACTTATATTTGGTGATTATTCTTTTTAAAGGTTACCATATCCTATTTCTCCCAGTGATATAAAATCAAAAATTTTGCATAAAAGTATATCCTAAGGGTGTGGAGGTGGGGTGATGTAACACCCAATGTAACAAACAAACCAATATCACTCTAAATTGTAACATGAATAGTTCACCATGTGACCTCAAGAGCTCCTTCACATACACTAGAGGCTACCGACTATAGGTGGGGGGAGGTGTAATTGTATTGATAATGTACCCCAATACCATACTACAAAATCATAGATAAATTAACCATCATTAAACAAAACTGAGTATATAAAAAGGACAAATAAACTATGAAAAAGATTACTATCATAAAATGAACTACTTAATACATAACCAAACAATCATTCTCACATATAAAAACTAACTTCCCACTAGCCCAACCATATGTAGAAGAAAACATAAGAGAGTTAAACAATAAAATTACATGTCTAAACTACCAACTCTGAGACATACCTCAATCCATGTATCCAATACTCCCATGAAGATCCATAAAAAAATATGATTCCACACATGTGGTTCTGCTTTATCAAGTAATAATGGGACTCCTCCCTATCCATTATGATCTCATTCTTTACCTGAATGGTGAAATAAATTTTACAAATACAATGGTGTGTATGTACAGGATTGAAATATATCTGAATTGGCCACCACAAATGGTGAACATATAATAATTTTCTATATGTACATACTAATGATATATTCCTTAAATAGTATATAAATTACTAGAATAAAATAAATAGATAAATAACCATAGAATCATGGGTTCGGGACCGTGATCGACCGTAACTACGTCATCCCAATACCATGAATGTATCTATGCATAATGCATAGACCATTGAAACAACATTACCGAGACCAACCCATAAAAATATTCTAGATCAAGTATCACATTCCACCTCAAAGTATGTTGTACTAACTATTGTATACCTCCACTATGGTAATTTCCTTTATCAGTCATCATGGACCTCCCATTATGGTAGTTTAATTAGTTAGGGTATATGCTCCTAAGTATCATGGAGATTGGGAATGCTCCAAGAAATATTCGTACCAGTATACTAGATCAACCATGGACCTGATTCCATGGAAAACTCACTAAAAGTATAACACACCGATAATATGTAAGTATACATTTTTCATCCATAACCTATATTATGGGAGTATACATTAGTTATTGTGAACATATAATATATGAATATTCTTTTTTTTATGGAAAACCCATAAATATCATAGAACAATAGAATTGCCCCAGAAAACACTATCCTTGTGGTATCACACATATCAACTATGGGAGTATAAGCATATCATCCCTCTCCAAAGATAATATTATATTCTAGGAACAATCCCATTAGTATCACGAAACTGATAAATTCTCCTATAAATATCCATACCATTATACTAGACACAAGAAGACTCAATAGATAGCTGGACCCCAACAAATCATAGGCCAAAGGACCCCATCGAAGAACTAGTGCTTCGATAAAATGTTATATCCCACTCTAATCATTGATTAATAAACCATATTAAAAATAATCTAAAATAACTATTATTCCAAGAAGGGTATTTTTAATTGTTCACTTTACCACCTATAAAGAAAAAACCCATATAAGAGTCTTCTAAACACATGGCAACCCTCAGGTAAAATACCATCATATAAAATACACAGTTTTATATATTAGTATATTACACTAACTTAGGTAATATGTTTTAAGAAAAAAGATTCCATAGAAATAACATGAAAAATGGAATTCTCAATAGCTAAAAATTTCATCAACATATCACTTGATCAGAAACCAAACCAAAATGGAATCCTCTTGATTCTCACGGACTCAACCCCATATCAAATAAATGATACCAAGACATAACTATAGTTCCACATCCTTAACACTTACTAAATGAATAACAAATAAGATATAATAATACAAGATTGAAATCCTCAATTGAGTGCTCTAGATCTTAAACCCCTTAAACTGAGAGAAATAGGGATAAAATATCTTGATTTAAGATATCACTTGATACCATATTTAGGAATGATCAAAAGGACCTCAAAACATCCTTTATTGGATTACTCAATCTAGGTCAGCCACTATGATCTTGACAATCATTTGGGCCTTGAAACTCAAAATCCAACCCATAGGAGGATGATGGATCAAAACCCTTTTGAAATCCTCTAGTAAATACTCACTAAAATAAAGGAACCATTTATATGAACTATAAATTCTGAGAGGATCTCACTATTTTAATATATGTGTAAAAATAATCATAACCTACAACTCACGTGTATAATTATACATCAAGGGAAAAATTGTAAAATTATACCCAGGAAGGAAAAGTACACAGTGTTCATCTTGGGAACACAACTAGTACCCACAAAGGACCTCCCTAACATTGTGTCACACCCCATATGTGTGTAATTATTATATGTACATGATTATATAACCTCATACATAGAGTGTACCCCACCTGGTCTGTCTGGACAGGTTCCTGGATATATACCCCAAAACATGGCCTTTCCAACTACAGTACAAGGCCATTAGCCATGTATCTCACAGAGTATCCGGACATGTTTCTTACAAGAAAATATTCCCTGACACAGAGTGCTTACAAATTCACCTGACCACACCCTAAGTCTCCCAATATATCATATCACAAATACACACATGATTTGGTATATATATTCTATAATTAAAAAAATGTAGAATATATGACATGTGGATCAAGAACACTCAATGTTCAATTAGGTTTTCACAAATAGAAAACACAAAGAATTTCTTAGAACCCACAATTCCAAACAAAAAACCATTAATAGTCTTCCACGGGGTCCCTAAAACTCATATAAAATGTCATGAATTTGAAACTAGGAATATATATGGATTTTTGAAAAAAATAGCAATTGATTTCTATATTCGAGTGTAAATTTCTACACATTAATTATAGATCTACACAATGCCACCAATGATCCTAGATCCAGCTCTGTATAAACTGTCTAATATACTTTACCAACTCCAAAATTCATATTTATATCTTATTTTAAATACTGAAACTTGGGGGAGTCCCATCAGGTGTACAAAAGAAGCCACTTAGACAAAATGAAATTAGAAAAATGGTAAAAGAGAAAAAGAAAAAGAAATTAAAGGGGTCCTAACACTGTCTATGATACCACTATGAGTTTATACCTCAACTAGAAAACCCCCAATTCCTAACTAAACCATTGAGACAAAATATCAATCTGATTATCCATTCAAAATTTATCACTAAAAAGTGTTCATAAATATATAAACATTTAAATAGTTTAATATTAAATATTATTCCAAAATTCAATCATCTCAAAATTTAACCAAAATCATGTCCTACGGTAAAACCAATATTCCGAGACAAACAAAGTGGAAATAAATTACTGATGATCATATTATAGGTGAAATTTTCAATTTTACCACTTATGAATTTTTATAAGCCAAAAATTAAAATTCCCATTGAGTTTTCAGGCCTAGAAAAACACATTTATATACATCCATCCCACTATATACCTCTTTATACTAGACAATCCTTTGTGGTCAACCATTAATAAATATTTCAATCCAATCACAATAACATGAAACACCATATAAACTATCCAACTAGTTGTTTTACAACTAACACAATTAGATATATTTACAACAGACCTTCCACCATGGTTTATTTGATAATCCACACTATAAGAGTATACTTATCATTTCCTAAAAAACATCCACTGCACATCCCACACTTCATCCACTACTTAACAAAATTAATAGATGTGTCCAAATCGCTCAAACTAGAGAACTGATATAAAAATGTCAACCATATATCCACAACCCACTAGGAATGTAAATTTTTTTTCCTCAACAATATATTTTAATAGAAGTTCACATCCATTATTGAAATTTAGTTCACTTCCCCCTAAAAGGCTTTCGATACAGTATTCCCCAAGTTAAAACCATAATAGTTTTACTACTACTAAACCTCTCTAGTTTCTTTATGAATAAAATAAACAAAATATACCCACACAAGGTCTTTTTATCACCCCACACAACTCATATCCACATTCCCTCGCATAATAAGAATTTTTTTAAAATGATTCTCCAACCATCGATATCATTCTCAAGGAAGATTTACTACCCAATAACCTCTCACATGCACTAAAACTCACATGATACTCAAACCAAGAACCCATGATTACACTAAAAATAAAAAACCATGGTTCTCAAGAAAGTTAGTCTCAATAATATAGAGCACCCTCAACACACTTCTTTACAATTAGGCATATATCCGATTCCAAATTTATTAATAAATTTTGATTCCATTTAGTTCTTTTCCAATTCATGATATTCTATCCACTATGTCTTTCATGCTCATAAGCATGTAAATTGTTTATAGGTCCATTCACTCAAATAGCCTTCTCCTAAAATTGAACGTACCTATTCTTCTTACCATAAAAGAGCCCAAAAACTCAGGGAAACCCCTCTCATTGAATTACCTCCATCATAAAAAACACCAAATAACTATACAATAATTCATATCTCAAGGACTATAGGTCACCCACATTTCCCAAAATTCATGTCTCACACTAGGCCATAGGTCACAAGAAACATCCTAAAAATGTATTATAATCTCATATAAGCACAAATTCCAAACCACCCACTCATGAGTCTCATATACATATTACTAAATAATCATTCAAAACAACCTACTAGGGAATAAATCCCACTAAGAATCCATCAATGATACTACACCATATATAATCCAATATCATTTATTAACACAACAAAAACATTATCTTAGATTATTCACACCATGGAAAATCATTAACACTGGCATGGTAAAGTGGAATTCCATTTCAATATATACGGGAAAACACTATAAAAGTTGTTATCAATACATTAAATAAATAAACTCAAGTAATAGAAACCCGTAAGGGGATTACCTCTTTGAAAAAACATTCCTTACAAACCAAGTAGGGTTACCTCACATCCAATACATTAAGGGAAATATAGATTTCACTACAAGTGTCTAACATTGGATACACATGATCTTCCATCATAAGGGTTCGTATAGAATCTTAAACATATTTGAGTACAATTTCACCAAGTATCTATTTGAGAAGAAACTTTAGGGGAAGTGTTTAAAATATTAAATATCATAGCCTCTCATCAGTAAAAATATTTCATTAGTATGCCCTAATATGCCTTGTGAATTGTACATTTAAACAATGATACATGAGACACCTCTTGCATCAATGGACTAATAATCAATTCCATATCTCACTTTTTTACAATAGGACAATAAAAAAATATTGAACAACTCATAAATCAAAAAATAATGTGCATCAAAAAGGATAAAACCATATAAAAATATAATATCAAAATCTATAACATCAATCCCATCCATGGAATCCCAGAATTCTTATAGGTGAATTTGTTCATGAAACACCATGCTCCAACAAAATTCTATATCAGATGACTACCATATCCCCAGTGAGAAAATATAAATCAAATTCTCTAATACCACATCGTATGTCCCAGTCCTGCTCACACTGAATAGTAACCAGGACGGTTTCCCATTTGAAATCAGGAGTTTCAAATTATATTCTAGAGGATGGTGAATAGAAGAAAGGGACATAGGTGGAACTATAAAGAGACTATACCCCCATATCATAGTATAAAATATTTGAGAAATAAAATAATATCATATGAAACTGAGAATGTTGAAATGATGTTTAAAAAATGTGGCATGCTATAATAAAATTATGTGTTATATTCAAACTCAAAAAAAACATTTCCACACACAATAACAGACTATCAATTGGGATGACAAAATTAAAAATAATAAAAAAGACAATTAAACAATAATGTAATAAGGCTCCACATCTATCTCTTACCAATAACTCAATTCATATCTATAGAAGTCTTGAGCTTCTCAATCCTAATCACAAGACTCCACATGAGTGGGTACCCTAGATCATATAATACATGGACTCATCCGTATCCATATAGTAGTCATTCTAATCATAGAATAATACATAATTTCTACATGAACTCCTAGGTGTATATTAAGGGGGTGAGAAATAAAATTACATTGCCACCACCAATAGTGAACATATAACCTACAATAAAAGGGAATTCTCATGTAATATACCCATTCAATTTGAGAGTTATCTAGAATAAAATAAATAAATAAATTATAATAGATACTTAGGTTTGTGAACCCACTTGACCATATAAACCTTTTCTTAAGACTAGAATTTTATAAGCACATTGCGTGGAATCTACCAACCTCATTATTATGACCACCCATGGGTGCATACTAGATCCACTATCATATACCACCTCAAAGGGTGTTTTCCAGAGTATTATATACAACCACTATGAGATTTTTCTATACATGTAATCATAGGGATCTTCTTAAGTGAGTTTTATCATCCAAGGAATAAGCCTATAGATATCAATGTCCTTTGGAATACTCTAAGAAATATCCTTCATTGTAAACCATATCAACCTTGACTACAAATACTTTTAAAATCCACTAATATTATAAAAAATAACAACAATGGGAGTTCACAATAGCCATCATGAACCACCACTATGGGAGTATACTAATTTCAATAGAAATAAATACCAGGATAGTATACTCATCTGGGTTATAATCTATTAAATATCATTTAATTGGGGTGTGATTCTAGAATGTTCCATCACATTTGTAACTCAAATATCCCCAATACAATTATATAAATTTTAACCCATCTATATGAGATTATTCTCATATGAGAATAATACCCTATGTATCAATAACCAAGATAATTATCATAGAAAGATCCATCATAGTATACTAGACAATACATTCCAAACCCACTAATGGGTCCCAATAAAAATCCCACTTTGTGGATGACACATGATTACCCGATATAACCCATTATCAATATTGTTACTAAAAGTGTGTCCAAAATCACATTATTTTTCACATGGGAATTCTTAATTATCAACCTAATCCCCTCAGAAAAAGTAATCCCTTCAATTATATATACAACAGAAGTGGAATTTTGAGTAAAATACCAACACAAAAAATCATCAGCTATCCCTCCCAACGCATATGTAATCCTCATGTATTAAATAAATCTAAAATTGAATCGATATAAAAATTATACCATAAGTTAATTCTCCACATCTAAAAATGATCGCCACATTTCAATAGATTAGAAACCATCCTAAAATGGAATCCTTATTAGCCCTTCAATCTGAAATAAACATCAACTCAAGGACACCTTGAGGGAACCGCCGTCCCAAAATGTATAAGTACAATAAAAATGAACTAAAATTATCCATTAAAATTAGATCTAAAACCATAAAAGAGGGGTCTAGAACCTTGACCCCTAAAACCTCACGAAATTATGAATAAAAATCCTACATCAAAGATAAAGCTAAATACTAGATTTTCGAAATGTCTAATGAGCATTAATATATTATACATTAGAATATTAATTCTAGGATAGTCACTAATCTCATGAACCTCACTTGGGTCTCATGTAGCACAACCAATACAACTATTATATTCTTATTCGAATCCTTAATTAATTACTCTTGTAAATGCTCTCCCAATGAAAGGAACCATCTAGAAGGCCTCTAAATTCCAATAGGATCACACCATTTTAATAAATGTGGAATAATTATAATATGGACTACTCATGAGTATAATTTTGAATCTATGGTAAAAATAGGTAAAAGAAACTAGTAATGGAAATTCACACAAGGTCCACCTTGGGTACATGACAAATACTCCCAAAGGGCTTTCTTGTCTGTGCACTACAACCCAATCAGTGTGTAATTCTCCAATGTATATATATTTTTCAGTTCGTACAAATTATATACCCAAATGGGGTATGTATAAGTGTACTTGTCCATGTAACCCCTACATAGGCTCTTAGGAATTATAGTGTATATTCATTGGGAATATATATGTCATAGACTTTGGGTGTGTGTCATACATGGCCATGTTACCCAAAAAGGGTTGTATGGCCATGGACCCAAACAAATCTTTGTCTCCCTACATTGATTTTTCAAAACACAAATTTTGTGCATTCTTAATCATCATCCATTCACCTAAAAATTGGAATAAAAACATATGACTAAATATAAAATAATCTGTGACTGGTTTCTTCCAAATAGAAAATTTATGAATCCTCCTAAACCCCTGGTTCATCCCCAAACACCCATATATCAAAACCACAAGGTCCAAAACAACCCATATAAGGATTAAATAATTAAAAAAAATATATATATGATTATTTTTTACAAAAAAAGTTAACAAACCTAGTCAATGAGTGTAAACATCAACACAACGATCTTGGATCTATACCAAACCACCACCGAGCCCTGATCTACCTCTAGTCGTTCTCCTTAACATGTGATCCCCTCTCCCTATCCAACATTATATATGAGTAAAAGAACCAAAAAATAGTGGGGGACACTCTGTAATACATAGAAATCCACTATGAGGAAAGAATAAAACAGTAAAAATAGAAAATTAGGAGAAGAAAAAGAAAACGTAAAAAAGGTGTCCTAACAACGATGCTCGTTGTGAGGTTCTGCCTCACATATGAAAATAAACCTATTTAAAACTCAACCATAGAGATTAAATATCAATAAAGTTCTCCATTAAAAATATATCATCAAAAGAATGTGTGCTAATAAATTAATATTTATTTAATTAAATATTTAATGTTCTACTGAAATTCCAATAGATTATAATTCCTCTAAACTATTGTTCTAGTGTAAAATTAATATTCTATGACCAACAGAGTGGTCTGAGAAATTTTATGAGGTCATAATATACTATAAATTGTAAATTTACACCTCAAGATCATCTTAATGAAAATATTGAATTTTCCCAATTAATTTGACTACCTGGAAAATATAGGATATTAAACCAAAAACACTAAGACAATTCTTCTTTCTCAAATAATGAAATCTAATTTTCAAACTTTATAAGTAATGAAACTCTGGTAGAAATGAAATAATATTCAACAAAAAAAATTCATAATATTTTATTTCCCCAAAATATAATTTTATAAATGATAGATAAATACATATAAAAATAATAATACAGTTATAATGGAGAAATAAATAAGAGTGAATTAAAAGACAGTAATATTAAATAACCATTCCTCAACATCTCCCATGAGAATTATACCACCATGTATAATTTTATTATGAATTTAAACTCTATAAATATTGTAATTTTTTAAAAAGGATATATGTTGAATGATTTTAGAGAAGTATGTCTATTGATAAATGAGTATGGTAAATTGAAATTTTATTTTTTTATGGATAATTTATATTTTATTTGATGGATATATATACATTTGGTTTACATAAAACTGATAAGAATATATAATTATTTATAACTAGCATATAATTATTTAAAAATGGTTCCATATATATTAAAAATATTATTGAAACATGTAATAATAAGTAATTAACATCATGAAATTATTAAGAAGTCATAAGAAAAAAAATATAACCATTCATTCTAAAGGAAATAGTTCTCTTCAACAATATTTGTTCATTATATAAAATTTTCTTTTTTTAAAAGTAATATTTCATAGATTTATAGTTTTAATATGAAAAAATGTATTCCAAAATTATAATTATACCATTAAAACATGGTGTGGGGATATATATATATATATATTATTTTATTTAAAAATATAATTACTATTGAAAATAAATAATTAATGAAAAAAATGTAATATTGGATAAATATAACATACCATGAATTTTAAATAACTAATTTTACATTTATATATTCCTAAAGATATTTTATTATGTATATATGTAATACCCAAAATATTATATTAATAAATAATCATGTTTTATTACAAATAAATACTTTTAAACAAATAGAAAAAAAATATAAAAATATAAAATTTCATTCATTAAAATAAATAAAATGTGTACCATAAAATAAATAACGATACAGGGAACCCTATAATCCTGTACTGTATATGATAATACTAAAAAATAATAATGAATATATTAGTAACTTTTCTATTATGATGAATCAAATCAACAATAGAATAGAAATGGTGGGAAAAGGAAAGATAATAGTGAATTTATATGTTACAATAAATTCTATATATAAGGGTTAATGGGACCATTGGAATACAATCATTGGAATGGTACCATTGGAATCTAATTGTTGGAATCAGGTCATTAGAAATTTGACCATTTGGAAATTGACCATCATAATAACAATATAACTATTTTAATTACAAGATTATAGTAAAAGAGACAATATAAATTGTGAATAATTAAATTAAAATTTATTGATAATATATATTCATAATATATAACAATGGAACTATATACATATTCCTTATAAATGCGTTTCTCTGTCAAAATCTTAATGTCAATATATAGAATAATTTTGTTAAATAATTAAAATATACATAGATTTAAAAGTATTTCCATAAAATGGAAATAAAAGTTTGAAAAAACAACTATAAATTATCATATAGTGAATTTTTAAAAAATAATTAGATAGCCTAAATTTTAAGGAAAACAGTATTGTAAAAAAATAATTATATTCCTTAATTATTATGACGTCATTAAATGTAAATATGAAGTATTAATTTAGATAATTTAATCATAGTTTAAAGTAATTTATTTTATTAATACTAAGTATATAAATGAATTAATATGATTTTATAAACATATAAATAACTTTGAGAAGTTTAAAATAAAAATTAAGGCTTTTTAAAACAATATTCGTTAGAAAAATAATATTCCGAATTTTAGTGTATTATAAAATAATATAGTACTATTCTCAAACTAAAATATTAATAAAATTAATTAAATATAAAACTATGATAAAAAATAATTTTTAAAATAATGGGTTTTCATTTTCCCCTATTTCTAAGGCTACTGTTAAGAACTTAATAAACACAACTCCGCCATTTCCTACAATCATCCACCAATTCTCACATTCAACTTCACAATAAATACTATGAGCACAAAAATCCACTCATTTTATCTCTAAAGAGTCACTCTATAATGTTTTTAGGGATACAATGTTTTTTTATCATGATTTAATATGTTACCATTAAAGGTAAGCATTGTTATCATATTCTCTTTATTAAATAGTGATATTATTTAAAATAAGGTTTTATGTAAATGTGAAATTTTATTATTCCAATATTCAATAAATTCATTATTATATTAAAAATGATAGGTCTCCATTCCATTTAATTATAATACTTAAAGAAGCTTTTATAATGATAAATGTTTTCCATAGACATACAAACATCAAAATAGTTGATAATGTAAATTGTGTTTGTTTTTATTAGAAATGATATCCCTATATGGTTACTGAAAGTGGATGAATTCTCTATAACTGATGCACCTAGTGGTAAAAATCTTAAAATATATTTTTATAGTAATAATTCAATGTTCACTTAGAGCACAAGAAGTGGGCCTAACAACGCTCCAATTTTGACACTCTCATGGGATATGATTTGGATGATTCCCATATACATTAAAACCAATAATGATGGATTACAATGTTTTTTAAAAAATATAGGCATGTTTTATCTAGGAAGTGGCCACCTACTATTTCAAATACATTTATTCTATTACCTAAACACTTTGATTATCCTAATCATTTCACATAACCAATTACTATCATTCTATATTATTAACTTGAAATAGGTGCTAATTTGAAAATTTTGAATCCCTAGTTACACGTTATATGACCTAAAATATTTTAAATACTTATTATTAATAATAAATTGAATTGTTAAAACTATAGGCATATTTTTTAATCCTTTATTATATACAAAAATATCTTATAAGTTATGCTTCAATAACTATTAGGATAAATAAATTTATAATTTTCACTATGAAATGTGTTGACACCCACCAAATAAGATTCAGAATCTATTGAATAGAAGAAATAATCAATGAATGGGTATTATTATCTCTTAAAAGAAATTGAATGGAATTGGTCAAATCATGAAGGTCACATAACCTTCAGAGAGACATGCGATCCCATGACCACATAAGGTCATAAAAATAGGTTATTCAATACAGATAATATTATTATAGTCTTGTGAATCCACATTGATAAACCCTCAAACATTTAAAAGGGTTCCATGAAAATCATGGAAGATCATGTAGAGGATTCCAGAGGAGTTCCTCTAAATCACATGACTTGTCAATTGACAGTATTCTAAGAATCAACCGAAACACCTTATTAAATAAATTTGTAGAAAGGTGAAGCCTCATTAAAAGGAGAGTTATGTTTATATTCTTGTGTTTTTCCCATGAAATTCATAAAAAATAGAGAATACCATAGATTCATTCCCACCATGTTGTGAAAAAACATGTTGGTGTGTCACATTCATCATAAGAAAGACCTAGGAAACATTCATTCAGGCATATGATTTCCCTTTTAATCCATAGAAAAATAGATGGGTTGTCTATTTAAATTCTTCCACATTACCAAAAGATGCATCATTGATCTTGTGACATAATGTCGAAAAATAGAGTGATGTTCCATGACAATTCTCACATGACATCCCGTGATCTCATGTACTTGCAAAAAATGATGTAAATTAAAAGGGAAAATGAGGAATCTTCTCATGAAGGGAAGATAATATTGACTTCATGCGAAAGGGGTTATTCATCCTAAGAGATAAACATGATCTCACAAGGGCCCTTAGACATGTCAGTATTATCTAGTGGATCCCCCCTTAAAAATATTCCTATATGTCATGATAGACCCCAGAAAACTCATCTTCAATCATGTAAAATAATTTCAATGGGAATCCTAGTCTTTCAAAGAATCCTAGACATGTTGTCCTAAAATTTTGAATACAATTTAACATGTCAACATGGTTAGGAAGCATTCCTTCAATCAAAAAGTGTATAATAAAAATAGAGATGGTGTAATATTCTTGTGGTTGTTTTCATTAGGTGACTCTATATATATCCCATGATTGGAACAAGATAATTGCATGGTATGAAAATCCATCCAATTAAAACACCTAATATTTTCATGATATGCACTGCTCAAGGTGAAATATAATGGGGGTAGTGGGGAATATAAATCCCTCCACCTCAGAACAAGGATTAGCATGAACACACATGACAGTTAGTACTACATAATGCTTGGGATCTTACATCTCAAAGTGGAAGGTCACACGATCACAAAGGATATATTCCATGTATAATTTCAGGCACAACCTAAGGGATCACCAAAAATGAATATGTGTAGAGACCCAAAGATTGGCGTACATGGACATTACATTACTTTTGCGGAATACTTAGTATATAACAAAAACAGACACACAAGGACCGTAATAGTTTAGTGTCTTTGGAAAATCGGAATAAAATTTTCTAATCGTGGTGAAAGATATTCAACATCTCCCAATAAAGATCTTGCCCTTTTTTTCTTACCTAAAACCTTTCTTTATATACTCGGGAAAGGAAAACATAAAAGGGGTGAGCTCAAATGCTCAGTAAGGGTAAACATTGAGAACATAAAACAATCCATAAACATTTGAATGCAAAAACTTGAACATAAAATCTAAACATCAAAATCTTGAGCAAAGACATGAATCCTGGAAGTAGGTAAGACATATATCATAAGGGAACATCAATCATGATAAAATAGCTTGGGAATAAAACATGTAATTGTGGCAACCATTAAGAACATGTTATGATTTCCATAGTAGCCAAGGCATTGCTGCAAAGACCATCTTAGTGGACAAAGTCCATTTCTGAATCGAGTTCACTCCTCATTTCAATCCTGTAACACTGAACCAGATTAACTTACTGTTCCAGCCATGTCTATCTCATGAGATATAAATCTTTAACCAATGAATTGGAGGGAGATATAGGTCCCACCCATCTCATGATAAAATCATTCTTACTTGTGCCACAAAATAAACATACATCATTCATAATAACCCAATGAATAAAATGGGTGTCATAAACATCATCCCATAATCACATAATCCATATAAAATAAATGGATATCATTTCATAATAAGAAAAGTGAAACCATGTAAATCATAGAGACATTATACTTGAAACATACACATATGAAATAATGTCATTTTAGATGGAAAATGTTTTTGATAAAACACTTGAAATGAATTCTTGAGGAAAATGTCATTTCTTCTTCAAAATCATTTTCTTTTCACAAATTTCAAAGAAATATTAAAAGAAAAGTATTTTGTTGAAAATATTCATAAAATCTTATAGAGTAAGATTCATGAAAATGAGGCGTTATGAAACCATAAAAATCAGTTCACGCCGTATAAGTTAATAATAACATTCTTCTCGTACTTTTTCGGAAAAGTCAAAAAGTTCCTCGTATGGTAAACAAAAGAAAGATTCCTTTCATATGATGTGGTAAAAGTCAAAAGGGGTTAAAAATGAATTTATACATACATGAATAATCTTTTATAAAACATGGACATGGATGATAGCAATAACCGCAGTAAATACTTACGAATAAGCAATATTGTATAAAAATGAGATTTGAAAAATTATCCCTTACCTGAGGTCCGATATGCTTCGTACATTTCCGAACCTACTGTATAATGATTTAACTAATGTAATTGTCTTATTACAGAATCATATTCATTGTTATGATATAATATATGGTTCACTTATGACTTTATATTACCCGTTCTTTTGTAAGATCAATGTTAAAACAACATTTTGGGTTAAATCGTTTTATTTATCGTACGTGTTTGGACTTGTTGTTCATGATATTATTACTTATATCCTGATTTACTTAATTCCAGAATGTAAAAAATGATTTATATATAATATATATTCATCATATAGATATATATATTATATATCGATAAAAGGAATGAAATACACCGTTCATGGAGACGGTAGGCCATACGTACGCATGAACGATGTTTTCGTTTCCTTATTGAATTGAATGAAACTAAATAGATGACATAAAAATATATATATATATATATATACAAAAATCCAGTAGAATTATTATTTAATATATTTCATTATCATTCATTATAATACTTTATAATCATTCTTGAATGGTTAATCATGGAAAATGAATCTCATCGCGTTCGTGGAGACGGTAGTCCGTACGTATGCATGAGCAATGATATCATTCCCAGGATCGTGGAATTGTATTGGAGTGTATGTATACTATTTCAGAATCAATATAACTTTAAAAAAATCATATATAGTCAGTATTTACACCGTTATACCGATCCAAGTAAGGTGGTGGTGGAAAATAGATTACACCACGGCGTGGAGACGGTATTCCGTACGTACGTACACGCGGTGATTTCGTTTTCCATAGGATGGATAGAGAGTGAAATAGAGTTGTTTCATACTTATAATAAAATATCAGTATATTAGTGATAGTGATGTTACTACTTCATAATGAAAAAACTAAAGAAGAAGAAGTGGAAGAAGAAATAAAGTTGAAAGAATTGGTAACGGACACTACCCCTTCTTTGAAGCGCCTCTTTGAGAACTCCTCTTAGAGCACTAAAATTAGTCTTTAAAGAAGACCATAACCTCTAGGATGTCTCTATGGAAGTGGAGAAGAGAATTTGGTAGGTGTTGGACGAGCATGAAGGCTCAATGTGGTGTGAGGAAGAGAGGGAGGAGGTGCCCTTTTATAAGGGAGGCGAGGGGCACCTTTGGAAAAACTAAAAATATTATTTTATTATAAAGTCATATTCGGGTTTTTAATAGCTCCAAATTGAATTATTTCGAATATAAGGTGAGTATGGGTATAAATCCTCCCATAAAATATAATTTAGACAAGTTTTGGTTTCTATTTTAACCTTATCATTTAGATTTACCCTTAAGTTAAATAAGTTTACTTTTACCATGTCTTCTTGTTTTCTTAAACTATAAGGTTAATAATATTAAAATAACAAGACAAAAGAACCCCAAGTTGTTTATTATTAATATATATAACCTTATATAAGTCATTTTTAAGAACCATATATTTTAAGGAATAAAATAACAATTTATAATATAATATTTGTTTTAAAAACGTTTTTATGTCAATTTTGACACTATTTGGTAATTGATTTTTGTGAAAATCATAACAGAATGATTAGTTAGAAAAAAGTTAACTAATGCAATACTAACATGTCATATTAACCTATAAAATTAGTTTAATTCATAAAAAGTTGCAAATTACATTTATTAGGGTATTTATAACATCAATTATTTCAATATTTCAGTAATAAGATAATTACTGCTTCATCATTGTTTCATAAATAAATTAAATTATTTAATGTCTAAAAATTATAAATAAAACACCATTATGTAGGAAATTGTTTTATCTTTCTAATTAATATTTATAGTCGAATTTATATTATGTATAACCCTATATTAAAAATGATTTAGTTATTAAACATTGATTTTAACTATTTTAACCGTTCTTTAAATAAATTAATAATAAATGTCCTAATATAATCCAATTGGGAATAAATGGTCATATTTTATTCCTAAGGTTTTTTTGGACGAATTACACTTATCCAATAGAATTAGGACATGTGTTAGGGTAATAATAATATCCTTTTTAACCTCAATTACCCAATTTACTTTTAACCGTGGTAAACAAAAGTTAAAAGTTACTATTCCCCAAAAATTATTTTCATCTTATTGAACCATATTTTAGTCTTTTATATTAACCGTGTATCACCAATATTTGAAATTCAATTCATAGAAGTGGTAAAATTTCATTTAAATGAAAAATTCATTTTTTTAACTACCACTAAGTGGTTTAACTATTCATCGAAAATTGCAGTTTTTCAGAAAAATACCGAAAATTCAGCCTAAGCATTATTTGATATTCCAAATTAAAAATTTATGTCTATTTTTCCAAATTCAAAACATATAAGTGGCATTAATTAATTTTAAAATTAATTCTTGTTATCAAAACAAATAGCGTGTTTTTTTAAAAAACAATAACTATCAAAAGATTGATACTTGTTTATATCCAATTTCAAAGGGAAAATTATTTCAATGACCAAAATTGGATTAAATGGTAAAAACATATTCTAATTAAACTTTAAAACCAATTAAAATGATAATATAACCATATAATTTTTGGCGATGAAAGAAAGTTGTTTTTAATTAAAATATTGCGTGTTTTTACTATTCATTAAAATATGAAAGGTATCAGAATAATATGAAAAATTTATCCAAAGTATATTTTTATATCCCAATTCCAAAGAAGAATTTTATTTTTTCAAATTGAATTATAGACATTTCAAAAACAATATTTAAAGTGGGTGCGCTATCAAAAGGCGACAAAACTACATTTTTTTAAAAATACTTATTTTACTCGAAAAATTGATTTTGTTCTCATACACACTATTCATAATGGGTAGTTCATGTAACATATCGTTGTTTAGCGAAACTCATTATTGCGTACAACACACACTATCATGGAATGTCGTGATTGCGTGTAATGCAAGCCAAGTCAGGGATGCATGTTGTGAAAGCTCCTTTTGGTGTAGCGTACAACACAAGACATTAATGAAATTAATAAGAATATTTTTCATAAAATCTCGGGGTGTTACATTCTACCCCCTTTAAAATGAATTTCGCCCTCAAAATTCATCGGGGTTATATATGGTTTACTACTCGAAAGTTTCTTTAATAGAAACCCACATCATAAAAAGGAAAACCAAAACTTGGCTTTAAAGAATAAAGTATGAAACGTAAAGGTTACCCAAATTATCTCATCAATGGGTTTCAACATAGGAGAACATAGGTGAAAATATGTATATGGAAGAAAAATCTAACCATCAAGTTTTGATGGAGAGTGGTAGAGAACATGGCTATGAAAAATCCAACAATCACAAAGCCATAAATTCGTGATGATCTATGGTACCATCTGATTCATTGGATATAAGGGAACTAGGACAACATTTTTGGTTTTCAATAACATTTCCCTAAAGTTGATGAATTTGAATTAGAATAAATACTTACTTTATTTTGGTACAATCTCACTGTTGTTCGTTCCTTGAACAATTTCCACTTCATCTCTTAATGAAATGAAGTTGAATTTGTTATTCGTGAAGTGTTAGCAGATCGTGTGATAGAGTGACGGGTCATTCCATCTATCTCAAACAAAAGGTTAGAAAAAGTTATTAAATATACACAAGTCGATCTATTTTGATATTAATCATATATGGTTCCTAAAATGGAATTATACTTCATATATCATACTGCTTAATATAAGAAAAATAGTTTATACAAAACATGGACTTCCTGTAGGCCAGTGTTAGGTGATAAAGGACCGTCGCACTTCAGTTGTGGGTTCAATTACCACAGCCTTGTCCGACACGATGGGCTATCGCCCATCCTACAGGTTGTCCTTTTTCTAAAACTACATTACTATAACATCCCATCAATAATATCAAAAAAAATTCTATCCTTAAACAATACTAACTTATGTCCAACAAAATCCATTCCAATATTTATCTAAAATACTTCAGTCAAAGATCATAGTATAATGAAAACGATTACTTGAAATGTCATCAACCAATCATGTTAATACCATCATTTATCCCCCATATAACTTTTTGGTCACATTCCAATCATGTGAATACCTTAATCATGTATTCTCTTTAAAAATGAATACCCATTAAACCTTAGTAAAAACATGAATGCTGTCAAAAGTTATCTCTTTCCACATACCAAAATCCAAAAATTCTATATACTCAAACCATGATATAACCTTCTCCTTATATCAGTCATGAGCTCATGAATACTATCAAACATTTAATTTTCTCACTATCCCTTCATTATGTACATATCATCAACTTTCCAAAAATATCTGAATAACCATTCATGGTTACTGGTACCATTCATCATACACTTTCAAAACATAAGGAAATAAAACCGTGTAACAATCCTTAGATGTCTCTTTATTCCATAGTACCATGAGATTACTTATACAACATTACATTTTATAAACATGAAATCATTCCAGTACCTTCTTAAACCATTGACCGAGCCTCAATAATTCTTTCATATCACATATAATTTGTGGTCTCTTCATCATCATCAACATAAATACTACCCATACGACCATACTGATTCTCTTCATGAGACTTTCCCTTAGGTCATTGGTTTGCATAATGCCCGTACATTCCACATTTAAAACATTTAACCATTGTAGATGTCGTAGCAATACCATTATCCTCATCCATGGTTTTAACTGAACCTTTTCTTTTGCACTTACTGGCTTTGTGTCCTTATTTTCCACACCCAAAGCATCTTCCAGTTCCTTTGAAACATTCTCCTTGATGCCTCTTCCCACATGATTTACATAGGGGAAATTTAACTTTCATTCCTCTATGATCATCAGGAAACTTGCCAAATTTGTGTTTATTGATCATATTTTGAGATTGCTGATTCGGCATAATAATGATGTTTGAACTTCCAAATCCCATTTCATTTGGTTTCTAATGAATAATATCATTCCATTGTCTATCATATCCTCCATTATCGTCAATCATCTTGTTTCCATCTATTTTCTAAAACCCAAAAAGAATAGTGTGAGAGACAAAAATATTTCTAGGGAAAACCACATCGTAAAGGGGGAGTAACCTCAATATCTAACATCTTAAGTTAAATTCCAAGATCATTACCGTAGTTCTAGGACTGTATCCTATACGTATACTTATCTTTAGGGACATCCCTAGACATACCTTAGAAATATCTCTAGGGATCTCACTAACATTTTCGCATCCTAGTTTCAAAGGTTGACTAAACCTTTCCTCTAATACCAACTGTAGAGACCCAAAGCTTGACGTACATGGACATTACATTACTTTTGTGGAATACTAAGTACATAACAAAAAACAGACACAAGGGATCGTAATAGTTTAGTGTCTTTGGAAACTCGAAATAAAATCTTCTGATCGTGGTGAAAGATCTTCAACATCTCCCAATAAAGATATTCCCTTTTTTTATTACCTAAAACCTTTCTTTATATCATTGGGAAAAGAAAACAAAAAAGGGTTGAGCTCAAATGCCCAGTAAGGGTAAACATAGAGAACATAGAACAATCCATAATCATTTGAATTCAAAAACATGATCATAAAATCTAAACATCAAAATCTTGAGCAAAGACATGAATCTTGAAAGTACGTAAGGCATATATCATAAGGGAACATAAATCATGATAAAATTTCATGGGAATAAGACATGTAATTGTGGAAACCATTAAGCACATGTTATTATTTCCATAGTATCCAAGGCATTGCTTCGAAGACCATCTTAGTGGACAAAGTCCCTTTCTGAATCGAGTTCACTTTTCATTTCAGTCCTATAACACTGAACCAGATTAACTTACCATTCTATCCATGTCTATCTCATGAGATATAAACCTTTACCCAATTCATTAGAGGTAGATATAGGTCCCACCCATCTCATAATTAAATCATTCGTACTTGTGCCACAAAATGAACATACATCATTCATAATAACCCAACGAATAAAATGGGTGTCATAAACCACATCCCGTCATCACACAATCCATATAAAAGAAATGGATGTCATTTCATAATAATAAAAGTGAAACCATGTAAATCATAGAGAAATTATACATGAAACATACACAAATGAAATAATGTCTTTTTAGATGGAAAATGGTTTTTGATAAAACACTTGAAATGAATTCTTGAGGAAAATGTCATTTCTTCTTCAAAATAATTTTATTTTCACAAATTTCAAATCAATTTTAAAAGAAAAGTATTTTTTTAAAATATTCATAAAATCATATAGAGTAAGATTGAAGAAAAAATTGCCGTTATGAAACCATAAAAATCTGTTCATGTCGTATTAGTTAAAAATAACATTCTTCTCGTACTTTCGTCGGAAAAGTCAAAAAATTCCTCATATGGTAAATAAAAGAAAGATTCATTTCATATGATGTGGTAAAAGTCAAAAGGGGGTAAAAAGGACTTTAAAAATACATGAATACACATTTATAAAACATGGACATGGATGATAGTAATAACCCCAGTAAATACTTATGAACAAGCAATCTCGTATAAAAATGAGATTTTCAAAATTATCCCTTACCTTAGGTCAGATATGCTTCGTACGTTTCTAAACCTCCTGTATAATGATTTAAATAATTTCATTGACTTTTTAAAAAATCATATTCATTGTTATGATATCATATATGGTTCATTTATGACTTTATATTACCCATTCTTTTGTAAGTTCCATGTTAAAACAGTGTTTTGTGTTAAATCGTTTTATTTATTGTACGTGTTTGGACCTGTTGTTCTTGATATTATTACTTATATCTAGATTTACTTAATTCCAGAATGTAAAACATGATTTATATATAATATATATTCATCATGTACATATATATATATATATATATATTATATTGATAAAAGTAATGAAATACACCATTCATAGAGACGGTAGGCCGTACGTACGCATGAATGCGGTTTTCGTTTCCTTATTGAATTGATTGAAACCAAATAGATGACATAAATTTATATATGCATAAATTCAGTAGAATTATTATTTCATATATTTAATTATTATTCATTATATATACTTTATATTCATTCTTGAATGGTTAATCGTGGAAAATGAATCTCATCGCGTTCGTGGAGATGGTAGTCCATACGTACGCACGAGCGATGATATCATTCCAATGATCGTGGAATTGTATTGGAGTGTTTTTATACTATTTAAGAATCAATATAAATTTAAAAAAATCATATATAGTCATTATTTACACCATTTTCCCCATCCAATTAAGGTGGTAGTGGAAAATAGATTACACCACGGCGTGGAGACGGTATTCCGTACGTACGCACGCGCGATGATTTCTTTTTTCGTAGGATGGATAGATGGTGAAATAGGGTTGTTTCAAACATATAATAACAAATCAGTATATGAGTGATACTAATGTTATTAATTCATAATGAAACAACTAAAGAAGAAGAATTTGAAGAAGAAATAAAGTTGAAAGAATCGATAACAGACATTACCTCTTCTTTGAAGCGCCTCTTTGAGACCTCCTCTTAGGGCACGAAAATTGGTCATTGAAGAAGACCAGAACCTCTAGGATGTTTCTATGGAAGTGGAGGAGAGAATTTTCCATGGGTTGGGGTAACATCCAAAGTATGTAAAGAATAATAGATATTTTTATCTATGTCTATTAATGAATTAGATAGTGTTTTAGATGCTTAAAATGAGAATAAATCCAATCTTAAGCATGGAATACACTAATATTTTTAAAAGATTGTTTTACTGCCTTTTGATGGAAAACTATTTTTAAATCAAACTGTTGACATTTTTATAATCTCTATTTGTAAAAATAAACACATGCTTTATGATTGGGACATTGAAATTTACATTGGATAAATTTTTGGTATTTTTCTGACAATGTTCATTTTTAATGAATAGTGAAAAATAATGCATTTTACATCAAAACTTCTTTTTCATCTAATTTAATTATATTGTTACATTATCTTTTTAATTGGTTTTAAAGTGAAATTATAATATATTTTTACCATTGAATCCATTGGTGGTCATTGGAATTAATTTCACTTTGAAATTGGACTTAAACTAGTGTCAATCTTTTGATACTTATTATTTAATAAAAACACACAATTTGCTCTGACAGTGGGAATTAATTATTAAATTAATTAATGTAACTTATATAAATTTTGAATTTTGTAAAATAGACATAATTTTTTAATTCAGAATATCAAATATAGCTTAGGGTGATGTTTTGGTATTTTTATGAAAAACTTCAATTTTTGATGAATAGTGAAACCACTATGTGGTACTTAAAAAACTGATTTTTCTTTTAAATGAAGCTTTATCACCTCTATGTTTTTAATTTAAAAAATCCGACATACATGGTTTTCATTAAGAAGTAAAATGTGGTTCAATGGGATTAAAATAATTTATTGGTGAATAGTAACTTTTATGTTTTTAATCGCGAATAGAGGTAATTAGTGAATTTTAAGGCAAAAATGATATTATAATAGCATGAAAATACCTAGACACATGTCCTACCCTTATTGGATGTGTCATGGCCGACCAAGAAAACCCATGGGTCAATTTTTGGGTCCCCATGGAGCCACTTGGGTAAGATAAAGACATTAATGCCTTTTATTTAAAGTAAAAGTAAAAATGACACAAACATGGGTTGTATTACTAAAATGATTTATAAATGGGGTTATACAAGTCATTGTTTTGACTATAAATATTAATTGGAAAGATAAAAATATTTTCTACATCATGATATCTTTTTTATAATTTTTATACATTAAATAAATTAAATTATTTATGACATCATGATGATGCAGCGATTACCTCATTAATAAAAGATTTAAATAAAATGAAAAGATAATGTTAAAACTATAACTTACTCTTTTCAAAGACACATTTAATGAGTATATTTGGAACCCTTATCACCTTATCCTCGAAATACATCAATGTGGTACCTTTAAAATCTGAAACTCATTTGAAAATAAAGTAACCTTTTATACCTTTCCAAGAGTGCCCCTCCTCCCCTCTTATAAAAGTCCCCCACCTCTACCACCTTACCCACACTTCCAAAGCCTTTGGATCTACCAAAACCTGCCCATATTTTCTCTCCACATCCCTCTCTAACTCTTAGAATCCTCACATTGCGTAGAAGTCTTCCCAAAGAAGCCTTTCAGCTCAAATCAAAAAGATTACCCGATTTAAAGGTAGTGTCTTGTCTTGTGTTCTTATGTTTTATTTTGCTTCTCCAACCACATAAACTCTTTTTATTCATTTCTTTTGTAAAAACACCAGTATCTTCCATATACTAGGATTTTGTTATAAGAAGGATTCGAGCTACAATTACACACACCTACATCTAATGGTTAAATAACATACTATTTCTGTGGATGGCGAATTTCTGTCTCACGAAATGATGATTGTTAAATATTCTTATAACTCCTTCAAAGGTGGCCATTAAGATGTCACTAAATTTATATATGATATATAATATGTTTACGTTTTACTTAAGATTCTGTATTTTTCATTTATGGAATACATTTATGGTTTCCATTATGGGTAAACACGATATCTTTATTTTAGGAAGTGCGGACTACCGCCCCCTCAAAGTGATTTGATTCGTTAATACCATATGTGGTATGTATAAATGATAGATTTAATAATATTATATATGATACAATAATGGAATTATAATACTATTATGTATCATTATGTTTTAATTCCATTAAATATGAAATAGAAATGGAAGCAGCGTTCATGCGTACGTACGGCTTACCGTCTCCATGAATAGTGCATTTCATTTCTTACCTCTAAATGTTTTGTAATATTATAAATGCATGTATATACTTGATATATACGATATATATGCTATATAAATCATGAGTATAACTCTGGATATAATGTATACATGAACGACTTGTAATTATAAAGAGCTTATTTTTGACTCAAGTACCAATGATCGATAAAACGACCGTTATTAACTAAAATAATTACATAGTGTTCATGACATGGTAATAAATGATATAAAAGGAATAATTAACTTGAAAAAGGTTCTTAATCAAGTAGAAATTAACTCAAGTTTATTATTCGGGACATTAAAGAATGATCAAGTCAAGTTGTACCTGAGGTATGGGACTTCGTCTCAATCTCCTTTCATTGAGGCATATTATATTTTATACACAACTTTATTTTATATGATGTATAAACCCCTTGGACTTTTATGTTTATCTGAAAGGAATATTTTTTATACAAAGTGTTTTACTAAATGAAAAAAGGGAATGTTTTTGTCGTACGTATGCGGCGACAAAGACTTCTCCACCGCCGTGACCATTATTTGTGTTTCAGCTTCCTCTACAAGCCATACCTTTTTTAAAAAAGAAAAATAAATACCATGTTTTCATTTTCTTTTATTTTGGTATTGAAAATGGTTTTGATAACGTTTTTATTATATCAATGTGTTATTGATATCTTGTGATTGAAATGTGGAAATGTTATGTTTCCTTTATGTATGTTTTATGTGATACGATTATGTTATGGTTCTTGGGCATTATTATGAAGATGGGTGGTTCCATGATAAACTAAGGGCAGGTGAGCCCGATAAGCTCTCCAATGCATTGGGTAACGCGAAGGAGTTAAATGTTAAGGTTTCTCTAAAGATATTTAGGGAATATACTGTGATGGGTATTCCAAACGTAACCAAGAGGGTTACTCCCTACGTAAGAATGTTATGAATGCCTCAAGTTACCTTTATGTGTTATGATTTCTATGATTTATTCATGATTTGATGAGGTATGTTAAAGTGCTTATGTTTTATGGGTAAAGTATGAATTCATTCTTATGTATATATGTACTCATGTTTCGTTTCCATATTTTTATATCCCCTACTAATCTTTTTATGCTCATCCCATGTTTTTGAAATGTTTTTCACAGGTCAAGGGAAAGGTACATGATGTGATGATAGTGTCAATGAAGTGTCAAGAAAGAATCCATGTTTTATTTTAAATATGTTTCCGTTTATGGGAAAAATGAATACTATCTTTTATGTAACCACTTTGTTTAAATGTGGAATGTAATGTAAGTTTTATGATCTAATTCTCTAAAACCCTAAACCTGAAAAGATCCGCAAGGTGTATTCTTGAAATATCTCAAGATTAAGTTATGTTTAAGGCTGGGGCCTTATAGTTGGCATCATAGGTCGGTTTAGATAACTTTAGAAGTTATAATTATATTAAATGATTATCCAAAAATATTTTTTTATGGTCAAATTGAAATGATATAGCATTTGATGATTACCATGTTGCTTCATCTAAGACATGTTTTTTCAGAATGGTTTTCTGCAGAGGAAATAGGGAAGCAGTGCTAGGAAGGCATACAGAAGGGAATAACCTTCCGAATCGGCATCCTGAGATGGTCGGAATTGGAACTGATCAGTTTTTTGCAGTAATGGCGCAGTTGACTCAAGCGATAAATGGTGGCGGTATCCATGCATGAGATCAGCCAGATCAACCGTAGAAGAACATGTCAGTGGTGGAACATTTCATGAGGCAACATCCCCCATCATTCAAAGGATCATCTGACCCTGTGCTAGCTGAAGGGTGGATTAAAGCACTGGAGAAGATTTTCGATGTCATGGGGTGTTCATACAATCAAACGGTTTGTCTTGCTATTTACCGTTTGGAGGGTGAGGCAGATCAGTGGTGGTCGATGGTTAAAAATATCAGGGACGCTGATGAGATTGATGCTCTTGACTGGTATGAACTCAAAGGTATGTTTCATGAGAAGTATTTTCCTAAGGCTGTTCGACTTAGGATGGAAAACCAATTCCTGGAATTGAGGCAAGAGGAAGACTCAGTGGCTGCCTATAAAGAAAGGTTCACTCGATTGGAAAAGAATTCTCCAAATTTTATCCGAGACCTTGATATTAAAATCAATCATTTTTACTCAGGATTAAAGCCAAAATATCGAAGGGCATTAGCTTCTCGTGAGTTAAAATGTTATGAAAATATTGTTCTATTTGCTGAGAAGGTGGAAATGGAGTTTGCCGATAATCAAGTGTTCTATAACAACCAACAGAAGAAGAGACTGAGGTGGCAGGAGAGAGGAAAGAATTCTTCAAAAAAGTGTGATGGTATGAAATCTAAGTTTCCAGTTTGGGATAAATGTTGTAAAAGGCATGCTGGGGAATGTCTTCTGAATTCTGGAAAGTGCTACCAATGTGGTAAGATGGGACATAAGGCTCATGATTGCACTGAAAAAGATCAAGGTGATGGTATGTCCAAATTTGATTTACAGTTAGTGAAATATTTCAAGTGCAATGAGAGGGTTCACTATGCAAACGAGTGTCTGACAAAGAGCTTGAGTGATGGGATGTAGTTAGACTACAAGTAGAAAGGGGTGGTGAAATCCTTTGCAACTATTTCAACAGATGTCGGGCCATCAAATGAAGTTGTATCAGGTACTTTGTTCGTATTTTCAGATTATGCTGGTGTGTTGTTTGATTCGGGGTCTACACAATCTTTCATCTCTGAAACCTTTTCTAGTAAAATGGGAATACCATCTCAAGAAATGACTCCTGAACTTGTGGTAAAAACACCTGGGGGAAATTTTGAGGCAAAAAGAATTTATAAAAATCTTCCTATCCTTATCCGTGGAAAGAACCTACTTGCAAACCTAATTGTTCTACCTCTAGTAGAGTTTGAGGTTATCATGGGTATGGATTGGCTCTCTGTTTACCATGCTAAGTTTGACTGTAGAGCTAAAGAAGTTTCTTTTCAGAAAGACTTTCAGTTTGTGTACAAGAATGAACCCTTACCATTGATAACTTATCAAGAGGCCGAGAAACTTGTAAAAGATGTAAATGAATGTTACCTTGCACACATTGTTGAAAACAAGGGAACTGTTCAGATTAATGATGTGCCAGTGGTAAATGAGTATCCTGATGTTTTTCCGGATGAGTTGCCTAAAATAATACCAGATCGGGAAGTTGAGTTTACTGTAGACTTAGTTCCTGATGCTAAGACAATTTCAAAACCCCCTTATCGAATGGCTCAAATTGAACTTTTAGAGTTGAAGGAGCAATTGCAAGATTTATTAGAGAAAGGTTTCATTCGACATAGCACATCACCATGGGGTGATCCTGTTTTATTTGTTAAAAAGAAAGATAGTTCTATGGAAATTTGCATTGATTATAGAGCCTTGAATAACATCACTATTAAGAATAAATATCCTTTGCCTCATATTGATGATTTATTTGATCAGCTCTAGGGAGATCAGTATTTTGCAAAGATTGACCTGAGATCGGGGTATTATCAGTTGAAGGTAAAGGAAGAAGATATTCCGAAGACCGCATTTCTTACAAGATATGGCCATTATGAATTTTTAGTAATGCATTTTGGGATAACCAGTGCACCTGCTGTATTCATGGACTTAATGAATAGAATTTTACATTAGTTCTTGGATAAGTTTGTGGTGGTTTTCATTGATGATATTTTGGTGTTTTCTAAAAGTAAATAGGAGCATGAAAGACATTTAATGGTTATTTTTCAAACGTTAAAAGAAAAGAAATTGTATGGGAAATTCATCAAGTGTGAGTTTTGGTTGCAAAAAATTTCATTCCTTGGTCACATTGTTTCTAAAGATGGGATAACTGTTGATCCTGTAAAAACAAAGGTAGCTGAAGAATGGCCAAGACCCACAAATGTAACTGAGATTCGTAGCTTCCTTGGTTTGGCAGGCTATTACCGAAGGTTTGTTAGCAATTTTTCATGGTTATCTAGTCCAATGACCAAGCTAACTCAGAAGGGTGTCAAGTTTATCTAGACAAAAGAATGCGATGATTGTTTTCAGGAACTAAAAATAAGATTGATGAATGCTCCAGTTTTGGCACATCCTTCGAGGAATGGTGAGTTTTTTATATACAGTGATGCTTCATTGAAAGGAATTGGTTGTGTCATAATGTAGAATGATCAGGTAATTGCTTATACTTCACAACAGTTGAAAACTCATGAGGTAAATTACCCTATACATGATTTGGAATTAGCTGCTATTGTTTTCACTTTAAAAATATGGAGGCATCATTTATATGGAGTAAAGTGTGAAATATATACTGATAAAAAAGTTTAAAGTATATATTCACTCAGAAATAATTGAACATGAGATAGAGAATATGGCTAGAATTAATCAACGATTATGATTATACAATTCATTACCATCCAGGAAAAGAAAATAAAGTGGCTGATGCTTTGAGTCGAAAAAGTAATGATTCATTAACAATGTTGCATTTGGAAAATGATCCTTTGGTTAAGGATTTGATGAACATTGGCATAGAGGTTGTTGGTGCAGGATGTCCTTCTTTTTTGTTTCAGGTATCAGTGAAATTTTCTCTATCAGACAGAATCAAGCAAGCACAGAAGCAAGACAATGAGTTGCAGAAAAAGGTAGAGCTGGTTCAGAAAGATAAGTTTCATGAATTCAACATTGATAATGATTGTGTTTTGAGATTTGGGAAGAGATTGTGTGTGACTTGTGATTCACAGTTGAAGAGAGAGTTGTTATGTGAAGGTCATAGTTATGCAGTTTCAGTTCTTCCTGGAAGTACTATGATGTAAAGAGATCTGCGGGAGTATTACTGGTGGGATGGAATGAAAAGGGATATTGCTGATTTTACTGTGAAGTGTTTGGCTTGCAAACAGGTTAATGTAGAGTGGCATTTACCGAAAGGGATGATTCAACCTTTACCAGTGCCAGAGTTGAAATGGGAGAGTATATCAATGGACTTCGTTGTGGGGTTGCCGAAGACACCTCGAGGTAATAATGAAATCTGGTTTATTGTTGATCGATTGACTAAATATGCTCATTTCCTTGCTATACGAGATACTTTTTCCCTAGATCAACATTACCGTTTGTATCTTAAAGAGATAGTCAAGTTACATGGAGTTTTTATCTCCATTGTATCTGACCGTGATCCCAGGTTTCCTTCTAACTTTTGGAAAGGCCTTCAGAAGTCGTTGGGTACTAAATTAAATTTTAGTACAGTTTTTCATCCTCAATCAGATGGGCAGTCAGAATGAACAATTTAGACTTTGGAAGATATGCTACGTGCTTGTTCGATGGATTATCAGGGAAGTTGGGACCAACATCTTTCTTTGGTTGAATTTTTATATAATAACTGTTTTCATTCCAGTATAAAGATGGCACCATTTGAGGAATTATGTGGTAAACGGTGTCGAACTCCAGCTTTCTGGGATGAAGTGGGTGAAAGGAAGTTAATGGGACAAGAATTGGTAGAAGAGTTGGCAGAAAAAGTTCAGTTGATACAGAAACACATGAGAACAGCTCGGAGCAGGCAGTAGAGTCATGCAGATAACCGAAGGAAGGATCTATCTTTTGAGGTAGGTGATCATGTTTTTTCTCAAAGTCTCACCATGGAAAATTGTGATGCGATTTAGTAAGAAAGGAAATCTGAGTCCAAGGTTCATTAGACCATATGAAATTTTGGAGAGAGTTGGATCAGTTGCTTACCGAGTGGATTTACCACCGAGTTTATCTCAGGTACACAATGTTTTCCATGTTTTGATGTTGAGAAAGTATCTGCCAGATCCATCTCATGTTTTGAGTCCATAGGTAGTTTAGCTGGAAGAGAACATATCTTATGAGGAACAACCGGTATAGAATCTTGACCATATGGAGCAAGTGTTACGGAATAAGGTGACTCATCAGGTAATGGTTTTGTGGAAAAACCACATGATTGAAGAGGCAACATGGGAATCTAAAAATGCAATGAGGGCTAAATACCCCCACTTATTCGATAAGTAAATAAATTGCGGGGACACAATTTTCTAAATGGGGGAAGGATGTAACATCCCAAGTAAGTAATGAATAATAGATATTTTTATCTATGTCTATTAAGGAATTAGATAGTGTTTTAGAGGATTAAAATGAGAATAAATCCAATCGTAAGCATGGAATACACTAATATTTTTAAAATATTGTTTTACTGCCTTTTGATGGAAAACCATTTTTAAATAAAAATTTTGAAAATTTTATAATCTCTATTTGTCAAAATAAACATATTTTTTATGATTGGGACATTGAAATTTACATTGGATAAATTTTTGGTATTTTTCTAACAATGATCATTTTTAATGAATAGTGAAAAATACTGCATTTTTCATCAAAAATGCTTTTTCATCTAATTTACATATATGGTTAGATTATCTTTTTAATTGGTTTTAAAGTTAAATTAATATATATTTTTACCATTTAATCCAATGGTGGTCATTGTAATTAATTTCACTTTGAAATTGGACTTAAACTAGTGTGAACCTTTTGATACATATTGTTTCATAAAAACACGCAATTTGCTCTGACAGTAGGAATTAATTATTAAATTAATTAATTTAAATTATATGTTTTTTATTTTTTTAAAATAGACATCATTTTTGAATTCATAATATCAAATATATCTTAGGGCGATGTTTTCGTATTTTTCTGAAAAACTTTAATTTCTGATGAATAGTGAAACCACTAAGTGGTACTTAAAAAACTGAATTTTCGTTTAAATGAAATTTTACCACCTCTATGTTTTGAATTTCAAAAATCTGACATAAATGGTTATCATTAAGATGTAAAATGTGGTTCAATGGGATTAGAATAATTTTTGGGTGAATAGTAACTTTTAAGTTTTTAATCACGATTATAGGTAACTAGTGAAATTTAAGGCAAAAATGATATTATAATAAAATTAAAATACCTAGACACATGTCCTACCCTTATTTGATGTGTCATGGATGACCACGAAAACCCATGGGTCGATTTGTGGGACCCCATGGAGCCACTTGGGTAAGATAAAGACAGTAATTCCTTTTATGTAAAGTAAAGGTAAAAATGACACAGACATGAGTTATTTTACTAAAACGATTTTTAAATGGGGTTATAAAAGACATCATTTTGAATATAAATATTCATTTGAAAGCTAAAAATATTTCATACATCATGATATTTTTTTAATAATTTTTAGAAATTAAATAAATTAAATTATTTATTACATCATGATGATGCAACGATTACCTCATTAATAATGGATTTAAATAAAATGAAACGATAATGTTAAAACTATAACTTAAACTTGTCAAAGACCTATTTCATGAGTATATTTCGAACCCTATTCACCTTATCCTCTAAATACATCAATGTGGGTCCTTTAAAATCCGAAACTCATTTGAAAATAAAGTAACCTTTTATACCTTTCCAATAGTGCCTCTACTCTACTCTTATAAAAGCCCCCCACCTCTACAACCATACCCACACTTCCAAAGCCTTTGTCTCGGCCACACCCTTCCCATTTTGTCTCTCCACATCAATATATAACTCTTAGAAGCACCAATTTGGGCATAAGTCTTCCCAAGCAAGCCTTTGAGCTCAAATCAAAAGGAGTTACCCGATTTAAAGGTAATGTCTTCTCTTGTGTTCTTATGTTTTATTTTGTTTCTCCAACCCCCTATACTCTTTTTATTAATTTCTTTTGTAACAACACAAGTATCTTACATATACTAGGATGTTTTTATAAGAAGTATTCTAGCTACACTTTCAAACACCTACATATAATGGTTAAAGAACATAGTGTTTCCGTGGATGGCGAATTTCTGCCTCATGAAACGATGATTGTTCAATATTCTTATAACACCTTCAAAGGTGGCCATTAAGATGCCACTACATATATATATGATATATAATATGTTTATGTTTTACTTAAGATTCGGTATTTATCATTTATGGAATACCTTTATGGTTTCCATTATGGGTAAACACGATATCTTCATTTTAGGAAGTGCGGACTACCACCCCCTCAAAGTGATTTGATTCGTTAATACCATATGTGGTACGTATAAAGGATAGATTGAATAATATTATATATGATACAATACTAGAATTATAATACTATTATGTATCATTATGTTTTAATTCCATTAAATATGAAATAGAAATGGAAGTAGCATTCATGCGTACATACGGCTCACCGTCTCCATGAACGGTGCATTTCATTTCTTACCTCTAAATGATATGTAATATTATAAATGCATGAATATACTGGATATATATGATATATATGATATATAAATCACGATTATAACTCTGGATATAATGGATACATGAACAACTTGTAATTATAAAGAGCTTATTTTTGACTCAAGTACCAATGATCGATAAAATGACCGTTATTAACTTAAATAATTACATAGTGTTCATGACATAGTAATAAATTATATAAAAGGAATAATGAACTTGAAAAATGTTCTTAAGCAAGTAGAAATTAATTCAAGTTTATTATTCAGGACATTAAAGAACGATCGAGTCAAGTCGGACACGAGGTATGGGACTTCGTCTCAATCTCCTTTCATTGAGGAATATTATGTTTCATACACAACATTATTTTATACGATGTATAAACCCCTTTGACTATTACCTTTATCCAAAAGGAATATTTTTTATAAAAATCATTTTACTAAACGACAAAATGGATTTTTTTTGTCTTATGTATGCGGTGACAACGACTTCTCCGCCGCCGTGACCATTATTTGAGTTTAAGCTTCTTCTACAAGCCATACCATTTTTTTAAAAGAAAAATAAATACCATGTTTTACATTTCCTTTATTTTGGTACTGAAAATGGTTTTGATAACGTTTTTATTATATCAATGTTTTATTGATATCTTGTGATTGAAATGTGGAAACGTTATGTTTCCTTTATGTATGTTTTATATGATACAAATATGTTATGGTTCTTGGGAATTATTATGAAGACCGGTGGTTCTGTGATAACCTTAGGGAGGGTGAGCCCGATATAGCTCTGCAATGCATTGGGTAATACAAATGAGTTAAACGTTAAGGTTTCTCCGAAGAGACTTAGGGAATATACTGTGATGGGTATTCCAAACGTAACCAAGAGGGTTACTCGCTACGTAAGAATGTTATGAATACCTCAAGTTTCCTTTATGTCTTATGATTTATATGATTTATTCATGATTTGATGAGTTATGTTAAAGTGGTTATGTTTTATGGTAACGTATGACTTCATTCTTATTTATATATGTACTCATGTTTCCTTTCCATATTTTTATATCCCTTACTGAGCTTTTTATGCTCATCCCAAGTTTTTGAAATGTTTTTCACAGGTCAATGGAAAGGTACATGATGTGAGGATAGTGTCAATGAAGTGTCAAGAAAGAATCCATGTTTTATTTTAAATATGTTTTAGTTGATGGAAAAAATGAATACTAACTTTTATGTAACCACTTTGTTTAATTGTAGAATGTAATGCAAGTTTACTGATCTAATTCTCTAAAACTCTATACCTGAAAAGATCTTCAAGGTGTACTCTTGAAATATCTCAAGATTATGTAATGTTTAAGGTTGGGGCCTTATAGTTGGCCGAGCATGAAGGCTCAAAGTGGTGTGAGGAAGAGAGGGAGGAGGTGCACTTTTATAAGGGAGTAAAGGTGGATCTTTGGAAAAACAAAAAATATTATTTTATTATAAAGTCATATTCGGTTTTTAATAGCTCCAAATTGAGTTATTTTGAATCTGAGGATGGGATGGGTCGAAATAGTCTCATCCAATAGAATTTAGACAAGTTTAGGTTTCTATTTTAAACTTATCATTTAGATTTAACCTTAAGTTAAATTAGTTTACTTTTACCGTGTCTTCTTGTTTTCTTAAACTATAAGGTTAATAAGCTTACTATAACAAGCCAAACGAACCCCAAGTTGATTATTATTAATATATATAACCTTATATAAGTCCTTTGGTGGAACTTTAGATTTTTAGGAATAAAATAACAATTAATAATATAATATTTGTTTTAAAAACTCTTTTATGTCAATTTTGACACTATATGGTAATTGATTATTGTGAAAATCAAAACAGAATGATTAGTTCGAAGAAGTTAAGTAAATCAATAATAACATGTCATATTAACCTATAAAATTAGTGCAATTCATAAAAAGTATCAAATTACATTTATTTGGGTATTTATAACATCAATTATGTCAATATTTCACTAATCAGATAATTACTGCATCATCATTGTGTCATAAATAAAGTAAATTATTTAATGTCTTAAAATTATAAATAAAACACCATTATGTAGGAAATCCTTTTAAATTTCTAATTAATTTTTATAGTCGAATTTATATTATTTATAACCCTATATAAAAAATGATTTAGTTATTAAACTTTGATTTTAACTATTTTAACCATTCTTCAAATAAATTAATAATAAATGTCCTAATCTAATCCAAGTGGGCTTAAATGGTCATATTTTATTCTTTATGTTGTTTTTGGTCGAATTACACTTATCCAATAGAATTAGGACATGTGTTAGGGTAATAATAATATCATTTTACCATTAATTACCCTATTTACTTTTAACCGTGGTAAAAAAAGGTACAAAGTTACTATTCACCAAAAACTATTTTCATCTCATTGAACCATATTTTAGTCCTTGATATTAACCGTGTCTCTCGGATTTTCGAAATTCAATTCACAGAAGTTGTAAAATATCATTTAAATGAAAAAGTCGGTTTTTTAACTACCACTAAGTGGTTTCACTATTCATCGAAAATTGCAGTTTTTCAGAAAAATACCAAAACTTCAGCCTACACATTATTTGATATTCCGAATTCAAAATTGATGTCTATTTTTTCAAATTCAAAACATAGAAGTGACAATAATAAATTTTAAAATTAATTCCCATTATCAAAACAAATAGCGTGTTTTTTAAGAAACAATAACTATCAAAAGATTGCTACTTGTTTATATCCAATTTCAAAGTGAAATTAATTCCAATGACCAACATTGGATTAAATAAAAAAAACATATTTTAATTACACTTTAAACCCAATTAAAAAGATAATCTAACTATATAAATCATTGCGATGAAAAAAAGTTGTTTTTAATTAAAATATTGCATGTTTTTACTATTCATTAAAATATGAAAGTTATCAGAATAATATGAAAAAATTATCCAGAGTAAATTTTTATATCCCGATTCCAAAGAAGAATTTTATTTTGTCAAATTGAACAAATAGACATGTCAAAAAACAAGATTTAAAGTGGGTGCGCCATCAAAAGGTGGCAAAACTACATTTTTTGAAAAATACTTATTTTACTCGAAAAATTGATTTTGTTCTCATACCATGTTCTAGAAAATGTGTATGATGAATAATAATGTTATAAAATTCAAAATTTAGTTGATACTATTCATAACGGGTAGTTCATATAACATATCATTGTTTAGCGAAACTCAGTATTGCATACAACACATGCTATCGTGGAAGGTCGCGATTGCGTTTAATGCAAGCGAAGTCAGGGATGCATGTTTTGCAAGCTCCTTTTGGTGTAGCGTACAACAAAAGACATTAATTAAATTAAAAAGAATATTTTTCATAAAATCTCGGGGTGTTACAATATGCGATTTGCATGATCACTATTTTGATCACATGAAAGACATTTAGAATTCTATAAAGATTATAAAAAGGAGTTTCTACATTTGTACAGGATCATGTAAAACCTGTAATAATATAACACATGAAAAATTTAAAGGCACATATGAAATAAGAACTGGAAGAAAAAAAACATATAAGGATTACAAGAACGAAGATACTGTAATATTTATTTGTTACCCATGTATTAACCAAATCATGTTACAACACTAGTTAATATTTCAAAAGTCATATGAAAACCCCCAATCGTGCCATTTGGATCAAACTATTTCTACTATATTATTCAAGCATGTGGTGTGATGCCCTTCATGCTTGCCACATGAGTCTTGATATAACATCCCATGTAAATAATGAATATGAAATTTTCATATTTATTAATATTTGTGAATAAAATATTAATACTAATTCAGAGTGGATTCTATTTTCGATGGCGTACCCAATACGCAACAACGTGTTTCTTTGAAATCTTATGTTGCACATTAATAATATAATAATATTATTTTAAATGGTAGTAAATTCCTAGCCGTTGTGATGGCGGTAATGAATTTAACATACTAAAAAAATATTATAAATGTTAGTTAAATATTTTAACAATTACCCAATAAATGATAGGGGCTTAAAATGCGAATGAATCCAATTTTAAGCATAAATATTCTAGTATTCTTTAAAAGGTCGATTAACCGCCTTTTTATGGAAAACCCCTTTTAAATCTACTTTTTTTCACTTTTATATGTTTTATCTGACAAAATAAAATCTTTTTTTAGAATCAAGACATAAAAATTTACTTTGTGTAAATTTTTGATATTTTTCCGATAAAGTTCATTTTTAATCAACAGTGAAAAATGCAGTATTTTAATTCAAAACCAACTTTTAATATAATTTATTTGTATGGTTAGATTATCTTTTTAATTGGTTTTAAAGTTTAATTACAATATATCTTTACCATTTAATCTAATGGTGTTCATTATAATTAATTTCACATTGAAAATCGACATAAACAAGTGTCAATCTTTTGATAGATATTGTTTCTTAAAAACACGCAATTTGTTTTGACAATGATAATTAACTATATAATTTATTAATGAGACTTATATGTATTGAATTTGGTAAAATGGACATAATTTTTGAATTATGAATATCAAATATAGCTTAGGGTGAATTTTTGGTATTTTTCATATAATGTTAATTTTTTAATGAATAATGAAAAATACAGCATTTCAATTCAAAATTTCTTTCTTCATCCAATTTATTTATATAGTTAGATAGTAATTTTAATTGGGTTTTAGGTGTAATTTAATTATTTTTTCATCATTTAATACAATGTTGGTCGTTGGATGTAATTTCACTTTTAAATTGGATATAAAAACAAATCAATCTTTTGATAGATTTTACTTCTTAATAACCCGTCTTTGGTTTTGACAATTGTAATTATTTGTAAATTAATTATTGAAATTTATGTGTTTGGAATTTGGTAAAATGGATTAAATATTTGGAATCAGAATGTACAAATTATGTAATTAAGACTCTATTGTTTTTAGACATTATGAATAGTAACGACGACAATTATCTTTAATTATCGTGATTAATTAGTAATCTGGTAGTTATGGGTAATAAAATAATATCATGAAAATACAAAATGACCCCAAATTGTGTCTAAATCTTCTTATTTGAGTCATGGCCGACCATGGGTATCTTTATACTAAACTTGAGGTCCCATAGAGTCACATGGGAGTGACACTGACATTTATGACATTATTTTTAAAAAAGAAGAGAAATATAACAAAGGTTTGTATATCCTAAGTAAAACAATTTTAGTTTTGTTTATATAAATGATATATTAGACTATAAATAGTAATTGTAAAGATAAAAATATTTCGTACATCATGATATTTATTTTTATAATTTTTTGACATTAAATAAATAGATTTATTTATGACACCATGATGATGCAATGATTACCTCATTAATGAAAATATTTAAATAAAATAAAAAGATAAGGTAAAATATAAGACTTACACTTTTCTAAAACCTATTTTATGGGTGGAGTTCGAACCCTAATCACCATATCCTCAAAATATATCCTTGTCGGACCTTTAAAATCCGAAAATCATTTTATAATAAAGTAACATTTCAAGACATTCCATAAGTGACCCTCCTCCCTCTTATAAAAGGCCCCCACCTCTAACCCCTAACCCACACCTCTAAAGCACTTGGCTCGTCCAACCTCTGCTCATATTATCTCTACAAATCCCTATCTCACTACCAGAAGCCTCACTTTGGGTAGAATGTTTTCCAAGGAATCCTTTGACTCAAATCAAAAAGAGTTACTCGATTTAGAGGTAATGTGTTCTCTCGAGTTTCTTTCTTTTATTTTCCTTATTCACTCACCAATATCTTCTTATTATTTGATCCCATAATAACACCAGTATCCTCAATATACTAGGATTTTGTTATGATAAGTATTCTACCTACACTTACACACACCTCCGTCTAATGGTTAAAGAACATATTGTTTCTGTGAGTGGCAGGTTACTGCCTCGTGAAACGATGATTGTTCAATATTATTTTAACACCTCTCATGGTGTCAATTATAATGGAAATATATTTATATATTTATATATATTATATTTATGACCTCTATATTAGTATGTATATTATATTTAAAACATACCTTTTATGCTTTTCATATTGTGCAAATGTGATAATTTCATATGAGAAAGTGTGGACAACCGCCCCCTCAAGTGATGTGACTCGTTCATGCCAAAAATGGAAATTATAAAGAATGTAATTAATAAACATACATTACCTATATAACATATATATTATACTATAATTATAATATATCTCATTTATCTCTAAATTCCATTAATACGAAAAAATGAAAGTAGCATTCATGCGTACGTATGACCTACCGTCTCCATGAACGGTACATTTCATTTCATATCTCCAAACATTATGTAATATTATTAAATACATATATACTATATATATTTGATATTTAAATCATGAACACCATTTCAGAGATTATGTACTTATAACTACATGGACAATTCTCTTCAAACAAGTTCATTTTTCACTCATGTACCGAACATTGACAAAATGTATGATATGAACTCACATAATTAACTAACTATTATAACATGATAATATGTGATTTGAATTTAATTATAAATATTAAATTAAGTACTTAATAAATTATAAATTGAAAAAGGTTTATTATTCATGAATATGAAGAAATAAATAAGACAAGTCAGACTTGAGGTAAGGGATTTCTTATCTCACTTTTAATTCTGTGAGATTTACATTGTTCGACACATATTTGTTGCATGTGGTGTATTGTGTACTGAAATTTCATATATATTATTATGATTGTATTTGTATTCATGGTATTATGTGATTCATTTGGTGTTTATTATCTTTTGGTCATATGATTCGATTGATTACAACGAGGTGGGGGGTTTTTATCTCACTTTTTAATCCGGTGAGATTCATAGTACATTTTCCAATATTTCCTTCTGTGTGGTGTATGTAATACCCATGATTGTTTATTTGTGTAATATACTTTAATTTATGGGTATTTATATCTTTATTTTATGACCCTTATTTCATGGGGTGTACGTTTCGAAGGATACCCAAATCGGTAAGGGAACCAATCACCCTCCTCTTTTTAAAAGACTTATTGTGTTAGGTATTTTAATTTACACCTTCTTATGTTGGGATATGTTCTTATATATCCTTATTGCTGTAAATTTTACGTCCAGGTGATGAGATACCCTTTTTATCTCTTATCAAATCATTTTATGAATTTTAAAGTGACTTCGTTAGACTGTCCAATTTCTGTAAGGGAACTTCTTAACCCAATTTCAATTATTTGGGTTAAACATCTACTTCTTGATTATGTCGTGCTATGAATATTTTTGGATGAACTCTGATTGTTTAACACTGAATATACACTTATATTGAGTGTATTTATATTTGTCACACATATTTATGTAATTGACTTTTCCTTAATCTAAGGATTCCGTCTTTGTACGGGACTTCGTCTCAATCTCCTTTAATTGAGGAATGTTTTGATTTCTACATGACTATATTTTATATGGTTTATAAAACCCTTTTGAATTTTAATTTCATTAAAAAGGAATTTTTTACCTGAAGCATTTTACTAAACGAGAAATGGAATTTTTTTGTCTTATGTATGCGGCGACAACGACTTCTTTGCCGCCATAACTATTATTTGAGTTTCAGCTTCCTCTACAAGCCATAACTTTTTTTTAATTGAAAAATAAATACCATGTTTTACTTTTATTTTATTTTGGTATTGAAAATGGATCTGATAATCTTTTTATTATATCAATGTGTTGAATTGATATATTGTGATTGAAATGTGGAAATGTTATGTTTCCTTTATACATGTTTTATGAGATACAATTATGTTATGGTTCTTGGGAATTGTTTATGAAGACGGGTGGTTCTATGATAAACTAAGGACGGGTGAGCCCAAGATAGATCTCCAATGCATTGGGTAACGCAGAGGAGTTAAATGCTAAGGATTCTCCCAAGTGATTTAGGGTATATACTATGATGGGTATTCCAAATGAAACCATGAGGGTTACTCCATACGTAAGAATGTTATGAATGCCTCAAGATACCTTTGTGTCTTATGATTTATTTGATATATTCATAAATCTTATGATTCCATGAGGTATGTTATGTGGTTATGTTTTATGAGTAATGTATTTTTTTCATTTATTCTTATGTTTACATTGACTAAAGTTATATTTCCATATTTTTATATCCCTTATTGAGCTTTTTATGCTCATCCCAACTTTTTGAAATATTTTCCACTATACTTAAAGATGAATATGGTCAAGGATGGGATCAAGGAAAGACATGCTATCTAAAACATGGAACTAGTCATGTTTCTTTTTTTAGAGTTTTTATTTTGTGAAAAAATAAAAAATGAGTAGAAGTGTCTACTTTATAATCTTTTGAGATGTAAGAGTTATATATTAATTCCTTAAAACTCTAAACCTGAAAAGATCCTCAATGTGAATTATTCATTTAATTCATGATTATGTAATGTTTTACGGTCATGTCCTTATACTTGCAATGTCCTCCAGGCATGAAAACCAAATATTGTAATTTCCTCTAAAAATATCACCCAAATCATGCAACAAAAAAAGGTTATATATCACAAGTATCATGAATACCATTCCAAAATCCATCCATGTCTCATGATGTCCCCCATAAAAAGCATATAGATTGCAGGATTTCCTTTTAAAAAGTCATCCATGTCTTTGGAAACCCTTCATACATATATTCTGTAATCAAGAGATATCCTCTATACATATCATTTACATAATTTCTCTCCCTTAGGATAAGTCAATTGGTTCATATAGTTTTATTTAGACACAACCTATAGGCATCCACGACATGTTTGGTAATCCTTATACATGTCACACGGACACCCCTAACTTCTCAGGATGTCAATTATGATCTATCAAATAGGGAATCTGGACATGTTAATCAGATGTCCTAAGATGTGATAAACATTTAAAATGGACATATTTGGACATAACACCAACTGAACTATGAAACTCTTATTCCTTTAATAATCAATATAGGCTGGATTCATTCCTTAGGCCTAAGCTCAAATGATCACACACTTTGGTGTGTGCCCCACAATGTCTCGAACATTCAAACCATTAGTTCCCAATTTCTCCCATGGGATAATAATTATTATTCATCAACTAGAGGATTGAGAAGATAACTGAACTATGATCAATCTTAATCCTTCCATAATCAAGATATATATGACTCATTACAACAGAGTAGTTTTCATATGAAATATCCCATAGGGTCTCCAAAGTGTGAAAGTCCCACATCCATATTCAGTAAGATCGACAACATTTTATCACTCATTTCTCACACTAAGGGTGGATCATGTTGGAAAAAGGTATTATAATGATTATATCATTAGAATCATTAATCTATCATAGACATAGATTCCTCAATGTGTATTCCCCATTCAACGAAATGATTTGACTGCCCCCTACAAGGGAATCCACTTTGGGGTAAGTCTCAGGGGTGTGATCTACCTATGACGATTCTTATTATTTTCATAACCAGGATACATAGGAAACATTCTTAGGACTTGATATCAATATCTATTACCTATTTTCTCACATATATGTCCTTTAAACATGACGTTAAACTACATGGTTTCAACTAACTGCATTATTTTTTATTCATTTTATAAACTGGATATGTAGGATACCTCATAAACGTTCAATCCAATTCTTGATATTTAATCATCTACCTTGATATAATTAAACAACATATTTCATGGTTATATGTATTAAAAATATAAGTAGATACCCATGGCCATTTAATTAAAGGATGTTGTTGAAGAACCCCAAATAAATATATATGCACTCGTATGTAGACACCACATTACACATGGAATGATTCCACACTGGGATTCTTTGTTAGGGTAACCAATGAAATATAAAGAATTGAAGGAGATTTGTGAAAATATATTAAATCTAAAAGATACTACAAGAAAAAGAGATAACTCCCCTAAAAAGGTTGGGATGATCTTGACCTCCCATCCAAACAACCAGTGTGATTTCCTAAGCGTTGTAGGGTATGAAACCCCCAAATGGAAGGCAGCCTTTGGAAAGTAGGTATGTACAAAGATCTGAATGTTGTAAATATTGGATGTTTCTATAAAAAATGGTTATCCTAATATGAAAGATTATATAGACATTGAACCCCCCCATAGTGAATAGTTGGAAAAAAACACACGAAACATTCATCATAAAAAATTGTGAACCTGACTTGAATTTGTAAATTAAAAAGGGTTTTCAACTATCTTAGCAACATGAAATTTATTTTTTCACCACATTGAAAATTAAAATCTGTAGGCCTAATGTGAAATCATATGTAATATGGGTTCTCAAAAAATAATCCATTATCACCATGAAAATTTCATACATGCCAAATGGAAAAAAATAAATAAGCAATAAAAATTGTGTTACCTATGCATAACTGATTGAGAATGTCTCATAAAAGTGATGATGTGTTAATTGGTGACCATGTTCCATATTTTCTTCATGAATACAAATATTTCTATCAAGAACAATACCCGACCCAAGATCACGTCTTTATCTAGAAATTATTCTAGAAAATTGGCTATGAATACAACCCTTACAAGTCATAAAATGACCTCACCCAACCAATACCATCAGTGATCAGTGGAAAATGTAATATTTTTATAATACCATCATCATGGTATGGTCCAAAACCTTTATTATACACATAAGGTATCTAGATGTAGAAACTAATGATCCCATGTAATCCAATGAAATCTGTAGTGAAAACATTGGTGCTCATTTCCACTACTGATAAATTTGGTAGTTTATCTATAGTTTAAAAACATTACCACATTCAGCATTTGATTAAGAGGGATCCATGAGTAAACTACGAATCCATTAAAATTCAAGAGATGTTTAGGAGAGCTCCCATTAACCTCTTTCACTGGTGTTATCCTATCAGTTCTCCTTAGTCTCCTGGTAAGGGAACCACCCGAAACATTTCCACCTACAATGACCATGCACGAGCAACAATAAAGTCACATAGGGTACCAAAATATATGGATACCTATGATTGGTCTTAAATAACTAGTTCCACTGATGAATATTGTTTCCATGTTCTAACATTATCTAGAAAGCATGCTCATATATCTTCTCATTCAGATCAAATATCTAGGAATATTCCTTCAAAAAGAATGAGGGGATCTAACATCCTTAACCTCACACATAAATCCCATTATTATATTCTAGTTGAACAAAGAGAACATGAATGGGTTCATAACCCCAATTCAACTGATGATATCATATTTTACACATTGGAGATAATATATGTACATGCCTAAATTCATGTGCACACTTTGTTAAAAATTTATTACGTTCTATCAACAGTTGAATATTTTGGATGGAATATTATATTAGTACTATATATATAATGTCATTATATTATTCTAATCTAGATATCCAGTGAAGAAGTATACCATGATCAACATGACCAATTGGTTTATTTGGAGAAAGTTCACATTCATTCTACAATCCATGAGGATTATCATTATATTCTAGTAATGTATGAAGCACCAGACCAGGAATATATTCCCATTTTAATCGAGGATCTCCATGTAATAAATATCATTTCTTTGTATAGGCTCACATTACTATCAAAAAATACTATTCTAATAATCCAAAGGCATTGGACATGGATTATATTCTTGTTTCAATGGGTTCTCACAATGTTAGAGAGACACATTCCTTGAGACAAGATCATATACCTATAAAAATATTTAGAGGCATAATCCAATGAATAAATATTGGGCTCATATACATAGTTCAATTAAGGCCCATCGAGTGAGGGTGTAACATTGTTTAGGGAGGGATCATTTCCTAGAAGTGAAGTTTCTTTTCATATTCCATTTTCTCTTAGAACTTATGATCATAACCCAACTTCCTCTAATGAACAACTACACCATCATCCTTCAGTGGCTATTCCAAAATAGTGTAATATTCCTTATCCCATTTTGAATTTCCAATTATATATTACCATGGTGAATAAATATTTTGTTCAGTCTCTTATCCCAGCTTCATCCAGTGTTAACCGACATATTCTGGTAGCCACACAAATCTAGTCCCATAATCCTTATGATGGTATAGAATATCAATGAAATAAACTAGTAAATTTGTAGAATTAATCTCATATCATCGCAACACTATGAAGTTATCAACATATTTCAGCAAGTTTCATACAATAGGATAATATCCCTACACAACTCCAAAATTCAGGTTAACATATTCTGGCCACAACACAAAATAAGGATCACATTCATGGTCTATATTTTAGTGTCCTTGAGTCTATTAGATTCATAATATCAATACCTCAAGGTTTATTTGACTCTTAAAATGATGTATATGATGATAATTACCTTGATAAACCTCCTTGTGGTAGTGTGAAGTTGGATCATAGGGACTCTACTTCTAATATCATCCATGGGAAACCTCCCCATTGTGTTATCATTAATGGATAGAAGAATCCTTACCCTGGTTATAATACTTTGTATATAGTGGTGATAAAAACTCAGATTATTTCTTATATAGAGTTGATCAAAACATTGGGTGTCAAATGTAAATAGTTCCTCATAAACTACCAGAAACCATTCACTATGTATAGTAGGTGACCTAAGGATGCAACATCTAAGGAATGACTAGGTGGAGGCATGTAGGTCTGATGAAGTGGAATACAACACAAATATACGGGGAGGGTCATCCCAAAATAATCTTCCAACCACGTTTTTCCACTGCACACATCTAACATTGAGTTCCCAGACAAGCTAGAGAAGGAGTACATGTGTTTCCTACAACAAAATTTATTGACAACACATCAGTTGTTAATGAATAGAAAACGATCTTATCTAGGATACGAGGGTCATATTCAGAATATAAATATATAATGTTTTCATCTAGACCTGGTTACTATCTCTATTTCTGAGGACCCAAAAACAAAAAATCATAGAAAAATCTACAACAAACTAGTTAAAATTGCACCACAAGTCTTCGACAATTGATCTAGGAATCCCGTTCTGGTATTCGTATCCATGGATGGTGAATTTATTGATAGTTTCCCTTAACTAAATCCCTAGAATAGAAAAACTCTACAGATATGGTGTCTTATAATTTCATATAATTTAGTGAAATCAGGGGATTGTGTAATGCATGAGTTAGTTCATCACAATAATGGAATTACATCACTCTAACGATGCCATAACATCATGAATGAATGGAGTGGAATTCTTAAATATCTTTTGTTTCAAGGAAATCAATGTAATCATAACACACTTTAGACATAGAAAATGATTTTTTGGCCAATCCGAAAACTTCTCAAAGAAAATGGCATCTATCATGGGATGCCATTACACCCATCTCAAAAACAATCACAACTGAACCAAATCATGTGGTTCCCAGTAGTAGATGCCTCATTATCCTATCATGAGTGTACCTAGCCCACTAGGCTAAGGGAATATTTAAAACAACATTCTCCACTCATATCATCAATTCATGAGAGGAATCATGACATATCAGTAGTAGATATAAACAAATAACATCCCACTTGGATGGTGTAATTTGGATATAAATATTCATCACTAGGTTCATCACATTCTGATGGGGTCATATATAAATAAGTTATTGTTCAAGATCAACTCTAGGATATATGGATGGAGGAATTTATATCTCAATTTTCATCAAAGGAGTCATCATATTCTTGGTTAAAATCATTGGATCCTCAAAAAAATGATCAAAAAAATGGAAATATGGTTTCCAAATATTCCCCAACCCATTAATCGAGGATAATTTTATTAATCATGATCATTACGGAGGGAGTTAGTCTTCTCCAGGTTGGTTAGTAAATATCAATGGTCGACATCTTATCTATTCCTCTCATTACAAGATGAACCTTTTCTATTTGGGTCCCATTACACAATAATGATAAGAAACTCTTTAATGGCCACCACTCACAGACCGTGACATGAGGATCGTATGATGAGGGAAATCAAACCACATGGGGAGAATAATCCAAAAAGGTTCATTATGGATTTGTCTTAAAAAATGACTCAGAGGAAAGATGTATAGAGCCAACCTATCTTGTTGGGAGTAATGGGATAAATATCATTTCTCAATATATATCGGCAATTATTTTTACCATAAACAGAATAGAAAATGTAGACCAGTATGAAAATATTGGGGGAAGAAATATGAAAACCATACCCTTAGAGGTGGGTGAATTTGATACAAATATTGAGGCTGCAGATATGCAAAAATAGAGGAGAGTCAAAATCATATCATCTTTGAATGTTGAGTATCTCCCTCTTTGATGGAAATCTATAAATAGTTAAGGGAAATAAATAGTTATATCCCACTTACAACCAAAAAGAGATAATGTTCCTTCTACGTAGGAGTAGTTGAACCACATTCAGAATGAGATAAAAAATCACAAACAAATCAAATAGGATATCCTAATAGTACATATTCCCACTAGGAATTGTCTTCAGGATGTAGTGAATATACCTCATCCCATACATAATTAAATCGGTGATCCACCTTCAAGAGAAGCATATGAGCATCAGACCGACTCTAGATCCTAGAATACTATGTACATGAATGAGAAAGATGAAGACGATCATGAATTCCCTTCATTAAAGAGATATCATATTCCCCTCTAAGGTGATCATTTATTCCTTTCACAAATTTTGAATCCAAGGGAGGTGAAAAGAGGGAAAAATCATCAAGACTCTCCCACTCCAAATAGATGGATGGTGTCCCAATAAATAGTACCTATTGAACTAATCAATTACATTGAGACCCTAATAACCTGAATGGATGAAATTTAAGGGTGATGTAATCCTATTAATTTTGAGAAGAATCTATATTCAGAATTGGGGGATGAAACATTACCCCCACCAAATTTTTGAAATCATATATTCTCCATATTCAAAGATATGGTAGATCCAGAATATCAACTCACACACATTATGTCCAAATTTAGTACAATGATGGTCCCTCAAGATCATTAAAATTCCATCAAGATGGGTTGTTTTGTATAGAGTATGATTGGGCCATACATAGTTTGGTTCAACCGCCTTTCAATAGGATCCATTATATGTTGAAAATTGTTCTTCTTTATTTCATTTATTAGTTAAAATATACTCTAGAAACGAAAATTTTCAACATAAAATTATTCAAGAAATATGAAAATGAAAGGGTGTATGAATTCATATTGATATGGAAATGTTTAACATATTCACTAAGATTCCCTCTATTAGATGAGATATTTATGGAACTCCATGCTTAAAATATTTTGGATTAGATGCAAAAGCCCCTTATCCCAATGAAATATTAAATAACATTACATGAATCTACAGAAATTGAATAGTGTATGGATGATTTAATTTATCAAAAATGAGCTAAATCTAAACAATTTCCTTATCATGTGGGAAAATGGATGGATAAGTTAAACACTATCAAAATTACCATACAACCAATATCAGTGCCAATTTGAAAATCAATAAAGGACCAAAAGGATCTATAAAATCTTATCAAGTGTCCAAAGTAGTAAAATAACCTTGGAACATATGCAAGAAGAGATCAGGGTCACTTGATATACGAGTAATGGATGAATAAATCATACGTTATCTAAAATGAGTGTTCCATGATTATTTACATACCAACATGGGAAATAATTTACTCAAGATTATAGATCCTAGGAAACCCAATGAGGAAAACGTCATTAATTATCCTGACTACTTCTGTTTCAATAAGAAGATGGTTCACACCATCTAGAATATATTTTACATCAAATAGATCCTCCAAATGTTGGTTTATTATAGATATGTGATGTAGGAAAACTAAAAATTACATGTGAAATGTGTGATCATTTCCCAACTAGAGGAAGATGGTTATTGGAAGAAATCTCCATCCGCACATGGGTAGAATTTTGACAACTGGATGACTCAAAGGAAGTCAAATAAGACCATGCCACCCTGAGGGAATATCTTTAGAAACCCAGATATATTTAATCACCTGGGAGGTGACATAAAACATGCCACCTAGAGGTATACATAAGCATCAGACATAAGAAGAGATAGATTATAAGGAGTCATGTTCATCCCAAATGCAAGATCTATTTCTTTTAAATTTTTCCCCATCAGCATCCAAAGAAAGGTATCAAGCCCAAAAAACGAAAGACCCTTTTACGATGATGAATATGACTCTCTGTATTAGTTCCCCATATTTCATCGCGGAACACTAGGTAGTAGGATTAAGATCTGAGGATATATGGGATAAATTAGTCATGGTAAAACCCAATATATTAGCCATATCCCCACAAAGGATGTATATTCTACTAAGAACCATGGGAATGCATTCCAGTGAGTCCAATAGAAACATGAAGGATCCTCACATCCCCCAGTCAGTCCCCCCATCCCAGTCAGCTTACATGGATGACTTTCGGGGGTTTGATTGTTTGATCAACAAAAATAGCAGGGAAGGCCAGTGTGACCTACACAACTGAAAGAAGATGATCCATTAACAACTTCACATGTTCTGATATTATCTATATCAAATGAATTAGCTCTTAAACTATATAATAAGAAGAAAACCCACTATGGGATGAGACAACATATAGATAACAAATATGAAATTTTAATTTTTTTGGTGGTTTCCCCAGCTAATATCAAAATCCTGGATGCACTCGATTTTTGAAAAGAATGTATAAAGTCACTCATCCACTCCCTATATATTCTACAATAGTTTGAGACATAATTTTATACACCCCTGTTTTATTGAGTGGGGAATATTTCAATTGAATTACATGTGACCATATCATTCATAGAATAGGATCAACGGAAGGCCATACAGGGACCTGTCATACCACCATATGTTTTAGGAAGACTCTATAATGTGAAAATTTGATGGGATATGATTAAAAATTGTTCTAAGATCAAACTCATCATAATTAAAACAATTAATGATTTTGGATATAGAGAGGGAGATTTTTTCACGTAAAAGGATAACCATTCAAGGGAATGATAAGAGGGAAAAGATAGCTATTATGAAGATCAATCTCAAATTATATCATGGGGATCTCACATCTAACATAGAGATCATGGTGTTCCCACAAGAAACATCATTTAATATTTTTTCTCCAAAGGCCATATATTCATAGAAACGTGGTGGTATCTAAAACATTTCATCCATGATTGAAATACACCATCAATAGAATGTTCATAATACTACATTGTGACAGTTCCACCTTTGATTTTTTTGAAGACACATATACCAAGTTATGATTCTATATAAGTGAAGAAAAAAACTAATGGTGGACGAAAATATTCATGTTATATGACCCAATAAATTTGGGATTTTCCTTGTGAATCTCTATAGCATTCTCAACATCCATCGTGTGTTACCCATAAATTGTATTGAAGAAATAAACTTTATCATATAGGTAAAATATCCTTCTATGCACAATGACAGTATTAAAAATCAAATCTAGAATATCTCTACTTTGACTCTTGTAGTAGAGGATGACAATGCCCTCCCCAATGTCCTTCAACTCATGATAGTGAACTTGGTTTGCTCATATTACCTACCATGCATAGAAATTGATCCAAAGACTCATTAGTGTAAGAATACGAGTATGAAATTAAGAATTCCTCTACCACACATAAGGATTTAATATCCATTAATAGTAATGAAATATGGAAGATAATGATGGGAACCGAGAAAGACATGTGACCTACACTGATTAGTGCATCCGTGCCAATAGAGTATAATGTTATGTATATTGAATTTATAAAGCCACGTTGATAGGTGTAAGAATTTAATTATGCATAAATTCAGGGAAAGGTCCCCAATGTGAAACACACAATCTAGGATTACCATATTATCAATGAGGTTTGAAAAAAGAAAGTAGAAGGATGAAACCCTCTCTTTATATGAATATATAGTCATAAGTTGACATGTTAATCAAAGCCAATTTTGATCAGGATTTATAATACCCAATATGGCTCACCCAAACCATCGTAGTCGAGAAAATGAATGGACATATTTGGTTCCACATTGATTTTAAAGAACCTAATTTAATCTAATCGAAGTATGTTTTTCCCATTTTTGATTATCGAAATCTTGACCAGTTGAACTACTCGCTTCCAAGATCATTTTATTATGGATGGGTATTAAATGAATAAATCATATAAATATGGTCCTTGATGGTAAATATTCCATAGAATTTAGAGCACCTATGGGGATATATTGTTATTTGGTCATTTATTTAGAATTAAAATCATCAGAACTACTTTTTAATGCACATTGAATCATATATTTATAAAAATATATGGAATAATAATTGAATGTTATGTTAATGACCTGGGGGTCAAATCCCAATAGTTATGTTATCAACTCATAAATCATTAAAAATTATTCAACAAGTTGTAGTAGAATAATTTGAAGATGAATCTACTGATATGCACTTTTGGGGTAGCATCATGACAATTCAATGGAATTTTTATATACCACCATTACATCTAGGAAGTCCTACAAAATACTTTTGAAATACTAGAAATTTCATCCACATAGAATTGCAGATAACTGAAGAGGATCTGAGTTCGCCTTTCATACATTATTTATTTCAAAGGATAGATTGTTGGAAATTCTATCACCTTCACCAAGATAATGAAGAAGAGAGTCACATTTTGATGGGATGGGGAATTCCATGAAGCCTTTTCTGGGGAATGAAAATATTATCTACTAATAATATTTATTCCACATGTGGAATATAATTCACTCATATTTTATGTGGCCTCCAGGGAACAATCAATTGGAACACTGCTCTTGTGGAAAAATGATACATGTAATTATATTCTCTATACTACCTCTACTGCCTGATTTTAGTAACATAGAACCAATATTCTAATGTCGATAAGAACTGAATCATGATCCTATTTTTAGTTGAAAGATATGTAATTAAATTAATCACCATAGAGTCTCCATTGTATTCGTTATTTACACACTCAAGTACATCCATGTTTTTCAGATGATGTTGGAATTTGGCCCGATAAGAAATTTCGTTACAATAGTACAAGATTAGTTTTGTGTCATATAATTCAGTGAAAGGGAAGGCCCTGGCTGGGTTCCTTGTAGAACATACCAACCTAAAAAGTACCCAAGTTGACACTAGACATGAAGATGGGGAGGTTTTTATACACATGACACTTCTCGAATATGGGAGATGTATTTTGATGGTTCCTCATAATGTACTATTGTAAAAAAGATCAAAAATAAAAAACTCAACCACATTGATATCAGGATTTAATTTATTTATCAATAAAATAAAATTTTGCAAACTCTTTATAAAAATTCAAAGCCTACATAAATAATGAGGACATGTACCAGACCATCATTTTTTGCATATAACAATCCATAACGATGCCAATAGCTTATAAGAACGTCAAATGGGAATTGAGGATAGTGATATTGTAGATAAATGGTAAATAAAAAATACAAATATGACGAATTTTCCGTTATTTTTAGCTATGTTAGAGGATTAATGTATGAGTTCCCTTTTAAACCATGTACCATCATTTACCCCAATCACATAACACTTGTTTCAATACACTGACTAATGTATCCATAGTTCTGACTGACCCTGATCATGATGTAGTAATCTTCTTCATCACCCACCAAAGGATAGTCTCATTAGTCATCATAAGTAACATGGAAGAAATTTATTAGATGAACACATCCATATAGTGTGATGAACCGATATCCACCCCTGGAAGGATGGAGTTCATAATAGATTCTATTCAAGATGGGACTCTCCCGACATATGAAGACGGAAGGAAAAATACTCAGTATTGAGTAGTGAAATTTACCCTTCAACTTGGTCAAAATGAATTTTTTTTATATAACTGAGGATTTGATAGAATCATCCATAGATACATAAAATAAATATTTATTCTTAACATTGTGGAAAAAGTCCATATAGTATCTAGAGAATCTCCCAAATCTGAGACTAGGATCTCCCACGAGATCAGAAGTGTTTGTTACTACCAGAAAAACATGATACATGATTATGAATAGCTATTTTTGAACAACTCTCAGATGATGAGAAATCGATAAATAAGTTGGATAAATTCGCAAAAATCAATGTTAAATGGTTTCATATAATGACAACCTCAAGGTCCATCAGAATTGGATCACCAGAGAATTCAATAAAATGGTTCACCTTCATTTCTTCTTTCATGGAGAATAGTTATTGTCTCTAACAACACCAATGATACCAGGAATGAATCCTCAAAATAATGAACTAAAATGGGAAGGATATTACACTATGCATATTTTATATTCCAATGGAGACTACTCATTAGACACAATGGATGGGGAATGTTTGACACCCCCATAAATATGAGGCTTCTCCATAAATTTTTTTATAGATTCATCTAAGCCTCACATCTTGTAACCAAATAACATTAAACTATATGGATGACGTTCTGCCCTCATGATGATAAAATTTATGAAATAACTCCTGATCAAATTATGTTAATCTATATGGAAGATGTACTGACCATATGATGTTATATTGTATAGAAGTCATCCCGACCACATGAAATTAAACTATATTGAAAACATCCTAGCCATATGATGTAAAAATATTCATAACAATCAAAACCAGATGATGGTAAACTCTATATAATATGTATTTAACTCATAAACCTAAATTGTATGGAATACATCAGGACCACATTATGTTAAATTTTTTGGAAGAAGTCATAAACACATAAAATTAATCAATAAGAAAAAATTCCATACCACCTAATATTAAACTATATAGATCCTATCCAAAACACATGATTTTAAACTATATGTAATAATTATCAACAATATAATATTAAATTTTATGGATGAAATCCTGACTAGATGAATTTAAAATGTATATAATATGTCCTCAATACAAAACATTAAATTTTACGGAAAAGTCCTAAAAGAAAGGCCTTAAAATTTACAACATCTCTCATCCAGTTGAATGATTTTAAACTACATCATATTTTGATACCACATGACATTAAAATTAATGTATGGCATAATCACCTCATGAAATTATTCTAAATGTGATGAAATGTCTAACTAGAAATTAACCATAGACAAGCTAGATCTAAGAAAAAGGGAAATAATGTCCCCATGTCCCTATGTGTCGGTAAAATCCACATAGGAAATATATCATACATGACCAAATTATGGTATGATTCAATCCACCAAAGGATGTATAGTGATTCCTAGATCCCAAATGATAGGGGCAGTGAAAATATATATACCCCAATCACTAGAAATCAGACTATGAAACAACATTCAAGCCATCCATTTCAGGATATTTAACCATCATCCTTCCCACATGAAATTCAAATGAAAGGATGAGGTTTATACCCCATGACTATAAAATGCATGCGTTTTCCCAAACATAGTGTTTCTTGATACATACCATTATATGATACATAGTGATTCCCATATCTGAAGGTTCCAGGAACATCAGAAGCTCATAGGTGGATGTGCCCACTTGGATTTTTGTCATTAGAAATGATCAATCTAAAATCAATACGACGATAAATGCCAAAATCCATGGATCGAATCATAGAAGTAGAGAAAGAAGAAGAAAATTCCCAGAACCATAAAAGAGGATCATCAAAGGTTGATTATAATTAATTTAATTAAATCGAAATAACTACCTTTAATGGTGTTCTTTCTTCGCTAATATTTCTGATCACGTTTTGATGTGATTTTTCATTGCGTCATAGAAGCCATGTGTAGAAATCCTCTAGCAGTGTTCCACACATGCACCAGGTATCTCTGGACATCTCCAAAGGAATCTCCAGGTTCTATCATGGAGAACCCTTTTCTTGCGTTGTCCGCCTTAGATCATCTTGATCCTAGGGAGGAGGATATCTCTTGGTCTTGAGAGCATTCTTGGAGGAAGGAATTCTTTCTTCCTTGAGATAATTCTCCAGAATTGTTGTGCACAAAGATTGGGGAAACATGTTTGGCTTGTGAGAATATTTATAATCAAGTTTGAGGTTATAGAGTTATGACTATAAAGAAACATGTTATGTGTTTTAATTATTTCATTAACTCTTATTTAAAACCTCAATGTCGAATAATTAATTCATTGACATGCACCCACTCAAATTATAATATTTAAAATTTAATAAAATAATATTATATCCTCAAAATCCTGACTAGGAAAACTACATGGTGTGTAATCATTAATACACAACGTGTACTTGTTTTGCATAAAAAAATACATGGCATGTAATCATTAATACATGGCATGTAATCATTAATACATGGCATGTACTTGTTATTCATTTCATTTCCAAAATGAAAACTACACTGGATGTAATCATTAATACAGGGCATGTAATTATTTTCCAAATAAAATCTACACAGCGTGTAATAATTAATACACGACACATATTTGTTTTCATTTTTTTCTTATTCCTACATTAAAAATAATTAGTCTTCCTTGAATAATTATTGAACCATGTACATGAATAATATTTATTTTAATTGAGATACTTGAATACACTTACTGCGTGACCCTCTAGGCAACTTTCTCCTTGCCATTAGGCGGGATTTTCTAAAGTACAAGATTACCGTCAAGCAATGGGTCAAGGCACCCAAGAGAAATAAGTTGACACCTAATTGACGTGTCACCTCATAAAAACTCTTATCATGTAATTTAAACTTTTTGTCTCAATATCTCATCAAGCAGGTTTCATGGAAGTGTCATAATCCTGTATGCTTGATTTTTCATTCCTTGACTTCCAGAAATAAACTCATCATTACACCATGGACCTAGAATTTGGGCGATAGTTTTATTTAAATCAAAGGTCCTGAGATATGTACTTCCCTAAATATGGATGGGACAAATACTTCTTTGACCTATCCACTAATAACATGTGATTAGTGACACTCCCAACATACCATACATCCTGCCAACTATTTTAGTGACAGTTTTCATCACTAAATGTAAGTTCTTGAGTCATGACAATAGTTAATGACAATCTTCTAATCTAAGGACCATTACACACGCTCGTAGATAGAAAAGTTTGATGACACCAAGACATGTGGAATTACTACTTGCGGGTCTCTTCCTATAGTCTCCCATCATGGAGATTACCAAGTGCAAACTCCATTAGAGAGAGTCTCGTCTTCTTACGAGTACTCAAACATGACGATATGTATACTATGTGTCCTATCATAGTATTTCATCCAACCATAGAAATTTATTTAAGAATATTTTTATATCATTTTAAGGTTCTCATCATATCAGGGATCTTCCATAACCTTATTAATATGACAAATATTCTAGGACATTATTAAATTACAGTCATGGAGAACAATGAAAAATATATAATATGTGTACATTGACGTAGTCAAAGTAAAAATAGTAGGTTCTCAGGACACCAACTCTAAAAAACTCCCACTTGGACTATAACCAATGACTTATTACTTTTAGTACGCTAGACCTTACATAATGATCATGTTTCTACTAAGGCAAGGCTTTAGTCAAGGGGTCCACCATGTTGTCATCCGTGGAAATACTTCTCACTAAAACTTCACCTCTTTGAGAAAAATCCCTCAAGAGATGACACTTCAGAAGTATGTGCTTTGTCCGCTGATGTGACCTTGGCTCTTTTGCACGTACCACCACTGGAGTATTATCAAAATAGAGTGTGATAGTATATTTTTTGCGAGGTACTACATCCAGCTCTTGGATTAAGCTTCACATCCATACTACATCATTATCTACCTTAGCAGCTACAATATACTCAGACACTGCTATAGAATCTGCTACCACACCTTATATTGAGCTCTTCCAGCTCACTGCACCTCCATTAAAACTGAAGATGTATATAGTCTGTAAATTCATGTCATCTTGACCAGTCTGGAAACTAACATCTACATGTCCTCTGATGACTAGTTCCACATCTCCTCCAAAAACTAGGAACATATCCTTAGTACGCCTCAAATACTTAAGGATAGTCTTGACTGCCATCAAATAGCAGTCTCCTAGATCATCTTTTTATTTTCCTAACACACATAATGTGTAAGAAACATCTTTCCTTGTACATAGTATAACATACATGAATGACCCAATCGTGGATGTATAAGGGATCCTTGCCATATTCTTTCTTTTCTCATTTTTCCGAGGACACATTTTCTTGGAAAGATGAATTCCATGTGACACTAGAAACAATCCACTCTTTGACTATTCCATACTGAATCTCATCAATATCTAGTCAATGTATGTACTTTGACTCAGGACCAGTATTCTCTTGGATCTATCATGATGGATCTTGATCCCAATAATATATGCTACCTTGCCCATGTCTTTCAAATAGAAGCATTTATCCAACCATGCCTTAACTGACTATAAGACAGGTACTTCGTTTCCAATTAGTTATATGTCATCAACATATACTATTAATAAAATGACTACACATCCACTAAACCTTTTTTAGACAGAAGGTTCACATTTATTCTTATCAAAGCAAAATTCCATTACGGATTCATCAAAATGAATGTTCCATGACCTTGATTCTATATTAATTCCATAAAGAGATTTCTTCCACTTGAAAACCTTGTGGGAATCCTTGAGAGTCAGAAACCCTTCAGGTTGTGTCATGTACTCATATTCCTAAAGGTTCCCATTAAGGAATGTTGTTTTGAGATCCATTTTACAAATTTCAAAATCATTTTAAGTAGAAATGGCCAATCAGATTCTAATGGATTTGATCATCAGAACTGGTGAAAAATTTTCATCATAGTCAATTCTGTGATGTTGTCTAAAACCTTTTGCAACCAGTCTTGCCCTGTAGGTGCTACCTTTTTCCTCCATGTCTATTTTCTTCTTGAATACCCATTTAATACCAATATGCTTTACATAAATTGGTAGATATACAAAAATCCATACTTGGTTTTGGTACATGGAATCCATTTCATAATTCATGGATTCTTTCCACATGGCAATGTCTATCCCTTCAACTTCTTCCTTATAGGTAAGAGGATCAAAATTGTCAACCAATAATGAGTCACCATCCTTGGAGACAAAAAAACCATATCATTCTGGTTCTCTTACCTCTCTCATGCTTTTACGCAGTTCTTGTGACTCTGGAATAGATTGTTTATCCTTGGGGCTTTGTGGAATCTCTTCTTGTACCAACTCCTTCATATCTTGAACCTTCACTTCATCAATATCTATCTCTCTCTCCCACTATCTATTTTTGAGATGTACTCCCTTGCAAGGAATATGGAATTTCGTTCCACAGTAACCTTTTTATATAAGGATTTGTATAAGTAATATCCATTTGTTTCCCTAGGATATCCTATAAAGATACACTTTGGGCCTTAGGGTGTAATTTTGTCACATGAAGAGGCCTTAACAAATGCTTCGCAACCCCACCCATGTAAATTTGATAACATAGAGTTGAATCCACTCCAAAAACTCATATGGAATACCATTTATCGATTTAGTTAGTACATTATTTAGTATGTGTGATTTTGTTTTTAAGGAATATCCCCAAAAGGATAATTGAAGACTCACACGACTCATCATTGATCTCACCATGTCCAACATGGTGCAACTCCTCCTTTCACTTACACCATTCCACTGAGGTGTGTAAGGAAGAGTGAGTTTGGATAGAATCCCAAAATCCCATAAGAAATCAATGAAGTCATGATTAAGATATTCTACTCCTCTGTCTGAGTGGAGTTTCATAATATTCTTACCAATCTAATTCTCAACTTAATTCTTGTATTCTTTGAACCGATTAAAATAATATGACTTATACCTCATTAAGTAAATATATCTATATCTACTAAAATCATCAGTAAAAGTTATGAAGTACAAGAACCCACCCCTTGCTTCATATAAAAATGGTCAACACACATCTGTGTGAACTAATTCTATAATCTCTTTAGCCTTTTCACCTTTCCCACTAAATGGGGATTTGTTCATTTTGCCTTGTTGACACGACATTCAACAAGTGGTTTTAGTTCTAAAGAATATAAATAGCCATGTTGTTGTAATTTTTTCAAAAATTTATCATTGAAAAGAACTAGTCGGTGATGCCGAAGTTGGGTGTGGTATGAGTCATGTGAATTAAGTTTTTCATCGATTTCCACTACCTGGTTTGTATAGTCTAACACATAAAGGCCGTTATATAAATGTTCCCTAAAAAAACAAATGCTATATTAATAAAAGTAGCGACATTCATTTCCAAACATGAATTTGAATCCATCAGTATCTAATTTGGATACTGAAATATTGTTTTTGGTTAAATATGGTACATAATAACATCCTTTCAATACCAAGACCATCACAGTAGGAAATGTGAGGTGGTAGTCTCTGACAGGTACAATAGCGAGTCTGGCTCTGTTGGCTGCTTGTAGATCCACCTCTCCTCGTTCAATCTTTCTGAATCTACTTGGTTACTATATTCGGATACATATTTGAGCACCACAAGCAGTATCTAATACCCAATTAGTATAAATATATAGATTGCATTTGATAAAAAACACACCTGAATCTTTCCCTTACTTCCTTGGCTAGGTGCAGTTCTTTTTTGAGTGGCTCTTCATTCCACATGAAAAACAAATAGCCTCATGTTCTCTTGCCCCCGTTGATCTTCCATTTCATTGAAGGAATTGAAGAATCATTGGGGTTAAAGCTATTTTCCTTGCCTTCCTTTTTAGTCACTACAAGTACAGAAGGCTTTTCACACTTTAAATCATTGTCCACATGGAGAATAAAAATAATAAGATCATATAGAGACTTCTCAATGTTGTTCATAATGAAATTTACATCAAATTAAGAGAATCTATGGGGGAGTGATTCAAGAATGAGATCGACACCCTGTTCTTCGGGGAGTTCAAACCCTAGAACCTCCCAACACTCAATGTATCCAATGAGGTTGACTACATGAGGCCCAACATGGGCACCCTCTCCAAGATTGCTATGAAATAGAGCCTTGGAGATCTCAAACCTTTACTGTCTTGCTCTCTCCTGTTATAAACCACAGAGGTTCTTGAGCATGCCATAGGAATTCATGTCTTCATGAGTCTTCATGAGCTCCCTAGACATTGATGATAGCATCAAACATTGAATGTCGTGTGCATCGCTCAAATATTGCTCATAGACCAGGAAATATTCATCAATATCCCCTTGAGTAGGTGAATCAGGAAGTGAGGACTCCAGCTTGTAAAACTTTTGTTCATGGCGTAGGATAACCCGAAGGTGCCTAAAACATTCCTGAATGTTACTGCAGGTGAGGATATTTTCTTTATCATGAATTGATTATAGAGAAAATGTGGTTGCCGAAATTTTCATATTGATTCTACAATTTAAAAAGAGAATATGTATCAGTACCTTTTGATTACATTTATTGGAAAATAATAAATGAATTTATTAGGTCTCCCACTATTTTATCAATTCCCAATGGCCCTCACCATTGAACTCGGAATGTCTAATTTCTTTGACATTCTAGTTGTAGGGATCCATATTCCCCTTCGCATATCCCCAATAAGGGTTGGTCAAGCTATTAGAAGGTATTTATACAGTCATGTCTTTTCCAACTATGAGCATACAGTTCCTTGATCTTTTGAGTGGACTCCCCAATCCAAAAATCCTGACATGGATTTCCTCAACACATTCCTCCATTTTACAACAATTCTATCAAGGTTTACTCCTCCTGATGTAAAATGTTTAAGTCAACACGAAACATTCATAAGAGAATATTTTATAAAATTAAGTGTCCCATCAAGGGCTGGTCAAATACATAGTTTTATTGAGTCTTTCCATTAATCATGTAACGGAAGTCTTGGTCTGACTTATTATGGTATTTAAGGGATTTTATTCTTTATGCATAGTTTTTAATTATCACATGCCCTTTAATATTAAGTGATGCTTTCTTATGTGATTAACCATGTTCTGATAATGTTTACACATAGTCCATTTTTTATTTTATTCTATCTTTGAATTGTTTTTTATTTCATTAATTATTTGATCACGACAACAAAAACATAATAAATAAACCATTCAATCAGACAGAAATAAAATAAGATGGCATGATAATGTTATTCTATAGGTTAGCTTATCTAGTAGTTTTGATAATCTAGCCCTGACCTAGGGAAAAACACCTTGAACCAGTGGTTCATGTTTTTCATCTCCCACCTATAGACCTTTTTATCTTCTTCGGATGGTTTCACATCAGCTTTGGATTTTGAGAAATCTCCACTAGCTTGGGAGATCCTCCATTACGTGGGGTTTTCATTAATGAAACCATGGGCACACATGCCCTACATATTATGGGAAGAAGAATCGTAGGCCAATTAATTTAAATTTAAAAAATTTAATTGAAACCATACACACACCAAGGGTATTTGGTCTAGCTCATGATCATCCATAGCATGCAACAAAATTTACACATATTTAGTATTCAAATTATTTTAATTGTTATATTATTTAAGATAAGTCACGCTTGAATTAAATTAATTTTGATCTTATAACTAAACAATTATTTATCTTTAATTCCTTTCTGAATTTCCTTGAGATTCTTCTCATCCATATTCCTTGTATGTGTCTTTGTACATTATAGGAAACCAGGTTGAATTTCATTTCTGGAAAATACATGGCGTGTTGGAAATATTACATGGCATGTAATTTTCTTACCCTTTATACAATGTACACACTGGGGATTTGGCGTGTTTTATGTACTTTGGAAATTTTGAATTATATGGTGTGTAGATTAATATAAAATGGACTGTACTTCAATGATATGTGGTTACTGGCCGGGGAATCCCATGTACGCGGTACGCGGCTTCTCCATATGCACGGTTTCACTTAGGCCGGATCAGACAACATGTCGTGTTGATTCAATATACACGCCTTGTATTCTGGTTTCCATGCACCATTCATTTCTAGTCAACATAGTGTAATAAATACTTAGGTATTCTCAATTCACACAACGTGGTTTGGTGGACCAGTACTGGTTCGTTGAACCTAAGTACACAACATGTAGTTTTCACTACACGTTGTGTATTCTTATGTTGTACAGACAGAAAGAGAGGCTCTAAATGAGTTCTTCATTTTTATTTAATTCAAAATTAAAATTAAAAGGTTATTTCTATGATGTGAATTGAGAAACGTAGGAGGAATAACAAATCTCATTAAATCAGATTTATAGAAGGATTTATCTTGAATTGAATCAAATACAAATGCATAAATTATCAATGAAAATTAAATAACTATAATCAACATTGTAACCTCCCTTTGATACCATTTACAGGTTACAGGTAGAGCAGAAGCTCATGGGTGGATGTTCACACATGGACTTTTGTTATTAGCAATGATCAATCTGGGATCAATACGACGATAAATGGAAGACTCCATGGATCGAATCACAGAAATAGACAAAGAAAAATAAAATTCCGTGAACCATAAAAGAGGATCATCACTAGTTGATTATAATTAATGTAATTAATTGAATATAAGTACCTTTTATGGTGTTATTTCTTCGCTGATATTTCTGATCACGTTGTGATGTGATTTTTCATTACATCACAGATGCCAAGTGTAGACTTACTCTAGCAATGATCCACACGTGCACCACGTATCTCTGGAGTTCATCAAAGGAATCTCCAGGTGCTACCTTGGAGAAGCCTTTTCTTGCGTTGTGAACCTTATATCGTCCTGATTTGATGAAGGAGGATCTCTCTCAGTCCTGAGAGCGTTCTTAGAGGAAGGAATTCTTTCAGCCTTGAGATAATTCTCCAGAATTTTTTTAAACATTGATAGGGGAAGAGTATTGGGGTTGTGAGGATATTAATAATTGGGTTAGAGGTTATAGAGTTATGGAAATAAATAAATGCGTTACAAATTTTATTTATTTCATTATCTATTATTAAAACCCCACATGTCAAATAATTAATTATTTTACATGCACCCTTGGTGATTATAGTAAATATCATTTAATAAATCAATATTATATCATCAAAATCCCTACTGAAAAAACTACACGGTGTTTACTTATTAAAACACGGTGTGTACTTGTTTTTCATAAAGAACTACACGGCGTGTAATAATTAATACATGGAAGGTACATGTTTTTCATTTCCTTTCCAAAATTAAATATTCACTGTGTGTAATCATTAATACATGGCGTGTACATGTTTTCAAATTAATAACTACATGGAATGTAATCATTAATACACATCGTGTATTTTTTTTCATTTCATTCGTCCTCCAACATTAAAATGATTAAGGCATCGTTGAATAATTATTAAACCATGTACGAGAATAATATTTATTCTACTTGAGATACTTGAATACACTTAGTGTGTGACCCTCTAGGGCTATTTCTCTTTAGCATTAGGCAGGCTTTCCTAAAGTCCAAGATTACTGTCTACCAATGGGTCAAGGCACCCATTAGAAAGAAGTTGACGCCGCATTAATGTGCCACCTCATATGAACTCTTAACTTTTAATTTAATCCCTTTGTCTCAATATCTCATTAATAATGTTTCATGGAAGATTCATAAACCTATATTCTTTATCTTTCATTCTTTGAATTCCAGAAATAAACTCTTTATTACACCTTGGCCATGGAATTTGGGATACAATTTTATTTCAAACAAAGGACCTGAGATATCTACTTTTATAAATATGGAAGGAAAAAATCCTTCTCAACATATCTATTAACAACATGTCATTCATGATGCACCCAACGTACCCAAATTCCCACCAACTATATTTTTGACTGTTTTCATCAGTAAATCTATGTGTGTGATTCATGACATGAGTTAATGACAATCTTCGAGTCTAAGACCATTACACATGCTCGTAGATAGAAATGTCTGATGACATCAAGACATGTGGAATGTAGAGACCCGAAGCCTGACATACATGGACATTACATTACATTTGAGGAATGCTTATTACATAACAAAAAACACACACACAAGGATCGTAATAGTTTAGTGTCTTTGGAAACTCAGAACGTAATCTTCTAATCGTGGTGAAAGATCTTCAATATCTCCCATAAAGATCTTCCTTTTTTTTACCTAAAACATTTCTTTATATCCTGGGGAAAAGAAAACATAAAAGGGTGAGCTCAAATGCTCAGTAAGGGTAAAGAAAAGAAATATCAATCACATCATATACATAAGCACATAACTTTTGGAAATCTTAACCTGCAAAAGAGATCATAATTTCATAACATGGGGTAAATCATGGCAGTGAAATGTAATCACAATAATCATAACTTAAAACATGAAACCTTGTGGCATTCACACATAATCATAGAGAATCATTTCTTGTTAGTCAAGACTCATTTCCAAGACTATCTTAGTGGACAAAGTCCCTTTCTGAATCGAGTAACCCTCGTTTCAGTCCTGTTTCACTGAACCGGTATAACCTACCGTTCCATCCCTGTCTATCTCATGAGATATAAAATCTTTACCCAATGCATTGGAGGGAGATATAGGTCCCACCCATCTTATAATGAATCCTTTCTTATGTGTTCCACATAATCATACATCATCGCATAACCAATGTAATAAAAAATTGGATTCTTAAAACATCATGACATCATAAATCAATTCATATAAGATAAAGGAATTCATAAAAATATTTCCATCACAACATAATCAAACCAATGTAATAATATGGATAAAAACAGAACCCTTTTATTATCTTAGATGGAAAATAATTTTGATAAAATACTTGAACTCCATTCTTGAGGAAAATATCCTTTCTTCTTCAAAAAAACATTTTTCCTTTCATAACATGTCATACGAATTTAAAATAAAAGAAGTTGATTAAAAATAAACTTGAAAACTTGTAAAGGAATTTTCTTGGAAATAATGTTTTAGAAATCCATTCATGCCGTATAAGTTAAAAAAACATTCTTCGTACTTTTGTCGGAAAAGTCAAAAAGTACCTCGTATGAAAAATGACAAAAGATTCCTTTCATATCTTTTACTAAAAACTCAACAAAGGGTAAAATTGGATTTAAAAAATTGTAGGTGGATGGAAATAATATTACATATTGAGAAAACATGGATGTGGATGATAAAATACACCCCAGTAAATACTTATGAATAAACAATCTCGGATAAAAATGAGATTGTGATATTTCCCTTACCTTAGGTCCGATTTGATTCGTATGTGTCCAAAACTCCTGTATAATGATTTAAATTATGTCATTGACTTATTACAGAATCATATTCATTGTTATGATATCATATTTGGTTCACTTATGTCATTATATTACCCGTTCTTTTGTAAATTCCATGTTAAAGAAGCGTTTTGGGTAAAATCGTTTCATTTATCGTAGGTGTTTTGACTTGTTGTTCTTGACATTATTATTACTTATATCATGATTTACTTACTTCCAGAATATAAAATATGATTTATATATCATATATATTCAGTATATATATATATAATAGATAGATAAATGAAATGAAAAACACCGTTCATGGAGACGGTAGTCCATACGTACGCATGAACGCTGTTTTCCTTTCCTTATTATCTTGAATGGAAGTAAGTAGATGACATACATATATATATATATACATAAATCTAGTAGCTTTATAATTTCATATATTTCATTATTATTTCTTATATATACTTTATAATCATTCTTAAATGGTTAACATGGAGAATGAATCTCATCGCGTTGTGGAGACGGTAGTCCGTACGTACGCACGAGCGATGATATCATTTTCATAAATATTGAATTGAATTGGAGTGGATTATACAATATATCAGAATCAATATGATGTTTTAATAACTATGTATAGTTATTCTTTACACCATTATACCCATCCATGTAAGGTGGTGGTGGAAAATAGATTACACCACAACGTGGAGACGGTATTCCGTACGTATGCACGCGCAGTGATTTCTTTTTCCGTAGGATGGATAGATGGTGAAATAAGGTTGTTTCATACTTATGATAACATATCAGTATATGAGTGATATTGATATTATTACTTCATAATGAAACAACCTAAGAAGAAGAAGTGGAAGAAGAAATAAAGATGAAAGAATTGGTAACGGTAATTACCTCTTCTTTGAAGCGCCTCTTTGAGACCTCCTCTTAGGGCACTAAAATTGGTCTTTGAGGAAGACCAGAACCTCTAGGATGTTTCTAGGGAAGTGGAGAAGAGATTTTGTCCGGGGTTGGCCGAGCTTGAGTGCTCAAATTGGTGTGAGGAGGAGGGGGAGGAGGTGTCCTTTTATAAGGGAGGAGAGGGGCACCTTAGGAATATCTCAAAATATTATTTTATATTAAAGTCAAAATCAGTTTATAATGGTTCCAAAGGGTCTTATTTCGAAGGTAAAGTGGGTATGGGTCGAAATCCTATCAACCAATAGGATTTAGACAAGTTTAGGGTATTATTTTAACCTTATCAATTAGATTTAACTCTAAATTATATAATTTAACTTTTACTGTGTCCTTTTGTTTTCTTTCACTATATGGTTAATAGACTTACTATAACATGCCAAACGAACCCCAAATTGTTTATTATTAATATATATATCCTTATCTAAGTCATTTGGCCGAACCTTAGATTTTTAGGAATAAAATAACAATTAATAATATAATATTTGAATTAAAAACTATTTTGTGTCAATTTTGACACTATTTGATATATGATTTTTGTGAAAGTCATAACAGAATTATATGTTCGAACCAAGTTGATTAAATCAACACTAATATTTCATAGTAACCTAGAAAATTATTGGAATTCATAAAAAGTCTTAAATTACATTTATTTTGGTATTTATAATATCAATTATGTCAATATTTCATTAATAAGATAATTATTGCATCATCATTGTGTCATAAATAAATTAAATTATTTGATGTCTAAAAATTAAAAATAAACTACCATCATGTAGGAAATCTTTTTATATTTCTAATGAATATTTAAAATCGAATTTATCTTATGTAAAACCCTATATTAAAAATGTTTTAGTAAATAAACTTTGATTTTAACTCTTTTAACTCTTCTTTGAATTAAATAATAATAAATGTCCTAATCTAATCCAAGTGGGACTAAATGGTCATATTTTATTCCTAAGCTTGTTTTTGGTCGAATTACACTTGTCCAATAGAATTAGTACATGTGTTAGGGTAATAATAATATCATTTTTACCCTTAATTACCCTATTTACTTTTAACCGTGGTAAATAAAAGTAAAGAGTTACTATTCACCAAAAATTATTTTCATCTCATTGAACCACATTTTACTTACTGACATGAATCGTGTCTCTTGGATTTTTGAAATTCCATTCCCAGAAGCGGCAAAATTAGGTTTTATGAAAAATTCAGTTTTTTTTAACTACCACTTAGCAGTTTCACTATTCATCAAAAATTGATGTTTCTCAGAACAATGCCAAAATTTCATCCTAAGCTATATTTCATATTCCGAATTCAAAAATGAAGTCTATTTTACCAAATTCATATCATAGAAGTTGCATTAATTAATTTTATAATTAAACCCCGCTGTTAAAACAAAGAGCGTGTTTTTATGAAACAATATCTATCAAAAGATTGACACTTGTTTATGTCTGGTTTAAATGTGAAATTACATCCAATGACCAACATTGTATTAAATTGTAAAAATATATTCTAAATAAACTTTAAAACCACTCAAATTATTAATTTATCACTATTAATTATTTTGATTAAAAAAGTTGTTTTTTAATTATAATTTAGTAATTTTCACTATTCATCAGAATATGAAAGTTATCCGAAAAGTACCAAAATTTCACCTTAGTCTAAATTCGATACTCCGAATCCAAAAATGAAGTGCATTTTGAGAGCTAAAATTTCTAAAATTTAAAAAGTGGTTATTACTATTCATAATGGCTAGTTTTAATAATATTTTAATAGTATATCGTTGTTTAGTGAAACTCGGTATTGCGTACTACACACGCTATCAAGGAAGGTTGCGATTGCGTGTAATGTAAGGCAAGTCAAGGATGCGTGTTGTGAAAGCTCCTTTTGGTGTAGCGTACAACACAAGACATTAATGAAAATAATATTTTTCATAAAATCTCGGGGTGTTACATTCTACCCCCCTTAAAATGAATTTCGCCCTCGAAATTCGTTGGGGTTATAAATGGTTTACTATTATAAAGTTTATTTAATAGAAACCTACATCGTAAATAGAATACCAAAACCAATCTTAAAAAAAAAACAAAAGTATGAAACGTAACGGTTACCCAAATAAACTAATCACTGGGTTTCCATATAGGTGAAAATATGGATATGGAAGAAAAATCTAACCATCATGTTCTGATGGAGAGTGGTAGAGAACATGGCTATGGAAAAGACAACAATCACAAATCCATAAATTTGTGACGATCTAAGGTACCAAATAATTAATCAGATATAAGATCACTAGGACAACATTTTTGGTATTCAAGATCATTTCCCTAATGTTGAAGTATTTGAATTAGAATAAATACTTACTTTATTTTGGTAAAATCTCACTGTTGTTCATGCCTTGAACAATTTTCACTTCATCTCTTAAATAAATGAAGTTGAATTTGTTATTTGTGAAGTGTTAGCAGATCATGTGATAGAATGATGGGTCATTCCATCAAAAGGTTAGCAAAAGTTATTAAATATACATAAGTCATTCTATAGTGAGATTCATATATAGTACCTAAAATGGACTTATACTTCATATATCATACTGCTTAATATAATAAAACTAGTTTCTACTAAACAGGGACCTCCTGTAGGCCAGTGGTAGGCGATAAAGGCCAGTCGCACTTTGGTTGTGGGTTCGATTCCCACAGCCTTGTCTGAAGCGATGGGCTGTCGCCCGTCCTGCAGGTTGTCCTTTTTCTAAAACTACATTACTATAACATCCCATCAATCATATCGATAATCTTCTATCCTTAAACTAACTTATTTCCAACATAATCCATTCTAATCTTTAGGCTTATCCATAATACTACAGTCCACTCTCATAATATAGTGAAAACGATTACCAGAGATTTAATACTGTCGTTAATCCCCATATATCATAAGATATTTCTTGTTGGTCACATTCCAAACATTCAAAGGCCTTAATCATGTATTCTCTTGAATACCCATTGAACCTTAGTGAAAACATGAATGCAGTTAAAAGTTAACTCTTTCCACATACCAAAATCCAAAAATTCTATATTCTCAAACCATGATATAACCTTCTCCTTATATCAGTCATGAGCTCATGAATACAATCAAACACCTCTTTTCTTATTATTCCTTCATTATGCGCATATCATCTAAATTCCAAAAATATCTGAATAAACTTTCATGGATAGTGGTACCATTAATCATACACTTTCATAACTCAAGGAAAGACAACAGTATAACAATCCTTAGATGTCTCTTTATTCCATAGTACCATGATATTTCTTATACAACATTACACATGATAAACATGTAATCATTCCACTACATTCTTAAACCATTGACCGAGCTTCAACAATTCTTTCATCTCACATATCATTTGTAGTCTCTTCATCATCATCAACATAAATACTTCCCATACGACCATACTGATTATCTTCATGAGATTTCCCTTAGGGCATTGGTTTGCATAATGCCCGCACATTCCACATTTAAAACATTTAACCATTGTTGATGTCGTAGCAATACCATTAACCTCATCCATGGTGTTAACTGAACCTTTTCCTTTGCACTTACTTGCATTGTGTCCTTCTTTTCCACACCCAAAGCATCTTCCAATTCCTTTGAAACATTCTCCTTGTTGCCTCTTCCCACATGATTTACATAGGGGAAATTGAACTTTCTTTCCTCTATGATCATCATAAAACTCCATCTTTCTCTTATTAGCCGAGTCAGGAAACTTACCAAATTTTACTTTATTGATCATATTATGAGATTGTTGATTCGGTATAATAATGATGTTTGGACTTCCAAATCCCATTTCACTATGAAGAATATCATTCCATTGTCCATCATATCCTCCATTATCGTGAATCATCTTGTTTCTAGCCATTTTCTAAAACACAAAAAAGAATAGTGTGAGAGGAAAAAATCATGCTAGGGAAAACAACATAATAAAGGGGGAGTACCTTCAATATCTAACATCTTAGGTTTAATTCTATGATCGTTAGCGTAGTTCTAGTACTATAACCTATACGTATACTTTACCTTAGGGACATCCCTAGACATACCGTAGAAATATCTCTAGGGATCTCACTAACGTTTTCGCATCCTAGTTTCCAAAGGTTGACTAAACCTTTCCTCTGATACCAACTGTAGAGACCCGAAGCCTGACGTACATGGACATTACATTACATTTGCGGAATGCTTATTAAATAACAAAAAACACACACACAAGGATCGTAATAGTTTAGTGTCTTTGGAAACTCGGAACGTAATCTTCTAATCGTGGTGAAAGATCTTCAATATCTCCCATAAAGATCTTCCTTTTTTTTACCTAAAACATTTCTTTATATCCTGGGGAAAAGAAAACATAAAAGGGCGAGCTCAAATGCTCAGTAAGGGTAAACAAAAGAAATATCAATCACATCATATACATAAGCACATAACTTTTGGAAATCTTAACCTGCAAAAGAGATCATAATTTCATAACATGGGGTAATTCATGGCAGTGAAATGTAATCACAATAATCATAACTTAAAACATGAAACCTTGTGGCATTCACACATAATCATAGAAAATCATTTCTTGTTAGTCAAGACTCATTGCCAAGACTATCTTAGTGGACAAAGTCCCTTTCTGAATCGAGTAACCCTCGTTTCAGTCCTGTTTCACTGAACCGGTATAACCTACCGTTCCAGCCCTGTCTATCTCATGAGATATAAAATCTTTACCCAATGCATTGGAGGGAGATATACGTCCCACCCATCTTATAATGAATCCTTTCTTATGTGTGCCACATAATCATACATCATCGCATAACCCATGTAATAAAAAATGGGATTCTTAAAACATCATGACATCATAAATCAATTCATATAAGATAAAGGAATTCATAAAAATATTTCCATCACAACATAATCAATACAATGTAATAATAGGGATAAAAATAGAACCCTTTTATTATCTTATATGGAAAATAATTTTGATAAAATACTTGAACTCCATTCTTGAGGAAAATATCCTTTCTTCTTCAAAAAAACATTTTTCCTTTCATAACATGTCATACGACTTTAAAATAAAAGAAGTTGATTAAAAATAAACTTGAAAACTTGTAAAGTAATCTTCTTGGAAATAATGTTTTAGAAATCCATTCATGCCGTATAAGTTAAAAAAAACATTCTTCGTACTTTTGTCGGAAAAGTCAAAAAGTACCTCGTATGAAAAACGACAAAAGATTCCTTTCATATCTTTTACTAAAAACTCAACAAAGGGTAAAATTGGATTTAAAAAATTGTAGGTGGATGGAAATAATATTGCATATTGAGAAAACATGGATGTGGATGATAAAATACACCCCAGTAAATACTTACGAATAAACAATCTCGGAAAAAAATGAGATTGTGATATTTCCCTTACCTAGGTCCGATTTGCTTCGTATGTGTCAGAAACTCCTGTATAATGATTTAAATTATGTCATTGACTTATTACAGAATCATATTCATTGTTATGATTTCATATTTGGTTCACTTATGTCATTATATTACCCGTTCTTTAGTAAATTCCATGTTAAAGAAGCGTTTTGCGTAAAATCGTTTCATTTATCGTAGGTGTTTTGACTTGTTGTTCTTGATATTATTATTACTTATATCATGATTTACTTACTTCCAGAATATAAAATATGATTTATATATCATATATATTCAGTATATATATATATAATAGATAGATAAATGAAATGAAAAACACCGTTCATGTAGACGGTAGTCCGTACGTACGCATGAACGCTGTTTTCCTTTCCTTATTATCTTGAATGGAAGTAAGTAGATGACATACGTATATATATATATACATAAATCCAGTAGATTTATAATGTCATATATTTCATTATTATTTCTTATATATACTTTATAATCATTCTTAAATGGTTAACATGGATAATGAATCTCATCGCGTTGTGGAGACGGTAGTCCGTACGTACGCACGAGCGATGATATCATTTCCATAAATATTGAATTGAATTGGAGTGGATTATACAATATATCAGAATCAATATGATGTTGTAATAACTATGTATAGTTATTCTTTACACCATTATACCCATCCATGTAAGGTGGTGGTGGAAAATAGATTACACCACGGCGTGGAGACGGTATTCCGTACGTACGCACGCGCAGTGATTTCTTTTTCCGTAGGATGGATAGATGGTGAAATAGGGTTGTTTCATACTTATAATAACATATCAGTATATTAGTGATATTGATGTTATTACTTCATAATGAAACAACCTAAGAAGAAGAAGTGGAAGAAGAAATAAAGATGAAAGAATTGGTAACGGTAATTACCTCTTCTTTGAAGCGCCTCTTTGAGACCTCCTCTTATGGCACTACAATTGGTCTTTGAGGAAGACCAGAACCTCTAGGATGTTGCTAGGGAAGTGGAGAAGAGATTTTGGCAGGGGTTGGCCGAGCTTGAGTGCTCAAATTGGTGTGAGGAGGAGGGGTAGGAGGTGTCCTTTTATAAGGGAGGAGAGGGGCACCTTAGGAATATCTCAAAATATTATTTTATATTAAAGTCAAAATCAGTTTATAATGTTTCCAAAGGGTCTTATTTAGAAGGTAAAGTGGGTATGGGTCTAAAGCTTATCAACCAATATGATTTAGACATGTTTAGGGTATTATTTTAACCTTATCAATTAGATTTAACTCTAAGTTAAATAATTTAACTTTTACTGTGTCTTTTTGTTTTCTTTCACTATATGGTTAATACAGTTACTATAACATGCCAAACGAACCCCAAATTGTTTATTATTAATATATATATCCTTATCTAAGTCATTTGGCCGAACCTTAGATTTTTAGGAATAAAATAACAATTAATAATATAATATTTGATTTAAAAACTATTTTGTGTCAATTTTGACACTATTTGATATATGATTTTTGTGAAAGTCATAACAGAATTATATGTTCGAAACAAGTTGATTAAATCAACAATAATATATCATAGTAACCTAGAAAATTAGTGGAATTCATAAAAAGTCTTAAATTACATTTATTTTGGTATTTATAATATCAATTATGTCAATATTTCATTAATAAGATAATTACTGCATCATCTTTGTGTCATAAATAAATTAAATTATTTGATGTCTAAAAATTAAAAATAAACTAACAACATGTAGGAAATCTATTTATCTTTCTAATAAATATTTAAAATCGAATTTATCTTATTTAAAACCCTATATTAAAAATGTTTTAGTAAATAAACTTTGATTTTAACTCTTTTAACTCTTCTTTGAATTAAATAATAATAAATGTCCTAATCTAATCCAAGTGGGCCTAAATGGTCATATTTGATTCCTAAGCTTGTGTTTGGTCTAATTACACTTGTCCAATAGAATTAGGACATGTGTTAGGGTAATAATAATATCATTTTTACCCTTAATTACCCTATTTACTTTTAACCGTGGTAAATAAAAGTAAAAAGTTACTATTCATGAAAAATTATTTTCATCTCATTGAACCAAATTTTACTTACTGACATGAACCGTGTCTCTCGGATTTTTGAAATTCCATTCGCAGAAGCGGTAAAATTAGGTTTTATGAAAAATTCAGTTTTTTTTAACTACCACTTAGTAGTTTCACTATTCAGCAAAAATTGATGTTTCTCAGAACAATGCCAAAATTTCATCCTAAGCTATATTTCATATTCCGAATTCAAAAATGAAGTCTATTTTACAAAATTCAGATCATAGATGTTGCATTAATAAATTTTATAATTAAATCCCGTTGTTAAAACAAAGAGCATGTTTTTAAGAAACAATATCTATCAAAAGAGTGACACTTGTTTATGTCTGGTTTAAATGTGAAATTACATCCAATGACCAACATTGTATTAAATTGTAAAAATATATTCTAAATAAACATTAAAACCACTCAAATTAATAATTTATCACTATTAATTATTTCGATTAAAAAAGTTGTTTTTTAATTATAATTTAGTAATTTTCACTATTCATCAGAATATGAAAGTTATCCGAAAAGTACCAAAATTTCACCTTAGGCTAAATTCGATACTCCGAATCCAAAAATGAAGTCCATTTTGAGAGCTAAAATTTCTAAAATTTATAAAGTGATTATTACTATTCATAATGGCTAGTTTTAATAATATTTTAATAGCATATCGTTGTTTAGTGAAACTCGGTATTGCGTACTACACACGCTATCAAGGAAGGTTGTGATTGCGTGTAATGAAAGGAAAGTCAAGGATGCGTGTTGTGAAAGCTCCTTTTGGTGTAGGGTACAACACAAGACATTAATGAAAATAATATTTTTCATAAAATCTCAGGGTGTTACATGGAATTACTAGTTGTGGGTTTATTCTCATAATCTCCCATATTGGAGATTACCATGTGAGAAATCCATGAGAGGGAGTCTCGTCTTCTTACGAGTACTCGCACATGATGGTCTGTAAACTATGTGTCCTATCATAGTATGTCATCTAACCGTAGAACTTTATTTATGAATATTGTAATGGAATTTTAAGGTTCTCATCATAGTGGGGTTCTTCCATGACCTTATAAATAAAAAAATATTCGAAGACATTATTATATTATAGTCATGAAAAACAATGAAAAATATATAATAAGTGTATATTCACATAATCAAAGAAAAAACTGTTGGTTCTTAGGACACCAACTATAACAATAACTACATTCTTATGCACATTCATGTTGTTTCTTCTTTAAAATCGAGTAATATTCATCCTTACAACATTTTGTTAAATTACACGGTTGATGTCCTTAATACATAACACTAAACAACAAGATTTACATGAACTACATATGTCATGATTCCCATTCCACTGAGATATATATTGACTCCTAGATCCTATATCTTGTCTTACCACATGACATATAATTCCCATTAACTTTTACATAACCAACATAGTGTGGTGAGTGAAACCTTTTCCATTCCTTGTTTCTCACACCCAGAATAGATCACATGGGATTAGTAATATTGGGAATATATTCTTCAAATTTTCAAGAAATTTCTGTTCACTAAAGGTTTAATATTGTCTTGGATGCAAGAACATAAAAGGAACACCGTGATTCCTTACCTAATGACATTAATCTGTAAGGGTGGTGTATATTGCATGAAATAAATCTATTTATTACCATATACCTCACCCGAGAAGACCATTATCCTTATTGTTGGTATCCCACAACACCTCTATTCAAGAACTACATATTTCATGATACAATCCATTAAAAAATATGTTATGACACTGAGATCTCTATTCATGGGTACAACCTCAATATTTTCTTTTTTACATTAAGGAACTTACACCCTTTCTTGATAATGAAAAACCGCATGATTTTCTAGAATTATATCTGTCTTGATTCCCATAATTATAGGATATACAGTGATGCTCCGATCCCGAATAGTGGGTACGTCTCTAATAATGAAAGGAAAAAATACCCCCTCTACGTAAGGGTTAGAATTGTGTGGGGAGGTTCTCATTCCATAAATATGTGTGGATTGATTCATGTCATTAAAGGATACATAAAGTCACCATGATATCCATTACTGGGTGTTCTTGTAACCTAAATAAATGTCCCCCTCCATGGGTATGGGTCATACCTACACATGGAATTTGTCATGTACTACTCTCATGACATTAAAGGGCATGAAAAAATGTATTCACATTTACCAGAACATAAAATTAGTATATAAAAATATTTAATGTGGGATGAGCCAATAAAGCTAGTTCTACCTACAAATTAGTCAGATTTATGTACGAATTTCTTGTGCATGTGATTAATTTATGAAATAAGGACTCTGGCATATAGATACCCACTAATTAGACTATGCAAGGATAAAATATTCTTCATTTATCCAAATTCCCTAGGAAATTATATAGTTTTCCAGAAGATATATTTATCAATTTTAACAATGATTCCCATATACTTACCACAATATGTCAAACAGCTAGGAGAAAATGTCATGTCTACATGGAATCAAACTGAAATGAAAAGCTTATTTATCATTTTAAATTGAGATGCATGATATATATTTCTCCATTATATGATGTTGACATGTAGATGATAACACCCCCATCACTCCTCATCCACGACCCACAAGAGCTTGTCCCATGTAACCCGTGCTTACGGTCTTCCATCATCTTTTAATCCCCTCAACCCATAAACCAAACATAATGTCTTTAATACCTCGTGTTTCTACAAACCTTCCATAGACTATTGAATGTGAAAAAGATATCTATTATTGACCATGATATTGATGATTAAAGGCTTTTGACTACAAAATATATCCATTTGGCCCTCTAGGAAGGGCCTTTTGGTCCTTCTGATCACGACCTCCCCAAGGAATAACTCAACACCATAGGGTGTGCTAGTTTATCATAGTCATAATACTCCCTATAACATTTCTGATCGATAGAGAACCTCGAACGATGATTTACATCATTTTAATTTCCCTCTTAAAATGATGGTGGATGACTCTTGACCCTTGGTGTCCTAATTTGGGTATTATGGGACATTACCCTCATACATTGGTCAATGATGTTCAACCTTGAACATTATCCTGTTATTTTTAAAATAAAAGGACCACATGAAGGCTGTAAAATCGATATTAAACTCAAGAGGTTGAAAACCAACAATGGGTATCCTATGTGGAAGGATAGTCACCACTCACTAAAATATTCACATTTAGAGTATAGGAAAAATTTAGAGCATAAATAAATGAGGCAAAAAGCACACATGGACAACTATGTGGTTCTAGTAATAATTGATTCATGGTCACTGGACACCTTTTTGGAGGAATATGTTAGACTAATGATTCATCAAATCTAAAAAAACATGTTCAAAATGTAGTAACATTACCTTTTGGGTGATTGAACCCTTCTGGAATATTACATTTTACATAAATCAAACTTCATTAATTGATCCCTTTAGATCATAGAAATCCATCCATTTCCCAAAGTATACTTGGCTTAAGAGGACCCTCTATTTTACTATGTATTTATTTTTCTAGTGCCTATATATGAGTTTCTAGACATTAACCAAAGGAATCATTATCTTTAAAAAAGGGATTTATGATCCACGTTGGATTTGAAATCACTGTGGTGAAATGAATAACCCTATAGGGTTTTGGATCATCTATAGTATGATTATCCTATATCATCCTCATGACCGAAGCACTTAAGACCATGATTTATTATCCTAGTAACCGAAGTATTCAAGAATATTTGAAATACTCCATGTTTTTTCAATAAGTTTTTACCCTTTCAAAAGAGGTAATGTAAAACCCATTCCCAATCCATTTGATCCACCACAACACTTCACTCAAAACCATAGGGTATTGGGCCCATGATTATCTACTAAGAGATAAATGGACTTGGGGTTCTATAACCATTCATGGAAATTAATTTTCTCCATAAAAAACATTATCATTAAAAATTTTATTCTTAAATATCTTTCTTGGACCTAAGAAAATAATTTAGATCACCTTTAATTGATCATTCACGTAATCCCTATAGGTTCATGAATAATGTGATGGAATTACCAATTAGAGGAATCTAATCCTTTTAAGTATGGATCTATTATCCTTGTGTGCCCTGGTAACATTATGGCCGATCTCAACACCTTAGTATGTTTTGGTTCATCCCAATATGTATACCCCATTCTATATTCATCGACTCAAACATTTGGGTTATGACTTACTCAACTTATAGGTAAACTATCAAAGTTGACTCGGATTTCCTTAGACATCATTATTCATTAATATCATCAAAAAAAATTTAATTTCCCCTGTAAAAGGGTGATTAATACTCATTTTTACCATTCTATTGATGCATAAAGGATTTTACCAACTATCCAGAGCCATCTACTCCTAGTAGAGAGGGAAATCCAAACCTCATTGTCCCTGAAACACTGTGGAGGAACTAATCCCCTTAAAATGTGTTAGGTCATACCTGGAATGTATTAACTATATTATATTATAATTAATCATGCCTTTACAACATTACATAAAACTATATATCATATTTTATCAACACATGATGTTAAAATACACAAAATATGTCCTTACATTATAAAATAAACCAACACGAATGATGTACTTACCACAAGATGTTAAACTACATGGATGATGTACTCACCACATGACATAAAAATCATGGAAGATGTCCTCAACTGATGATGTTTATTGCATGGAATACATCCATATATTATGATCATAAACAACATATCTTAATTATTTCTTTACCACATGAAGTTAAAATGCACGTGGAACCTTAATTCGCGAATGAAATATTACAACACATAGATGGTCCAAGATATAAATCCCTGAACTACAATAACAGAGTGTCCATGCTAGAATATCCTATCCTAAAACATAATAATGGTATAGTTTTAGAGACCATAAAACCACAAACACAAATAGACATAATTATTTCAATATAAAAACCCATAAAGGGGATCCTGTGAAAAAGTCAACTCTATGCTCATTGGGCGAGTACATTTCATGCTCTATGAAATATTGATCACTCATAAAATAGAACTGGCACAAAGTCTATTATTCCAAAAACCCATAAGATTGTGTCTTGAAAAAAATTTGATTCTATTCTTACTAATCCTTCCTTTATAAGAATCGCAGGTAAAAGATATGGAAATATAAAATAATAAGATTTAAAGATTATAGAGATAATCATTCATCCTTATAGAAACTAAAGATACACATTATAGGTCCATTTAAATCAGTAAAATATAGACCATTCCCCCATAGGGTGATATATTTTACCCATATTATTGTTTAAAATTAGGTAACATTAATACATATGGGGTAGGTACAAAAATGAAAAATGTCATGTTGGTGGGAATTCAGTGGTATTTATCAAGATGATATGTTATGTTTTAAACATTCAAATATAGTTATTTAGGTTTACAAGATAAATTCATAGGGTGGGTATCACTGATGATTCGTGTGAAACCATATTATTAAAATTTCATGCACATAACAAGTGAAATAAAACATGTCAATGACATATAATGTATGAAGGATCTATTCATTGTTATCATGTTGAAAGAGTAATCTCCACATACTTGTGTCTCTCACATAAATACAACAGTAATGGAAAAGTCATAAAATTAAAAATACCATCATTGGATGCATTCAGGGTATTCCATGATCTCAAAAGAGTTTTTTTACGTAGAGGTAATGGATTGGAGAAATTGACCCATAGATTCATATTCTTCCTCCGTAATCCAATGTAATGCCTCTTATATGGAAACAACATCAAGAATTTCCATCTGCACCATATCATAGAGCACATAATATTCTAGTACAAATTTCTCTACAATTATACGTGAATTATAAAATTGAGATAAATTTTTATATATATGGATATTTCAAACAACAAATATCCAATTTCAATATTTTAAATACTGACCACATCTCTGTTATTTGTTATCTCCACAACAAATTGGGGATATTTGTTTATGGCCTTTTACTATCTTTTATTTACTAAAGGGGAAGCCTCAAATGATTCTACCCCTAATTCCGGGTCCCTCCTTTGTTACCAATAGATATCAATATCTTCACCCAAGGTGTAAATAAAAGTATAATCAAAGACCTCAAACCAATGTTGGTGAAAACAAAATGAACACGACCAGCTAATTATTCAACACTTCCAAATAGGCCTTTTATATTATTGTTCAAATGTCCTTACACACATAAAAATGCATGATCTGATAAAGTGAAATAGACATTGAAACCTAACTCAAAACCATCATTGGAATTTGAATAAATTTTTGGACTATTTCACTCAGCGAGGTAGTTGATCTGGTGGCCTTTTATGAAGTGTGTAGGGAGATGCCTATATATTGGTTCACTCGGTCAGAGGGATCCCCAAGGTAGAAGGGACCATAATTCCTGAGATCTGAGGAAAAGGCACTACATCAAGAGGCAGGAGGAAAAATAATTCATAATATAGGTGGTATGATATCATCAGTTTTCCAATAGATATTTCCACTGTTGTAAACAATGCATTGTTTATTGCGTCATTGGAAACATATGTATCCCCAACCCCATCCTTCATTGAAAATGTAAAAACATATTTCAATGAGTGATTGGTTGGAACCACTGGTGACTTATTTTATGTCAAAAAATGGTCTCTATATTTATTTGATGAAAGAGAAGAAGTAAAGGGAAGACTCCATGAAACAAAATGAATAGTGTGTATAGTTTAGGAATAATTTTTCAACTTATCCAAAAGGATCCTCCATCAAAGAATTTTTTTAGAAGAGTATCAACATGCTTTAGGGTCCTATAAATGTACATTTTACTGTGTAGTTTAAAGTAGATTAATGATTTTAATATCTATGGAATTAACTAATCCTAATTGAGTAGCACTTCGACCCCTTACTTCATGATGGTTTAGGATCAATAGTGATGGATATACTGAAGCAACAGAACAGACACCAATATGATCAGAAACATATATATTTTCATCTAGGTGGGCATGGTGTATACTTGTAAATTTTTTGACAAACTAAATTTATTTACTGAAATGTACTAATATTAGGAATGAATATGTTGATATACATAAATGAGAATTATAGGGGATAAGGATCTGATTGTTCTTAGTGTTTCCTTTCCCCTTTCCACTTTAAAGGAGGGGTATCCAAAAGGTATAACACTGATGGAATTAAGAAAATCCCCAAAAGGCTTTTATATTGATGGAATTTCTTCATGGATGGTAATCACATCCCCCATTAGAGAAATGTGACATGTGAAACCCTCATCACTAGAACCTTTGTAAACACTCAATTTAGCTTCAATGACCATACACATTGGATAATATACTAGGACAAAATGGATTGGTTAGTCTTACGTAACATCTTACCATGTCAAAATAAATTTAAAATATGTTAGTATGGTTGCAATAACACCATGGAAATTTAAATACAGGAGAAAGGAAATACTTACCACTTTCTCAATGATGGGATATACCTGTTCGTCCTTAGTAACCTCATATGTTCTCAAAACCACCATTCATCTCACTAATTGAAAATAGTGTATCCAACCATTTATGATTTACTTCATTATGTCATAGTCTTAAAGGTAGTCACTTACCATAATGGGTTTATCTTTAAAATTGATGCCTCTTAGTGCAGTAATATAAGAAAATCATTCTAAATGTACCTATTCATAGATCATTAATCCATTGGGATCAATATCAATTTTTTTGATCCTCCATGTCATCCACCACTAACATTTAGTGGGAAATAACAATAGATTAATAGTTTCACAAACAGAAACCATACTGACTATGGTAGTTCTAGTTGATTCTTTTATTAGGAATGAGATTTTGGTAAATATCACACTCCCTTGTGAGGATCTTATACTGCTATTAGTATGCTCAAAACCAGGAATTAATTAGGATATAGAATGGAATTGAAATTAATAGTCATTTTTTTTGCCTCATGTACTAATGTGGTTAATTTCTCAATTGGATATGAATGAATCCAAATGTAACCATAATTTTAGTACAAACTAATATTGGCATCATAGGAAGGTATGTCCTTCTAAACCTGAGTCTCTTCTAGGGTGATCATCATCTAGAACATGGGAGCCACCATAAGATGATTCTTGGATCAGAAATTAATAGTGGGAAGACATCTCATCCACCAACAGCCAATGTGAAGTCTAAACCAATAAGGTGAATACCACTCACATTGAATAGTCACATCATTGTGTACAGAAAGTACACCCTCACAATTTGATTTCATGTAGGCCCAATCCTTAAGACTACCACCACGATTTGAAATTATACTACTAGTGGGCATTGATTCATAGGGTTTTATGTAAAAGTGGTCATGATAGCATATGAATACAATGATATCTTGTTCCTTTAGTGTGATGGGCTTCACCCCTTTGATTAATAAGATAAATGTTTTGAAACTAATTCTTCGGATGTTTTGGATGCTTAGGTACTCATAGCCTCCAAGGAGAGCCCCTGTCTAATGCAATAACACATAAAAGGTCTATATATTAATTGTGGAGAACATACACAATACAGGTGGAACCGAATGTGAAATAATTTTTCCAACACAGAAATAGTTAATCTATTGTGTTTCATTCCTACCATAGAGTTCACCATCATAAATGTGCAGACTCTGAATGTGACATTTTCCGACATAGAGAGAATTTAACATCTTAGGTAAATGGTATAAAAGATGACTAACAGTGTGGTTTATTAAATATCATTAATTACATCCCACCCCTATCCAGTGAATAAACCTTATTCAACTATGCACCAATAAACTCCATCCACATTTTAGGTGTTCTTCTTGGGGAAAACCATTGGTTTCTTGGCTCTCGGATTAGAACATACTTTATTAATGAATTGTCTTATCCATTTCATGAATGATATATCTTCCTCAATAAGTGGGTCATTCTGATGGGAATATTCAACCATCATAGTCAACTCATAGGAAAAAGGATGGGTACTCTCCATGTTTTCCCATGTAGATGGTTGGGAAAAAAAATCACCACGCATCTCTTCCAATATGGGTTCACTAAAAATCTTCTAGATGTCCCCTTGACAGATACCCACCTCACAATGAATCTAGTCGAATGTTTTTGTATTTATACTCAAAAACTAATGAATTATACTATCAAACTCTTGTTATAGTAGGATATGGTTTATGAGATTTATATGGCCTTGTACATCCTGATCTATTTCATCTTCTCCGAAAATTCAATGGTGATAAACTACACCCAGAAGTGAGAATCCCAATCCATTTTCAAACTCCCCCTTGATCGAAGGTCCCTGTTGGGAAACCACATGGACCGTTGGATAGTGTAATTTCTCCCTATTATTTAGTGGTACATGTGGATTTTAGAATCAGGTTCAAGATGGTTTTTGTTAAAGTATATGGTCATAAATTTTGTTATATACCAATCTGTGTGTTTCTCTTCGGCAATCAAATGACTAATTTGGGATATTTTCACATGGAAGGTAATATGGGTTTTTATAATGACATAAAGAGGAAAATATGATGAATGAGATGGAAGGTAAGGGGGGTCATTGGATATTCCATACCCATAGAGATTCATGAAGTCAGAGAGAGGATTTACCTAAGGTTGACTCCCATTATATTCATCAAAATTATATTTGATGACTCAAAATTACGATGATAAATAGAATCCACAAATGAAACATTAGATTTATAAATATCCACCAATATTGCGGATTCTTTACATTAATGATTAAATAAACTGTGGTGTGAAATAGAATCCATTAGTAGAAAACCACTATTTACATGTGAGATAAGTGAGGAATCCTTCCAAAATGGATTCATAACTCCAAAACAATCATGTGAATCACATGATCTAGGAATTGATTTGTGACCACATGACCTATTACAGTACTCATGATCTACATATTCCATGATGATCTCATATATTTCATGATCCATGGGTCATCTCTCCACTACATGACCAGTCATAATACCTATGATCTATTGACCCTGAAATGGTTACCTAAATAACATGATGATTGTACAATAACACGACTAAACTAGAAGATCATGTGAATCTCAAAAGAAAACTACATACTCAGTGACCTAAGTAGTTTTAAAAAATGATGATATTGGATTCATGATTAATACAAGAAAGTGTTGTGAATTTTCAGTCACATGGGACAAGAACATGATCAGATATGGTGAAATAGTCTTGTGGTCAGTTCCATTGAATAGATATTGGATTTGTTTCTCACAATGTGGTCTCGATAACATGATCTTATGATGAAAACTTGTGAAGGGATCACATGGTGATAGAAATAATTAGGTCTAAGATGACCTAGTCTTTCTACCCTATTTATAATGTGCTCTGTGCAATTATAATGGTCATCCAAGATAACAAAGTTTTTCAGTGACACCAATTAGTGGTCACCATAAAGACTCCGGGGATAATTTAATTTCATCAGAACCGAGTACTTATCCCCATGGATACCACTCTTGGGGGGGGGGGGGGGGGGTTGGTGCCCCCTAAACGTGAATGTAAAAATCCTTAATAGAATAAATACTTCGATCATGGGTACTATTTTCTCCAGAAATAAAAATTGGGAAAGGTGTATGAATCATGTGGGTCATGTAACCATAATAGGGACCCAAAATCCCATGATAATTGTATGTTCATGAGAATGGGTTATGAATTGAACATGACCATCTTATAGTCACAAGAATCTCCATTAGAAAGCCCTCATTTTCATGCTAAGGCACTCTGACTGGCACTGATGATCCTGAAGAGGCCACCAGATGAGTTCCTACAAATCATGAAACTTGTCAACAGATAGATGCATTACATTAATCCATAACCCCATACAAAAAAAGAAGAAATAGAATGAATCCTTATGTGAAGGAGAGTTATGTTGATATTTATGGAACATAAATGTGTAATTCACAAGAATATTTTATGACCGTGGTGGTATTCCCACATTATTATGAAAAAACATGTTGGAATGTCACCTTCATCAAGTGGAGGACCTCAGACACATCTATTAAATAATATGAGGTCCCTAGGGATCTATAGAAAACATATGGGTTGACATGGAAATGATCGTGAATCACCCCATGATCCATCATTGATCACATGAAACCTCATAGAAAAGAGTGTGATTTTCTATAAAAACACCCACTTGATGTCATGGGATCTTATGTCCGTGTGAAATAATAAAGGAAATAAAATGGTTGAAATGGATGAGGCTTCTTTTGATGGGAAGATATGTTGGACTTATTGTGAATGTTTTTATACTCCACAGGAAATCCACATAATATCATGAGGGCACTTAGACATGACAACCTCATCCTTCAATGTCCCCCTTGACAAGCCACATTTTCCTCATGAATGACCATAGACATGTCATATTACATCACATAGGAGCCTTTACCTAGGTTTATTGGACTCAAAAAGACTCATTTACATATAGGATTGTCCATATGAATGTTCTATTACTTGTCAAAAAGGATTAGTGAAATCCCATTTATCATTCATTTTCCAATAAACATTGCTATGGGAGAATATTTTCATGGTCACTATCACTAGGAATCACCTTATATTACAAACAATAAGATCATATGAAAAACATGATACAAAAATACTTCCACCAAATTACTCACATATTTTTTAGATAATTTTTATGCATGGTGGGGTATAACCAAGATAACGAGACCAATAAATTCCTACCCCTTAGAAAAAAAAATAGAACAAACACCCCTGAAAAATACTAATAATTTGATAATAGGAGGGAACTTATCAGAGTGGCAGGTCACGCAATTGAAAATCTCTTATACTAGGTAATAACTTTGGAATGGCCTAAGGTATCATGAAACATGACTATGTGGTTAACATTATCACTCTATATATCAGGGGAAGGACACGAATCATTTTACCCAGACTATATAAAGGTGTTCATGCATGTAAAATATGCCACAAAGAACCTAAAATACGCTATCAATTGACAAACCTTATGGAAAATATGAAATAAAGGATGGAATGAGACTACAAATATAGAAGGATTATAAAAAAATACACTAATCATTATGTGCTTCATATTACCTACCCATATCATGGAACAACACCATATAATTTCTCCCATGTCATGTGACACCCCCATAGAAATTCCATTTGGACCATGTGATGTTCCTTGGAAAATTCAAGAAAGTCGGGAGACACTATTCGAGTATGCCACCCGAGTCTTGAGAATTATTCCAGGAATGACAGAAAAATCTTGTAATGTCTTGTAGCTATGGAACCGAAGCCATGGGATAGCATTGGGGAATGTCACCCAAGTCTCATAGGTTCGTTTTTTAAAGTCATCCATGTCATGAAATGTACCCCCATACTAGTTAGCTAAATTACACAATGTCGTCAAGACATGTTATATAGATCATCTAACACCCTCTATACATGAGATCCATGATCATGCGGTGTTTGATAGACCTGATATTCAGATCATGGTATTTACTTCATACAGTTCATCTATATCATTTAGTTATTTGTAGAAACATCATCCAGGATAACGAGACATGTCTGGGAATCCTTATTAATGTCATATAGACCCCATAGATATGCCAGGAAGGCAATAAGGATATGTCAAATAGGTATTCATGACATGATAGGTATAAATCATGTGGTGTTATAACCTTGTCTAGTGTACTTATTTGGTCATACCCACAACTAAACTATGAGAACATTGGTTCCTTCCACAAAAATATACATATGACTCCTTTATAGTGCCCAACCTCATCCAATTTGGTGTAATCCCTTCTATGTGTCTGATATCTAAGCAACTGGGAAGATTTCTATCACATGGTCTTATGCTTCTTCCACATCAACCATAAGATGTACAATATAATTGAACTATGATATCTATGATTCCTTCTATAATCAGTATTCATTGGAAACCTTCCAAAGGCCCGAACTACCCATCAAATACCAAATAGGGCCAGCCAATGTGTATATCAAGAATCCATATGAAATGATAACAATCACTTTCTACACCCCATTTACAACATTGACCACAGATCACGTGGGCTTAGGGGATTATATTGATTATATAATTGGTATCATGAATATCTCAATTATAGGGAAACCTAATTGTTTAATCCCTATTTAGTGGCATGATATGACTACACTTATACATGGGAATACACTTCATGGTGAGCTTGAGGGTGTGATTGAGCTATGATGAAATAAATTCTTTTCTTAAGAAGGTGACATATGATTCCTTCTTAATGCTCGATCTCAATACATTGTTCCTATGGTCCCTTATATATTTTATTTTAGTATGACATTAAACAACATAGTTTCAGTAGACTGCATGGGGCTTTATTCATGTTATAAATTGGATATATAAGACTACACATAGAGGTTCAGTTCCATCCACGAAATATTAGTCACCTTCATATATGGATGTAAAATCCTAATTTACTAGTTATATGTATTAATGATATAATCATCTACCAATTTCCAATCCACAACAACAAAAAAATGAATAAACTCGGACACATACGATTGACTCATTAATAGCCCCTTCAATGCACATGGAAAGAGTCAACACTTGGTCATTTTTGTTAGGGAAATAGATCTCATATCAAGATTATAAAGTGATTTGCAAACACATGTTAAATCTATAAGAGAGTCTTGTAATAGGAAATAACTACCCTCTAAATGGTGTGATGAGCCCGACCACTCATCCTCTTGACCAGTGTGAGTGCTTATGTATCGATGGTTCTTAAAACCACCACCTAATTTTGGAAAGAAGGTATGTACCCTATTTTTTTGGTCGATACCATTGCAGTGGTCTATGAAATAAAAAAATGCAGAACCCAATGAAAATGACTGAATAGAAATTGAACCCCCCACAATAAACTTTCAGGTGAAACCGCATTAAAATTTCATTAGAATCCTTATGTACAACCAATGGTCATTTAGTATGTGATTGAATTTATTATAATGTTATGTGACAGGTAGGGGCCACAATTATATAGCCCCTCGGTGCACTTTTTGGTATCATGAGATAACTAATATAGGTTACTAGGTGCCTATTTAACGTTTTTGTGAGATTTATTATCATAAGGACTCGATAACTTTTCTTTTTAATTTGAAATAATTCATTCCTAACACATTCACCATTATATATTCATTTACTCATTTATTACTGTGTCTATTAATATATTTTGTTATGAAACATCTGTTATTTGTATCATCCAAATATATTTCATATTCCATGTTAGCATCAATTGTGCACTATCCCTAATTTAAAATTTTTTCTCACCCTTTTATTATCCCATTCACCTAGGTAATAAAGTGGAATAATATATATATGATTTAGCATATTAATAACTCAAAATAAATTATAATGACCCAATGTTTTATTAATGGAAATTAATTTCTTATAATTATGTCATATAATCACATGAAATTACAACACAATGACCTACTAAGACCAATGTGATCTTTAAACATAATATTTTCTCCTCTTTGATTTGAATTTGAAATTTTTTTCATAGACAGTTTTGATCAATAAGATGTTTGGAGTCTGATAAGAAAACCTGAATTTTATTGAATAGTAACCTACCCTTATGAGTGGTAACCGACCATTATGAATTGTAATATGTCCCTTATGAATAGTAAATCATCCAAAAGAGTAGGATCCTCACACATGAATTTTTAAATAAAATTTATGCATCTTATAAGTGATAATATAACCATAATTAAAGTATTGGTATTTTTGTATGTCACAAATAATTAATTAATATTAATTTATTAATTTAAAGGCAAATGTATTTTACTAAAAGGTCTTCATAAATTAATAATATTATGTCTTCTGGATTTAAGATATTTTTATAAGGCCTTATGTAATTTTAGAGGGCATTATAAAGCCGGTTATAGTTTGAAAATCTATATTTTTCATGTAAATTATGATTTTGATTAAAAATTAGATTATACATATTTATAAAATTATTTTTGAAAATGTATTTTCTTATTGGATTATACACTTCAAAAAAACTATTGTGGTTAAATTTTGTGATTTTCCTAATATACTTGAATTTTTGATGAAAAGTAAAATACAATAATTCGTGATAAATTCTAAAAATTGAATTTATGCATCCTTCTTGAGTAATGGATGATGAAAATGGACCTTGAAACGAATTCACATGCACATACTACTATTTTTGGTCATAAGAATTATTAATATTTCCCATCTTATGGAAAAATAATAATCTAATGATTAAAATATTATGAAAACTCTCATCCCCTCCACTATAAAAAACACCTATACTCTCGAATTCTCTTCATGCCTCTCAATACTTGTGGCATTCTTAAATTATTACCAAATATCTACCCACGATCCTTCCCCACTCCCAACAGCCCTTGTCCTCTTTAAAATATCAAATCCTCTCTCCATAAGAGTCTCTAAAGGAAGATTGATTCCAAATGTAAATCCCTCTTTTCTTTTCTTTATTTTTATTTTCAAATTAATTTGTTTTCTATTCTAAACATACCTATTCTCATCAAAATGTTATTAAAACACCAGTACCATAAATGTACAGAAATATTTTTATAGTAATAGAATATGTAATTATCATCTATCTTTTACTCTTCTTTTATTTTAGTAGTAAAGAGACCATCCGATGTGTGTTAATTTACCACATTCAAGGATGATGGGTTTTGAATTTGTGTTACCATATTAAATTATAGACATGAAATAATTTTCATGATTGAACCAGAACATAATATATGTATTAAGCCTCATATATGGTTTTTTAATTTTTTTACACATGATTTTGGTTTATAAAACCAAACGAGTTCATTATTGTCAAAAATTACCAATTAACCCAAAAGATTGTTAGTAATGTTTTATATAATGATTCAAATTCACTCTAAGTAAACAATATAAATTTTAAACCATGTAAATTTCTAGATGTTATTAATAAAATATAACATCAATTCTAGAAAACCACCTTCATCATACGTGTTTATGTGAATATGAACCGATCATTTATACAAAGTAAGCAAACATCGAACAATGAAATTGAACCACATAAGCAATCAAAATGTTTATATATAAACTTTAAAAGTTTAAAAGAAATAATTTAAATATTTAATAGGTTTTCTAATTATTAATTAATGAACTTGATATGACTATTCAGGTCATTAATATTAAGTGGAGACCACCATCAAAATTAAGGTAAGATATCCTTTCTATTTCAGTTTTATTCAAGAATTTCCTCTATATTCTTCCATTTTATGTGTAATTATTAATGATTGGATATTATTTAACAAATCCCTAATACTGCTTTGATTATGTATAAAATATGATAATTCCTTTATCTCACATGAATCCCTCCCATGTACACCTGTTACCAGACTGATATTCCATAAGGGATCAAACCTGAACCTCCTATATTCATTCGAGTTTCTCTATCTCTATTATTATCAAAATGATGTGGTATTTTCCATTTGTTTACAATATATAAATATTGTGTATATTCTCTAAACTCATGTTTCACGATCTATACCTCAATCACATTCAGGTATATACATGTTTTATGTTATTCCGTTCACAAAACATCTTGATAAGAAAACATGTATTAAGGGAACTTCCAGAATTCTCACCTGATTTCAAGTAAACTATATCATCTGTTTTCATTCACCATTGTATTCATAAATTATATATTTTTATTATGAAACTATTATTGGTAACTTATGTTTTTATATAAAATATTTATCCCTTTTATATTTTAAAGGATCTATAGTATTTTCCTTAAAACCGCAAAAAAATGTTTTAATGCTAACATTTATTAAATAATTTTATTACATGTTGTCGCATCTTCCGGAAACCACATACATTGATACAAGCCTATTTTCTATTTATAATTTCCCTGTGTATTTTAGTTCGTTTCATTCCTTGAATCTTTTATGATACACCCATTTTTTTATTATTTATGACATGATTGTGATAACAAAAATCTTCCCATCTGTAACTCTTATGTTTATGTAAGTTAGATTATGTATGATTATTTATGTGGAAAACATATTAATGAATTGTAAAGATGGGAAAACATAGATAGATCTCTAATGCATTGGATAATGTTGAGTCTCATTAGATATTATCTGTGATGGTCTTTGTGGTTAGACTTCACTTGAGCTACCATGTGTGATGGTCTTGGTGGTTAGTCATGGCATGTGATACCATGTGAATCAGATTTGGAAGATAGCCTTGAATCGTGATAATGTCATGTTTTATGTTTCTTACACATTACACTGAATTCATGTTTTTATGATACTATGTTTATATGTTATGATTTCATATGTTCCATGTATTTTTTATATCATTATGTTAGAACTTCTAACCTATGTTCTAAAGATTTATTCTTATGTTAACTCCTTGTCTGATATTTTTCGATTATCCCTTTTTTCATGTTATCCCATGTTTATCCTATAAAGATTTATGAGAACAATGGATGTTAGGAGATCTTTAGGAAGACTAATTCAATAAATGTAATATTTGGATCAATGTTTTAAATTTTATGCACCTTGTCTTCCTAGACACTCGACTTTATGATCCTGGGAATGTACTATGATGTATAATTATGCTTAAAATCATGTATTGTTATATGTAAAAGGCTAGGGTTTCTCTAGTTGGTATCAGAGGATGACCTAGATATTTTCCTAGATTAGGGATAAAGAACATAGGTAAGTACCAAAAGGATGAGACTAAGTATAAGAAAACACCCCTAAATTTTGGTAACTATAGAGAATGTGATCTATCAAGAAAATACATCCATGTATGGATACAAATGGGTAGTGGTGGATCTAGTGTAGATTTACTAGAAGTAAAACCCAAAAACAATGCATTGAGTTAGAATCAAACGGTAACTAGTGCACGATAACAGGCATTGCTTCACTCTTGGTTTGAAACTCTTAGGGGATAAGATTTGGTAAATTCATGAGCTCGGTACAAACCATTATTAATGGAATAAAAAATCCCATAAAAATATAAGTTAATAAACAGTTTAGGGATAATTTAGATTTAAACACAGGGAATCACATGTTATGATATACTTCTCCTTTACATGTTTATCCTCTTCTGTCAATGTTTTTTTTATTCTAAATAGTTAAGTATTCATGCCCAATTATTGTATGTTCATTTTCATAGTTAATAAATAGAAATAGAGGAACACATTCCAACAATCAATATGATAGGGTATGTGAAGATTAATATAATTATATGCATGATATGATCAGAACGATTGGTCAAAACATCATAGAAACACTTGCTCAACTGGGTAAAGTTTTGAATTATAATTTGAGTCATGTGGATCAACCTCTTATTATATAGAAGGATAATGATTCTATTGAATCATTTATATATAAATGGACTCTGATATTTAGTGGATCATCTCCTTCCCTCCTCATGGAATAGGGATTAACTCTAATAAAATGATATTATCTATCCTCCAGTGCTTAGAAAAAGAGAAATTTATAATGATGGGCTATAGTTTTTATAGGGAATATGATCAGTGGTGTAAAATTATCAATAATATGATTCCCCATGATGAAATTGATTCCATGGATTGGGATGATTTCAAGAGAATGTTTTTTCAATAAATATTATCTCAAAACCCTCTATCTTATGATGGAAGGAGAGTTTCTCAGACTATAGTTGAAGGAAGATGATTCAATTAGGGATTATGAAGCAGACATTACAAGTCATGTATGGTACACCTATGGCATTGTCATATACCCCAAAAGCAAGGTGGATCACTTCATTAGAAGACTAAATATGAATCTACAAAAATCATTGGAAATTCGAGACATTGAATGTTATGATGATATTGTCTATTGTAACCTCACAGTAGAAATAGATATCGGAGACTCTCAGTGGTATAATGACCCTAGTGATAAGGAAATGAAAATGGAATCTAATGTTGGTGGTCCTAAAAAAATAAGTGATAGAAATAAGCTCGATCATACAACGTGTAAAAATTGTGGTAAGAAGCATCCTGGGAATTATCTAAAGGAAACCAAGAATTTCGTCAAATGTGGAATGTTGGGACATCGGGATAAAGAATGACAATGATATAAGAATACTCCAATTAATGTGTATGTTTAAAGGATGTTTCATACCAATACTCATCCTATAGTGTAGTGTTAAAACTGCATTGAGCATGGTAATTATGCATACAATTTCCCAATGATTAGGGGTAATATGAGGAAATAAACAACACCGAAAGAACAAAGGAAGGACTTATGTTATCAATACTGCTAAGGTGGATCCAGACAACAAAGTGGTGAATGGTACGCAGGTTATTCAATCATTAATAGAGAATGTAATATTTTATTTTCATTATAAACATTCATTAATATAATTAATGTTTATTATAACTATCCAAGAACCACCTCAATATTTAGAAGACATGTTATCTTTGAGAACAATAAATGAGGAAATTATTGAATCCATGGTTTATAAATCCTCCCCAGTTAACATTTGTGGACTGAACCTCCTAGAAAATTACATCATACTTTATTTAGTTGATTTCGACATTATCTTGGTCATGGATTTTCTATCATTATACAAAGACAACATTAACAATCAGTCAAATAAGATCACCCTTCACGTCATGAAGAATCTTCAAATTCATTACAAGTTTATAGAATAAGATGAATCTAATATAGAATCATTGTCTCAATTGTGTATATTAATTAATTATAACCTAGAATGTCTCCATCAAATGATTGAGACTAAGGAGAGAACCATGCTTGAATACATGCCCATCGTGAGGGATTACACTGATGTATTCCTTGAAGAGTTTCATAGTATTCCTCCTAATTGAGAGGTTCAATTTACAATTGAACTTATTCCTATATCTCTAACTATATCAAATAAATCTTATAGAATGGACATTACAGAGCTGTTGGAGAAAAATTAGTAGTTACATGAGAATCTAGATAAGGGATTTATATGCCTGAGTGCTTCACCACGGGGTGTGCCAATCCTCTTCATCAAGAAGAAGAATGGATCAATGTGCATCTGAAGTGATTATCATGAGATCAATAAAATCATTATAATGATAATGTATCCCTGCCATGGATAGATGAATTGTTTGATCAGCTTTGTGGGGCCAATTATTTCTCTAAGGTGGACCATCGGTTGAGATATCACCTATTAAAGGTGTGGAAAGAAGATATTACCAATATTACCTTTAGAAAGAGGTATGAAAACTATGATTTAATGTTGATTCCCTTAGAAATTAGTAATGATCCCTCAATTTTAATGGATTTAATTAATAGATTATTTAGAGATTACATTGACAAAATTATGGTAGTATTTATCCATGATATTTTGATATACTCCAAGATAATGTAGGAACATGATGAGTATTTGAATAATGTATTAAAGGCATTGTGAAGGTAGAAGAAGTATGAAAATTATAGTAAATGTGAGTTTTTGATGGAGGATGTATCATTTTTTGGGAATGTTATCACCAGAAAAGGGATATCTGTAGACCCTTCCAAAGAAATGGAAATTAAAGAGTTTCCTAGGAAAACATCTGTAACAGAGATCCATAGCATTCTGAGACTAGCTGGGTATTATCAATACTATTTGAAGAACATTTCAGTATTGTATAACCCAATGACCAAGCTAACTTGGATGGTAGTGATTTATTTTTTGCCTCCAGAATGTGAAGACTACTATAAAGTGATCAAAAATATAACTATCACTGCACCATTACTCACACTCCCAACAAGTGTAGAACTCTTTGTGGTGTACAGTAATTCTACAAATAAGGTCCTAATCAGCGTGATAATGAAAAATGATAATGTGATAGGATAAATCTCAAGGAATCTGAAAATACATGAACAAACATATCCTATGCATGATTTAGAGCTGACAGTAGTGATTTTTACATTAAAAATAAGGTGGTATTGTCTCTATGGGGATACGTGTGAGATATAAATTGATCACAAGATTCTCAAATATATATTCAAAAAAATACAGCTTAATATAAACCATTGATGATTGATAGAGCTTATCATTTATTATAACATCCCAATCCACAACCATCCCAATAAGGAAAACAAGATGGAAAATTATTTAAGTACAAATGATCCTTCATCATTATCAATGATGATAATTGAAAATGATGCAATCAATATATATTTATAGAGGATATACATGGGAATAATTAAGTGAGGAACATCATCAATAATTTTTCAAATGTTTTCTCAACCATCCCACATGGATAAAAAAAAGGATTCTCAAAAGAATGATGTGGAAATTTCAAAATGGTGGAAGCCCTTAAAAATGGGAAATTCCTTGAGTTCATGATTATTGAAGAAGGAGTTCCAAGATTTGGGTCACGATTATTTGTACCATCTAATCCATTGATAAAGATGGATATTATTAATGACGCATATAGATTGACCTTCTCTATCCACCAAGGGAGAACAAAGATGTATCAAGATCACCATGTTAACTTTTCATGGGACAATAAGTATAAGGATACTGGTGAATATACAACAAAGTGCCTGGTATATCAATAAGTTAATGTTAAAAAACAAAAGTCTAAGGGAATTATGTAACCACTACCTATACCAACATGGAAGTTGAAGAACATCACCATGGACTTTATAACTGGACTTCTAAGGGCATCCAGAGGAAATATTGCTATATGGGTCATTGTGGATCATCTAAAAAAGACAACCCACTTTATAGGGATTTGACAGAACATATCATTGGATCATATTGCACATATATATATCAAATATGTGGTAAGGATTCATGGAGTTCCACTTTCTATTGTATCTAGTCAAGATGCAAGATTCACCATGATGAAATCGAATTGTATCCAACATGCTCTAATGATAATACTAAACTTCAGTACCACCGATCATCGTCAAAATGATGGCCAATCTGAGCAAAAATTTCAATGTCCAAAAGAAATTTCAAGAACATGTTTGATAGACTTCAAAGGATACTAGAACCAGCATTTTAAACTAGTTTAATTCTCACTCAACAATAGTTTCTACTCATGCATTCGAATGGAATGCCAGGAAGCCCTGTATGGGAATAGGTGGAGAACAACAACATGTTGGGATGAAATCAGTGAGCATAAGATGAAATGATCTAAAATGATCGATTAAATGGCGGAGAAGGTGAAAACCATTCAGCAACACATCAATGTAGCCTAATGTATACAAAAAAGTATTGTAGACCATTGTCAACGAGGCCTTCTGTTCAAAGTTATAGAAGTGGTATTTCTCTACACATCTCCATTTAATATGGTCATGAGATTTGAGAATAAAGGTATGCCAAGTCCTAGGTAAGTCGTCCCCTTCAATATTCTAGATCGTATTGGGGCTGGAGTGTATCAACTTGCACTTCCACCTACCACACCAAAAGTAAATGATGTCTTCAATGTATCCCTATTAAATAAGTACATACCCTATCCCTCATATGTACTCTCTTTACAGGTGGTACAATTGGAGGATGAATTTTCTTAAGGGGAGAAGCCAGGGAAAATATTGGATCGTAGTGATAATATTCTACATAACAAGACTTCTCACCTTGTCAAAGTATTGTGGAAGAACCATATGTTTGATGAGGTAACATGAAAACTAGAGGAAGCAATGAATGAAAAGTACCCGCACCTATTTATGACCTAGAATATTAAATGAAATATCGAGGGTGAAATTTTGTAAGTGGGGAATAATGTAACGACCCAATGTTTTATTAATGGAAATTATTTTTCTTACAATTATATCATTTAATCACAAGAAATTAAAACACAATGATCTACTAATAACAATGTGACATTTAATTATAATATTTCCATCACTATGATTTTTATTTTGAAGATTTGGTATACACGGTTGTGATCAGTAAGGTGTTTGTATGCTTAAAAGAAAAACATAATTTTTTGGGAATATTGAAGAACCTATTATGAATAATAACCAAAACTTATGAATAGTAATATCAACCTTATGAATAGTAAATCATCCAAAATAATAGTATCCTCACCCAAGAAACTATAAATAAACTTTAGTCATCTTATAAGTGATAATATGCCCATAGTAAAAATATTGGTATTTTTTAAGTCACAAATAATTAATTCCAATTAATTAATTAATTTAAAATAAAATAAATTTTCCAAAAATGTGTGCATAAATTAGTAATTTTAGGTATTCTGGTTTTATGAAAATTTAATATGGCATTATGTAATTTTTGAATGCATTATAATGTCCGTAATAGTTATAAAATCAGTATTTTTAAGTAAATTATGATTTTAGATAAAAATAAAAGTATTAATATTTATAAAATTATTTATTAAAAAAGGTATTTAATTTTTTGATTCTTCATATAGAAAAAGTTTTGTGGTGATGTTTTGGGATTTTTCTAAAAAACATGATTTTTTTGTATAGTAAAATATGATAATTCAGGATAAATGCCGAAAACTAAATTTCTAAATCATGGTTGAGTCATGGATGACGAAAATGGGATTTGGTTTTAACTCAGATGCACATATAACTATTTTGGTCAAAATATATCTTACTATTTATTGTCTTATGGAAAAATAATAATCAAATGATTAAAATATTAAGAAAACTGTCCTCCCCTCCTCTATAAAAACCACCCACACTTTCCACTTATCTTCACTTATCATAATCCTTTTTATTCACTTAATGTCTTCCAAAATATCTCCCCAAGATCCTCCCTAAAATACAAAGTCCCTTGGTCTCCTTAAAATTCCAAATCCTCTCACTTTAAGAGGCTCTCAAGGAAGATTAAATCAAGATGTAAAATCAATTTTTCTTTTCCTTCTTTTCTTTTCATGTTCATTTGTTTTCTTTTCCATCCTTATGTCTCCTCATCCAAATATTATTAAATATCAAGTATCCTACATGTACTTGAATTTTATTATGATAATTTAATTAGTTATTATCATCTCTTCTTTGCTCTTCCTTAATTTTAGTAGTAAAGTCACTATCCGAGATGTGTAAATTTACCACATTCAAGGATGGTGGTTTTTAAATTTTCATCCGCATATTCAATTATAGTCATGAAACCATTTTAATAGTTGAACTAGACTGTAATATATGATTTTATCCCTCATTTTCTGTTTTGTAATTCTTTTGTACACATAGTTTTGGTTTACAATTCCAAACGTGTTCAATATGGTCAAAACTGCCAATTAAGCCAAAAGGGTGTCACTAAATTTTTATATAATGATTCAAATTCACTCGATGTAACCAAAATAAAGTTTCAACCATGTTACCTTATGAATGTTAAATAATAAAATATAACATCCATTCTGGACAACCATCATAATCATACATGTTTATCCAAACATGGACCGATCATTAAAACCATGTAAGTAAACGAACCCAACCAATGAATTTTAACCTCATAAGCTATTTAAATTGTTATAAATGAACACAAATATTTTATAGTAAAATTTTAACATATATAAGAGGTTCTAGAATTATTAATTAATGAACCTAATTTTACTATTCAGTTCATTAATGTCAAGTGGATAACACCATCAGACTTAAGGTAATGGATTCTTTCTATTTCACTTTTATTCATGAATGACCTCTATGTTATGACCTTTTATGTGTAATATATAATGATGGGGTATGATTCCAATCCTACCGTAAAATTGACTCATTATTTATAAAATATGATAAACTTATTTATCTCCCATTATTCAATTCTAAGTACACCTGATATAAAACTAATATTCTATAAGGGATTCAACCTGAACCTATTATATTCCTTCAAGATTCTCTATCATAATCTTAATATAAATAAACATGTATTTTTCTTTTATATACAACATTTATATATTGTGTATATGCTCAAAACTCATGTTTCATGATTTATAACTCATTTTATTTCTAGGATATTCATGATTTTATGTGATTCCCTCTTCTAAACTTCTCGATAACAAAACTTGTTTTAAGGGATGTTCTTGAATTATTACTGGATTTCAAGTGAACTCTATCCTTTATTTTAATCCACCATTGTATTCATGAAATCAGTTTTTTTATTATTACAACCTTCCTGGTTCACTTTTGGATTTATATAAAATATTGTTCCATTTTCTATTTTAAAGTCTCATGTATTTTTCTGAAGACCACACAAAAATGTTTTAATGATAAAATTTATTAAATACTTTTGGTACATGTTGTCACTTCTTCATGGCATCACATATGATGATACATTACTATTTTCCAATATGAATATATATGAATATATCAGTTCCTTTCATTCATGGTCACTTTTATGATACACCAAATTGTTATGAAATATGACATGATTGTGATACCAAATTCTTTCCATGGGTAACTCTTATGTTTACATATGATTGATTATTTCTAATTCGTTATGTTGAAAACAAATTCCGGAGAAGTTACGATGGTTCCACCAAGATAGTTCTCTAACGCATTGGGTAATGTTTTGTTTCATGAGACCTTATATGATACGGTCTTGGAGGTTAGCCTTAGCTTGTTCTTCCATGTGCGGCAGTCTTAGTGGTTAGCCTTGGCTTATGCAACCATCTGCAATGGTCATGACGATTATCCAGGAAATGTATTAAAGTAATGTTTTATGTTTCTAAACAATTAATAATAATTCATGTTATTTTATCCCATATTTATATTTTATAATTCCATATGTTCCATTCCATTTATTTTATCATTAGGTTATTCCTTCTAACCCATGTGCTAAAGCTTTATTCTTATGTTTATTCGCTTACTGGGATTTTCATCTCATCCTTTTCTTCATGTTAACCACATGTGATCCTATAAAGATTTAATATAGAAATGTATGTTAAGGTATCTATATCAATACCAAATAATGAAATTTTATATTTAGTTTTATGTTTTCAGTTTTATGTACCTGGTCATCCAAGACACTAGACTTTACGATCCTTAGCTTATAAGCTAATGTATAATTATGATTAAAATGATGTAATGTAATATTTTAAAGGATAGAGTATCTATATAAATAATTATTTGTACTAAATGAATTTAAATTATATTGATGCAATTTAATATTTGTGTTTTTAGTCTCTTAAGGATAAATAAACCATGACATTGGTAATGTAATCTAACACATTCATATTACCAGGTAAGAAATAACCCTCCAAATCTTAGTGAATTTGGAAGGGGAATTATATAAGTGATCAATTTTTCTATTAAAAACAATATATCACAAAACTCATCTAACACACAAGTGATTTTGAGTTATTACTTCACTTACATAATGCATATGAATTTCAGTCTCTTTTTTTCAATTGAAAAAGTGGAATCCCTATATGAATTAAAAAAAATTAACTATTAAACTAAAAAATCTCATTCCCATATAATCATTTACCAAATTTTAGAGTCTCTAGTCTCAATAATATGTCCCTAGGACTTTAAATCCAATATTTCCTCTAAACAAGGAGTCGATATATTTAATGTGGCTAGTGCATAAATGCTTAATTTCGTAGTTAATGTAATGTATTGATATTTTATTTAATATCCTATTTAAAAATAATTTTAATTGATTAATATATTTTTTTACATGGAATATTCCATGTTTATCTCGTGATTCATGCATCAATGAGTTTTTTTGACAACTTATGTTACATGCAAGACTATGTTTTTCTGAATATAAATAAAAATAATATTATATTATAATTTAATGTAATTATTACCACCTAGGAATTATAATTGATAGAGTAAATTATATTAACTATATTACTATAATATATTTTTCACATGTTTATAAAATGATTACATTTTTTACCAATTAGTTGTAAATGGATTTAAAACCTACTGAAAACAATGGATGTGTTTTTATGGAAATTTATTTTCATGCCCCCAATGGAATTTTATTTTAATAATGAAATTAATCACCATTACGTAAATCTATTAACAAAATTTATTTTTTATATGTTCCATAAAATGTTTTGAAATTCATCTAAAATGTTTTATAGACATAAAATAAATAGATATCCAATTTTAAGCATAAAAATCTGTAATTTTCTAAATGGTAGTTATCAAAGAATTTAATCGAATAATTCATTAAAAACTAAATTTTGAAGTTTTTTAGATATTTTATTTTAAAAAATATAATTAATTGTTTAGGGAATAATGTAAAAAATATATTTGGTTGATTTTTTTGTTATTTTTTAGAAACAGTTTAGTGAAAATACAAAAAAGTTAATTGAAATATGATATTTTTTATAAAAACTTTATTATAATAAATTATATTTCAAACATATGATAAAGTTAAATAAGATAAAATAAGTATCCATAAATCCAATTTATGTCATTTTAAACTTTTTTATATTGAATTCAGATATAAAAACGTAGTACTATTTTGAAAATTATCACTTTAAAACCCAGATTTCTTATCCCATATGTTGGATTAATTTTAAGTTAAAGTCTTCCACATAATTGAATTTAATTTGTAAAATGGAATTAATATTTTTTAATAATAATATTTTTTTAATTCCTAGTATGTTAAACATAGGTTTGGAGAAAAAATATTAGTGAAAACAATTAAAATTAACTACAATGATTAAGGTAGTAATTAGATGACTTAGGGGTTAAAAATATCATATAAAGATTAAAAATTACCCAAAAGATTATAAAATACCATTTTATAGATATAGTTTTACCATTTAACTTCATGGATATAATTTTATCAATTATCGAAGCTTCTTGTTAGGTTAAATCATGGGTCCCCTAATTTCATTTCAAAAATACCATGTGTGTCCTTTACCAAACATATAAAAGGCCACTACCACTTCAACTATATTTAAACATCAAAATCTCAATGGTTAGGAAAAGACTAATAAAAACATATATATAATTTTCCCCTTGTCCTAGAATCCTTAAATTGGTGATAAATTTATTCAATGAATTCATTCATGCAAAAAAATTGTAGTTACCTAAAGAAGAGGTAATATTCATAGGCAAAAACATTTGTTTACATTATTTATCAATCCCCTAAATTTATTTTTTATATAATTATTATATAATAAAATTAGTATATTTAATATGAATTGATTTATTTATATTGATGTTATGGCCTTGAAATTTATAAACATCCATAAAATGGGGTACATAATCACCATTTGTGGGTACAATAGACTATCAAATCGTGAACTGATGTCATTTGTTCTTCCATTACCACCTATAAGGGTTTGTAATAGTTATAGAAATAATATTTTTATAAGATATTTTTGTCGTTATAAATTGTTTATTCACTTTTAATTATTATATAACACATAATTTCATGATTTTTATTTTGTGGGAATACGATGACATCTTTTGTCGACGTGTGGACTATCACCTCCTCAATGTGCTATGATTCATTCAATATTTACATGGAATGTAATATATAGTTTTTTAATAAAAATATATGATATAAAGTACCTATAAATGATATTAATAATGTAATTATATTTTGTAATATATAATAAATAATTTAATTCTTTCCTTCTGAACACACAGAAAAAGTTGGTATGTTGTTCATGGATGTTTCAAGGATCGCCTCCTCGATGCAATTTAAGTCCTTTCACATAAAAATTATGATATACATAAATGTATATAAATAAATATCATGGTATATATAATATAATGATCATTATTTAATGTTAAAATATTATATACCTTCTTTTCATAATGATCACCGAATAGTAGAAATGTTAATCTTGCATACGTATGACCTACCATCTCTATGATTATAACATTGGTTAATTTTTCATAACCATATTCCATGATTAGTTCAAATAAATAATTTATATAAAAATATGATATTTATCTCATTATTATTTATCTAGACATGTTTAAATAATTACCTATTTTTATATATTCATCCTACCAAATCCTTTTTGACACTTAATCTGATTATTGTAAAAATACATGACATCAACATAATTGGATAATTAATGGTATATAACATATAAATAAGTGAAAAATGTTATAATTTTTTTAAATTTTTTTCCTCAATAATGTAAATAAATAATAAAATTTTATAATTTAGGATGTCAAAGACAAACATGGTGAATCAGGCTCAATGTAAGGGACATTGTCTCAATTTCCTTTTGTTGAGGAATTTCTTAATGTTATGAAACTCTATTATTTTATATAGTTTATATGTAGCCCCATTTAAAAAATATATCATGAATATATATATAATCATGGTATTAATTTAAATTAATCATTTCATGGGGTGAATAGTTTAAATATTTCCAATGTGATCATGGAATTCTCCTCTAAATAAATAATATTTTAAGGATTTTCATAAATGTATATTTATCTTTTATGCATATGATTAAAACTATTTTTGAATTCCTTATATGGATATAAAATATTTATAAATTTAATTTTATGAATCTTGATTTTATTTCAAATGATTTAAAAATAAACATTTTTATGTGTTTGAAAAGAAAACTCTTATGGAACATTATTCATAATTTAATACTTTTAATGTATGGTGAAAAATACTATTCATGTCATCAAAAGTATTATTTTATTTCTATATACTATAAAATAATACATGTTTTTTAAAATGAAAAACAAATTTTCTTTTTTGGTGAATTTCACAATGAACTTTCTTTTTGGAAGGAAAATGATGTTTTTGTATTGAAAATGGTTTTTGAAAAACATATGATATTTTTTCTGAATGCGATTTAATTTATGTTTTAAATTGATTATCAAGAGTATTTTATGAAGTTGTTTTATTCCTGAAATTGTACATGAGTACTTTATAAAACAGATGATCCTGATACAACTCATACAATGTTTTGGGCCCTACAATATCTCATGGGTGAGCCTAATATGAATTATACATAGGGTTGAGAACCATTATATCTTGTGATAAATAGATGAACCTAATATAAATTATATGTTGGGTTGAACACCATTAAGGCTCAGAGGTGATCCCAATATAGCTTATAAAAATGGTGATCCCCATTATAGATCACTAATGCATTGGGTGATGATTATATTTGATGTTGGTCATATGGTTATTCAAATTAAAAGTCATTTGAAAAATATGTTATGAATATGATTTTGTAAGGCACATAAAATGAGTTATAATTGATTTAAATGGGTTTTAATGATTTTATTTGGGAATTTGTCTATGTGGAAACTTTTTATTTCTTATTCTTAAAAAAAATTTAAGATAAAGGTATAAAATATATAATTTTTCATGTGTTCATTGGATTAATGGATTTCCAACTTTTTATATTTGTAACTAATATTTTTAATCATCAAAAAATTTAAATTGATTTTCTTAGGACATAATAATAGGTAATGGAAAGGAAGAAGTAAAATTGAATGTTAGTAAGATATGTCATGAAAATAGATCATTGTTTTTTGAAATGTTTTAGATTATCTGAGAAAACGATACTAATCAAAATATTCAACCTTTTATTTGATGGTTTTGTTATCTATGAGATATGGGATAATTTTTTAATATACTAAACTTTAAAAGAACTTTAAATTGAATGAAATTTAATTATTGACTAAAAATAATGATTCTATAATGTTTAAGGATTTTTCCATATAGTTAATGTAAGAAATATCTCCAATAATTGTTACTATTTTGTGTTTAAATTCATTATTATCTACAATTATTATATTATATGTCATTTTTTTCCTAGTTATGCATATCACCATAGTTATCCTCTCATTTTGATATATTATTTCATTTTAATATCATAAGAAAATAATTATAAAAATTTGAATGTTATTCTTAACTTAATTTATATTTTTTGAGTAGTATCCTTAATTGCAAAACTTTATTCTTGAATGATCAGGTATATTCTATATATTGAATGATGTACATGGATTCTAAATTTATTTATTTTTTACAATTTTCAATTTTAATTTAAATTATTATGTTACCAATTTTATTATATTTGGTTCTTTTTTAGTTTTGTAGTATTTTGCATATTATATTAATTATTATAAATTTATATAATAACATTAGTAATTAATTATTTTTATTGGTTTATATTAATTTTATTTATTTCATTTAACAATAATTTTTAATTATTTATTTATTTAATATGTCATTTTAATTATTTTTATAGTTATATTTTATATATTTAATCATACAATTATAATTATAATTATAATTTGTATTTCTATAATAATTATTATCATTAAATTATTTTAGATTATTGAATTTTGTTGAATTTGAATTTTTTATATTTTATTTTGAATTCTCTTGATTTCACATACCCTAGGGGATCTCTAAATTATCTTTGGTAGAGAAACCCATGGCAAACCCCTCTCATCGCCCTCCTCTCATTCCTAAACTATATTTTACCATTCGTCCATCTCCCCGCCGTCCCTCCCCTTTCCCCTATCTCCCTACTACCCCCTACTGTTCCCCTCTCCCCACAATCCCATCCCCTTCCCCCTCCCTCTCCCATTGCCTTCCCACATCCACCATCTCTCTATCGCCCATCCTCCTTTATACAACTCTCTCTCCATCATCTTGTGGTGACACCCCACACCCCAGTTGCCTCCTCCTCTTCTTGGACATTCTCACAACAACCCACCACTCTGTTTCATGAGTCACACCAGAATAATGTCATCTAAATTTAGCACTAGAAACACATATCTTCTATTTAGAAGTTAAATGACAATTGACTCCTCTTGTTCCCTAACTCTGAGTGGGTTGAGTTTTGTACGTGATCACATGTTCAAGTTCTACATTGATTCACCTGGTGGTTTGATTTTTATTTGGAGATCAATGGGAGGTGAGAGGTATGTTCCATGAGAATTTAGAGTGACATTATCTTATTATTTATACTAAGGTAAAATTTTTAATTAGCGTGAATATTTTTTCAGTTATGATGTTAGGTTAATTTATATATGTCAGAATGATGAATTAATAACTTATCCATAGTGAATTCAAGGATGGCATTTTTATTTTGTGTTTAAATTATAAACTGATTTGTGTTGAATTTTTTTCTTCTTTAATTATATTTTCACTATATTTAATTTGTAAAATTAAAAATAGTCTATTGGATTCATAGTCAACTTAGTGAAATTGGGAATTTTAATTGTCTTGATCGACTGTAGTGGAAATATGTGGTTTAGTTTTATTGGAAAAAATTTGTTTCATTTTTCAAATTGGTTATGTATTTTAACGAAAATCCAAATTTATTTATAGTACCATAGAAAGTGACCATAAATAAATTATGAGATAAAATATATAATCCTCTATAAAATGATTTAAAATTTTGAACCAGTGATAATTGAGCTTAATATTTAGTTGATCACATAATAAAATACCTTTTCATGGGTGTGTATTACTTTGATTACTATTATAGCATCCTAAACACATCTTGGTGATAAAAGTTCATCATCTATTATTCTATTTCATTTTGTTTTCCCTTTCTTGTTTTCTCAATTTATATGATTCATTAAAACATTTAAAAAATAATAGGAGTTCTCTCGATATATTTTCCACCTGAGCATTGTCCAACATGATAATTTTAGTGAATTATATCCCATACTCTTTTTGGTTCGACCCTACTCAACAATATTATGGCAGCAAGTTTGTTAAAGAAATATATAAATTGGAAATGTCTTAATGCATGTACCAAATTTCAGGGTAAATATTAGGGGATCAAAAACCCATATAGTAGTAAAATGTTTTACAATTAGACCTTTATTTAGGAATTGTTCTCTTGTATGATGAATATTAATAATTAAGCTCCGTTGAAAAACATCCCACCTCTAGGTCAAGAATAATAACACCATAGAAAATAGAAATATCACATTGGTAGTTATACCAAAAAACCAAATAAATCAGTAGGAGGAAACAATTGAGACTCTCATTGGAACACTTCCTAGTGGACAAGACCACCAAATTTTCCAAAAATCACTCAATAAAAAAGACATCAGAATATTATGAGGAAAGAGTTGTGACCCAACATAATAAGAGTTAGATCATGCAAAACATGATAAAAAAATCAAGTAAATTTTTTTGATCTCAATCCATTGATGATCACCCCACATCAAAAACATGCTAAATTTCATGGATTGAGTAGTGAGGACCCTTATATTTATGTGAAAAAATTTCTCAAATTCTGTGATACATTAAAATATGATGGGATAAACAACAATATATTTATTCTAAAAAATTTCAAATTCTATTTGCAAGTGAATGAGAATGAATAGTTGGAATGTGTTGACCCATATACAGTCTGCACCAGGGAAGGGTTGTGAATAATATTTATTGATCAACATTACACGCCTTCATAATCTTTGAAAAATAAGATAGTTTGTAATGATTTTCCAAAAAGGAATATGAATCACTAGGACAAACATGGGAATAATTTATGTCCATTTTAATGTTTTTCCTCATCATGTAATAATGTTGGAAAACAAGTTATAATATTTTTACTATGGATTTCAACCCAATATTTTTTTAGAATTTATTAGAGATAATGGAAATAATTTCATGGAAATTGAAATATAAATTTATATATTCTAATTCAGAATATAGAAGAATACATTTTACAATGGCCAGAATATTTTTTAAAATGGAAAGAAAGAGTGCATCAAGATGATTCTCACACATTTATGGCTCCTCCATTTAAATATCCCAACAAGTGTATTTTCTAATTTTCATTGAATCAACCTAATCCAGTTCTACTCTATGTTGTTCAATATTACAACTACTAAAACATCAATGGTCCTCATGAGTAGACCATGTTTCAATATAACAATTCATAGAATGATTTGTCTGAAGATAAATTTTTAGATATAATAATGGATTTTATAGAAACAATTACAATAGAAACTTGAAAAAAAATAAAAAAAATAATGGTTTGAAGGAACCAGTAGCTACTCAGCTAATATACCAGATCGTGGGGCATCCTAGGTTCCCATATTAACCTTCTTTCAGACTCTTTATGAAATCACAATATAAGGAAAATATTTGTCCCACCCATGCTTACATTATTTCAATCAATTCAATGATTTATTGGGAATTTTTTATTCTAACGATGTTTCATTGCAGATTTATTTGTTATTTCTCACCCCTGTACCACCATATTGGTAATATATGTTACATTGAACATTGAAATTGAATATCAAGAATCATTTAAATGATTATATAAATAGTTGTTTGAATCCTCCATATTTATTTCACCAAACATGGGGGATCCATATGTGTTAATGTGTTATTCTAGTGACTAGGTTGTTTGTTTTTCCTCGGGAAAAAATTAAGGAAATGATCTTCAGACCATTAAATTTTCATAGCCTCATGTTTAATGAGGCTCAAATCGAATTACACAAAAATAGAAAAAGAGATACTAGTTGTTGAATTCACATTATTTAAAATCCAATGGCATCTACTATTCTCCAAATTCCTAGTCTATATGGATCAATCGTACTTATAGTATCTAATGAAAAATAAGGATGTGAATACAAAAATCATTCGACTAATATTGTTAATTAAATTATTTGATAATCAGGACATGGAAAAAAGGGATGTAAGACTGTTGTTTCTAATCATTTATCATTCCCAGTCCATGAAAAAAGTTATATAATTTTTGAACTAATCAATGAAACATTAGCACCAAGATAAATCTATGACACTGAGAAGATCACACCTTGTTATGATAATTTCATCAATTAAATAGATTTGATAGTCGTACACACATATTTATCATAAGAGTACAGAAAAATAATTTTACTGAAGAATACCATTACTATTGGGATGATCTATTACGTTTCAAGGAATATGTAGTATTAATGATTAGAAGATAAACCCTAGAAGAATAAGTTGATAGTGTATTGAACTTGTTCCATGTTAGAGAAGCTTTTAGGAAAATTGGAATTTATAAAAAAATTATCAATGTATTACAATGTGGTTCATACTATCCAACGATGCATCATGCAAATTTTTTATCATGGATTTTTGATAAAAGGAAATGAACTAGGGGTATAAGCTCAAAGCATGAGATTCCACAGCATTCAATCATGGCTGTTGAATTTTATTTACATATGTGGAATCAAATTGAGGGGTCCTTTTAATATATCAACTGGAAAATTCTACATCCTTATCTATGGTGACTATGTATACATGGGAGTTTAATTTGAGGCATTTATAAAAAACAATGCATGATTTGGTATTAAAATTTTAAGGCAACACATTTTTACTCAGTTTAAAATTCAATGTCTCATCATTAGTGACTATGGTACTCAATTCTATAATTATTTATTTCAGAAGCTAATGAATCACCATTTTTTCACCACTAAATGATTACCCCAAATAATCCACATTCCAATGGGAAATATTTGTTTTCAAATAGAGATATCAATGCAATATTTTATAAACATTTGAGTACATATCAAAAACATTGGGTCGCTAAACTTGAATATAGACGTTTTGATTATAGGAATACATACGGGACACCTGTAAGAATATCCCCATATCTATTGGTCATTGATAAAACCTACCATCTTCCTATATAATCGGACAACAAAGTCTATTGTGCTATGATGAAGAATAATTTTTACTTAAGAACTACTCAATAGAATAATTTTTTGATGAGGAATGAATTCGATGACAAATAGAGAGAGTGGTATGATAAAAAACTGAAATATATAGGGAAAAAAACTAGAATGATATAAATATCTAAAAAAGATAGTTTTTATGGGATAAAAGAGTTTTATTCTTAACACAAGACATCATATCATGGACAGAAAGCTCAAGTTAAAATGTTCAGGTCCTTACACTTTCACTATTGATAATACACATGGTTCCATTGAAATTTCTAATAGGAAGATGCCACCATTTAATGGTAAGGTCCAATGCCACAAACCTTATCACACTTAAGATATAATAGACCTCATCAAATAATTTCAATTATAAATAAATAGTGATCGTTTGGATGAATACATTAAACATAGACCTATTTAGAAAGCAACCATTGTTTTTATCTTTTCCTTCAATTGAATTTATTTTTCCAATATAGTTTTTGGAAATATTCCTGGAATATGTGGAACACATTCAAATACTCTTGATATCTTAATTACCCTATTACTCTCCCTCATACCATTTTCATTTATTTGTTTTTTGGTGTTATATTTATGATTTGATGCACGTATGTGTTTCCCATGTGTATATTTTATGGGTTCTTCATTTTTGGTGCTTCCTCAGATACAAAAAGCATTTTTATGTATCTATTATCTTACATAGGGAGGTGTTTATTTTATATTATATTTTATGTTTTCAAAAACACCATTCAATAATAACTTTGTTAAAAAACAGAAAAAAATTTTCAATGAAAATAATAACATTCCTATCATTTATTGGACACACATGAAAGCTATTGAATTTTTATTATAACATAGTTAGAGGCAAACCACTTCAGTCCCTGGGTTGTTTGAACACATGATTCTTGTTAGAAATTATTTCATACCATATAACCTAATTTAATTTGTTATTGGTATCATTCCATGTATTGAATTTTTTCCCTAAAACTCATTTGTTTTAAGAAACTTATTTTCACTCAGACTCATCGGTATTATCCATAATCTTATTTTCAAACTGATGAGGATTCTAGATCATTTTCTCATAATATCCAATTTTTTTGTGGATTATTAAACATGTTATTTCCTCTAGAACATGTTATGTATATCCATATAAGCGATTAAAAATTTGAAATATACAGTAAATTGAGGAAGTCATTTTTTTTGAGATTCTTTACCCATTGACCCACTGAGCTACCCTTTCATCTTTTTTTCTTATTTAGCCCATAGAATTTATGTAGAATTACTTTGAGAATGATTCCATATCTAATACCATCCCCACCTATTTTTGGAAAATTTTCTTGATGAATTGAAATCTATGTGTGGGGAGGAGATTTATACATTGTGAGAGTTATATAAGGGACTATGAAGAATTTGATCCATATTGGTCATAATTATCCCATCATGATAATATTTGTTATATTTAAATGTTTTCAAATTAATTATATGAATTGTTATATGTGAATATAGATTCTTCTGGGTTACAACAATGAGTACTTTTTCGTTCAATATTTAGTATCCATCTCTTGTTGGAATACATATAAATGTGGTTATCCATTATTCTAAGATTTAGATAGTTTTCTATATGAGCCACTTGTGGACATTTTATTTAGGACATTGTATGATATATACTTTATAGTGTTTTATAGGTGATATATTGTTTAATTAAAAAAATATGAATGGTAATGATATTTAAAAAAAGAAAAATTATTCGATAATTATATTGATAGGTTGAATCAATGTTTAAGGAGTGGTGGAGTGATACTTTGAGGAATACATTTCTATTGACTCTTATAATTCATTTATTTGTATATTTAACACTTGTTTTTTTCAAAAAAAATGTCAGATTTGTTTTTTAAACCATCATCCTACTGCCTCAGTTACATTTTCACCTAATGTGAATCCCTTGATATTGGTCTATTATTTTGATATCCACTAGTGGAGATGTGATATTCATGGAATGCCTATAGTAAGAATGAATGTGTATGAGAAATGATAAATTTTTTGATCAAATTTATTGAATGATGAGAATAATAGAATGGTATATCTAATAGTGCAAGGTCATATATTTTTTTGGAAAGAATAAATATTCAATGGGAATTATTTTTGAAAATTGTAATTTTAAATGTAGAATGATATTATTTTGGTAAAAGTGAATGAATATTTTTAAAGTTTTATTTCCAAGGTTTTGATTTTTCCATGGGTTCAGTTGTGTATTCTTTCTATTTATTTAACCCAAAAGTGATAAATTTTCATTTTGAGGGATGTCATGCACATTGATTCATCATGAATTTTTTGTAATTTTATAATTTTGATTTGATTTTCTTCTATCATATTTTATAATTTTTAAGTTTTTTGTCTAGGATTATAGTATTTTAAATATTTTAATATTTTATTATTAATATATATACTAATATTTATTAGTTTATATTAATTTTATATATTATATTTAACCCTAAATTATTAATATTTGTTTTGGTGATATTTTACTTTCATAATTTTTCATAGTTAGTTAGTTTTTTATATATTAAATCATATTTTTATGATTATATTTTTACATAGTATTTATAGTAGTTTTATTAGAAATTAACTTTTTTATATAATTGTATTTTAATATAATTTTATTAATGAATTTTATTTTCATTATTTTTCTTTTTGAATTTTCTAAATTTCACCTAGAAGAGGGGGTTCTCTATGTCATATTCAGAAGAAAAACCATTGCGATACCCCCTATCCTATCATTCCTATGATTCCTACTCAACATTTTACCCTGTATCACTATGCCTTCCATCCCCTCCCATTTCCCACCTCTCCCCCTAGGGACCCTCTCCTTTCCACCCACTCTCTCAGACACCCCTTTCCCCTTACCCTTTTCTCAACCAGCCCTTCTACCATTCCCATATATCTCCATCAGCCAGCGGTGACACCCTACACAACAAATTACTCTCCCCCAAGACATACATTCACTAATCCACCACTAGGTCATACACTTCCTTCATTATGAGTACGCCTCCTATGACTTCACCAACAGATAAACACACCTTCTCATGTGCAACAAACTAGATGAGGAATATTTTTGTTAGCTGATTTTGGGTGGGAGAGACATTTTTTGAGATCCAATATTCACTATCGAAATCAAAATGCATGGAGGTTATCTTTTCAATCATATATTAATGAGGGGTGATAGGTCTCTACAGTGATATTTTATATTGACATGATTATTTTTTAATATAATTATTTTAATGTTTTATTGATTTATCATTTTATTTATATAGATATATTTTCAGTCATGATATTGGTGTAATTTCTATGTTTTTGGATATTGACTGAATAATCTATCTTCTTCACTTGTTTGGGTGGTGATTTAATTTTATCATTAAATTGACAATTGAATTTATTAACATTTTAAATTTTAGTGATTTATTTGTTTTTCAAAAAATTTAACCTAGATAATAAAAACTAGCCATTTTTGATTCATAGTCAACTTGGAGTCAAAAATAATGTTTACTATCTTGATTTACAATAGTAAAAATTGGTTACACTATTTATTGAGGAATATTCTATGTCATTTTGCAAATGGGTTTGATATTTTAAAGAATCTAATATTTTATTAATGACCCTAGATAATTGGGCCTTAAATAAATAATTATATAAGTATCTAATAATGATTAATAAAATTTTAACCGGTGATATATGAGATAGATAACTATTTTATCACAAAAGAAAATAGGTTTTCATGGTTCTGTAATTGTTAAATTATGACGTCAACATCCTTTAAACGTCGTGCTGATAAATGTTCATTATCCGTTTTATATTTCATTTTATTTTGTCTTATAAATATTCTTAATTTAAAAGTTTCAATAAAAATAATAAATGATTTGAATTATCTTGATTTTTTTCCTTAACATTATCCAATGGAAAATTTTGGTGTATTGGATCTCATTATCTTTGTGGATTGATAATAATCACCAATTTAACATTATCTAGTTGGATATAGGAATTTGTAAATTGGATGCGATGTGGGGTGCGTACCAGCAAACCAAACATTTCATATATAGATATCAAATATTTTTAGTTGATTGTTGAATTCATTTTGAAAAGACAAATATGAGGATCATAATGGTTTTGATTATTCAGAAACATGTATACATAGACAACCAATTCATAAGTGAACTACATCATCTTCTTCTATGTTCCGCACTACTATATGTCTTATTATACATATCATACAAAAACAATATCTTCATAAGATAGGGAAAGGAAACATAAGAAATAAATGGCTAAAATGATCATAAAGGGTAAACAAGGGAGAAATAAACGATCATAGAAAAAACATGAGAGTAAGGGCCTGTGAACATGAGCATAACATTTGAAAACCATACCTTACATATCAAATATCATAACCTTGCGTCGTTGTTTAAATTATCTATGTTCACAAGACATCAATCAGAAAGGAATCAAAGAAAATGAGCCATGATATCCTAATATAGTTATAAGATAAGGATTTGTTGCATACACATATGAATAGAAAAAAATCCCCATAATAGTCATGTATCATTTCAAAGGATATAATATTTTAATGGGTTAAATCCCCAAACCAATATAGTATTGATGATTTAATACGAAGACTATTATAGTGGAAAAACACTTTTACTGAACTAGGTCCTCTCCACATTCCATTTTTATGTATCTCATGAGATATCAATATTCACCCAATGAATTAGAGGGAGATAGAGGTCTCAGACATCAAATAATTAAAATAATTTGTATGTATACCCTAAGATGAAAAAACATTCATCATATTATAACCTATAGAATTTTGATGGGTTTCATAAATATTTCATCTTATCATAACCTATGGAAAATAAATGGGTTTCAAAATTTTTTTATCATTTCATCATATTCAAATTAGTGGAAATGAAATGAATTTGATAAACAAATTTTCTTCATAATGATAAAACATAATTTAAATGATAAGGATTATACTATTATATCATATCCCTAGTAAATAATTATTGACACTAATGTTTTGATACTTTGGATGAATGAATATTCTGTAAAATACAATTAAAAAATTTTAAATGAAAATATCATTTCCATTTTTAGATCACATCATTAAATTTTAAAAAATTATCAAATATAATATAAAATATTTTATTTGAAAATATGTTCTGTAAAATTTGACGTAATATTTAAATAATTGAGTGCACATGATAGAAAGTAATAATATTAATTTTGTAAAAAGTATATAAATATTCCTTTCACATATCAGTAGAAGGTAAGAAAGGCCATATTTAGAAAAGGAAATTCATATTCCTTTTAAACTATGTTTTAAAAATTCAAAAATATTTGAAAAGTTGTTAATAAATATTTTGAGAATAGTATAAAAAAATTATTAAAACCATTTCCTGAAAGCATGGTCATTGAAGCGAATGGGGTTTGAGCAAAAGATAAAAATAAATTCATTTTTTCTTAAAAATATTTATTTAGTTTTTGAGTAAATTAATAGTGGAAAATGAAAGTAAAAAATAAATTTTAATGAAATAAATAGAGTACAATAAATTTGAATAATTTACTAAGAGGTGGGTGATAATATTTAATCATTGGTTGTATAATCCTTTACAACCAAGATAAATAATGGGATTATTAAAAATTACCATTACCATTTTGGAAACACTTGAATCATAATCACCATGAAAGAATAAAATAAAATGAAGCATTAAATATAATTATAAAAAACTAAATAATGATATATATTTTAAAATCATCTGTATATACATGTCATTAAATAAGATATGTTCATAACATAACATATTTCACAAATTAGGCAACTTGAGACAAAATACATTTACTTATCTAGAATTCATTCATAAAATTTGAACCTCCTATAATAATTATTGGTTATGAATAAATTTATTATATAGATATAAATATATATATATATAACATCATATGTGACTAAATTATACCATTTTATCACCCATTCCATAACAATTATTTTTCAAAATCATTATTTCAAGTAAAAAATTCTCTGTTTTTCATGTATGTTTCATTCTATAGAATTTTTACTTATAAAATAATTATAGTTAAATAATATATCAAATTTCAATAACTAAATAAAAATCATTTATAGATATTATATATATTTCAATATTCATCTATAAAATATAGTTACATGAAAATGAATCAATCCGTTCCTAGACATGGTAGACCATACGTATGAACGAACCTTGTTTCAATTTTTTTGGAGAATAAAATAAAAATTATGTTAAATTCTATATAAAATTGAAATAATAATTTATATGTCCTATATATCATATATATTCCTTAAACACATTAATATTAACAACCATTTCAAAATAAAATGTAAAACATATCATATCCCTTTATTGTGGTGGAGGTCTACAAGCATGCATGAGTAATGTTATCATTTTCTAGTGGATTAGAAAGAAAGAAGGTGTATGTGGTATTATAAAGCCATAAGTAAAAAAATTATAAAAAATATATCATATTTATACTTTATATACATCATTATATATAGTTTTGATATGCCGTGATGGAAAACAAATTACATCGGTTCTCGAGCAGTAGTAAACTGTACACATGATCGACCGTTTCCTTTCCCAATTAATGATGAAGGTGATGGAAATATGTAATGAAATTAACATAATAACAACTAATTATATGGGTAAAAACTAACAAATTATTTAAGTTTGTTTTAAAAATATTTCTAAGATACATAATAATAAATAAAAAATTTGTTAAGAATGATAACTCTTTTTCAGAAAAACTTCTCTAGTTATCACCTGAAGCCATATAAAGAGGGTTTCATGATAAAAAAGTAATATAGTATATGTAGAGGTATATTTTTTAGATATTAGAATAGTTATTTGATGAATTAAATAGATATGGATCTATGAATGGGGAGGAGATGGGAGCCCCTTCATTAGTGGGGGAGAGAACAAAATTCAAATTTCTGAGAAGAAAAAGATATAACTAAATTATGAACATGAAAAAGAAAAAAAAATTAATCATTATAAAATATTTAATTTTTAATTTTTAAATATTAAAATGAAATTTTAATTTGAAATGTTTTTTTGGTAATTTTAATAAACTCTCAATTAAAGTTCAACCCTCCGATAAACCAATTTTTACATTATTTTTGGTAATTAATTTATATTTATTACCATTCATTTTGTGAATATTTAAGTTTAAAAAATTATATAATATTAATTACTATGATTAAAATTTTTTTATCCATTTTTATGAATTAAAATCATAAAAGTGGAAATTTTATTTTAAAAATAATCCTACAGATGTGATGAAAACTGTTTTCCAATAGGAAGATTTTTCTTAAGTATAAAAACGTTTTAATAGGAAAATTGTTAATTAAATTTATTTTCAGGACATAAATATTATTATATATAACATAATTTTACTAATTTTGCTTTTAATTATTTTTAAAATAAATTTTAACATTTGAATTTCAATAAACGAAATGCAGTTTTTATTAAAAATGAATATATCTTACTATTTATTAAAACATTAATCTTTTCTTAAAATTTTCTAATGGTATCTCTAATATAATTTGGATATTATGATTCCAAAAATGAATATATTTTTCCAAAATTTATTTAAAATTGAAGAAATGTTTTTTATTATGTTTTTACAAGAATCAATAAAAATCCTTTTTTTTGAGAAAAATATATTTTCCAAATAGATAAAGACATTACAAAAAATTAAGTATATTTTAAAAAATATATTAATTTTTTTTAAAATAAATAAAAATATTTTTAATGATATTTTAATTATTATTTATAATCCCAAATTTATTTTTTAGGTTATAATGGTCACATTAAAATAATAAAAATGATAGTATATTATGGTTTGTTAAAATAAGACATTGTGCATAATAAGATATATCAATTATATTAAATTAATTTCAACAAAATACATAAATGAGAAGTGATCTACCTCATAAACCCCATAAAATTAATTTATACCCATCTATTTCATCACTCTGGTTTAAAAAAATGAGGATGCTTCAACTTCATCATATCCCTTGGTACCCTTGTAGCTTCCTCAAGTTGGTTGTTTTGCTATAAAACCTTGAATATGTGTGTGGTATTTTTTGATAGAACATTATCTATAAAATATTTTATCATAGCTCATTAATACTAATAATAAATATGTTTCTAAAGTGGTATAACCACCATGTTCAGTACACATGAATAGTCAGGTATGTACATCCTTACGAGATATACATGAAACACATCATGAACCAAAGAGTGGTTTGGTGGAAGCATCAAAATAAAACCCACTTACCAAATTCGATCAATAATATCTTAGTGTCCAATATAACTAGGGTTTATCTTTCTGTTCTTCTCATATCTCATAAGCTTATTTTATGGAAAATTCAGAGGAAATGATAATCACAAACATCAAAATCCAGATCCAAACGATGATTATGAACATAAATTATCTTTCAACTATGAGGTTTAGTGATGTGATGTTGAATGGATATGAAATTATATATTATTTCCTCAGTGAATACAGGTCCTAATAACTTCTTTTCTCTAACTCTATCCAATCATGTTGGAGTTATACACTTCTTTCTATTGAGGTATTCCAAAGGCAATATCTAAATGACCGAGTTAATGAAATTGTTGTATGAAAACATAATTAGAGGATAGTATTGATCCCAAAATCATTTTAAACACATTGAACATGATCATATAATAAATTCTATGCTTCCAAATTGTTCTCTCAAAATTACCATCTATTTGAGACTGATTAACTCCCCAGAAAATAAATTTTATATTAAGAGCTTGATGAATGCTTCGCTATAGCTTTGTGGTAAAAATCTGATATTGATCAGATAAAATATAACATGTTACTCTGTGAAACATTACCACTTCCTTTATTTAAATCTTTTAAATCTAATATAGAGAGTATGATTCTTTGATATCAAAGAGGTTTAGTGACCTTATATGTTTCTTGAGAACTACCCATATAGAATTGTAACCCATAAATGATTTATAGAGCCCGAACAAAACATCCATTGATATTTTCTTCCCATTTTCATTCTTGTATGGGTAATGGTTATAAAATAACCTAATTCTTTTGTCTCTTAGAATTTAATTTCTAACATACAAATTAGTAAGATACATATTTTATAATATATATATTTATTACTTCCCATCAAATGTACTCTTTCAAAACTCTATACATCATTGTATTTATAGGAAAAATATTCAGTGAAGTACTACTGGCCTCCATTAATAGACCTCACTTAAAATATTGTTGGATGAAACACAATCAGGTTTCCTGAACCTTACCATTCCTTGTTAATCTAGGATAAACTCAATAACATTTCCCGATTTCATTTATTGGTCTATATCTCTCTTATATGCCTCTATAATATTCAATTATATAAATAGTTGAACAATAATTTATGAAATATAATAATAATCCCCTTATTATAATATATATATAAATATATTAAAATATAAAATATAAAATATTTTTTTGTCATCATGATATATAATCTAGCATGCTCCTTTCAAAAGGAAGCATTAATCCCCTTGTTTTCTTTCACATGACGGTAATTTATTGAGAATTATTTATTTTTAATCAGTTCCAAAAATATTTTATAACACATATTACTCTATTTATGTGTGAATATATACTCTGAAATATTATAATGAATATATATATGGTACCTATCTCTCTATATATAATGCCTCTGAAAATTAAATAAAAATTACCATAGAAGTCTCCAAATCACGAGTAGGGTAATTTTTCTCACGAACCATCAATTATTATATGGAAAAATATATAACCATAATATTCTATATAAGGATGCATCCCAACCCCTTCATTAATTAATCACTATAGATTATAAACCCATCTACAATACATTATAATGTAATAATATGTTCATTGTATAACAATCAAGTTAGTATCGTGAAAGATTCATCATATTCATCCATCCAAGGGGACATGGGGTCCTTAGAATGTATCTTGGTGAGTAGAATAGATAATAATGAGAATGTTAGCAAAAATCATTGAAAATATAAAACTAAAACAATAAAAATATGGATCTCAATCACTATTATTAGTTTGGGGAAACATTCAATAATCTCTTTATTGGATGGACCTATCGATATACCATCTATTGAAATTATATGACCTAAAAAAAGACTGTTATTGGAGAAAAAATTTAGTATTTGAAAAATTCTCATATAGTTGATCCTTTCTTAGAGTCTTTAGTATAATTCTCAAGGGATCATAATTAACTTCCTTTTCTTTGAATATATATGAATTTCTCCTATAAGGGAAAAAAATTATGATCAATTTAATCTCTAAAGATTGAATTCATTAAATCCATAAAGATAATAGAATAAATTATCCAGAATAAATGGAATAACAATATAAAAATTATTATCAAACATTTTACATAATGAATTTATGGATATATCTTACTTTGTATCTCTCAGCTGATGATATCTTGTATGATTATAATCCTTTGAAAAGATTTTACCTCCACATTATTTTTTTTAAAAAAATCCTTAATATGTGCCAGAGGATACATTCTATTTATTATAAACATGTTTAGTTGCCAACAATTAATATGGAGTCACATTAACACACCATAATTATTAAATAAAGAGGATAGGTTCACCCCAAGTAAACACACTTGGGAGAATGAATCCCTTTTCAATATTATCATAGTTTGTATTTTTTAAATATTCTTTCTCAATTGGGGTTATTCCTTATAGAGTATTTGAATTTGGAATAAGACAATGTATGAATCTTATTTAGAACTCAAAATCCTTATTTAGTGAAATACTAAGATACCATTCAATAAAAACAATGAATAACTCCATTACAATATTCATATTTTCTATGTAATTTTTATGCCCAACCATCCATGATGAAATCCCATATTCAATATGATTAAAGACCAATAAAACTTATATTATATCCATTGGATGTTTGTATTTATCATTGAATTGGTAAAATTAATATTTTAATTTGAAATATCAATTATGACTGATAGTCCTCTGAAATTTAAGTGGAATTTAAGTAGATAAATTCAATACATTCCTAAGATAACATAAAATTTTACTAAAGGGAGATTAATAATATTTCTTTAATGAGAATTCCACAAAACCTCAATTGTAGAGGATTTATAGACTTGAGTTGTTATCATCATACCATTATGGGTTTTCACTACTAGTTCAATATATATATTTTTTATAGGAATTAACATTGCATGACACATTTAATGATACTAAAAAATTTATATAAATATGGTTAAATACAATACTTTAATATTTGATAATATCTATCACCACCCCAATTTAAATTTTCAATCTACAATCCCTTTGTAAAACTAAAATTGTCAACATGATCGTCCGAAACCCTTGATCAGAGTGTTCAACCATTCATATTATTTGTAAAACTTGATACATTATTTTCAATATTTAATATCTAGAGATTGACCCGGTTATTTTTTTTCTTATATTATCAAATCCTTTCTGATGGTTCATCAAAAGTTTATGAATTTCAAATATATCCCTTAAGAGTGTCAAATTGAGTGTACAAAAAGGTCCATTTTATTGAACTAGGTGATGATAAAGTGAATTCATAATTAATATTTTTTGATATTATTACACCTATATGCATATATTATAAATCCAAATCTTCATATATTATCTAGAAGGTGATAAAATTCCTTTTAAACCAAACACTATAGGTTTTACTAAATTTGTAGGATTTTTTATAGACTGATATTTATGGTTCTAAATAAATTTTTCTCCCCTTGTTTGGAACTGTTTACTAAAGTTGTCCTAAAATACCAAAAAATACTTAAGAATATTTAAAAACATAGATATCATATCTTTATATATGATCATTGACTTGACATTAGAAAAATATTAATGTTGAACCTGATGGTTTATTCATTTTGAAAACACGGATATATAAACACAATGTTCATATGTGTACTAGAAAACCCCACCACTACGATTTTTAGAATTAGGTTTCTCTTTCAATATATCATACATAATAACATACTTTATAAGTCAAGGAAAAGGAAACATAAGAAAGGGTTAGATCAGATGCTCAGTAATGTCAAATAAGGGAGATATCAGTGACCATAAAATAATTAACTAAGAATACTCATATGAGAACATGAGCATAAAATTTGAAAACCATATATTTCATATAAAAGATCATAACTATGAATCTTGGAATAAATATTTTTAATTTATAATAAATGTTTAAAACATTAATCAAATAAAATTATCCATGAGATACTAACATCCAAAAAATAAATGGATTTCTTTCATATACATAATTATATAAAATAAATCGATTGATGTCGACGATCATTTCAAGGGGTATCATTGTTGATTTTTTTCACACCCCCAACCATCATAACAGTCTATTTTTTCAAACATGAAAATGATAGTGAAAATATTCTCTTAAAAAAATGGGTTCACTCTGCATTTTACAAATTTTTATCTCATGATATATCTATATGAACCTATTTAATGAAGGGAGATATAGGTCCCACCCATCCGATAACGAATGTAATATATATTTGGGCAAACAATTCATAAAAAATTTATCATATTATAACCCAAATAATGTAAATGTGTTTTGTAAATGTTTTATCATAGAATAACCCATGCAAAATAAATTTCTTTGAAAAACATTTCATCATTCCATCATAGTAAAACCCATGGAAATAGAATAATATTCATAAAATAAATTCCATAATATATATAAACCATCAAGGGAAATAATATGGATGGTAGCATTAGAATATTTACATAGTAAAACATAATTGACAAAAATTATTTTTTCCTTTGATAAATAAAAATTCAATAAAAGATAATTAAACAATTTTTGAAGGAAAAATGATTCAAAATTTTCAAGAACTTATAAAAAATAATATTTTTAATATATTTAATTAAATATTCTTTTTAAAAATATACTTGAAATAATGTAAGTCAAGGATTAAATAAATTAGTAGTCGTGATGGAGGGAAAATTTAACATGACATATATGTAAAAATGAAGATTTATTAATAATTTTATATAAAAATTCAAAGGGGACTTGGTTGTAAAATAAAGAGAATATTTATTTTTAAAAATATTAAAATGAAAAAATTTTGTAAAAAATAATTTGAGAAATTTTTTTATAAAATTATAAAAACATTCTTGAAAGCACATTTAATTAACATTTTCATATAATAGAAATGGTTTTTGATATAAGAGATATAAAAAGTTAATTTTTATTGAAAATTTTTGTTTGGAATCATGAGTATTAAATGGGAAGAAAATTAAATGATAACATATATTTTCATTACATTAATAAATTATAAAACTTTTCTTTAGTTTCATGAGAGATAGATCAAAATATTTCATCATTGTATGTATTATCATAATCAATCCCAATAAAAAAGGGATTACAACATAAAACCTTTACCACATTGGTAACATTTGAATTGTAATCCCCACGAAAGAATAACGTAAAATAAAACATTTAATATCATGAGAATAACTAAATTTATTTAAAATTCTTTTAAAGGGGATTTATATATAATTTATAAAATAATATGGGTTTATAATTCTACATATGTCTCAAAGAAGGAAATTTCAGACAGAATCCCTTACCTCAAGTATCAACATTCTTCTTACACATTTAAAAATACTATAACAAATTTTGGATTATTTTAAATCTAATATTGAAATATACTCATATATATCATAAAATATATGACTTACTAATATCCTTTTACCACACATATAATGACAATTCTTTGCCAAAATCACTTTTTTGGGTAAGAACTTATTTCTTCATATTAATTTTTTGTTCTGTAGTTTTTGTCCTTATTTTTTTTATTATGGATAAATATTTTATAGAATTTTAGTAATTAAAAAAATCATATAAAATCATTAAATAATTTTTTATAGTTATCCATATATTTTATAGATCATAAATTGAATTAAATAGTTCATGGAGATGACATGCCATACCCACACAAGAATTATGTTTCCATTTTCTCGATTAATAGAACGAAATAAAGTTAAATGTTAATTAACTCTTAAAAAAACATTTATAAGTCATATAATTATTATATATTTATTAAATATATTCTTATTACAAACCATTTAAAAATAAAATGAGCAATACATAACATCGCTTTTTGAAGGGGGGGGGAGTTCACACATATGCACGAACGATGTTATCATCTTCTAATGGATTGGATGATAAGATGTTATATGTGATATTAAAGTTAAATAATTATAAATATTTAATAAATATAATATATATTATATAAATATAACATTATATCAATATGTGAGAGACTAAGATAGAGAACAAATTACATATTTTCATGAGGTGGTAATCCCTCGTAAACAGGATCGAATGTTTCTTTCACCATTTGATGGAGGACATGGAAATAAGTTATTAAATTACCATCGAAAAATAATATTATATTGTATATAATTTTTTTATTATAAAATAATATTTTAATAATATTTTATGTAGGTTGATGAAGAAAGTAAAAAGTTCCCAATTCTGAATGATAACTCTTCTTCGGAAAACCACTTATTGTTATCACCAAAATACTAATAAAGAATGTTTTCTAATCTAACTATTGGATGTGTGATGTGTATAGGCACGTTTGGAAGAAAATTAGGAATGTTTTTATTATCCAAAGGGATATGGAAGTGGGAATGCGATAGGATAGGGGGCACACTTTTATTATTGGGAGAGAGGAATCACATGAAAGATTAAAAAAGAAAAAATTATAGCCATATTCTAAAATATATAAAAGTCTCCAAAATGGTTCATTAAGAAACCTTTTATTATATAAGGATGAATTAATTCTATAAAATATGAATTTTATAATTTTTAGGTAATTTTAACCATTATCGTTTTTCTTTAACACCTCGATAAATCCATTATAACAATAAATTTGGTAATTAATTTTCACATTTTTAACAATTTATTATGAAAAAACTTATGATGAAATTATTATGTAATATTAATTATCTTTATGGAAACTATTTAATCAATTTTTAAAAATAAAATTTAATGATTTAAAAGAATTAAATTTTAAACTAAACCTCAGTCACGATAAATTTTTTTTCCAATGAAAGTATTTTCAAAAGAAAAAAATATTTTAACAAACAAATTTAATATAAAATTGATTATAATGACCAAAGTGGGATAATTTTTAAAATCATTGAGATAATTTTAATTTTATGCCATTTTATACTTAAATATTATCAATTGAAATTGATTAAATGAAAAGTCAATTTAAAATAAAAATAAGAATGGTTTACTATTCATTAAAAAAATTTCATTTTAGAAAATTACCATAAATTTTCCATAAGATATTTTATACATATTGATTAAAAAATGAATTTATTTTTTCCAACTAAAATTTATAAATGTTTCAATAATTTATTATATTTTTTTCACAAGATGAAATAAAAATCAATTTTTTAGAAAATTTTATTTTCGACGCATATAAAGTCTTTACTAAAAATTAAGTACCAATATATATATATATATATATATATATATTAGGTTTCAATAAAATTTATAATCAATTTTAAATTTATGGTTTTTAATATTCATAACACATTTTTTGCAGCTAGTTTATAATGACCAGGTTTAAATAATAATGTTAATAGTATATTAATGTTTTTTAAAACATGATGTTTTTTTGTCACACAAGCTATCTTGGAAATTAAATTTATTTGATTACTTTAGTAAAATATTTCGGTGTTAAATTATACCCTGTTTGATTGTTCCGGTCGTCGGAACTGGCGGCGATGGACGGTGGTCATGGTAATGAAGGTGGTTTACCGACTCTGAAGATGGTTTAATGCAAGCGAAGTGACTGGGTGATGCGGGTGGATGTCATTTCATGGATCGAGGTGGGCACGTGACTCTGGTGCAAGGCTCTAGGTTAATGTTGGATATTTTTTTAATTTGATTTTTCAATTTCAAAACTTGGTTGTGTGATTCTTATCATGGGTGTGCATGGCTGTTGTGGTGGACCTTTATGTATTGTTCCCACTTTTCCAAAAAAGTGGTTTTTAAAAAATACAAAAACAAGGATTGTGAGGATAAATTATACCTTTTATTTAAAAATATTTTAACTTCATATAATTCTCTATGGATTTAAATTTCCTTATCATAATATAAGGAACTAGCCTTAAACATTACATAATCTTGAGTTAATTCCAAACTTCACATTGAGGATCTTTTCAGGTTTAGAGTTTTAGAGAATTAGGCCGTTAATATTACATTACATCTCAAAAAAAATAAAAAGTAGAAAATTCTACTCAACCCAATTATATTCACAATAATAAAATCCTTTTAATAAAACAAGAATGATATTCTTGATATAAATCTTCTTAAATTCTAATTTTTCTTACCCTTCCTTATGCCCCATAAAAAAGTTTTCAAAAACATGCGATGAGCTTAAAAAGATCAGTAAGGGTTATAAAATAAGGAATGAAAACATTATTCCATCAATACATTAAAAACATAAGCTATTTAACATACCAAATAAATCATAATATTTTTTAATAACTCATAGAAATAATAAATCATAATCGTAATATATAGAATCCATATCATACTTACATTGTAGCTTCCACAGCAACATAGGTAGTTACCTTTTGAACAACCATCATAGTGCATTCCCTAAATCTCTTAGGAGAATCATTAACTTTTACCTCCTTCAGGTTAACCAATTCATTGGAGAGATATCTTGGGCTCACCCGCACTATGTTTTTTATGGAACCACCCGTATACATAAATAATGACCAAGAACCAAAACACATAAAACAATCATAAATGTAAGATAACATTTCCACATTGAAATCATAATATATCATTTTAAGATATTAAAATAATCTATACTTTCTCAAAACCATTTTCAATACAATAATAAATAAAAAAGATATATGTTTTTAAAAAAAACACTACATATTGTTAAGGAATCCAAGTATTAAATAATACTCGTGGTGGCAGAAAGGACGTTGTCACTGCGTATGTTAAAAATAAACATTACTTTTTTGTTTAGTAAAATGATTCATATTAAAAAATTTCCCTTGAATTAAATTAAAGTTTAATGGGGTTTATACACCATATAAAATAATGTCGTGTATCAATAAAAATATGCCTCAATGAAAGGAGATTGAGAGGAAGTCCCTTATGAAAATTCAGCAGCCTAACATCGTCACATTAAAAATTATAAAATGGGTTGATAAGAGAGAAAAAGGTATATCATAACACAGAAATAAAATATACATAAATAAAAATGTAAAAGAAGATATCCCAACTTAAGAAAATGGAAATTATAATACATAACATAAAAGAATTATTTGACTAAAATATGAGGGTGAATGATTCCCTTATATAGTGTCCAACTTGTCTTGTTCATTCTCAATTAACCCGAGTAATAGAAATAAGGTAATTCAAATTTTTCTGAACCACTTTCATGTTTATTATTCCTTTTATATCACTTACTACCTTTCAATAAAAATCATACAATTATTCAAGTCTATATCGTTCTATTGTTGATGTTTGGTACTTTAGTCATAAATGAACTTATTATAATCACAAATTGTCCATGTGGTCAAAAGTACATTATCACAAGAATTGTATTCATGATTTAAATATCATATATATTTTGTATATATGTAATTATATCCATGAAAATTGGATATAACAAAATGAAATGCACAATTCATGGAGACGGTAAGCCGTATATACGCCATAATGCTACTTTCATTTTATTTTTCAATTTTTAAGGAATGAAAAATCAAATATGAATAGTTATTTTATAATTCATGTTAAAAATCATATATTATATATGAAACATATGTTTATGTATTCTATGCTTTATACGTTATATGGATAGCCTGAACGAGTCGTATCACTTTGAAGGGGAGGTATTCCACAATTCCTCAAATAAAATTATTGTAATTATATAACATGAAAAGCATAAAGGTATGTTATAAATTATAATTATAGAATAATATAGTTAAAAAAATATCCAATATATCATATTTATTTTCAATTCCATCATAATTTATACCATAATAGGGGGTAAGAGATAATTGGACATTCATCATTTCGTAAGGCAGTAGTTCACCTTCCATAGAAACAGTATGTTCTAAATCCATTAGATAGAGGTTTGCAGAATTGTAATTTTAATATTACTCATAAAAACATCCAATTATATTGAAGATATTGTGTTTGTTATAAAATAATTGAATTAACTAGGTTTATGGGGTTGTAGAAGGAAAACAAATGGACTAAGTTTGAGGTAATAAATTACCTTAAATCAGGTAACTTCTTTTTATCTAAGATAAAAAGCCTTCATGAATTCTTTTATTCTGATGTCAAGTCTTCTACAAGGAAGATATAGAAGTCTAGAGCTTATTTGGACTTAGTTTGTGTGATCCAAGCTACATGAAAAATGTGAGTAATGGGATTGAGGTGGTGGACTTTTATAAGTGGGAGGAGAGGCTCTTTAGGAAAGAATGAAAGTATTATTTCATAATAAAATGATTTCCAGTTTCAAAAGATCCACAACTAATTGAATTCAATGATAATATAAAAATAATTCAATATAATATTATGTAATAATAATTTGATAGGTTTTGGTTATTTTTTAATCCTTATCTTGTTTATTTAACCATTTTTTACACTTACTGTTTTATCCAGCATTTCACACATTGAGAATCAAAATAATAACTAAAACAAAAAAAATATCCAATTAAAGAGTCAATAATACAATTTTATACTTGTGATAACTATTTGGAAAAATATTATATTTTATTTTAATTTAATAATTTTTAATAAAATATGAATTATGTCAATTTTGAAAATATTCATATCATGACTTTTTAAGAATACATAAAAACATGATTACTTCGAAAAAAACATCATTAATAAAATATAACATGTAAATATCATCCAAAAATGATTATATGGCATCAATATAACATAATTACATTTATATTCACATTTATAATATCATTTATTTGAATCATTTTATTAATAATGCAATCACTGCATCACCATTGTGTTATAATTAAATTAATTTATTTAATGTCTAAAAATTAAAAATAAAACACCATGATTTATGAAATATTCATAGATTTATAATTTCTATTAATAGTCTGATATATCCCAAATATAAACCCATATAAATTTTTTATTAAAATATATATGTTTAAGATATATTTTCCCTGAAATTAAATTAAAAGTAATTAAATGTCATTTTCACACACAAGTGAATCTATGGGGTCCTAAAATTGACCCACGGGTGACCATGGATGGACATATCTTATCCAATTGGGTTAGAACATGATTCAGGGATATTTAATATTAATATAATATTATTCTTTTATCCTTATTTACAAGATTTACCCTTTAACTATGGTAAATAAAATATTTAATGAAGTTACTATTCATAATGTCTAAAAAATGTTACCTATTTACACAATTTGGAAATCATTATTGCAAAAATGGAATCCATTTTTCCTATTTCAAAACACAAAAATTAAAGAAATTAATTTGAAATTAATTCGCATTTTCAAAACTTGAAAGCATGTTTTTGTGAAGTAAAATCTACCAAAATATTAGCATGCATTTATATTCAATTTCAAAGTGAAATTACATAAAATGACAAAAATTGGATTAATTTATTAAAATAAAATCCAATAACACTTTAAAATAAATTAAATGAACAATATAAATATATAAATAAATTAGATCAAAAGGTAGTTTTGAATTAAAATTCAGAATTATTCAGTATTCATTAAAAAATGAATTTATCAAAAAAATACCAAAATTTCATCCAATGTAAATTTTGATTTACCATTTCTGAAGAGTAATATTATCATATAAAATAGAATATATAAAAATTAAAAATAACTAGATTTAAAAATGGTTCTCTATTAAAAGAGGCAAAAACATCCCTTTAAAAATATAAGACTTTTTCATTCTTAAAATCAGATTTGTTTTTCTTTAAAGCCTTTAAAACTTATTTGATATGTGTAAATACAATTAATTATATTATTTAATTTATTTATGTTCATTCCCTCTAATACAAAAGCTAGGCATTAATTATTATTTAATATAATAATAATATTATATTATGTTTTTGGTGTAACTCAAATTTGTGTGCAATGTATGATTTCAATGAAATTTGTTGTTGCATGTTAAGTACGCTATTAGAAAAAGTGTCGTCTTTTAAATAAAATTAATATATTATTAATAAAAATTAATAGATATGAAAATTTATTATTAAATAAATACATTGGTTATTACATGCTTCCCCCCATTTCAAAATTTCATCCTCCCAATTTTAAAATTGGGCATGGAAACTTAATTAAATGTCCCACATCCGAAAAAGAGTCAATGAAAATAACACCTTAACAAAATAAAGAGAAGTAAAAAAGGTCACCTGAGATAATACATACTCGGATTTCATGAAAACATGGATCTAGAGGAGAATCTAAGTGTCAGTTTCTAATGGAGAGTGATACAAAACATATTCTAGAGAAATTTAACCACCATAAAACCACAAACATGTGATAGGCTAAATGGTGATTGATTCCCCAGTAGGAAAAGTAAATAGACAACAATTTTTTATTTTTGTTCTCTTTTAGGGAGTTGGATAATTAATCTATGAGTTTCACTATGAATATAAGGAAATATACATAATTTTCCTATAGGGTTTCACCCTTTAAATTGTTTCGACCAAAAAATCATCTTTTATCCAAATAAAAAGTATTCAAGATGAAATTGTCACACCTGAAGCACTAGAATCAACATCTATAAAATAACATGATCCACAAAAGAGGAATCATATATTTCCCATGTCTTTTTACATTAACCAAAACCAAAAAAGGTTAGTATAAGATATGGTAATCCCCAAAAGGGATAATCATTTATAAAAATAAAATACTACTATTAATCACAAAAATTGAACAAAAAATATCCAAATCTCAACAAATACCATTCAGTATAAAATTTTCATAAAAATTACTCAAAATAATCCAAACTAATTTTAAAACCCAATATTCAAAATGATTTATTCACATAGTCTTCCACATAAATCATAATATTTAACTCCAAATAACATCAACTACTCTTAATTTCTCATACTAAATATTAATTATCCAAATCAAATATTCTCCAAGATAGGTTAGTCATTTCCATTGATAACCTGAATCACTATATTTCCCAAATAAATACATAAATTCTTCCAAAATAAAATTCTACCATTACTACTCAAATGAAATCCCATAATATTCAATTTTATTTAGGCATATAGTATTCCCAAAAGAGAAAATGTCTTCCAAACAATCCTTTATCACTTAATCACCCAATAATTTTCTTATATTAAGGATACCTATTTTCTATTATATAAGAACCCAAATCGACTTTTTATTGACAAATAAATTCATTTAACTAAAAAGAATAAGTCATACTATCCATCAGATTCACATAGACCAGTGGTAGGTGATACACCCTTGTCGCCCATCAATTGTGGGTTTGATTCCTGCGGCCTTAATGAACGCGACGGGTTGTCACCCATCTAGCATGTTGTCCCTTTTTATAAAACTAAAAAATAACCCTAATATGATTTTACCTCAATTGTTGTATTATACCTCTCATTTTCATCCCACGTCATAATGTAATCCATATCATAATTCATAAAGTCTTATATATTTTTAATTTTTTTGACATCCATAAAATAACAATTTTACCAAAGAAAGAACATCTTACATTTATCATGGTTTATAAATAGTTTCATCGTCATCTTTTTCATGGATATAGTTGGTCCATGAATTGCTACAACATTTTAGAGATCCATCAAAATAATTTTCTTCCATTATTCCAATACACCTTGTACAACTTGGGACATATGGGTGTTTTCAATAAATATAGTTTCATAAAATAATGATGTATCACATATAATTTTAAAACATGTGATAAAAGATGATTTTTAAAAAGCATTCGTAAGGAGATTGAGTTGAAACATTAAATCATTGCTCCTTTTATAATAACACAAGTATGTTCTTAAACACTATTTTTTAAAATAAAATACAAATAGGTTGTGCAAGGGTCTCCTTCTTCAGCACCTTTTTCAAAATCATAATATTCTTCAAAATCATATGATTAGGTAAAATATTTCAAAATTCCTAGAAAATATTTACCTTTCTTGATAATATGTGAATATAGTGAAAATGGGATTTGATTAAATACAAAACATGATCTACGATGGTATTGAGGTATGGTGGAGGTGTTTGATATCATAAAAAAATACATGCAAGTGAGTTATATACTAAGAAAAGTTTCACAATCACCCAAACATGACATTGAAATAGGTTTTGAAAGTATGTCATCTAAAAGAGATAGTAAAATTGTGTGAGATCCTCATAATTCCATTTGTAACAGAATTTCATTAATCTAAAAAAGTTATAAAATACGGATTTATCTTAAAGAGTAGACATATAGAGTAAACATGTGTCTAACAGAAACTCATAACCCCTAATGGTGTCTAAACCATCCTCTAATACCATCTATAAGGCCTTAGAATTAAACATAATGTAATCTTGAGTTAATTTAGGAATTTAAATTGAGTATCTTTTCATGTTTCTATTTTTAGTGAATTGGGTCGTAAATATTACATTACATAACAAAATATTAAAAATTAGACACTTATACTCTATCTAATTTCAGTCACAGTAATGAAACCACTTAAATAAAACAATAATTCTTTTCTTGAATTAATTTTTTCTCTTACCGTTACTTTTACCATGTGAAAAATATTTCAAAAACATGGTATGGGCATAAAAATCATAGTAAAGGTTATAAAATAATGAAAGAAAACATCATTCCACCAAAACATACAAAACATAATCTATTTAATATACCTCACAAAATCATAAGATTTATGAATAACACATAGAAATCATAAATCATAAACGTAACTTTTGGAATCTTTATCATACATACATTGTATATTTCATAGCTACATAGGGAGTTACGTTTGGAATACCCATAACAGTATATCCCCTAAATATCTTAGGGGGAAAATTAATGTTTACCACTATCATGTCACCCAATTCATTGGAGAGTTATCTCGGGCTCACCTACCCTAGGTTAAATAGGGAACAAACTGTATATATCAAAAACTCCCAAGAACCATAAAACATAAAACAAGTATAAAGGAAGATTAAAATTTCCACATATTAATCACAATATATCATTTCAAGATATTGAAATAATAAATGATTGATCAAAACCATTTTCAATACCAAAATATGTAAAAAGGGTATATGGTATTTATTTTCCTTTTAAAAGCACTACATCTTGTTAAGGAAGCCAAATATCAAATAATAATCGTGGAAGAAGAATGGTCATTGTCACTATGTAAGATAAAAATAAACATTCAATTTTGTTGTTTAGTAAAATGATTCCTAGAAAGAATATTCCGTTTGATGAGTTCAAAATTCATAGGGGTTTATACACCATATAAAAGAATGTTGTGTATAAATAAAAAATATGCCTCAATGAAAGGATATTGAGGCAATGTCCTTTATGAAAATTTGACAGCCTAACGATGTCACATAAAAAATTAGAAAATGATTTGATTAATGAAAAAAGGGTATCTCATGTCTTGGACATAAAATTATAGAAATATATATATAAGAACATATCCCAACATAAGAAAATGGAAATTAAAAGACATAATATAAAAGAATTCTTTGACAAAAATAGGAGGGTGAAAGGTTCCCTTACCTGGTGTCTGACTTGTCCTTTTCGTTCTTTATCTATCAGATTAATAAACATAAGTTAATTATACTTTCATTAAAATCCTTTTCAAGTTTAGTAGTCATTTTATGTAACTTATTACCCTGCTATAACAATCATATAATTATACAAGTTCATATCTTTATTTTTTCAATGCTCGGTACTTGAGTCATAAATGAACATGTTACAATAATAAAATTTCCATGTCATCAAAAGTACATTATCTCCATAATTGTATTCAATATTTATATATCATATATATCCAATATATATGTATTTATATCCACAACCATTTAATTTAAGAAAATAAAATTCCCCATTCGTTGGGACGGTAAGCATTACATACATATGTATGCTACTTTCATTTCCTTTTAATTTTTTAAAGGAATGAAAACTAAACGATAAATTGGTATATTATAATTCTAGTATAATATCGTATTTCATATATGTTGCATGTAATGTCTTGTATTTTCCATTTATTATTTTTAAATAATATATGGAATTATTTCGAGACTAGGCATGAAGACGACCCATCATTCCAAGGCCCAGTGAGCCGGTAATGGAGGTTTGAACTTTTTTTATGTCAAGTGAGTTGGCACTTGTGCATAGTTGTGGAATTTTCCAAACGGATGCCCGGATTAAAAATCTAAAGGCACCATTGCATCTGGGACGACGAATTTACCTAAGGATAGGCCTAACCTCAACTGGCACGGGTCGGGGGAAAAAGTTAATTTCCAGACGTTTTAATAAAAATCAAAATAAAAAAATCATAATGTTTATTTTATTTTTATGGAAACATCTGCTACAAAACAACGACATGGAAAATGTTTCAATATTAAATTCCATGTTTTAATTGCTTAAGAACCAACCACTTGACTCATTAATGACACAACGTATCAGAACACTGAATCATGTTGACCTTTTTAATGGGTTAAGCAATTGGTGGTCGTTCACGAATTTTTGAGAGAAATCTTTGGAGGATTCATGGAGCACTGGAGAAAACCTTCAATGACGAACGATGATGGATCAATGTTGAGAATCGTTGTACCAACGATGTTGGAGGATCTCGACGACGATGGCCGCTGGACACCTTCGTCAGCAATCGATCCCACTTGATGTTGGGGTTTGTTATTTGAATATATTTTCCCCATTTTTGATTTTAATTGACGAACACTGATCAACCACGAATAAGTTGATACTCGGATTTGTACATTCTCGATGGAGGGTTTTATCGGGATGATTCGAGGAACTCATCCATGGTGATTTTTTTGTTTGATTCTACCTCGTTTAAGCCTACTAATGGGAGCAGATCAATGCCGTGACGAACGACGACAGAGGTTCGTTCCTCATGTTGTTTTATTGGATATTCTTTCCCCCTTTCTTCTCACGTGTTCTTCGCGTTCTTCATGGTGTGACAAACAAAGGATCATTGTGCATCCATTTAGTGATTCAATAATCCCAAATTGGAGAGTCGACACCACAAAGACCTTGTAGAGGCATGATGATGATGGAAGACTACAGATTAGAGGGAATCTGGGAGGACTTTTCTTCGAGCATTCTTCACGGGGGAGGACCAAAACATGCATTTGGAGCCGATCAGAGGCCCAAAAACAAAGGAACCCACTTCGTGGTGTCGGGGCGACCAAAACTTGGGAGTTTCATGGTGATCAGACAGCCGGATCGATGAAAGAGACAACTCGAAAAGTGCGACGGTGGAAGGCCGTGATTTTGGAAATTTCCATAATACACAATTTGTACTTCCGGAGAACATGCCATGTAGTTCTAGTGGTGACAGCATGGGTTTCGGGGGTCAGAGAGGAATCACATGGCATTTGACCCTAGTCACATGGCATGTTGGCCTTTCCCTGATGCTCGACATGTATTTTGGGAAATACACAGACACAGGATGATCTACATGGCTTCATAACATGGCATGCACAACATGACAGAGGTAGATACACGGGACTCGGTGTGTACCTAGGGGGTACACAAACACAGGATGGAGTACACAACCATGTACTCCATCACACGACCAGGGGAGGCTAGTAAAGCGGGTTGCCCTGTGTGCCAATTACACGGGTTAAAGCACATGGGTTGATGACCATGTACGGGCACATGTCCAGCGTAAATGGGGCCAACCCCAGTCACTTGTACATGGTGTGTACATTGTACTACGTTCAGTGTACTCAATTTTCTATACAACCATCCTTACGACATTGGTTGTTCTACACGTGTAGTACCCGGGGTCAGACAACACGGTGTGTAACTTTTCAACACGCCATGTAATTTTTGGAAGATGACATGGTCCTCTTGTTCACTATATTTTGGACATCATTCGTTTGGGTTTGTTCCCCTTCTTCCTATTCCCGTAAAGGTCTGGAATCGTTTCCTCCTCTAAGAGTATGATCCCTTCAGCAAGACTTTTTGTGATAGAGTTTGCATCCCTTCGAGAGGCCCAGAGTGAGATCCTATATCCATTCCAAACCCTATGTAGAGTCAGGAATCAATGTGACCAACTATACCAAGAATTGAACCTTTACCTAGCTAGTGTATCACCTATAAGGCGAATTCCAGATAATTCATGTTATCCGCCATGGCCCTAGGAGTGATCCTCATCTATGTATCATGATCTTTCCCACTCAAGAGTGTGTCTCCCATAATGAGTACATATATCTATCATAACCTTCTCACATAGGAGTGTGTCTCCCATAATGATTGTAACTACCTCTCATGATGCTTCCCGACAAACAGTGCTTATCGGACGGAAGTCATCAGAGCTATAAAACTCATGGAGTGTGTTCTCCCAGAAACGAGTGTTTCGTGGAATCTTCGAACTGAACCCCTAGACGGGGGTATGTGGTTGTGTGACTTGTCTCTAGACTATGGGTATGTGTAACAACCCGAGATTTTATAAGATACATTATTTTTAATTTCATTCATATCTTCTATTGTACGACACACCAAGATTATCTTGCGCTATACGCAACACTGTATTATCCTGCAGTATACGCAACACTTTTCTTGGCTCTTGTTACACCCAATTTCACGTTCGTTTGATAGAAGTTATACTACACAACATTGAGTTTATATATATATATATATATATTCAATGTATAAATAAAATAAGGTTGGATTCTGTTATATGCAACAACAAAGGAGTTGTGCACTACACGCAACCCTGACTTGGCTTGCATTACACACAATCACGACCTTCCTCGATAGCGTGTGTTGTACGCAATAACAGGTTTTACTAAACAACGATATATTATTATAATATTGTTATGAACTAGACGTTATGAATAGTTTTAACTAAATTTTGAATTTTATAACATTATTATTCATCTTACACATTTCTAGAACATGGTATAAGAACAAAATAAATATTTCGGGTAAAATTAGTATTTTTAAAAAAATGCAGTTTTGCTGCCTTTTGATGGCGCACCCACTTTAAATCCAGTTTTTGACATGTTTATAAGTTCAATTTGACAAAATAAAATTCTTCTTTTGAATCAGGATATTAAAATTTACATTAGATAATGTATTGATATTTTTCCGATAACTTTCATATTTTAATGAATATTAAAAACACGATATATTTTAATTAAAAACATTTTTCATCGTAATATCTTATGTGGTTAAATTATAATATTTAATGGTTTTAAAGTATAAATAGAATATATTTTTACCATTTAATATAATGTATGTAATTAGCATTGATTTTACCTTGAATTCGTAGGTTAAATCAATTCAATCTTTTGCAATGTTTTAAAGAAAATCACGTTTTCTTTCGACAACAGGATTAATTTTAATTTAATTTCTGAAACTTTTGAGTATTGAATTTGAAAAAATGGACTCCATATTTGGAATCAGTGGATCCAAATTATGTTAATAAGCTACTTTTTATTTTTGGGAATTATGAATAGTAACTATGGTAAATTTTATTTATCATAGTTAAAGGTAAATAGGGTAATTAAGGGTAAATATATTATTTTAAAATTACCCTAACAAATGTCAAAATCCTATTGGATGACTAAAAGTCGACCCATATCACCTAAGGTTCAGAATAGATTCATTTAATTAAATTTTGTCAATGAAAATAATTTAATTATTATTAAAACCAAAGAATGTGACAACATGTCACTTTCTTAAATATTATAAGTATAATAATTTGTATCTAGTGATAAACTTCATGAAACTTCGAACCTGAATAGTCTCCAGAAAGCTAATACAATTATATACATCATAGGAATTTATTTAGAATTTTTAGGGATTAAATAATTATCATTTATTATGACACAAAGATGATGTAGTAATTGTCTTATTAATGAAATATTGACATAATTGACGTTATAAATGCCCAAATAAATGTAATTTGAGACTTTTTACGACTTAAAATAATTTTATAGATTAATATGACATGGTATTGTTGATTTAAGTAACTTGGTTCTAACTTATCATTCTGTTATGAATTTCATAAAATCATGTACCAAATAGTGTCAAAATTGACATAAATTAGTTTTTAAAACAAATATTATATTATTAATTGTTATTTTATTCCTAAAAATACATGGTTCGGAAAAATGACTTATATAAGATTATATATATTAATAATAAACAACTTTGGGTTCTTTGGGCTTGTTATGGTAAGTTTATTAACCATATAGTGTAAGAAATCAAAAAGACACGGTAAAAGTTAAATTATTTAACTTAGAGTTAAATCTAATTGATAAGGTTACAATAATAACATAAACTTGTCTAAATCCTATTGGATGAGAGGATTTTTACCCATAGCCACTTTATCTTCGAAATAATACCCTTTGGAACCATTATAAACCGAATTTGACCTTAATATAAAATAATATTTTGAGATTTTCCTAAGGTGCCCCTATCCTCCCTTATAAAAGGGCACCTCGTCCCTCTCTTCCTCACACAACTTTGAGCCTTCAAGCTCGGCCAGACCCTGCCAAATTCTCTTCTCCACTTCCCTAGAAACATCCTAGAGGTTCTGGTATCCCTCAAAGACCAATTTTAGTGCCCTAAGAGGAGGTCTCAAAGAGGCGCTTCAAAGAAGAGGTAATTTCTGTTACCGATTCTTTCATCTTTATTTCTTCTTCCACTTCTTCGTCATTAGTTTTTTCATTATGAAGTAAGAACATCAGTATCACTAATATATTGATATGTTATTATAATTATGATACAACCCTATTTCACCATCTATCCATCCTACAGAAAAAGAAATCACCGCGCGTGCATACGTACGGAATACCGTCTCCACGCCGCGGTGTAATCTATTTTCCACCACCACCTTACTTGGATGGGTATAATGGTGTAAATAATAACTATATATGACTATTATAAAGTGATACTGATTCTAAAATAGTATACATACACTCCAATACAATTCCACGATCATAGGAACGATATCATCACTCGTGCGTATGTACGGAATACCGTCTCCACGATGTGATGCGACTCGTTCTACATGATCTTCATTTCATAATGATTATATAAATGAATTGAATGAATGAATATGATATATATTACACTAATAACATTCTGGTAATGAGGTATCTATAACCTAAAGAGATAAATAAGAATTTATTCGACAAAACACGTATAAGAACACAAAGTTATAAACACCCGAATAACAAGTAGCAATGAAATATTACTACTAAGAAGCTAAGAATATGACCATATATGATATCATAAAAATAAGTACGATTCTATAATAAGTCAATAACATAATTTAAATCATTATACAGGAGGTTCGAACATGAAAAAAGCATATCGAGCCTAAGGTAAGGGAAATGTCACAATCTCATTTTTATCCAAGATTGTTTATACTATGGTATTTACTGGGGTGTATTTTATCATCCACATCCATGTTTCCCCAATATGTAATATTTATATCTTTCTTAAATAGTTTATATCAAATTTTACCCTTCAGGGAGTTTTTAGTAAAATATAAAAAATGAATCTTTTGTCGTTTTTCGTACGAGGTATTTTTTGACTTTTCCGACAAAAGTACGAGAAGAATGTTTTTTTAACTTATACGACATGAATGGATTTTTTAAAACATTATTTCCAAGAAGCATCCTTTACAAGTTTTCATGTTTATTTTTAATCAACTTATTTTAGTTTAAAGTTGTATGACATGTTAAGAAAGGGAAAAAAAAATTGAAGTAGAAAGGATATTTTCCTCAAGAATGAAGTTCAAGTGTTTTATCAAAATTATTTTCCATCTATGATAATAAAGGGTTCTGTTTTTATCAATATTATTACATTGATTTGATTATGTTGTGATGGAATTATTTTTATGAATTCCTTTATCGTATATGAATTTTTTTATGATGTCATGATGTTTAAGATTCCCATTTTTATTACATGGGTTATGCAATGATGTATGGTTTATGATTTTGTGGCACACATAAGAATGGTATCATTATGAGATGGGTGGGACCTATATCTCCCTCCAATGCATTGGGTAAAAATTTTATATCTCATGAGATAGACATGGCTGGAACGGTAGGTTATACCGGTTCAGTGAAACAGGACTGAAACGAGGGTGACTCGGTTCAGAAATGGACTTTGTCCACTTAGATAGTATTGGAAATGAGTCTTGACTAATAAGATATGATTCTCTATAATTATGTGGGTATGCCAAAAAGTTTCATGTTTTAAGTTATGATTATTGGGATTTCATTTCACTACTATGATTTATCCCATGTTATGAAATTATGCTCTCTTTTTCAGGTTAAGATTTCCAAAATGTTATTTTCTTATGAATATGATGTGATTGATATTTCTTTTTTTTACCCTTACTCAGAATTTGAGCTCACCCTTTTATGTTTTCTTTTCCCCAGGATATAAAGAATGGTTTTAGGTAAAAAAAGGAAGATCTTTATGGGAGATGTTGAAGATCTTTCACCACGATTAGAAGATTATATTCCGAGTTTCCAAAGACACTAAACTATTACGATCCTTGTGTGTGTTTTTGTTATGTACTAAGTATTCCGCAAAAGTAATCTAATGTCCATGTACGTCAAGATTTGGGACTCTACATTTGGTATTAGAGGAAAGGTTTAGTCAACCTTTGGAAACTAGGATGCGAAAATGTTAGTGAGATCCCTAGAGATATTTCGAAGGTATGTCTTGGGATATCCCTAAGGATAAGTATACGTATAGGATACAGTCCTAGAACTACGGTAACGATCACAAAATTTAACCTATGAAGTTAGATATTGAGGATACTCCCCCTTTATAATGTTGTTTTCCCTAGAAGATTTTTGCCTCTCATACTATTCTTTTTGGGTTTTAGACGATGGCTGGAACCCAAAGGAACCGTGTTGATCAATGCAATGGACAATTCCCTGATTGTCCTGTTGAATAAACAAATGTTATGGGAGATGGAGTGCAAAATCTTATTGCTATACTTACACAAGCTATGAATCGTTCTGGACTTCCAAATGAGCAGATAAGGGACAAATATTCTATTTATTCCTTCATGAGGCAACGTCCACCTTCTTTCAGTGGGTCTTATGATCCACTTGTTGCTGAACAATGGATCACTACTACTGAAAATATCTTTTCAGTTCTTCAGTGTTCTGAACATGGTAAAGTCATCTTAGCAGTATATCATTTGGAAGGTGAAGCTGATCAATGGTGGAATCTTATCAAGAATACGAGGCCAAGAGATGAAATTGAGTCCATGGAATGGGATGAGTTCAAGAACTTATTTTTCAATAAGTACTTCCCTCGTGTTCTTAGAACAAAGATGGAGAAGGAGTTTCTTGATATAAAGCAAAAGGATGATAAATCTGTTGGTATATACGAAGAGAATTTTACAAGGCTTGCAAGGTATGCATCTGGCTTTATCATCCAACCTGAAAGTAAAGTTGATCGATTATTCAGTGGCTTAAAACCAAATCTTCGAAGGGAATTAGCTATAAGAGACTTCAGTAGCTATGAAGAAATTGTGCGTTGTGCTATCACGGTAGAAATGGAAGTTAGTGTTACTTATCCATCTCATAGTTTTGACAAGAAACGAAATATGGAGTTCAAGGAGAAATCTCAGAATAATGGTGAAAATAAGATGAATGTTTCCTTATGCTCAAAGTGTGGAAAGAAACATGGTGGAGATTGTCTTAAAGGGACTATAAAATGCTTTATGTGTGGAAAAGAAGGTCATCGAGAAGCTGAGTGTCAAAGTAATGGAAAAAGGGTTTCTAATGATGTGAATAAAGAAAAGACTGCAGAGAACACACCACCAATACTTCAATGCTTCAAGTGCAAGGAAATGGGGGATTATGAAAATAAATTCCCTAATCCAAGGGTTAGTGATGATCGACATGAGCAACCGCTTAAGGCAAAGGACAAAGGGAAGTCACATGAGATCACTATTGGAGATGTTGAATATGACAATGATGTGGTGGAATGATTAAGTGTTTATGTAATGGGATTCCAAAATAATGTTGTATATAGTATCATGGAATATTGGAATATTTATGTATTGTTCTATTGTGGTATTCAATAATTTTATGGTACCAGTAACCATGGAAAGTGATTGAGATATTTTTGGAAATAAAATGATATGTGCATAATGAAGGGAAAACGAGAAAATGAAATGTTTGACATTATTCATGAGATCATGATTGATATAAGGACTAAGTGATATCATGGTTTGAGTATATAGAATTTTGAGGATTTTGGTATGTGGAAAGAGTTAACTTTTAACATCACTCATGTTTTCAATAAGGTTCAATGGGTATTCAAGAGAATACATGATTAAGGCCATTTAATGTTTGGAATGTGACCAACAAAACATATATTATGATATATGGGGATCAACGATGGTATTAAATCTCTGGTAATCGTTTTCACTATATTATGAGAGTGGACTACAGTATTTTGGATAAGCCTAAAGATTGGAATGGATTATGTTGGACATAAGTTAGTATAGTAGTTTTTTCGATATTATTGATAGGATTTTATAGTAATATAGTTTTAGAAAAAGGAAAACCTGCAGGACGGGCGACATCCCATCGCGTCGGACAAGGCTGTGGGAATCGAACCCACAACCGAAGTGAGACTGGCCTTTAGCGCCTACCACTGGCTTACAGGAAGTCCCTGTTTAGTAGGAAACTAGTTTTATTATATTAAGCTGTATGATATATGAAGTATAAGTCCATTTTAGGAACCATATATGATTAATCTCACTATAGATGGATTTATGTAAGTTTAGATAACTTTTCTAACCTTTTTCTTTCAGACAGATGAAATGACCCATCACTCTATCACATGATCTGCTAACACAACACGAATGACAAATTCAACTTCATTTCATTAAGAGATAAAGTGGAAATTGTCCAACGGTGAGACTATACCGAAATCATGAAAGTATTTCTTCTAATTTCAATTTCATAAACTTTATGGAAACGATCTTGAAAACCAAAAATGTTGTCCTAGTGCTCTTATATCTGATGAATCAGATGGTACCTTAGATCGTCACAAATTTATGGCTTTGTGATTGCTGGATTTTCCATAGCCATGTTCTCTACCACTCTCCATCAGAACATGAAGGTTAGATTTATCTTCCATGTCCATATTTTCTCTTATATGGAAACCCAGTGATGAGTTCATTTGGGTAAACGTTATATTTTATACTTTAGTTTTTAAATTTCAGTTTTGGTATTTCTTTTTATGATGTGGGTTTTTATGAATAGTAAACGATTTATAACCCCGATGAATTTTGAGGGCGAAATTCATTTTAAGGGGGGTAGAATGTAACAACCCGAGATTTTATAAGATACATTATTTTTAATTTCATTCATATCTTTTATTGTAAGACACACCAAGATTATATTGCGCTATACACAACACTGTATTAGCTTGCAGTATAAGCAACACTTTTCTTGGCCCTTGTTACACACAATTTCAAGTTCATTTGATAGAAGTTATACTACGCAACATTGAGTGTATATATATATATATATATTCAATGTTTAACTAAAATATGGTTGGATTATGTTATACGCAACAACAAATGAGTTGCGCACTCCACGCAACCCTGACTTGGCTTGCATTACACGCAATCGCGACCTTCCTCGATAGAGTGTGTTGTACGCAATACCAGGTTTTACTAAACAACGATATACTAATATAATATTGTTATGAACTAGCCATTATGAATAGTGTTAACTAATGTTTGAATTTCATAACATTAATATTAATCTTACACATTTCTAGAACATGGTATTAGAACAAAATAAATTTTTCGGGTAAAATAAGTATTTTTCAAAAAATGCAGTTTTGCCGCCTTTTGATGGTGCACCCACTTTAAATCTAGTTTTTGACATGTTTATATGTTCAATTTGACAAAATACAATTCTTCTTTTGAATAAGGATATAAAAATTTACATTAGATAATGTTTTGATATTTTTCCGATAACTTTCATATTTTAATGAATAGTAAAAATACGCTATATTTTAATTAAAAACAACTATTTTCATCGTAATATCTTATGTGGTTAAATTATAATATTGAATGGTTTTAAAGTATAAATAGAATATATTTTTACCATTTAATATAATGTATGTCCTTATCATTGATTTTACCTTGAATTCGTAGGTTAAATGAATTCAATCTTTTGCAATGTTTTAAAGAAAAACCCGTTTTCTTTCGACAACGGGATTAATTTTAATTTAATTTCTGCAACCTTTGTGTATTGAATTTGGAAAAATGGATTCCATATTAGGAATAATTGGATCCAAATTATGTTAATAAGCTACTTTTTATTTTTGGGAATTATGAATAGTAACTACGGTAAATTTTATTTACCATAGTTAAAGGTAAATCGGGTAATTAAGGGTAAATATAATATTTTAAAATTACCCTAACAAATGTAAAAATCCTATTGGATGACTAAAAGTCGACCCATATCACCTAAGGGTCGGATTATATTCATTTAGTTAAATTTTGTTAATGAAAATAATTTAATTATTATTAAAACCAAAGAATGTGACAACACGTCACTTTCTTAAATCTTATAAGTATAATAATTTTAATCTAGTGATAAACATAATGAAACATCAAACATGAATAGTCTACAGAAATCTAATACAATTATCTACATCATAGGAATTTATTTACAATTTTTAGGGATTAAATAATTATCATTTATTATGACACAAAGATGATGCAGTAATTTTCTTATTAATGAAATATTGACATAATTGATGTTATAAATGCCCAAATAAATGTAATTTGAGACTTTTTATGACTTACAATAATTTTATAAATTAATATTACATGTTATTGGTTATTTAAGTAACTTGGTTTGAACTTATCATTCTGTTATGAATTTTATAAAAATCATGTACCAAATAGTGTCAAAATTGACATAAATTAGTTTTTAAAACAAATATTATATTATTATTTGTTATTTTATTCCTAAAAATCTATGGTTCGGCCAAATGACTTAGATAAGATTATATATATTAATAATAAACAACTCGGGGTTCGTTTGGCTTGTAATGGTAAGTTTATTAACCATATAGTGTAAGAAAACAAAAATACATGGTAAAAGTTAAATTATTTAACTTAGAGTTAAATCTAATTGATAAGGTTAAAATAATAACCTAAACTTGTCTAAATCCTATTGGATGAGAGGATTTCGACCCATCCCCACTTTATCTTCGAAATAACACCCTTTGGAACCATTATAAACCGAATTTGACCTTAATATAAAATAATATTTTGAGATTTTCCAAAGGTGCCCATCTCCTCCCTTATAAAAGGGCACCTCCTCCCTCTCTTCCCCACACAACTTTGAGCCTTCATGCTCGGCCAGACCCTGCCAAATTCTCTTCTAAACTACCCTAGAAACATCCTAGAGGTTCTTGTCTTCCTCAAAGACCAATTTTAGTGCCCTAAGAGGAGGTCTCAAAGAGGCGCTTCAAAGAAGAGGTAATTTCCGTTACCGTTTCTTTCATCATTATTTCTTCTTACACTTCTTCTTCATTAGTTGTTTCATTATGAAGTAATAAAATTAGCTTCACTCATAGACTGATATGTTATTATAAGTATGAAACAACCCTATTTCACCATCTATCCATCCTACGGAAAAAGAAATCACCGCGCGTGCGTACGTACGGAATACCGTCTCCACGCCGTGGTGTAATCTATTTTCCACCACCACCTTACTTGTATGGGTATAATGGTGTAAATAATGACTATATATGACTATTATAAAGTGATACTGATTCTGAAATAGTATACATACACTCCAATACAATTCCACGATCATAGGAACGATATCATCACTCGTGCATACGTACGGAATACTGTCTCCATGATGTGATGCGACTCGTTCTACATGATCTTCATTTCATAATGATTTTATAAATGAATTGAATGAATGAATATGATATATATTACACTAATAAAATTCTGGTAATGAGGTATCTATAACCTAAATTGATGAATAATAATTTATTCGACAAAACCCGCATAAGAACAAAAAGTTATAAACACCTGAATAACAAGTAGCAATGAAATATTACTAATAAGAAGCTATGAATATAACAATATATGATATCATAAAAATAAGTATGATTCTGTAATAATTCAATAACATTATTTGAATCATTATACAGGAGTTTCGGACACGTACAAAGCATATCAGACCTAAGGTAAGGGAAATGTCACAATCTCATTTTTATCCGAGATTTGTTTATACTTTGGTATTTACTGGGGTGTATTTTATCATCCACATCCATGTTTCCCCAATATGTAATATTTATATCCTTCAGCAATATTTTATATCAAATTTTACCCTTCAGTGAGTTTTTAGTAAAATATATGAAAGGAATCTTTTGTCATTTTTCCTACGAGGTATTTTTTGACTTTTCTGACAAAAGTACGAGAATAATGTTTTTTAACTTATACGACATGAATGGATTTTTAAAACATTATATCCAAGAAGCATCCTTTACAAGTTTTCAAGTTTTTTTTAATCAACTTCTTTTAGTTTAATGTTTTATGACATGTTAAAAAAGGAATTAAAAATTGAAGTAGAAAGGATATTTTCCTCAAGAATGAAGTTCAAGTGTTTTATCAAAATTATTTTCCATCTAAGACAATAAAGGGTTCTGTTTTTATCCCTATTATTAAATTCATTTGATTATGTTGTGATGGAATTATTTTTATGAATTCCTTTATCGTATATGAATTGTTTTATGATTTCATGATGTTTAAGATTCCCATTTTTATTACATGGGTTATGCAATGATGTATGGTTTATGATTTTGTGGCACACATAAGAATGGTATCATTATGAGATGGGTGGGACCTATATCTCCCTCAAATGCTTTGGGTAAAGATTTTATATCTCATGAGATAGACATGGCTGGAACGGTAGGTTATACCAGTTCAGTGAAACAGGACTGAAACGAGGGTGACTCGGTTCAGAAATGGACTTTGTCCACTAAGATAGTCTTGGCAATGAGTCTTGACTAATAAGATATGATTCTCTATGATTATGTGTGTATGCCACAAAGATTCATGTTTTAGGTTATGATTATTGGGATTTCATTTCACTACTATGATTTATCCCATGTTATGAAATTATTCTCTCTTTTGCGGGTTAATATTTCCAAAATGTTATGTTCTTATGAATATGATGTGATTGATATTTTTCTTGTTTACCCTTACTGAGCATTTGAGCTCACCGATTTATGTTTTCATTTCCCTAGGATATAAATAAAGGTTTTAGGTAAAAAAATGAAGATCTTTATGGGAGATGTTGAAGATCTTTCACCACGATTAGAGGATTATATTCCGAGTTTCCAAAGACACTAAACTAGTACGATACTTGTGTGTGTTTTTGTTATGTACTAAGTATTCCAAAAAAGTAATGTAATGTCCATGTACATCATGATTCGGGTCTCTAAAGTATGAGTCTTGAGTATATCTGGTTTGTGCTATATGTTCTATAGACATATAACGTGCATAGGTGACCATACCTTTACTTTTTATATTGCTTTATGGTTTTCGGGGTCCTCTACTAAGTATTGTTATACTCACACCTGCACGGGGTTTTCCTGCACGTGTCGTGTCTTCTACAGGCGAGCATCCTTTTGATAGAGTCCAGGGTGGACCAGGACAGGACTGAGATTTATGAGTTCCCTATAGGCTGAGGCATTCCTATCACTTCGAGCAGTAGTCCCATCACATTTTTTGTTTACAGGTTTGACTTTGCAGTTTTGAGGCTTTTGTTTTGGTGGGCATGTATTCTGGCACAGTTTACATTCAATACTTTTCCTTCTGTCGTACTCTGTTGGGTTTATTTAGTTGTATGCATACATATTGACCCTTAGTGTTTTTAAATTTCAGCATTTGTGGGCTTGGAGATGTGTGCGTGTGAACAGGTACTCAGGAAATGCCTCCAATGATTAGTAATATGCCTACTCGGTGCTAGTTACCATCCCCTGGCCTATTGGAGGTGGGCTTGGGGAGTCACAGAGTGGGCCCCACTAGGACAGATCATGACATCACATAAGTTAATTATTTCCATCCTTTATACATTCCATGTATATCTAGAACGAGTCATATCACTTTGAGGGGGCTGTAGTCCACACTTCCTCAGATGAAATTATCGTATTTATTCAACATAATAAGCATAAATTTTTATTATAAATGAAATTTAAATAATAATAGAGATAAAATAAATATAACACATATTATATTTAATTTTCGTACAATTATAATGGTCACCATAACAGGTGGTTGGGGATTATTGAATAATCATCATTTTTCAGGTAGTAGTTCACCGTCCATGGAAATAGTATGTTCTATACCCATTATATTGAGGTGTTTGAAATTTTATTTAGATTCCTTCTCATAAAAACATACTAGTATATTTATTATACTGGTATAATTATAAAATATTGTAATAAATTGAGTTTTGGGGGATGGAGAAGAAAAATAAATGTATGAAGCTTGAGGGAAGACATTACCTCAAATAGGGTAAATCCTTTTGATTTAAGATAAAAGGAATTCCTAAATTTCCTTATTTGCATGGTAAGTATTCTATGAGGAATAACGGGATTATTGTATCTTATTTTGGTAGAGTTTAAACAATACAAGTGTCTTGAGAGGTGTGAGTAATGTTTTAGATGAGGTGTCCATTTATAATATGGAGGATGGGCTCTTTAGGAATGTTTGAAAGTAATATTTTATTATAAAATTATTTTTTGTTTCAAAAGGACTAAAAATCATTATATTATAATATATAATAAATACATGTCTAAATAAAATCATATATTAAGAAATAGATAGGTCTTGGTTATTTTTTAATCCATATCTTTTTAATTTAACCTATTTTTTACACGTACCATTTTATAATACATTTAACACTTTGAGATTCAAAATAGTTAACAAAACATGAAAAATATCCAATTAAAGGGAAAATAATAAAATATTATACATATGAAAACTATTTGGATGAATAATATATATATTTTTTAGAATTTCATAATATTTAATAAAATATATTATTTGTAAAATATGAATCTCGTAAATTTTGACACTATTTATATCATGATTTTTTATTCCATAAAATCATGATTACATCAAAAAAATGTCATTAATACAAGTCTATAATATATGTATCACCCAAAAAATTCGTGGATGACTTAATAATAACAAAATTATATTTATATTATCATTTATAGTATCATTTATTTGAAACCATTATGAACAAAGCAATCACTTCATCACCATTGTTTCATAATTAAATTTATTTATTTAATGTCTAAAAATTATAAATAAAACACCATGATGTGGTAAATGGTTTTCTATTTCTAATTAATATTTATATTCGAAGAGAAAATTTATATAACCCAATACGGAAATTGTGTTACTAAATGACATATGTTTAGGTTATATTTTTGTTAACATTAAATTAAATGTAATTAAATGTCATTTTCAGACAATAGAGGCTCTCTGAGGCCCTAAAGTCAACCCAAGGATTCCCATTATTGTAAATATATCATAAAATAGTGTTAGGACATGTTTTAGGGTAATTTATTGTTATTAAATTATTTCTATTTTATCCTTATTTACCAGATTTACCTTTTAACAATGGAAAACAAAATATTTACTAATGTTACTATTCATAATGTCTGAAAATAAAATTTATCTATTTACAAAATTTTGAACTCCTGATTCCAAATATGGAATCCATTTTTCATAATTAGAAACACAAAAATTTTCAAAAATTAATTTAATATTAATTCCCCTTTTCAAAACCAAATAGCATGTTTTTAAGAAATAAAAACTACCAAAAGATTGTCATTCGTTTATGAAAAATTTCAAATATAATTTACTTACAATGACAGAAATTGGATTAAATGTTAAAAATATAATCTAATTAAATTTTAAAACCAATTAAATTTACAATATAACTATACAAATTAATTTTATTAAAATATAGTTTCGAACTAATATTTGGTATTTTTCACCATTCGTTAAAAAAATAAACTTTTCTAGAAAAATACCAAACATTCATCCAATGTAAATTTTGATGTTCCAATTCTATAGAATAATATTATTTAATAAATTATAACATATAAAATTAAAAAAACTATATTTAAAAAGGGTTCTCCATCAAAAAGCGGTGAAATGACGTTTTAAAAATATAAGAGTTTTTCATGCTTAAAATTAGATTAATTCTTATTTTAAGCCTATAAAATTTATTGGATAAGTGTACAAAAAAATTATAACCATATTTTAGTTATTTTTGTTCGTTCTTGCTTATACAATGGATAAGTGTTTACTACCATTTAAAATAATGATATTATTATATTATTTGTTTGGTATAACTCAAAGTTGGGTGCAACGTAAGCTTTCAAAGAAACATGTTGTTGCATGTTGAGTAACCTATTGGGAAAGTTCCCTATTAAAAATAAAATTAATATCTTATACATAAATATTAATAGACATGAAATTTTTATATTCTATAAAAACCTGGTTCATTACACATTATATCTGCTTTGATTGATTTATACCTAAAATAATGTCGTAGATTTGTATTTTCAATAACTTTTTAATTATATATTCTTCTTCATCTTGAAAAAGATTACTTCAGAATATATTTTTTTATTAATTTAGAATTAATTATTTCTTTTTCTACACCCCACCTGAATACATTTAACTCAATTTGAAATCCTATTATATATATATTTTCATTAAGGTAGTCTATTTGAAATTATTATAAAAATATAAAATGTATTTGTTTATGTATTTAAAAAATATCATATCATAATGTATAACATTAGTTTAATTGATCCTTATTTATTTATAAAATGTCATCAAATTTGAGGTTTTTATTTTTAAAAACATTTTCTATACTCGTTGTATCTTGGTTTCTTAAATGTTTTAGGTGTACACATGGCCTATATGGTCCGATTTGGGAGGCTATTTATGGTGAAGGGACATAATTCATTTTGATAGATTCCACTTAGTAGTTGGGAGACTAGTACATTTTACATGGTGGAATTTGGTAAGGAGGCAATACCTTTATTTGAGTCTCTAGGTGTCGGGAAACGATTGGGCAGGTACAAGATGGGGCAAAAAGGACTCGAATGTGGCTAATGATATACCCAATGGATTCTATTATATATATTTTTAATTTATTTATATAAATTAAATTTCTATACTTTTAGAAAAAAGTTATATTTCACCCCATTTGACATATAGGCTTGACCTCCTTCTCCCTTTTCTCTTAATTATTCTCCTCCATGGCTAATATTTCGTATAGTTGAGCCCAGATTCATGTTTTCCTTTATTGAATGATCAACACAGATATGTCTATCACACATTATCAGAAAAATATATGTTTCTGTCATGATCTCTTGGTTTTATACTGGTTAATTCCAAATATAGTGGTTAATTAATTATTCTTATTCTTCTTTATTTTTCTCCATTGGAGGATATTCTTCCAATGAATTTACATATGATGTCTCTAATAGTGATATAGTATGTGGTCCAAGAACTTATTCAATGACTTTTGTTTGTTTCCATGGTTCCTTGGATATATGGCATCACCAAATGTTTAAAATTAAACTTTAATTAATTTAAATGCTTCTAATTATTTCTTTGGGTGTGGGAATGGCATGTTCAGGCCATTTGTGGTCTTTTATAGTTAATTTTTCATATTCTAATGTCACAGAGGGTGGTGACCATAAAATATATGTGATGGAAAACTATATAGGGAGATCCATGTGGTTACCTTTTCTATGTTCTGAACAATGGTATATTTTTTATGATCCTTAAAATACTTTATAATTAGGGAAAATATTATAATTTGACGATAACATAGAAATTTTATGGAATGAAAATTGTTATTGGGAATAGATTTTATGTGTTATTGTCCAACCAAACGTGGATTGTATACTGGTTATTAGTGATTTTACAACCCAGATCAATCCTTTTGATATATTAGTTTTTAATGGATTATAATTAATAATTTTATTATATTATAATTAGTGATTTTATTATTTGATTATTATATACGTAAAATACATGTGATCTTAGAAGGTATTGGGTGAATGTATCAACATGGTATTTGAATATATGGTTGGGTTTAATAAAAATTGCTATGGTTTTTGTCACGAGTTTATGTATATTTCTAACCCTTGAAGACAATGGACATGAATTGTGGTGTAATATAATGTTTTAGGGGTGTTTCAAAGTGTTGTATAACTTCTTATCACACTATTACACATTTATTATTGTGAAATAAAGTAATATAAAATGTTATGTCATGACCCGTCCTCGAGGCCCATGCCGTGACTACCCCATGCCCGCCTTCCATAGGCCAGGGGCTGGCGACTTGCACCAAAGGCGTAAATCCCGATAACTGGGAAGGCATTGACTTTATAAAAGTAACACAACACCACAGAGTACAAGCAGAAGTAAAACACTATGTACAAAAAGGAAGTACTGAAAAGTAAATTTGCCAGAATACAAACCCAATCGAAAGTACAACTACAAATGAAAGATAGTATTACAAAGACAAGCAGCTGGAAGAAGATAGAAGTAGTTCCTGGGTCGTCCTCCTCGAATCCTACCTGAAGTGTAGGTACAGATAGCACAGCTCCTGGATCGTCCACCACAGATCCTACTGAAGGGTAGGTACAGATAGCCTCCACAATGCACTCCCCCGTCAATCTACTCCGAGTGTCACCTCGTAGTGAAGTCCACCACCGGATACTGTCTCATCATGAGGTCCACCCCCGGGTACCATCCAGTCCCCGAACACTCGGCCTCTTTCTGCGATGCCCGTCGTCTGCAACCAACACAATAAGGTGCGGGCATAGCCCGTGTAGGGGTGAGTATAACGACACTCAATAGGGACCCTGAGACCCTCAAGGTCTCACTAAATCCAACAAGGATAACCATAAGGAAGATCTCAACAGATAACCTCTACTTAGGTATATGCCCATACATATACCCAAGTTATCAAGTAACCCATCTCAATCATGAGGAAACACAAAGATTATGAAATCAACGGATAACCACTACAGAAGTATATGCCCATACATATACCTAAGTTATCATGTGACCCATCTCAATCATGAGGAAACACAAAGATTATAGACTCAGCTCAAACAGGATTTTATTCATGATGTAAAAACCACGACTGCTGGAGAACTCCTCATTTTTCGAGTACAGTGGGCCTGCCGCTACAACCAAGCGCACCCCACTAAACTTGGAATGCTGTAGTACTCCACCTATCGAGTACTATGGGCCTGCTGCTACAACCAAACGCTTCCCACCATGGTTCTACCACTACAACCAAGCACTCCCCTTCATAGGCTCCAGAGGTACTCCTTCTGTTGAGTACCGCGGGTCTGCCGCTACAACCATGCGCTCCTCTGCCGTGGGTCTGCCGCTACAACCAAGCGCTCCCCCTCATAGGCTCAAAATGTACTCCTTCTGTTGAGTACTGTGGGTCTGCCACTACAATCAAGCACTCCTCCGCCGTGGGTCTGCCGCTACAACCAAGCGCTCCCCCTCATTGCCTCTTGAGGCACTCCTTCTGTTGAGTACCGCAGGTCTGCCACTACTACCATGCACTCCTCTGCCGTGGGTCTACCGCTACAACAAAACGCTCCCCACTGGGCTCTCTGAAACACACTAAGTCGATAGATCAGTAATTGTCAAGTCTCAACTAGCTACTAGGTCTCCGAACTCTCCTAGATCGTCACCGAGAGGGTCTGCTCCACAAGCTACTGGTCGATACTCCAGATATCACTAATTTCCACGAAGAAGTATCTCAAAGGACCCCCTCGTCATAGGGGTCTCAACGCAATAGACGGCGTGTCAGTCGAACGCTCAGTCTGTGAGTTACTAGTCTTTTCGTCCTAGGGGCCCATTTGGTTTTGTGTCCGAACCAACCCGGTTGTATTTAGACTGTACCCTGAACTCTCATAGGGTATTCTCATAGGGACCATTTCTCAACGTGATAAACAATGCCGCTGATGGTTCGTCAAACGGACGTCCGGTCTGTAAGTTATCAGTTTTTCCGTTCTAGGGGCCCGATTGGATTTCAGGTACAATCCAACCCGACCATTATCCAACTGCATCCGAAACTCAGGAGAAGAATGTCAAAAGTTTCTTCTCATCAAGAGGAATCCAAGAAAGTCGACGGCACGTCAATCGGACGTCCGGAGCTCGAGATATAAGTGTTTCTGCTCCTAGGGCCCGGTTGGTTTCGTATCCGAACCAACCCAGCCATACTCAAAGTTCTCCGAACCCTTCAGTGTAATATACAGAAATGACCGTCTCAATCCAAGGATCACATCACATCTGACGATGCAATGATCGGTGGTCCGTAGCCCAAGATATGGACGTTTGAACGAAAACTGCCTGAGAGTAGGGGGTTCGGGCCCAGACCGACCCGGCCCGAGACCCCCCCTAGGTCGGCCCAAATCGGGTCGACCCAAACCGGTCTGGGTCCGGCCCAATAGGGCGTGACCCGGCCCGGCCGGGGAAGCCTAGCCGGTTGGCCTGCCGCGGTGGCGCGGCCGCGTGGCCACTCGGCTGCCCAGATGAGCGGAACAGGGGGTGTGGTTGGCCCATTGAAGGAAGTCGCGGCCCCCGCATGGGGGCCCCTCCCTGCCAGCGATGCGGCAAACATCGCCGCCTCTCCCTTGGTCTCACGCGGCCGCAGCACCTGTCGCCTGCCGCCGCGCCGGGCGCCGCGGCCTCTGGGCGGCCGCCCAGTGTCGGCCACCGGTGCCGCCATGCCAGCGGGGCACGCCGGCGGGATCTTTCGCGGACCATCGGACGCGCTCCGGTGGTCCGTTTGGCCTACTGTCTTTGCCTAAGGCCCCCGCGAGACCCGTAGGTTACTGTGAAGGGTCAAAAATCGCCTTTGTGACCCGCTTCATCATCACCCGTCGATCCGCACGTCAAATAAACAATTGCGGAGTCTTCGATTCGCCTCTGCAGCCCTGACTCCGGCCGCGATTTGGTTCGGCCTCAACGGCATGGGGCGACAGCGCCGCGCTCCATTTCTGCATTCCTTATTGTTTTCACGCGGTTCCATTGCATCGCGCCGCCTTTGTTCGTGACGCAACGAACACACAGCAAAGGGGGAGGAGGATCGGCCGTGTTCAGGAGGTCTGACCTCCTCCCGTTAAATTGATAACAGGCGGCCCGCATATTTAACGAAGAACACAAGGAAAATATTCATGAATAAAACCAGACCCCTACCTCGAGCGTAGCTGAACGAAGTCTCGTCGCATAATTGCACATCGCAGAAGGAGGATCTTTGTGTCGTGGAGAAAATATTTGTTAGCATCGTGTCGTCGATCTCCGAGGATCCGTCGTTCTTGTCTACCTTCGTTGCGTTCTTCGCATTCTTCGTCGAGGAAGAAGAACTTCAAGAACTGGAGAAAATTCTCCCCAGCCTCACACAACCCAACCCCTCTAATAAAATAATAGTCTACCTTATTTGATTTCTCAAGCCATGCATTTTGAAAATAAAGAACAAAACAATCAATTAATTGGATTAATTGCAATGTTTAAACCACCCAAATTAATAGAGGCATTTCATAAATAAAAAAACGCAAGGGTTGACATCCACTTAATAGGGGTGCGGGTCCATTACCTTAATTAAGGAGGGGGCGGGGGGAAGAAAAGAAACGGTGGGGCTTGTGTGGGCCCCATCTCACAAATATCCTACCTAGTGGGTATGATATTGTGGGTCCCAATCCAATCACTTAGCTTAGGTTAAACAACTTTAAGAAAAATAAAATTTGGTCGCACTGTTTTTATTTTAATTCTTTACTTAACACAAAAAAATTAAAAACCACACACAAGAAAACACATCTTCGGAAAAGGTGTTTCTAAGCAATTACCGGTGTTGTGATTCCATCGGTGCCCTCAGATTTTGATTCCGAGCACCAGTTCAAACGTTAGAAAAACCTGCTCGTTCGTTCACTAAACGTACCCGAGCTAAACTTCAGAAATTGATTCCGGGCACACCAGGCATTGGAATCAGGCGATGTCAGAAACTACGTACTCGTAAAATCCCAAGTAAAATTAAGAAAAAAATTTCCTTGAAATTTCCAGGTCTTTAAATTACTCCCTCCTCAGTTATTTACATCCCCGTAAAACTATAACACAACTAGAGAAATAGAAGCGGTACTGAGCACGCATTTGAGCCTTCCGCTCCCATGTGCTCATCTGGAGGTTCCCGTGCTCCCATCAGGTGCACACTAGAGGAATCGATCGTCCACGTAGGACCCACTCCTATCGATCCTCGATCTCCACTGGAACTTCCGCAAAAGGCTCACCATCATCAGTGTCCAGCTCCCCATGGTTGATGAAATGCGAAGGGTCAAGCTCGTATCTCCTCAGTTGAGATAAATTGAAGTCGTCGTGCACCTGGTGAAACTGGGTGGGTGGGTCAGGCCGTAAACAACCTCGCCTACCCTAATGAGGACCTAGAAAGGTTTTTTTAACCTCAGAGATAACTTGTCACCTCGACCACATCTCCTTAACTCACGTCAAGGTAAGACCCATAGGAAAACGTGGTCGCCATCCTCGAACTCTAGTGGTCTCTACCTCCTATCAGCACAAGACTTTTACCGGATCTGAGCTGTCCTCATATACTCTTGGATGAATTGGACCTTTTCTGGTCCTACAAGAGCTGCTGAGATTTCTTCTTTGCCGATAAGGGAAATCTGGTCTCATCCCCTGGATGAACCACCTTCTTTGCCTAATACAGTCAATCCTGAAATGGATGATAATAATCCAAACTAAGGATGACGTCGTAAGGACTTGACGCTACTACCAAGAGATCCAACCATTACTCTCATCTCCAAGGGTTGAGTCACACTGTCGGCATGAGTGTGTGGTCACTGGGTCTCCTCCAGTAGGTATCACACAGTGAGGGTTAACTCAACGGTTTTTAAATCGTAACCTCTTAGTAACAACATAAAGAGAGGACAGGAAGGTAAACACCACAAGAAAGGTGTCTTTTATTACTACAGCTCAAAGTACAAAGACATAAAGCATATACAAACAAACATAAACCAAGCTAGAATCAAAATGATCAAAAGTCTCCAGGTATGGAGCTAGTCCCGCTCCTGTCCATATGCTCCCAGATCTCCATGATCGTAGGCCTCAACTGCCTGAAGTTGAGCTCTCCCATGTCCACCTGTTTCCTGCGGTCTGGGTGGACCTCCTAGTAGTGGTGGTGGCAACACCTCGAAGCGTCGTCCACCTCCAGCTGCACGACCAGCTCCCCTGCCTCAGTCTCCCACTCCTTGCGGTCCGCCTCGATCGAACCTCTGCCTTTTCCTGGGAGGTCCTTCGTTCATCAGTTGGTCATATATATGGCGGGTCGGACAATCACGAGCCATGTGCCCAACCCCACCGCAGGAGTAACACTATCCGTGCATGTTAAGTCGTTCCCCACCTCGAGTGCCTCGCACAAACGATCTTGTGTCATGCAGTCGACCACCTGTAGGTCTAGTCCTCTTGGACCTCTGGGTCATCTATCTACTACCCGCTGCAGAAGACTCTACCGCATGCCGGGTAGTGGTGGGTCCTGCTGCTGGAGACTGCTCAGCATGGAAACTCTCCACTAAAAGGGCTCTCTCCGACACCCCTGTCTATGTCGGAATGTTGTGAGAAACAACTGAAGATTTGATCTCTCACCTGATCCCCTGCTCGAAGGTTTAGGACCTGAAGAATGGGTCTCTTACCATGTTCGTGGAATAGCGCGAGAGATCGGTAAACCGCACTACATACTGGGCTACTGTCATGTTGCCCTGCCGCAGCTGTAGTAGCTCCTGGATGCGCACCGCACAGAGGGTGGCTGGGATGAACTTTGAGTGGAAAAGGCTCTCAAAGTCTTTCCAAAGGAGAGATGCCTCTTCATGCACCAGAAACATCAAGCTCCACCATCTTCCTGTTGCCGCTTGCAGGAGGCTGGCTCCATGTACCACCATAAGTTCATCTGGTGTCCCTACCAAATGGAAAACTCGTACAACTGCCTCCAGCTAATCCTTGGATGCCTGGGGGTCCGTCTCCCCATGGAACCTGGGCGTTCGTTGACACTGAAACTCATGCAGTTCACTAAGGCGACGTGCACCGTCAACGGCTGGGGCTGGTAGCATCGGTGGCTCGGCGGGTAGAGGTACCGCTGGTGCCTCTGCTGACAAAGGGCCCTGTACCGAGGCCTCGTCGCTCGTTGGGCTGTCGTCCCGCACAACGCTCGGAACCCTAGCTGGCTGCCGTCGTGGGGCCATCCTGAAAAAAAAAACAGGTGCGCCATGGTCAAATAGTATACCTAGTGAGCTGAAACAAAGTAATCACAAAGAATAAATGAAAAAACATGCAATCAATGTTTTCGTGCATTAAGTTGGAAATCAGAAGTCAGGGTCCTGGTGTACGGATATGTCGGCCGCCACACCAACACTGGACTCCCTGGACTAATAACCACACTCAATACCCTTAAAACTATTGCTTCACATAGAAAAATATCAAAGTCCTGAGTTCTACGGTAGAACCGAACTCATCTGATACCAATTTCTCATGACTCATCCTCGGGGCCCGTGCCGTGACTACCCCAAGCCCTCCTTCCATAGGCCTGGGGCTGGAGACTAGCACCAAAGGCATAAATCCCGATAACTGGGAAGGAATTTCCGTTATAAAAGGTACCAAACACCACATAGTACAAGCGGAAGTAAATCACTAAGTACAAAAAGGGCATACTGAAAAGTAAATGGGCCAGAATACAAACCCAATCGAATGTAAAACTACAACCGAAAGAAAGTACAACAAAGACAAGCAGCTGGAAGAAGATAGAAGCAGTTCCTGGGTCATCCTCCTCGGATCCTACCAGAAGGGTAGGTACAGATAGCACAGCTCCTGGATCGTCCACCATGGATCCTACATAAAGGGTAGGTACAGATGGCCTCCACAACGCTCTCACCCATCAATCTCCTCCAAGTGTCGCCTCATCGTGAAGTCAACCACTGGATACTCTCTCATAATGAGGTCCACCTTCAGGTACCATCCAGTCCTCGAACAATCGGCCTCTGTCTGCGCTGCCCGTCGTCTGCAACCAACATAACGTGGTGCAGGCGTAGCCCGTGCAGAGGTGTGTATAGCGATACTCAGTAGGGACCCCGAGAACCTCAAGGTCTCACTAAATCCAACAAGGATAACCACAAGGAAGATCTCAATAGATAACCTCTACTTAGGTATATGCCCATATATATACCCAAGTTATCAAGTAACCCATCTCAATCATGAAGAAACAAAAATATTATGAAATCAACGGATAACCACTACCCAGGTATATTCCCATACATTTACATAAGTTATCAAGTGACCCATCTCAATCATGAAAAAACACAAAGATTATAGACTCAGCTCAACTGGGATTTTATTTATGATGTCGAAACCACGGCTGCTAGATAAATCCTCCTCTGTCATGTACAGTTGGCCTGCCCCTACAACCAAGCACACCCCACTAACCTTGGGTTGCTGTAGTACTCCACCTGTCGAGTACTATGGGCATGCTACTACAACCAAGCGCTTCCCACCATGTGTCTTCTGCTACAACCAAGCGCTCCTTCTCATAGGCTACAGAGGTACTCCTTCTGTTGAGTACCGCGGGTCTGCCGCTACAACTAAGCTCTCCTACAGCGTGGGTATGCCGCTAGAACCAAGCGCTCCCCATCATAGGCTCTAGAGGTATGCCTTCGGCTGAGTACTGCGTGTCTGCCGCTACAACCAAGTGCTCCTCGGCCGTGGGTCTGCCACTACAACCAAGCGCTCCCCATCATAGCCTCCAGAGGTACTCCTTCTGTTGAGTACCGCGGGTCTTCCGCTACTACTAAGCGCTCCTCCGCCGTGGGTCTGACGCTACAACCAAGCGCTCCCCACTAGGCTATCCGAAACACACTGAGTCGATAGATCAGCAGTCATCAAGTCTCAGCCAGCTACTAGGTCTCTGCACTCTCCTAGATCATCACCGGGAGGGTCCGCTCCATGAGCTACTAGTCGATACTCCAAGTATCATGAAGTTTCACGACGAAGTATCTAAAAGGACCCCCTCTTCATAGGGGTCTCAACGCAATAGACGGTGCGTCAGTCGGACGCCCGGTCTGTGAGTTACTAGCCTTTTCGTCACAGGGGCCCTGTTGGTTTCGTGTGCGAACCAACCCGGCCATATTTCGACTGTACCCCGAACTCTCATAGGGTATTCTCATAGGGACCGCTTCTCAACATGATCCCCAATGCCACTGACGGTTTGTCAAACGGACGTCCAGTCTGTAAGTTATCAACTTTTCCGTTCCAGGGGCCCGGTTGGATTTCGGGTACAATCTAACCCAGCCATTATCCAACTGCATCCAAAACTCAGGCGAAGCATTCCAAAAGTCACTTATCATTAAAAGGAATCCAAAAAAGTCGACGACACGTCAATCGGACGTCCAGAGCTCGAGATATAAGCGTTTCCGCTCCGAGGGCCCGGTTGGTTTTGTATCCGAACCAACCCTGCCATAATCAAAGTTCTCCTAAACCTTGTGTGTAATATACCGAAACGACCGTCTCGATCCAGGGATCGCATCGTAACTGACGGTGTGTCGATCGGGGGTCCATAGCCCATGATATGGGTGTTTGAACAAAAAATACCCGAGAATAGGGTGTTCGGGCCCGGACCGACCCGGCCCGAGACCCCCCCTGGGTCGGTCCGAACCGGGTCAACCCAAATCGGTTGGCCTACCATGCTGGCGTGGCCGCTCAGCTGCCCGGCTGAGCGGAACAGGGGGTGCGGTTGCCCCCCTTGAATGAAGCTGCGGCCCCTGTGTGGGGGCCGCTCCCTGCTAGCGACGCGGCGACCAGCGCCGCATCTCCCTTTGTCCCGCATGGCCGTGGGACCGGCCGGCTGCCGCCTCGGCTTCAGCCGCGGTGGCCCTTCCCGGTGGCGCGTCGAGCGCCGGCGCTGGCGGGATCTTCCACGGACCATCGGATGCGCTCCGGTGGTCCGTTTGGCCTGCCGTCTTCGCCTAAGGCCCTCCCGGGACCCATAGGTTACTGCGAAGGGTCCAAAATCGCCTTTGCAACCTGCTTCATCATCACCCATCGATCCGCACGTCAAATAAACAACTGCGGAGTCTTCGATTCGCCTCTGCAGCCCCGACTCTGGCTGCGGTTTGGTACGACCTCAACGACGCGGCGTGACGGCGCCGCGCTCCTTTGTCACATTCCTTCTTGTTTTCGCGCAGTGCCGTTGCACCGTGCCACCTTTGTTCGAGCCGCAATGAACACACAACAAAGGGGGAGGAGGTTTGGCCATGTTCGGGCGGTCCGACCTCCTCCTGTTAAATTGATAATAGGCGGCCCGAATATTTAATGAAGAACGCAAGAAAATATTCACGAATAAAACCAAACCCCTACCTCGAGCGTAGCTGAATGAAGTCTCGTCATGGAATTTCACGTCGCGGAAGGAGGATCATCGCATCGCGGAGAAAAGATTTGTTGGCATCACGTCATCGAGCTCCGAGGATCTGGCGTTCTTGTCGATCTTTGTCAGAGGTTTGCGTTCTTCGCGTTCTTCATCGAGGAATAAGAACTTCAAGAACTGAGAAAATTCTCCCCAGCCTCACAAAACCCAACCCCTCTAATAAAATAAGAGTTTGTCTTATTTTATTTCTCAAGACAAGCATTTTGAAAATCAAAAAACAAAACAATAAATTAAATGAATTAATTGCAACGTTTAATCCACCCAAATTAATAGAGGCGTTTCATAAACCGAAAAACACAAGGGTTGACTTCCACTTAATAGGGGTGCGGGTGCGTTACCTTAATTAAGAAGGAGGGGGGTGAAAAAAAGAAAGGGTGGGGCTCGTGTGGGCCCCACCTCACAAATATCCTACCTAGTGGGTAGAATATTTTGGGTCCCACTCCAATCACTTATCTTAGGTTAAAAATATTTATGTAAAATAAAAATTGGCCGCAACATTTTTATTCTAATTTTTTTCTTAACCCCAAAAAAATTAAAAACCAATCCCGAGAAAACGCATCTCTGGAAAAGGTGTTTCTAAGAAATTACCGGCACTATGATTCCATCGGTTCCCTCAGATTTAGATTTCGAGCATCGATTCAAAAGATAGAAAAACTCGCTCGCTCGTTCACTGAAATTACCCGATCTATACTTAAGAAATTGATTCTGGTCACACCAGCCTCGGAATCAGGCGCCGTCAGAAACTGCGTACTCGTAAAATCCCAATGAAAATTAAGAAAAAAATTTCTTTGAAATTTTTCGGTCTTTACATGTTAAATGTGTTTTTATTGAGAATCTATGATTTCATTATTAATTGAGGATAAACATTTCATAAGACAAATATCTTTTTTTTAAAAATGTGTGATATTTGTTGAGAAAGATTTCAATTATTCCCCACAATGAATGTCCAAATTTCATGGAAAATATTTTTTTTCAATTTTTAAGTTTCTTTTCATTAATAATTGTATTGTGATTTATTTATAATATTATTAGTTTGAAAATTTTTATTGTTATTGGAATTTAATATTTGAATTTATTTTGAAGAAAAATCCACCTTTTTAATGTAATTTTTTTGGTTTTTTTATTCACATTTTTTAAAATTTACTCCTTAACAATTTCAAGATGTTAATTTTGAAAATTTTACTTCTATTATATATTTTTAATTGAAAAAAAATAAAATGGTTAATCCTATATCAAACATTTAGTGTTTATTTGATTTTTTGTATATGAAAATACCATGATTTTTATGAATTTAAATTTAAATTTAAATTTATTAATTTCTAATTTGAAGTTTTTTAGTTCCTTGGGAAAAAATTTGGAAAATGGTTTGAATGAGTATGCTTATTTTTTAGAACAACATGAAAGGAAATTCAATCTATAATGGATTAATTTTATGTAAACTAACAAAATTGACAGTAAATGTTTTCTGGAAAAGTGATTCATTGACATTTCACCTTGTAATGATTATGTACATCTAATTTCTCAATAAATAGAAGAAAAATTAAAAAGATGATGATTATTTTTTTACATCTAAAGTCTAAATAGTTAAAACAGATTAATTCACCATGAAGTGAAATTAGTTTGGCTTCACATTGTACTTCAATCGACCATGCCACTCCACGTTCTTCCTTACAAAAATGGAAAAATTCTATAATTATTTTGTATTTACCATGTTGGTATTTAAAGAATATTATAACTATAATTAAATGAAAAACAAATTGAATATTTTTCTGTTGAATCATGTTATTCAAAAACTATTACTAAGATGATTAATCAGATTTATGTTCTGAAAGGTCAAATGAACTATAAATCCACTCATTAATGATATATGATTCCATGTTAAACATGTATAAACTAAGACTTGGTATAATGAAGATAAATAAACATTGAGTTCCACTATGACTAAAGATGAATCCACACTTATCAAACAAAATATGACAAGTTTTCGAATATTTCACCAAACGAATAAAGAGTTATCAGAATTTTTTTATACTATGATAGAAATTATGATCATATATTCATGATCGCCCTAGATGATTAATTATATATTATAGAGAATAATGAATTTCTAGGAAAATTTAAGGAACATTTGTATCCCCTAAATTAATAAGAATTCCTAGTAAATTCCTTGAAATTGATTTTGAAATTAATTGATGAGTTTTTTTGAGGAATAATTTTAAATTTATGTCTACCATGGGAGTGTATTAGGCTGTCCTACTAGGATAAAATATGAGAAAATTATTAATTTTATTCTAAAAATACAATATAATTCCTTATTTTAGAGATACATTTGGAAACACATTTGAGACAATATTTGTCATAGGCCTAAGAGTCAACCATCATGTGAAGACGATCTAGATCTAGAGACTAAAGGTCTATCTAGTCATTTGAATATTACTTTTAGGGTGAATTTTCTACACAAATTATCATAAAATACACAATTTTATAGGAAAGGGAAGAAGAAATTATATTTCATATATTAATTATGTTTAAATAATTCATAGTTCAGTCCATTTCTGACATTAAGATTAATATTCCTTCTTTATAAAAGTTAATAATTCCAATGGAACTGTACTAAATACCATAATTAAATAATAGTGAATTTTGAATCCCAAAATTAATGAAGTATAGAGAGATGAATAGAATAGATTTATTGATGTTGAAATAAATTTTCCAATTTCACATAGTCTATGGGTGATCCCAAACCATGATTCCTATAAAAATAGTGGAGTCACAATGGCTACAACTAAGAAAAATGAGTAAGTTCTTGTTTGGACAACAAGCATACAGAGAGTCTAAAATGATTTTTGAAAATTTTATTCTTCCAATATGAATGTATATAACTTAATTATATTTTAAAAAAATATTAAAATGGATATTTGTTAAAGACTTATTTTTTTATAGATCAATATTTTTGTTACATCTAAATTTCCATCAATCCTAAAAACTAGATGAATACAAATTCTATGTTACCTTGTGGGATATTTTCCTATTGATGAATTTCCTTTGGCTTTTACTATGCCATTAATACTAGTAAAAGATGAATGCGGGTTATTTTATCCAAAATTATTTAATAAAAAATTTATATTTTATGGATTATTTCTAATATATTGAATATGAATCAGAAAATTTATTAGATTTTATTAAATCTATTTTGAGGAGTATCATAGAAAAACACAATCTTAAACTATGAACCATCCAATTCATATCCATTAAGGGAATTATTTTTGCTCATAAGTTTTCCTAGAGATGTATTGAGGTTTTAAATTACAAAAATTTCAGTCATAAAAAATATTCCAATATATATCAACATTAAAGGTGTTAAAAACATTTTACTCCATGAATGAATTTTTAAGAGATTCATAAATTATTTTTTTGAAATAACAATGCCTCTATTATTATTGATATTTAAGGATCACCCTATTTAGTTTATCTATAAATTATTTGATTAATTTATCCAACTTATGGGGAAACTAACAACCACAACCACTTAGACAGTTTTTAAACTATTAGTTACCAATTGAGGTTATGTTTGATACAAGTGATGTTGTTCACTATATGTTTTTAGGGTAATGGGAGAAAAACAGGTTTCATATTATTATTATTATGGAAATATATTTAATTAATCCGAAAATAAATAAACTAAAACTAAAATATAATTGCATTCTACTATTTCTACTCTAGACAAGTTTAGAAATACTTAATTGGATCCCAGGTTATCATTTTCACTGATTACTCTTATCTAAAATATCTATTGGACAAAATGAATTCCATAGAAAGTATATTGAGTTTGACACTTATAACAAAAGGGTATTATTTATAAATTAATTATTTTAAAGGATATGATAATATGGTTGTTTTCCTCTTATATAGGTTACCCAATTCCCAGGACAAAGAATCCAAAGAATAAAAAATTCATTTTAGGATAAGAAATTCGTTTCATATTTAGTGCGGTTATCTACCGAACACGTAAACTATGTAAACATTATTGATGTAGGTGATAAAAACAAATATTCTTCATAGAAATTAATAAACAAATAAATTTTGTTGATAAAATATAATTTCTAGGAATATATTTTATACATTAAAAGATGCATTGATGGAATTCATAGTAGATGTGTGGTTCATAATGAAATGTTTCCAATCCTGAGAGTTGAAACTCATAACCTTGGGGTGGATCCCCTGGGAGAGGGAGGACTACCCAAAAGTTTAGGATATTTTATGAATGTACACAATATTCCTGGATCCTATGAGGCTTTTCAAAGTCTATTACAAATGTCAGAGTGTAGGAAATTTTGGTAGAAGGCGTGATCTACCATAAAATGTAATTATTGAGGTAGAAATTATTCAGGTATGATGTTTGGTCTTTGTGGGAAATTTCCCATACACTTATGAAGATGAATATAAACTTATGGATGTGAAAATCATGTTCATGTGGTTTGAGGATATTTCCCTTAAAAAAAATCTTGCATCTAGTATTTTTATGTTTATAAAGTTAAATATTTTTCTTGATTCAGAGCTACAAAAACATTCATCCTATAAAATGAAACTAATTTCATGAATTATATTTTCAATGAATTAATTTAAAAATATTTGTGTTATCATTTGGCATGATCCACCTCTCAAACATACTCTAGTAGTAATAATGAAATTTCATATAAAGAGATCATAAAAATTATAAATAAGCCAATGCTTAGTTATCTAAATGACTTGTCTGTCAAATTGGATCAGGATTTTTCAGATTTTAGGACTACCTAAAATACCCCCATTGGAAATTCTATTTATAGGATGATATTTTTATGGAAGCTTTTTTTTCTTGTGTAATTTCTTCATAAGTACTTCTGGGCAATAAATTCCTAGATCTATGATTTTAAGTTAGTTATGAAGAGAAGTTTTCTAGACCATATATAGTTAAAGGAAATATATAGAAAATTGTCTAATATTCCCACATTTACCATGATAGAAATAATTAATTTCATGGATCTATTATTCAATATATGGAATTCATTTTTGGATAGAGTGTTTTACTATTTTACATGAAGCTAATTCCATTTATTAGGAAACTGAGAACTATGTTGTTTACCCCCTTCAACTTTCTATGAGTTATAGTCAACATGGAAGTAGATTTGTTTGGAGAGTAAAATCAAACATTTAGGGAAACTGTTCAATGAATGAAATAATAACTTTTTTGGGGGTAGATAATGGGTATGGATTATAATTCCATCCTTAAAAGATGAACTAATTTTTGTGTCTAGTTGAAGGATATAATTTTAATGCTTCATGAGAGACATCCCATGGATCACTTTGTTTTTTATTGGATTGATTTTATATAAATAACTATGATACTAATTATTTTATTTCATCATATTATGTATTCCACTTTTATTTTTAAATAATCTAATCATACCATTAAATTCATCAGTGTAGTAATTAAATTTATTTTCATACAGAAAGAGGTGTTGCTGGAAACATCTCAATAGAAACACCCCTAACATCAACCTTTGGTAAATTTATATCTAAAATGTTTTTATTGTATTCTAATTTAGTTCAATTGATTTTTAAGGAATTTTTATGGGAATCCAAAGTTTTTTTCAATGAAATAATTAGAGCTTCAATTGGTTAAAATTAATAAAATGAAATGCTCCAAAATACCGGGAGAGTATAACATTGATTCTATTTTCAATATTTTAAATAATATAATATTTCATTTTTTCATGTTCATTGAGAATATGTGTGGGGAATACACATATTATATGTTGAATTTTAAAAATATATTCTACTATATAGAATGATAGTTTCATGAATATTTAAAATAAAGTAGAAAAACATTTCAATAACATCCTTGCAAACGTAAAATATATTTGGTTACAAAATCATCATTATTCACACTGATTTTGTTTGAGTTTAATTAAAAATTATCATTTATGGTTATATAATATAAAACTCATAGTTAATTAGAAAAAGAGTATTTCAGATCTATATGGATGAATGGAACGGTAATTTTTGAATATTTATCTAACACATTCAATATTTAGTGAACTTGTGAGTTGTAAATGTTATTTGAATAAAAATAAATACCACCATGTGATTAAACGTTGAGAATAAATGTGAGTTTCATGTGTGGGTGATATTTTTATTTCCATAACATAACAATACCTCAATATTTTAGACATAAAAAACCCCAATTTTTTGTTCAAAATTCCTCGGTTTTTGATGTTTTTATTTTTTCATCCTTAGTAAATATTTTTTTCGTACCACTAGTATCAAAAAAAATTAGACTCAATGTTCTCTACCTATAAATAAATTTTATACTCTATTAAGGTTTTTCAATCAACACAAAGCTAGTAGAGTTTCATGATTATTGAGTTATGCTCTCCTCTATTTTAGTAGAAATACTATTTTATAATTAGGAGGGGAAGTGTCTCTAGTAGAATTATTCTAGAATATGATTTATATATTAAGGTAACATGTTGTTTGAACTTGAAGGAAATAAATTAATAATGTTGAAATGGAAAATCTCAGGGATCTAAATTAATCATGTTTAATACATTTCTATTAAATCAATAGTAAAATGGGAAATTAGGAACCCTTTCTGAGTGTATATAAAAGATGGTTGGTTTATTTTTGTATTTAAATTCATTTCCAAATCCCATAATTTGTTTTTACACAGTTATACACAATCTTGTGGATAGGGAAAATAAAATTAATTTTCCTTTATAAAAAATTGGTTCATTATTGTGTGGGAAATAATGAATTCAAATAGAGAAAGGGATAAATGATTTATAAGAAAATATTTTGAGTTATATCATTGAAGAGGTGTATAAAAAATCACTTAAGAAACCTTGGAAAAATTAATGATGCTATTTTTTCTAATTATTGATTTAATACTACTTGGATGTCACTGGTTTTCACTCTCATAATTGGATCACGAACCAGGTTGATGTGGGGTAGTGGGATTAACTATAGTGACCCATACAATAAATACATTTTTATTAATTCAATAATGAAGCACACTTATTACAACATATAACAAAACCATGAAAGGACCGTATAAGTATAGTGTCTTTAGAAACTGGGAAACATAAACAACTTGTTCATAAAGCATCTACATTGTCTCACATTTATTTCGTCATATTTAGAGTCCTTTTTGGAAAATCCTTCTTAATACCCTTCTTCCTGACCTAGGGAAAAGAAAAAATACAAAAGGGTGAGCTCAAATTATCAGCAAGGGTAAACAAATATCAATCATATCATATTCATAAGAACATAACATTTTGAAAATATTAACTTACAAAAGAGATCATAATATCATAAAATGGGATAAATCATGGTAGTAAAATGTAATCCCAATAATCATAAAATAAACCTGAAACTATTTGTCATACACACATAATCATAGAGAATCATTTATCAGTAGTCAAGACTCATTGCCAAGACCATCCTAGTGGACAAAGTCCATTTTTGAACTGAGTTCACTCCTAATTTCAGTCCTATATCACTAAACCGGATTAACCAGCCATTCTGTACATGTCTATATCATGAGATATAAATCTTTACCCAATTCATTGGAGGGAGATATATGTCCCACCCATCTCATAATGAAACCATTATTATGTGTGCCACAAAATCATAAATCATTGCATAACCCATGTTATAAAAATGGGATTCTTAAACATCATGCCATCATAACAAAATCCATATAAGATATAAGAACATAATAAACATAATTCCATCATAACATAATAAAATCAATGTAAAAATAGGGATATAAATATAACCCTATATTATCTTTTATGGAAAATTATTTTGATAAAACACTTGAACTTCATTCTTGAGGAAAATATCCTTTCTACTTCAAAAACATTTTTCCTTTCATAACATGTCATACTATTTTAAACTAAAAGAATTTTATTAAAAATAAACTTGAAAACAAGTAAAGTAAGATTCATGCAAATAATTTTCTAAGAAGTCATAAAAATTCATCCATGCCGTATAATTCAAAAAAAACATTTTTCTTGTACTTTGGATAGAAAAGTAAAAAAGTACCTCGTACTAAAAATGACCAAAGATTTATTTCATATATTTTACTAAAAACTCATCAATGAATAAAATTGGATTTAAACTTTCGTAAGAGGATAGAAATAATATTACATATTGAGGAAACATGGACGTGGATGATAAATATTCCCATGTATATTATAAAGTATAAACAATCTTGGATAAAAATTAGATTGCGTGATTTTTCCTTACCTGAGGTCCGATATGCTTCGTAAATATCCGAAACTCTTGTATGATGATTTCAATAATGTCATTGACTTATTATAGAATCATATTCATTTTTATTATTTCATATATGGTCATATTCTTATCTACTTATTAATAATATTTCATTGCTACTCGTTATTCGGGTGTTCATTGCCTTATGTTCTTATGCGTGTTTTGTCGAATAAATTCTTAATTTTTTTTAGGATATAGATAAATAATTTCCATAATTGTATTAGTATAATATATATATATATTTATTCATTCAATTTATTTATATACTCATTATTCAATGAAGATCATGTAGAACGAGTCGCATCACATCGTGAAGACGGTAGGTTGTACGTATGCTTGAGCGATGATATCATTCTGATGTTTGTGGTATTGAATTGAAGTGAATGATATAATATCTAATAATTAGTATCATGTCATATTGACCTTATATAGTTATTATTTACACCATTATTAACATCCATGTATGGTGGTGTTGGAAAAGCAGATTACTCCACAGCGTGGAGACGGTATTCCGTACGTACGCAGACATGGTGATTTTGTTTTTCATAGGATGGATAGAAGGTGAAATAGGGTTGTTTCATATTTATAATAACATATCAGTATATGAGTGATACTTATGTTATTACTTTATTATGAAACTACAAAATAAGAAGAAGTAAAGAAGAAATGAATTTGAAATAATTGGTAAAGGATATTATCTCTTATTTGACGCGCCTCTTATAAACCTCCTCTTAGGGCACTAACATTGGACTTTGAAGAAGATAAGAACCTCTATTATGTTTCTAGGGATGTTGTTAAGGGAAATGGGCAGGGGTTGGCCGATATTGAAGGCTAAAAATTGTAAAAAGTTGTGAGGGAGGAGGTGCCCTTTTATAAGGAAGGAGAGTGACACCTTAGGAAAAAACATAAACTATTATTTTATAATAAAGTCATATTCGGTTTTTAATAGCTCAAAATTTATTTACATCGAAGCTAAGGTGGTTATGGGTCAAAATAATCTCAACCAATAGGTTTTATACAAGTTTTTGTTACTATGTTAACCTTATCTTTTAGATTTAACTCTAAGTTAAATAATTTAACTTTTACCGTGCCTTCATGTTTTCTTTCACTATATGGTTAATAAACTTAATATAACCAGCCAAACAAACCCCAAGTGGTTAAATATTAATATATATAACCTTATATATGTCATTTTCCCGATCCATATATTTTTATGAGAAAATTACAATTAATAATATAATATTTGTTTTAAAAACCGTTTTTGTCAATTTGGATACTCTTTGGTAATTGATTTTTTTGAAAATTATAACAGCATGATTAGTTCAAAAAATCTTAATTAAATAAATAATAACATTTCATATTAACCTTTAAAATTATTTTATTTCATAAAAAGTCTCAACTTACATTTATTTGGGTATTTTTAATATCACAAATGTTATTGTTTCATTAATAAGGTAATTACTGCATCATCATTGTGTCAAAAATAAATTAAATTATTTAACGTCTAAAAATTATAAATAAACTAAAATTATGTATTAAATCTCTTTATATTTATAATTAATATTTATAGTCTAATTTATCTTATGTATAACCCTATATTAAAAATGTTTTACTTATTAAACATTGATTTTAACTTTTTAATCTTTTCTTTGAATTAAATAATAATAAATGTCCGAATCTAATCCAAGTGGACCTAAATGGTCATTTTTTATTCCTGAAGTTGTTTTTGGTTGAATTAAACTTATCCAATAGAATTATGACATGTGTTAGGGTAATAATAATAACATTTTTACCCTTAATTACCCTAATTACTTTTATCCATGTTAAATAAAAGTAAAAAGTTACTATTCAGAAAAAATTATTTTTATCATATTGAACCACATTTTACTCTTTTATATTAACCATGTTCGTTATATATTCGAAATTCAACTCATAGAAGCGGTATAATTATGTTTTATGTACAATTGCACATGCTCCTACGAGGTGAGTAAAAGACGGTAAAAAGTTCTATAAAATTATTATGTATCTACATTATTGTAAAATTACTCCAATGATTTACATTGAACTTATATATGTATTATGTCTCTATTTTGACCTATAAATATTTAAATAAAAAAATTATTATTTAAATAAAATGTCGTTTTAATCCAATAACTCAGTATTTTCACTATTCATCAAAATTGAATGTATTCAAAAAAATACCAAAAATTCACCCTAGGCTAATTTCGATATTTCGAATACAAAAATGAAGTCCATTTTGAATGATAAAATTTATAATATTTCCAAAAGTGGGTATTACTATTCATAACAGCTAGTTTATATAATATTTTAATAACATATCGTTGTTTAGCGAAACTCGGTATTGCGTACAATGCAAGCTGTCGAGGAAGGTTTCTCTTGCGTGTAACGTAAGCCAAGATAGTTTTGTATGTAGTGAATGATTCCTTTGGTGATGCACATAACATAATACATAAATACAAAATAATTCTCATAAAAACGCGGGTGTTACATTCTACCCCCCTTAAAATAAATTTCTCCCTCGAGATTCGTCACTTTGTAACGAACAAATGAAGATACCTCTCCCTCATACTATCCTCAAGTTCCCATGAAGCTTCTTCTAATTGGTGGTTCCTCCATAAAACATTCACCAAGTGAGTGGACTTATTCTGTAAAACTTTTTGTATATGATTCAAAATCTCTATCGGCTATTCCTTATAGGAAAGATTTTTCTCCCGCGGTACATCTTATGGGATGAGTACATGTGAATGACCAGGTAGGTACTTTCTCAGGAAAGATACATGGAACACATCATGAACTTGAGAGTGATTCAGTGGAAGCACCAATCGGTAAGCTACCTTCCCAACACGATCCATTATTACAAAAGGACCAATACACATAGGGCTCAGCATTCCCTTCTTTCAAAATCTCATTACTCTTTTCCAGGGAGATATTCGTAAGAAAAATTTATCACCCACTTCAAACTTTGGGTCTTTTCTTCAGTTATCGACATAACTTCTTTGTAGACTCTGAGCTACTCTTATGTGTTTTTGAATAGATCTGACCTTTTCTTCCATCTCATTAATAAGATCAGGTCCTAATAGGTTTATTTCCCCAACTTCATCCCAGCAAGTTGGAGTTCTATATTTCATTCCATAGAGAGCTTCAAAAGGATCCATATGAATACTGGAGTGAAAGCTATTATTGTAAGAAAATTACAAAAAAGGTAGGTGTTGATCCCAACCACATTTGAAATCCATAGAGCAAGCTCTCAACATGTCTTCTAGAGTTTGAATTTTTCTTTTAGACTGGCCGTCTGTATGAGGGTGATAAGAAGTCCTGAAACTCAACTATGTATCTAGAGTATGCTAAAGACTTCGCCAAAACATTGTGGTAAACCTCGGATCCTGATTAGATATAATGGAAAGTGTTACTCCATGCAATCTTACCACTTCCTTTATATATATCCTTGCAAGCTGATCAAGAGAAAAATATTCTCTAATAGAAATGAATTGTGATGTCTTCATAAGGTGATCAACTATAACCCAGATAGCATTATTGCCTTTGGATGTTTTAGGAAGTCCAGTGACAAAGTCTATAGTGATGTTTTCCCATTTCCATTCTGGAATGGGTAATTATTGTAACATCCCCTTATACTTCTGTCTCTCAGATTTAAATTGTTGACAAACCAAGCATCGATAGACGTATTCAACAACATCTCTTTTCATGCCATCTCACCAGAAGTACTCTTTCATATCCCTATACATATTCGTGCTTCTAGGATGAATATAGAATTAAGAAATATGATCGTCATCCAATATTTCCTTCTTAATTATGGGATGGGAGGAACACAAAATTGATTCCTGAACCTTATTATTTCATCACAATCAATGTGGAATTCAAGAACATTTCTCACCTTCTTTTGTAACTCTACATATTATTTTTGTGTGTCTTTAATATTATCATGTATAGATGGTTGAACATTCATTTGACAAAGATAATATTTATCCCCTTCCAGTATAATTCCAAGATCCATCCTTTGTAAATACATAAATATTTGATCTTTTGTGATCCTCATCATGGATAATCTAGCATGGTCTTGTTGACTTAATGCATCTGCCACCTTGTTTTCATTCCTAGGGTGGTAATTAATTGAGCATTCGTAATCTTTAATCAGATCCAACAATCTTCTTTGGCGCATGTTCAGATACTTTTGTGTTAAAATAAACTTTAAACTTTTATGATCAGTATAAATATCACACCTTTCACAATAAAGAAAATTCCTACAAATCATTAATTCAAATATTACGACAGCTATCTTAAAATCATGAGTTGGGTAATGTTTGTCATGGATTTTCAACTGTCGTGAGGTATAAGCTAACACCATATCGTTTTTCATGAGAACACACCCCAATCCCTTCTTGGATGCATCACGGTAAATCACAAACTTTTATCCACTACATGGCAGTGTGATCACGGGTGCATTGGATAATTTTTTTTTAACTCCTTGAAATTCTCTTCACACTCCTCCGTCCAAACGAACATAAATCCTTTTTGAGTCAAACTGGGGAGTGGATTAGATAATCGTGAAAAATATTTCAAAAAACATCGATAATATCCAGCCAAACCAAGAAAAATTCGGATCTCAGTTACTGTTGTTGGTTTCGACCATCTTTCAATAACCTCTGTTTTTGCTGGATCCACATATATCTCCTCTTTGGAGATTATGTGACCCAAATGTGCAACTCTATGATGCCAAAAATCAAACTTGGTAAATTTGGCATAAATATTCTCCTTTTTAGGGTCTTTAATACAATTATGAAGTGATCATCATGTTCTCCCTTGTTCTTTTAATAGAGAAGAATATCGTCTATAAAGACTACCACAAACTGATCAAGATATTCTCTAAAGACTCTATTCATTAGATCCATGAAGATATCAGGGGAATTAGTATAACCAAATAAAATCACTATAAATTCGTAGTTTCCGTACCTTGTACAGAAAGAAGTCTTTGGTATATCCTCCCTTTTAACCATAATTGATGATACCCTGAACGAAGATCAATCTTGGAAACGTATTGAGCTCCACGTAGTTGGTCAAATAAGTCATCAATGCATGGGATATGATATTTGTTCTTGATAGTGATCTTGTTAAGTTCTCGATAATCAATACAGAGTCTCATTGACCTATATTTCTTCTTAACAAACAGAACATGTGATCCCCAAGGTGATGCACTAGGGCGTATGAATTCATTATCAAGATTCTCTTGGAGTTTCTTCTTTAATTCCTGCAACTCAATTTGGGCCATTCTATAAGCTGTCATTGAAATAGGTAAAGCACCCAGTATAAGTTCTTTTAAAAACTCTACTTCACAATTTGGTGGAAGACCTAGCAATTCCTCTGCAAACACATCATCAAACTACCGTACAATGGAAATATTATTAATCATGAGTTTCTCTCCAACAATTTGAGATAAATAACCTTCATTTATTGGAATCAAGATCCATAAAATGGATGAAATTTACACTGGAAGGTTATATTCATCCTTACATCGATACATGATTGATGATTGATTAGGAATATGAAATGTGACTTCCCTTATTTGGAAATATATATGTGCTCCATATAAAGAATTCCAATCCATGCCAAGGATCACATCGAATTACACTATAGGAAGGATCACAATATTTTCAGTAATCACTTTCCCAAAAACATTAATCAGAGAAGAATTGTAATCTTTTGACATGACTGTTGTGCCATTAGGGGTGGTCCCAGCTAACTAAACATATAATTGTTGCGGTAATACGGAAATACCCTTAGAAAATTCTACATAAATAAAATAGTGGGTGGATCTAGAATCAAATAAAAAAAATTTACTTTAGAGAGGATGGAAAGTATACCTTTCACCACTTCGTTATCGTACTCCACATCGCCGATAGAAATCAAATGTCACTTTCCTTTGTCTTTGGCCTTTATAGTTTGTTGAAATCGATCATCATCAAAAAGCCTTAGCTTAGGGAATTGATTAGAATGATGCCCCATTTCCATGCACTTGAAACATTGAAGTGTAGGCGGAGCATTCTGTGTATCCTTTTCTTTGTTTTCATCAGTAGACATCTTTTTCCCATCATTGTGACATTCAAAAGCCCGATGAACTTCTTTTCCACATTTGAAACACTTTCTTGTACCTTTAAGACAATTCCTTCCATGTTTCATTCCACACGTTTGATCATAAGGGAAAACTCATATTCTTTTCTGTGTGGTATTTATATTTCCCTTTGAATTACATTTTCCTCTTTTTATCAAACCCATATGACTGATGGGTTTCTCCAGTCTCCATCCCATCCTTGAGAGCACATTAAACAATTTCCTCGTAGCTATTCGAGTCCCTTATGGCTAATTCCCTTCGAAGACTTGGTTTTAAGCCACTAATGAATCGATCGATCATACTCTTAGGTTGGATAATAATTCTAGAAGCGTACCTTCCATGTCTGGTAAAAGTTTCTTCGTAGGTACCAACAGGTTCATCATACATTTTCTTTAGTACAAGAAACTCCTTCCGTATCTTAGTTAAAAGAATATGAATGAATTACTTATTGAAAAACAAGTTCTTGAACTCTTACCATTCCATGGATTCAATTTCATCTTGGGGCCTTGTATTCATGATAAGATTCCACCATAGACCAGCTTCACCTTCCAAATGATAGACTGCTAAGATGACTTTATCATGTTCAGAACATTGTAGAACTGGAAATATCTTTTCAGTGGTACTGATCAATTGTTCAGCCACTAATGGATTAGTAAACCCCCTGAATGAGGGTGGACATTGCCTCATCTAGGATTCAAAATAATGTTTCTCCTTCATTTTCTCTTTTGGATGTCCTGCATGATTCATAGCTTGAGAAATTTGTGTGATCATGGCTACAATATTTTTCATTCCAACTCCCATAATGTTTGGTTGCTGAGGGGGACAATCATTTAATTCCCATCACATTCCTCATTAACACGGTTCCTTCGGGTTTCAGACATTGACTAAAAACAAGAAGAATAGTGTGAGAAACACTAATTATAACAGGAAAACAACATAATCAGTAATAAAATTTCACACTTTAGGTCTTATAATAGGTTACTCTTGGCCATTTCTAAAACACTTAGATTGTGTTCTATTCTTAGACATATCCTTAGGGTTGTTATTAAGGCTTTCACATCCTAGTTTCCAATGGTCGACTATAACCTCCCTCTGATATAAACTATAATGACCCATTCATTACATAAATTGTTATTAATTCAAAATTGAAGCACACTTATTACAACATATAACAAAACCATGAAAGGACCGTATAGGTATAATGTCTTTAGAAACTGGAAAACATAAACAACTGGTTCATAAAGCATTTACATTGTCCCCCATTTATTTCATCATATTTAGAGTCCCTTTTGAAATATCATACTTAATACCATTTTTCTTTCCCTAGGAAAAATAAAACATAAAAAGGGTGAGCTCAAATGCTCAGTAAGGGTAAAACAATATCAATCATATTATATTCATAAGAAGATACAATTTTGAAAATATTAACCTGCAAAAGATATCATAATATCATAACATGGGATAAGTCATGATAGTAAAATGTAATCCCAATACTCATAAAATAAAACATGAAACTTTGTTTAATACACACATATCATAGAGAATCATTTCCTAATAGTCAAGACTCATTTCCAGGACTATCCTAGAGGACAAAGTCCATTTATGAACCGAGTTCACTCCTCGTTTCAGTCCTGTATCAATGAACCGGATTAACCAGTCGTCCCATCCTTGTATATCTCATGAGATATAAATCATTACCCAATTCATTGGAGGGATATATCGGTCCCACCCATCTCATAATGAAACTATTCTTATGTGTGCCACAAAATCATAAATCATAGAATAACCCATGTAATAAAAATTGGATTCTTAAACATCATGCCATCATAACACAATCCATATAAGATAAAAGGACATGATAAACATAATTCCATCATAACATAATAAAATAAATGTAAAAACAGGGATAGAAACAGAGCCCTATATTATCATAGATAGAAAATAATTTTGATAAAACACTTGAACATAATTCTTAAAGAAAAATATCCTTTCTAATTCAAAAACATTTTCCCTTTATTAACAGGTCATACTATTTTAAACTAAAAGAAGTTCATTAATAATAAACTTGAAAACTTGTAAGGGAATAATCACGGAAATAATGTTCTATGAAATCATAAAAATCCATTCATGCTGTATAAGTTAAAGAACATTTTTCTAGTACTTTGGCCGGAAAAGTCAAAAAGTACATCGTACTAAAAACGACAAAATATTCCTTTCATATCATTTACTAAAAACACACCAATGAGAAAAATTTGACATAAAAAATTGTATTAGGATAGAAATAATATTACATATTTTTTAAACATTGATGTGAATGATAAATATTCCCTAGTAAATTCTAAAATATAAACAATTTCAGATAAAAATGAGATTGATAGATTTTTCATTACCTTTGGTCTGATACGCTTCATATGTATCCGATCCTCATGTATAATTATTTAAACAATGTCATTTACTTATTAAAGAATCATATTAATTGTTTTGATATCATATATGGTCATATTCTTATCTTCTTATTAATAATATTTCATTGCTACTTGTTATTCGGGTGTTCATTACATTATGTTCTTGTGTGTGTTTTGTCGAATAAATTATTCTTATTATTATTTTTTTAGGATATAGATACATAATTTACATAATTCTATTAGTATAATATATATCATATTTATTTATTCAATTCATTTATATAATCATTATTCAATGAAGATCATGTAGAACGAGTCGCATCACTTCGTGGTGACAGTAGGCCGTACGTACGCACGAGCGATGATATCATTCCCATGTTTGTGGAATTGTATTTATGTTAATGATAGAATATATCAGAATTAGTATCACGTAATAATAACCATATATATTTATTCTCTAAACCATTAAACCCATCCATGTATGGTGGTGTTGGAAAAAAAGATTACACCACAGCGTGGAGACGTTATTCCGTATGTACGCACGCGCGGTGAATTTGTTTTTCGTGGGATGGATAGAAGGTGGAATAGGGTTGTTTAATATTTATAATAAAATATAAGTATATTAGTGATACTTATGTTATTACTTTATTATGAAACAGAAAAATAAGAAGAAGTATAAGAATAAATTAATTTGAAAGAATTTGTAAAGGATATTAGCTATTTTTTGACACGCCTCTCATAAACCTCCTCTTAGGGCACTAAAGTTAGACTTTGAAGAATACCAGAACCTCTATTATGTATCTCAGGATGTTGAGAATGAAAATTGTCAGGGTTTAGCTGATATTGAAGGCCCATGATTGTGTAAATAGGTGAGGGAGGAGGTTCCCTTTTATAAGGAAGGAGAGGGGCACCTTAGAAAAAACTTATAATATTATTTTATTATAAAGTCATATTAGGTTTTTAATATCTCCAAATTGATTTATTTAAAAGATAAGGTGGGGAGGGGTCTCAATAATTTCATCCAATATGTTTTACACAATTTTAGGTTACTATTTTAACCTTATCTTTTAGATTTAACTCTAAGTTAAATAATTTAACTTTTACTGTGTCTTCTTGTTTTCTTACACTATATGGTAAATAAAATTACTATATAAAGCAAAACGATCCCCAAGTGGTTCATTATTAATATATATATCCTTATATATGTCATTTTGACTAGCCTTATATTTTTAGGAATAAATTAACAATTAATAATATAATATTTATTTTAAAAACTATTTTATGTCAATTTTGATACTATTTGGTAATTGATTTTTGTGAAAATCATAACAGCATTATTAGTTCGAAAAAAGTTAATTAAATCAATAATAACATGTCATATTCACCTATAAACGTATTTTAATTCATTTAAAGTCTCAAATTAAATTTATTTGGGTATTTATAATATCAATTATGTTAATATTTCATTAATAAGGTAATTACTGCATCATCATTGTGTCATAAAAAATAAAATACTTAATGTCTAAAAATTATAAATAAAATAAAATTATGTATAAAATATTTTTAGCTTTATAATGAATATTTATAGTCGAATTTATCTTAGGTATTACCATATATTAAAAATGTTTTTCTTCTTAAACATTGAATTTAACCCTTTTAACTCTTCTTTGAATTAAATAATAATAAATGTCCAAATCTAATACAAGTGAACCTGAATAGTTATATATTATTACTAAGTTTGTTTTTGGTATAATTACACTTATTCAATATAATTATGAAATGTGTTAGGGTAATAATAATATCATTTTTACCCTTAATTACCCTATTTACTTTTAACCGTGGTAAATAAAAGTAAAACGTTACTATTCACCAAAAATTATTTTTATATTATTGAACCACATTTTACTCCTTGATATTAACCAAGTCTCTCGTATTTTTTAAATTCAACTCACAGAAGCAGAAAAATTAAGCTTTATGTTCAATTGCAAATGCTCCTAGGAGGTGGGTATAAGACGGTAAAGAGATCAATAAAATTTTTATGTATCTAAATTATTATAAAATTAATCCAATGAATTACATTGAACATATATGGGTATTATGTATCTATTTTGAACTAAAATAAATTTAAATAAAAAAATGATTATTTAAATAAAAATTCAGTTTTAACCAATAACTTAGTGTTATCACTATTCATCAAAAATTGAATGTATTCAGAAAAATACTAAAAATTTACCCTAGGGTAATTTCGATATTCAGAATCCATAAATGAAGTCCATTTTTAAAGATAAAATTTATAAAATTTCAAAAAGTGGTTATTACTATTCATAACGGCTAGTTTAAATAATATTTTACTAACATATCGTTGTTTAAAAAAACTCGGTATTGCATACAACACAAGGTATCGAGGAAGGTTTCTCTTGCATGTAATGCAATACAAGACAATGTTGTGTGTAGTGAATGATTCCTTTGGTTATTCACATAACATAATACATAAAAACAAAATATTTCTCCTAAAATCTCAGGTGTTATATTAACTCACATAAGAGGCATTACATTTATTTTTAAAATTAATGGTTTATTGATTTTATTTAATTATGGATTTCGTATCTAAACCAATGACGACTCATCATTATTATTAAGTGTCTTTGTATATATGTTTCTTAAATTAATTTAATTTTATGGTTGTTAAATTGAATAACATTTAGTGAATTTGTTGTGGAATTATTGTATCACGCCTTTTCACATCTTTTTTCAAATAATATAATGTTTAATGGTAAATCTTTTTTAAAGAAAAACTGTGATATCATGATACACTGAGCATGAAATTTAGTTTCACTTGATATCTTTTTAAAAATGTGTTATTGATGGCTCAAAAGAGTGCAATTGGTCATGACCTTGAATGGCTGTAATTTTTGGACGATATTTTCTAAATTTTATACATAATTTTCCATAAATATTTTAGTGTTAATTATTTATAGTTTTTTGTTTGAAAATTATATAAAATTATTTTATTTTCAATGTTTAACATATTTTTGATAGCATTTATTATTAATGATGTAATATTTTTTAGGTTCAATTGGATTAATAATTCATAGAGTTAATTTTTTCACAATTACTTGATTTTAAATTATATAATTTGAAATAATTTATTTTATTTGATTGAAAAAAATTATAATGATTAATCCTAAATAAATAATTGAGTTATTATTGGTGTTTTTCTACATGAAAATATAGTGATATTTTTTGTTGGAATTATAATAGGAATTTATTAATTTGGAATTCCATATTTTTAGGTCCCATGGTGAAAATGTAAAAAAGGGTCGAAACCATAACGCCTATTTTAGAGCAATCACATGAACAAAATTTCAAGATTTCAAAGATTAATTTTTTTAGAACTCTCTAGTCATCTGTATATGATTTTTGAAATGTGATGCAACAACCATGAATCTCAGTAAGATACCATGCATTAAATGTTCAATAATGACTTAGAAAAAATCAATAAACATATTAAAAATCCATTGACCCATTTATTAAATAATTAAAAAAATTAATCAACCATGATGATAAATCAGATCGACCAACCACTTCTTGAGATGATTTTTAGTAAAGGTAAGGTGTAGTAAGATGTTCTGATTGAACATTTAGGGGTTTACAAACCCAGATCACTATGACTTCATGAAAAATAAATAATGTTATCTAATGATGAATCCAGATGAATAAAACCTATTATTAGGACATTTAATATTTTCTTTGAATCTTAAAGGCTAAATAAACTAAACATCTGCCTTTTGATGTTGGAAACTTATGTGAAACACTTTAAGAAATAGAGCATTTGCATAATGAAGATGACTCACCATTATGATCTACTTTAACAAAATTTAAAAACAAACAGATTGAACCATATCCGAGCCATAGATGGATATGTAATTGAATAAATAACATAAAATCACTCTAATTATGAAACAAATTAGAAAAAATATGTAGATCATTCAAATGAATAAGAATCCACTCGCAAAAGATGTTCGAGGGTTAGATTTTGAAGAATGAATCAATGTAAATGGTTGATGAAAATACAATCCTAAACTATAGGAAATACATGGAAGCACCACTGATTCCATTTCATGACTCAACATGTTTATAGATGTGGCCTAGAAATAATTCCTAGCTTACAAATTAAGTTTTTGAGCATTGATGTGGAAATTCATAACTGTATTATTTTTATACAAATAATGGAGATAGTCTAAGGTTGTTATCTAACCATTCAATGGTTCATATTATTATAGAAGAATTATGAGACAATTTCAAATACTCATGAGCTGTTCTTGAGATCTGATTGATACTTTTTGTGTTATCAGTGGAGAATTAGAAGACCAAGAACCGATACTATGTTCATCAATGCATGAAGATGAATTACTAGATTTTTTAAATTTTTTTATGATTATATACTGTTTGAAACCATGATTGTAATTATCATAAAAAGGTTATGATGAAATTTATTTTTAAAGAAAAACTAATTTCATATTGTAGGAGGATAATCTGAGCTATGATTCTTCACATAGGTATATTTGGTGATGAATTTAAAGAATTCATTGCTATTATTTTTCTAGATGGGAGACGAATATCCAAGGAATGTAGAAGTAACATAGACTTCAGTAAAATTAATTACCATAGATGAAGTGATCAAGAATTATCATTCTTATTTTAGAATAGTAGGGACTAACATATACCCCATTGTTGCAGTCTGTGGTTCTTTTTTGTTTTCTTTTTAGGTTTTTAAGGGAAATCCAAACTGAAGCTAGAATTTTTCGAATGTTCTATAAGAATATAGAGCAGGGAATAATTTTATGTACCTAATAGTTCAATGCACTAGAAAATAAAATAACTGGAATTGTGATATATCTAATTTCATAGTGTTACTCTAGAGAAGAATCAACATGTCACCAAATTTTAATTAAGGCAATTCATTTAAAAAAACAAGGTTCAAATAATGGAATTATTTTTAGGTTTTAAAGATCTTATAGCATTAATTAAGGTATCTAGGGACCAAGGTGCTACACATGGACTAATAACTGTTTTCATGCTTGCTAATAACCCAAAATTCCAAAATAGGGAAAATAATTTTCTGATCAGGGATGTTCATCTAATGTTCAACATATTACCTATCTCTACGTGTCTACATAAATCAAAAAATTTCTCAAGTGAAGGTGGTCATGTTATTAGATGTAATTTTCCATTACCACCATGTATTCATCATAACAGTTGATATTATTATGTGAAAATAATAATAAATGATTTCATGGTCTCCTCTAGTTTTTAATTCTATGTACATAGGAATTGGTTTATGGGATTTCTGTGATCATCACTTGTAGGGAGGATTTTCTACAGTGAAGGTTCCATATGAAGACCATGGAGAATTATTTTTATTGTGAGTGACTTATATGAGATAATTTTTTATGTGAATAATATTTTATATAGAAAATAAGAATATAACAATCATATATTAGTAAAAAAATAGATTGATGAATGTGGAGGAGGATAAAAAACATCAAAGTGAAATATTGATTGAAGATCCACCATAGAGGAAGGAAACGACACCGGTGTTACTTGAGAGGAGTTTTATCTCTCCCACTAGGCACTTATACTCTATTTGGTTTCTTTATTTTTTATATTTTACAATGTCTGTTTTGAATATGTTTGATTTTTTAAAATAATAAACCATGAAAAATGATGAAATTCTAGTAGGGGAATGATGTTGTGATAGTGGTTTTTATTATTTTATTTTTTCATTGATATAATTATAAGGATTGATAAATTATTTTTATTTAATAACATCCCTAAAAAATAAAGTATCAGAAAAAATGATATTAATAAAATGTCATTTAAAACTATTCATCCATATGATGATTTTAAGGAAAAGTAAATATAGTTCATGACAGTATCACCTTAGGATTTATTGAAAAGTTTATCTTTGTGTAACTAAATTTTCACCTTTTGTAATTAAGTTGATTTTACCTTTAAAGAACTGTAAGATTCAATAGATCAATCGTTTACCAAAAAAAAAGTGTGTTTACAATCCTTAAAATCAGTTATAGTATTTTCATTGAGGTCTATTTATATAAATATAATCAATTTTCTTAACCTTATGCCTCTATCATAGTTCTATTTGTTTCATTGTTTTTTATTTGTTTTCACGATCACACAAACAATTGTAAGAGATTCCCTATGAATATACCCCTATTAACAACTATACTCGTTTCTAAAAGGTTTTTTAATTAATTAATTTCTCTCACACCTAGGTTATAACCTTGGTTCATAATAAATTATAAAATGGTTCGGTGAAATGCTATATTTTCCCAAATGTGAATATTAGGGAAATAACGATATATTTAATTCCTATCATGGTCATTCAAGGGAGGCAGGTTGGGTGTGATACAAAATAATTGTATATGTCTGATATGGGTTGGGTGTAATTCCAATCATTGATTAACTAACAATTCCCCACTTTTCCAAGTTCACCCACCAGTTTTCGGGATGTGGTGTCACAAGACCTAAATTTCACCATCACATACATCAGATATTATTCACTAGATGAGGGGGTTTAGTGTGTCACCATGGAGAGATTATAGACTCATATCTAATTAAAAAAATTAAAATAATCAAAAAATATATATACCAAATAACAAAAGTATGAAAAAACTAATAAATAAGAGTCTTTATATATCCAATATAATTCTGGTATCATACAAGCATAAATTCGAATTGATAAGATATTAAACTGATCACATATAAAAAATAAACCGAAAACATATATGCAAGGCTCTAATATAGTCCATGATATTCATCACATACCAAATATTCTGACACTACCCATGTTATCCTACAAGATATCAAAACAATGGGTGTTTACCCAACATGAACCTATGATGATAATGTTTAATCAGACACCAAAATTACAGGGACACTCATGATCTGTGTGAATCAACATTAGTATGCCAGAAAAAATGGAGTCCCTAACCTAAAATGTACAACAATTTATGAACATGTGATATGTCTTGGAAAATAAAATTATGAGTAAGAGTAATAAAATAAACACAACCCATCCTCATTTTCTAAGGTGAAACCCAGATCAACTATATTATCATGGGATAGTTTTGGATGTCTATGTTAAATGGTCATATCAATAAATGAATACCATGTATTACCATAAAAACTTATTACAGTATCACCAATTGCATTCAAGTCATTACACATGATCCTATAATAGAATGTAACATTAAAGGTCCAAGTACCACCGTAGATCTTGAGTTATAAAAAACCACTCGGGGGGGGGGGGGGGGGCAGAAACCCAACGTATCATAATCTCATTTTACAACCAAGGGGGTCCCACCATGGAACTATATGATATCACATAAGGGAGCCATCTCAATACCTATAATAAAGAAAATACTACACAATAGGATCTATATCCATCCTCAAAACCATATAATCCCCACCCTTGGGTTTTCATCCAATAATTAGATAAATTATAGAAATCATGTAACCAAGGGGTTTTCTATGACTCTATTTTCATGAACCTTCATTTAAATCACTTGGGGCCACAGACCACCAGTAATATTATATAACATTAAACCTTTGTATCAAACACACAAACTATAGATTATATATAAATAAGTATATATATACATACTTATTTAAATACACACCATATATATATGAGGTAACACCCTCTCTAGAAACACATGTCATGCTAGATTTTTTTTAAACTCTCTTGAACCCAACACAAAACTACCAGGTCATCCTCTCAAATACATAACTCATATTTTTAAAACATACATTTTATACCATACTCATTGATCCTTGGGTTCTAAGGTGACCATCAATATCAAAATACCTGCCCACCCACACATTCACTATCTTGGTCAATAAGAATCCAGGGTTCCAAATTTAGGCCCCTATGTCACATTGTTTAATTGGATTCTGTACATGAGGCCATTTATACCATCCTAAAAACATAATTAAATCCACATTGGCAATAATGCATAATGTCCCTCATCACTTCCACATTCGCATCATGGAAAAATTGGAAATATAAGAAAATCAATAAATGTAACACTAGTGAAATGACATAAAGAACATCTCATTATGGATGTCAAGATATAGCATTCTCCTCAACTCCTACCTCTCTATAATCCTACAAAAGAATAACCAAATGTGTATTCACAAACTATTTGGGAAATAACACTCAATAATATATGATCATCTAGGGAAGAGGCTATGAGGTATCTTTCGATTTCTTACAGAGTAACTCTACTCCAATTATTTAAAATTCATCACTATATCAAACTCATGTGGACACATTTAACCTATATTAGGACAACTAAATATTATTTATACCTCTCCGGGGACTATATTCCTCATGGAATGTTTTTATAATCAAAGACTTATCCACCAATAACCAAGAAATAAACTAGTGTACAAGGTTCCATCATGGACATTGTGTCTATATTCATCTCATAGGAGATTAATAAAAAATATTTTTTTATATTTATGGTCAATGACATTTTATTTGAGCCAAAAAAGCACATGGAACATATAAAAAGCATATAAAAAAGGGATATATTCAAGGACCACCAAACAAATACACGAACTTACTCTCTTCTAGTTTAGTTTTTCCATATTTTTATAACCTCAAGAAAGCATCATCCAATATTATATCAACCCTGAAGATCCTATCCTAAGTAATTTTATTCAAAATAATTAATTAAAAAAATGTATAATTATTCTTTCAATTTAATAAAAATAGTATTAATCACTAAAAACTCAGTGTCCCACTTTTTCAACCAAAATTTAAACTATGAAGTCTTAAAAAGGTCTATGGAGTAATCATAATTGACCTCGAAAAAATTCATAAAATAAAACAATGGATTAATCACTGATCAGTTTAAAATTCCTCCAAATTTTATAAAAATACCTACAAAAATTCATAAGTTATTGTATCTCTATTGAACGACGTGAAATTGCATGTGAGAATCCTCTCGATACAACCTATTTTGATGTCAATAAAATATCCAAATCCTTACAAATGATTTATCCAATAGTTATGTTGAAATCATTGAATCATTCTTAATTAAAATTAAACCAAAAGTCTTAGTTATGATGGGAATTTGTATTGGAGAGAGAAGTATAAGATCACACCATAAACCCCTAAAAAACTCCACCGTGAACACCCCTTCACATATGGCGATCACTAGAGGAAAGAGAAAGAGGGACACAAATAATTATGTTAAATAAAGTCCCTTAAGATATAATACAATCCAAAAAATCCAAGGGGGTTCAATAGTAAATTACAACCAGTTTGTTTCTAGGAAATCCATCCTAGGTTCTGATCATGGTACATCCCTCCTCGCCCAGCTCGGTTATAGTGATATTTTCTGGGGAAGTAGGGCCACCCCTAAGCCTAACTCCATAAAAAATTTACTCTTAATGGTCAGGGTATTATTTTTTTCACCGAGTAATGGACCTTTACCCTATTGATTTTACTACCCCTTTACAACCCAACGCCAAATGATGCATACACTTACGCTTTGTTATAGGCTGTCACAGTGTGACCCTCACTAGATATGGTGTGATGGACCCCCAATATCGAGAAAGAGAAAAGGAAGGGGTCACCCTAAACATAACCAAATGATGTCTCAAGAACTATAACGACCTCTCAGGCCTCAATCATCTTGGATAAATACTTATTTATCATTCCCCATGATTTGTGATTCTGGTTTTAATCAAAATTCTTGAATTGACTCATACTTTGAGAAAATAATCAAAATTCGCTATAAATATCATAATAAAAAATGATCCGTGAATTTAATACCTCCCCACCTTAATGATAATAATCTATAATACGACTTATTGTTTCATTAGTTATCAATACCAATATATATTGGTTATCAATTACCAGAAAACCAGCATGTATTATCCTAAGGTACCACATACACTTTCATTAAACACATCAAAACCAATATGTATCACTATTTTCCAACACTATATCCAAATATTAATCACCACTACAAAATACTATGATAATTATCAACCACCCCCATATATACCAAGAAATTCATGTTTCATAAACTAATTAATTATTAGGCTTATGATGCTCAGCACCATATGACTTTTATCAAAACGGCAGATTCCAAACCATGGGGCTCCCAACATATAAATTTCCCATCAAAAACTATCTTCAAGTGTAACAAAAACATGAACAATGTGGTTCCAAAATCACCACATCCAAATATATGAAACAACCATTCAATTAAACTCAATATCATATTTCATGGAAATTTTTGAACACACTAACCGACACAGTATCTCCACACTCAATAATTCTCTATAAATTTTCATAGGCATTGTAAGATCATCCAAACATTCACGCTAATGTCTCAAACCAAAACCAGTTGTAATTCCATGGTTTGGCCCTCAACCAAAATAAAATGCCTTTATACTCTCTTCATGTAGATTGATTCACCTTTGACCAAAATCAACATTATATCATGTAAAATCCATGATAAGACTAATTCCTCGAAAATGAATCTTACAAACCACACAACCATATCCCAAATATTGTTTTATGATGAAACTAGAAACAATATAATTTACAGTTACATTCACATCCATATACCATCTAGACTATCCAATGATCTATCTCACCACTTCCTCGACCCTAATAATATCATGGTTATACCACCATAAGCAATATAACACTCCCTTAAATAAAAGTTTTAATTCCATTTACCTTCCATCAAAATTGTCATATTACATAAATCATGCTCCATCCCCATTGGAGAAAAATGTATTGATGTTTCCATCCTATTAATACCCAAGTTTCATCATTATCAACAATCACTGTCCATTTCCAGATCAGAAGGATCATTATCCTTAACAGATAGTATATTTTCATATATATTACACTGGTTACCCAGTGTAATGTAAAATGGTGTGCTCCACATAATATGTGAATCATTTCACATAATCTTATAGGAAATGTTTAGTAGATTTCAATCATAATATGCATGTATCTCTTTCTCATCCCCACTCATCCCTCATATCGTCGAACATTAGGGTAAAAAATTGGAATCATTATACCATGTTACATTAATCCATCCATTATTTCATGATGTATTCTTAAGGAAACACCCTCATTCTTAATGAACATCTAGGAAAACATTATAACAACTGTTACGACCAAATATTTGTTCTTTTCATGCAATCAACAAATCACTAATCCAAAAAATGAACATAAACAATAATATGAATATAATTTTGATAATTCATAGATTCATTGAGAAAAATATTTTCTAACCCTCACTGAATTTTCTCTCTATAGGAAGAACTACCAAGTTCAATTGCACATGATCTTGTTCACTTCCAATTTTAATATCATCCAACCCCAAATAGGTATATACTATATCAATGGAAGGAATATAAAAATCTTATATCTCTTGATTTACATAGAATCAAACATAATCTCATTATGTAGACCAATTAACCAATCCCCACATATTTCAATTTCATTTATCTAGAATCAACTTTTTTTTATAATTACCACAAGGAATATAACTCATTCCAAGTCCTACCATATAACCACCCACCACCTGGGAATCCTTTTCTAAACTAGATGAATCTACCCCTAATCAACCATCATATATCCAACCGTCATGGATAACATTCCACTATAGATAATTTATATCAATTAATGAAACATATATCAAATTTCACTTCCTATATAATGACCACATTCAATATATTACAACCATGCTTTCTATCTCAAAAGGATCTAAAAATCCATGATAATACCACTCTCAAGACACCCACTTATATCATAACTCATCTCATTTAATAATAATAAATATTCAAGTATTCTCTACCATACTCAAATCACTAATATCATGAGCCATAACTCAATAGAACATGGCTCTCACGCATAGTGCGTTAAAATATTTAAGATATGTGAAAACTCAAAGATACATGCCCTTACTCTAATATAAAATATCATAAAGAAACTAAAATTACATCAAACCAAATATAGGATTCTCACATATACATATCCTACGTAATATTCCAAATCATTTATCCTCATTAGGATCCCATCACATCCACGTATCCACAAATTATACATTCTCTTTTGAGGAATAGGTATCATTCATTTAGATATAGTTATATCCTCATTTTATGAACCATATTGAATAATTCATAGTTATGTAGTTGTGCTAATTAGAATGAGACTAAGAATAAATTTGGCAAAACACCATATAGGTTGTTGTTGAAAATTTAGTTAACTAAATTATTTTTATTCACAAACTGGTATCAAGTAATGAAATTACTATTCAAAGATTCTATGGGCCTTTATCTAGCACTAAGATTCTATATAGAAGTCATCAGAGAACATATCACTGTAATATCTACATGAAAATTCATTAGAACAAATGTAATGTTCCAACTAATTAGAATTACCCCAACAATTAATAAATGAAAATACCTTAATAATTATTATTGACACATAAATAACTGAATTTTCATTTATAGTGATATCTATCATATGAAACAATTTAATTTTCTTGCGAGCCTTTTTTGATGAAATGAGAAATTCGCAATAATTTATTTATAATGGGACAATATCAACAACCATAAATAACAAAATCACTCAAAAAAAATATTTAAATGAATATAATAATAGTTATAGGTAAAATTAACAACAATCCCATATCCCTGTTCAGATGGACTTCACCCTAAAATTGGTTTTAATGATACAAAATCTCATAGTCCTTCAAAATCTCTAAAATGACACTACTCTCTATATACAATACTTAAAATAGTAAAAAAATAATCTGATATTATATCATAACTTTTTATAACCCCACTTGTCTGAGACCACACTCTAGTGTTTGGGTTAGACATGTCACAAAACCTTAGTTGTACCTCACCATATTCCGAGGTTTACTGAAAAAAATTTGGTCATCTTTGTTATCATGGAGTACCTATAACTTATTATAAGAGTTAATTAAATTAAAAAATAACTACCAATCATCCTTGAAAAATATTCATAGTATGAAAAAATAAATAAACAATATTATTTATATATAAAATAAAAATATGGAATCATATTTTCATATATCCTAGCAGATCACCCAATATGCTAACACCATATTCAAAGAAACACTATAAATAAAGTATTGAATTGGATATACATTTACTACCATGTCTTACCAAATCACAGTCTCCTGAGTCTATCCAAGAGATGCTAGTTAATTATCTTAAATTGGGCCTCTACCTTACTTAAACCTATGAGTATGAGGTCTTATCAGGTTATAAAGTTCCTCAACCACAATATAAAGGTGTGTAAAAATCAGTAATCCCCCACCAAAGAAATCTCTAACCTAAAAAATTCAATTTTGTACGCACATGTACAAGATCATAAAAATAAATACAATGATTAAGGACCACAAAATAGATACTATCGATACTTGGGAAATTATTTGACACATGTGATCAGCCATAAATAATTCATCCTATATCAAAAGACTTTTAAAATAATGAATATCACCTTGGATGAACCATGTACTACCTAATAACCTAATTAGAGTTCCACAAGGGGGAGTCCATGAAAAGTCCAAGGACCTGAACTAGAATATCACTTTGGGGGACTATGCCCTTCCTTGTATCATGTATCATAAGAATCATCCACATAAGGGGTCACATAACTTACCCTGAACAAGTATATATCCACCAACCATGGGGTGTCACATCCCCTAATTGGAATAAGCATATCACACACCAAGTGTAACAATACAAAATTGTAGATAGTGTAAAATTGATGTCATGTCCAGTAATATGAATTAAATAATACACATACTAAATAAAAATATAACATATTAAGATTGAATTATTAATAATGTTGTGAAAAAATATAAATATAGTAAACCATTAAATATTTAGAAGTTAAATAATTAACACTAGTTAATAGTGAAAATGATTCTTTAAACAAAATCTGTCACATTATATTATGTATTTTTTAATATAAAATTTAATGATTTAGAATATTAGGTTTTTAATATGAAATGAAATGTTAAATTCCAACAATAACTATTTTCAAGATTGTTTTGGAGTTTTTTCTAAAAATGATGATTTTTGCCAATGAATAGGGGTTTTTGGGAAAATTATACTTTTTTATGATTTTATCATTAGGTATGACTAAAATAGAAGATTAAATAACTTTATAAGTAATTATAATTGTATTTAAAGAATAAAATTATATATTTTCAAATATTAAATGAACTTATAATTCTAGGTCCATTTTTTAAATATAATAATATTTTTTATTATCAAAAAAAATTTTTTTCTATATTTTCCACAAATGAAGTGTTTAAATATTGTAAATAGGATATATAATTCTTTTAAATCCTCCGAAAATTAATATTTTTTCATAATAGGTTAATTTGTTCTATTAAAATCATCATCTTATGTAATTATATCTTATATATAAATTTAATGCTTAAAATGTTATTTTTATAGACATTTTTTATACATGATTATGTGTGTTTATTATAATAAATATATTAAATCCATAAAAAGATTAATGTGTTAAAATTATTTTCTAATTTAAAATCATAATGTTAAAAGTAGGAAAAATGACCCAATATTAATTTTATTTATTAATGTTAATTAATAATGTTAAAAATTAATTATAACCTTAAACATTATATTTTGGAAAATATTATATATATAAAAAAAGAAAGCCTAAAGTATTTATTAACATTTTTTCAAACTTAAATTATGTGAGGAGATTTGAAATTTTCTTACACCAAACCCCCCATTTTTATATATGTATTTGTTATCCCTTTAACAAAGTCATGATTTTATTTATAAATTATGTCTATTTCTGAGAGTTCCATTTCATCGTCTTATAAATGGACACCACTTCAACTAATTCATGTTACATGTAACCTTATAATTACTCATTTTAATAAATTAATTTTCCTCCTACAATAACTCTTTCCAATATACATATCATTTTCTCACCATAATGTTTTTATAGGTCTTAATTTATTGGTAGTTTTCCTAAAGAAATCTCATTCATCCAAAGTGAGTATTTCCTTATCCTGACCTTTTATTTTAGTCTTCCCATTCCTAAAATAATTTACAAACTTGTTAATATAATGAAATAATAATCATTATTAAACATAATTTCATGATATTAATTATACAATAAATATTCGATCATTTTTATCCACTATTAAAATAAAATCACATTGGTTGTGTGAACACAAAGAGTACAACCTCCACAACATGAAGTGGGTTTTTAACTCCATCTAACAGGAATTAAAAAATGGATTTATTTTAAGAATAAATGGATATTATATTTCAAAAATAAAATTCCTAAATGATAACTATTTATATACCATCATTCCATCCATTCTTTTATAAATGAGATCTTTAATATTTCCTACATTCAGACTAATCCTCCCATGAATAATTAATTAATTTTTTCATAACCACCCATATAGTTTGTTAATATGATTTAGTTTAATGAACTTACATAATACTTAATAATTGTTATGTATTAATGAATGGTTATAATAGCATTATATAATAATGTTCTCTTACTCTTCCAATCAATATAACACACTCTAGAATATGATGTTTCTACCACCTTCATAAGTGATATTGTAATGTTTATGGAATGAAAGATTAAGTAATGTTATATTTTATAAAAAATATAATATTAAAATTTTAATATTTAAAAATTATTCTGTATTTATAAAATTTTTATTAAATAATATCATTAATTTATATCATTTTATTCATTAAATATAGTAAAATTATATAATATTAAATTTAATCATAATAAAATGCCACCAAAAACATAGAAATGAAATTATAAATTTATAAATTATTTTAAAACATTTTTTAAATCCTTGTAGTTTTTATAAATGATGAAATTTTGTAGAATAATTGGTACCAATTCCACCATTATATGATAATTCTGTAATTATCTTATTTTCTAACACTCAATTTCGAATTAAAATGATAACTAACCAAAAACTATTTATTGAATATTTATAATGGTCATTTATAAAAATTTATAGAAAAATATATTATTCGAAAATAGATTAATAAGATAGTTATTATTTTGATACAAGATGAAAGTGTTAATTCGACTAAGAGATAGTATTGTTTAAGGGATTTCATAACTCAAATCCTTCCCTTGGATATTAATGAATTATCTCTATTCAATGACTATTTATAAATGATAATATCTTACTTATCGTATTTTAAGGATATATTTAGATATTCAATTTTGGGGAAATAATGCTTCACACCATTTTATTTTTCATAGATGAATCAATCAATTTTTTTAAATGAAATTTTTATATGGAATATTTACCTTTTTTATATATTTTCACTCTATATACATGTTTTTTACTTCATGAAAATTTTCTCCTTTCCATAGAGAAAACTCATATTGTTTTTATCTCTAATGTCCTATATCTTTAATTTATTTTAAAATACTGGGTTTTTATAGTATTAATGATGTGTGTTTTTAATAATAGTATTATCAAACATGTCAAATAATTTTCTTTTCAATGAAGTTATATTCTTCCACTCAATATAAGATTTTCATATATGATTTATTTCCATTAAATGTACATTTATTGGGATTGGTTTTTTAATAAATTTATTAATATTCTTCCAACACATTTTGTTTAAAAATATTTTAGAATATGACTTAAAAATGTATACTTATTAAGATTATAATAATTTATGTTTGTTTGGAAATATCTTTTGAGGGATATACTTCATTTTCAATGGACTAATCTCTAATAAATTAACATTTTATAAATTACATAATATATGAATTTTTGGGGTGATAAAAGTTTCGATATAAAAAATTGATTATTTATTCTGTATGTGATACCCTTCAGAATATTTATGACACCCATTTTTCTTCCCATGTGTTAATTCTGATAAGATCAATGATTTGATTTTATGTAAGAAATATATGTATGGATAATAAATGGTTGGTCATATATATCTGTCAAATGTATTGGGAATGGTTTTATATCTCATGTGATAATGATGAGTTTATTTAAAAGTATTTTTTTCATAAAAATAAATGGTGAGAATATAATGATTTTAATACAAGATTAATGGGAGTCAATACATTGATTTCATAACAAATGTTTTATAATGATTATTTTTATTTCACTACATCAATGAAATTCTATTTATTTTCATTCTAATTTAAATTTTTTTATATTCTTGAATATTATTGAAATTATGATTTCTTATGAATTGATTTCTAGTTCAATATATGTTTCTAAGACATGTTTTGGATAAGGTTTCTATGAATTTTGTTTTCTAAAGAAATTATATTAAATGACCCATCATGTTTTTTTATCACTTATGACCTCATGATATTTTTATCGAGTTTTACCACATTACTTATGTTTTCCATCATATTTAGGATGTAATCATTATGAATAGTTAATATGTCTCCCTTAGTGAGCATTTGAGCTCACCCCTTTTAATGTTTCTATTACCCTATTAATGATGATGATTATGTTTGGTGAGATTTATATAAGATATCCTATAGTGGAATGGTCATTGAGAAATGTTTATCAGTGTTTTAAATTAATATTATTATTTACTTAGTCTCAGTTAAACAAAACCATTCAATCCTTGGATTGTGAGACTACTTGTGGAATATTTTAATTATACCCTGAAAAGAATGTATCATTTATGATTGATTCCATCAGGTATACATAATTGGAATAAAATATCTGTTTAATTACTTTGAGGATCATTTTAAAGATACGTAGTGAGAACAATTGGAATGAGTTTCAGTATTAGACAACATCCATAAGTTTTGGTAAAGTTTATTTTTTTGGGTTTTCAGGGAATACATCAATATTTGGATACATAATAGTGGTTTTAGCTATTTTATATATGTATCTTGGGGTACTCACCATGAAAAGGATTGTTTGAGAACTACTTTGATTATCACTCTAATGTATGATAAACGGGCCTCAGATTACACACCTTATTCGACACTCCATGGGAGAATTATTAGGTTATTTCAAATTTTAATTATAAACCAATATAAAGGATATGGTTATCATGTTAACAATTGTTGTTAAGGAAATCATATAGGTAAATAATCAATAATAATATATATTGAATATTATGGAGTTTTTGAGCAGTAATATTATAATTATTAATGAGTAATTTATTCCATTAACATAATATTTCCCTTGAATGAGAAATTTAATTACCAATGGAACTAATCTATGGATCATTGCCTATCATAATGACTCCCTATAGAATTATTTCTTTTTAATTAGAAGAATTCAATGTAAATTACAATAGAATCATGATAAAAGTTTTATATACCCTAGTACTTCAAAATGGGGTGAACAAGTCCTCCTTATAAAATCAAGGATGGACCAATTTGTTTTTGTATTGATTTCCTCGATTTCAAGAATATCATTATAAAAATTATCTTTTACCCTAACTTTAAGAACTAATTGATCAAATTATATGACCCCAATTTTTATCAATGATTTACATTCGATCCAGATCTCATGAATTGAGAGTATAGAGAAAAGATATACATAAGACAACATTCTTGACAATGTATGAACAATATGACTTTATCTTGATTCCATTTTGAAATATAAATGATGTTTGTTTTTATTTATGTGTTTTACAAATAGAGTCTTATGAGATTTCATTTAGGATATTTTAGTAGTCCTTATTGGTGAAATTATCATATGTTAATAGAGAAGGGAAGAACATGAATGGAATTTGGATTTTTTGATAATGAATTTGTAACACGTATAAATTATTTTCGATGATCAGAAAGTAAAAATTTTGGTTGTAGTTATTATCCTTATCAAGTAATGTTATATACAGTGAGGGTATATTAGTGTACACATTATCTATAGATATAATGGAAAAATGGACAAGATAAACCTCTATGACTGAAGAATGGTGTTATATTAGATTATATCTATACTACCACAATTTTTTGATGTAATTATCTAGATTATCCAATAATATAACAAATTTGACTCAGATGGGAGTTAATTTCTACTAGATGAAGTAATTTGAGGATGACATCAGCGAGATTAAGAAGTGATTCTTCACAGTCCTCTGATTACACAACCTTTGAGTGTAGAAGTGTTTTAAATATATATTGATGCTTCTATAAAAGATTTAGGAAGTGTTATTATTAAGAACTAGAATATAATTTGATATAAATAATGAAAATTAATGACCCATGAGTAGAACTACCAAAAAATTGATTTAGAGATGGTGTAAGTAGTCATTTCTATAAAAACATTTCGGCATCATCTCTATAGTGAGAAGTGTGATACTTATACTAAACATAAGAGACTAAGGTATATATTTGAAAAATAATAACTAAACATGGTAAATTATATATGCATAAAACTAATCTAGTAGATTTATTTCACAATACATTACCACCCTGGGATGGCAAACATTGTGGATGATGCCAAGAGGTTGAAGGGACTTTGTACCTTTAACCTAATTAGGATTGAAAAACATTCAATAATCCTGAATTGAAAATGGGTGAATCATTAAATCCTAGGAGAGTAGTAAAAATCCAGTATTTCCCATAACATTTCTTATCAAAACATTCATGTAATGATCAATGAATATGATAAATATGATGTAAAACTACATAAAAAATGTAGTGAGTATATTGTAGTTTATAATTTATAGAGACTATGTTTTATGTATTTTATCCTAGATATGTGTAACATTAAAATGATAACTGAAGAAGGAACTTTTGAATGCTGCTCATAACTCAACCATCTATATTCATCTAGTTAGAAAAAAATTTACACCCCGAACTTCTTAAGTAAGAACATTATATCTGATAGGATATATGACATGCCCCACCAATTTATTCTTATATTTATTTCTAATTAATTTTTAACCGCCAAATTCATTTTATATTTTTTTATTCTCCCAGATCTATTATACCATAAAAAATTAAATTAATTAAATTATATAGTGATCTTGATTTAATATATATTTAATACACTCAATAAAATCTTTTTTATGTCCATATAATTGATTTGATAGGTGTAAGATTTGAAAAATGGAAAATCACGCATTAAAACATATATTTTTATAAAGACACTTTTACCTCTTTTTAATGAAGAACCTATTTTAAATAATTTTTTTTCCATTTTTTATAGTTTTTTGTGAAAATAAAATTCAACATGTACTTGTAAAATAAATATTAGGTTAGGGTAACTTTTTGGTATGTTTCCCTAAATCTTAATTTTCAATGAATTGTGAAAATATGTAATTTCAATTCATAACTATTTCTTAATATAATATATTTATAAGGTTTAATTATATTTATTATTGGTTTTAAAATCTATGTAGATAAATTTTATATAAATTAATCCAATTTAGGTCAATGGAATCAATTTCAGTTTGAAATTTGATATAATAACATACAAACTTTTGAATGTTTTATCTTTAAAACCAAAATTATCGTCCTGTCAACAAGATTTAATTTAAATTAATTTATACCAATTTTTTATTAGAATTTGGAAACCTGGATTAAATATTTTGAATAAATATAATTGATAATGAAAAATATTTTTAACTTATTTTTCCACAAATGTTTTGTGACAGTGATTAAAATCAATTACAATAGGTAACAGAGAACAAACTAAAAATGGACTAAACCGAAGACATAAAAGCCAAAATGTCCTAAAATAAGTAAAAAATAAATTTTATTACTATATTTCGAACATATACTTAATTTTTGACTTCATAAAATTATTTGATACACATTAATTGGGGAAAACATGGGTGGAATTATCTTTTCAATAATTTACAATTCTTTCCCTCCTACTCCATTATAAAAAGGCACCCAACCCTCCCACTTTCTCAAACCTATCAAGAAACTTTGTCTCATCCATCATATGACTAAATAGATCATAAAAATACCTACCCTCAATATAATACTAATCTTGGAATGAAATAAATCAATATAATCCCTTGGATTGAAACCAAAAGGAGTTACTCGATTTATAGGTAACACCCTTCCACAAACTATTTAGTTTCACTTCTTTCCTGGCTATTTCAATTATTTTTATTCCATAAATACATAAAAAATAAGTATCCTCATTATAGTTTGATTTTTTAATGTTAAAATTCCATTCTATACTTACATATAATTCTATATAATGGGTAACAAACTTATTATAAACGTGTATAGTGATCTACCGCCTCACAAAATGAAGTTGTTCATTTTTACATTACCACAACTCATGGTTAGAAATTATAAGGTAAAATATATTTTTATTTGTTATATATGATATTAATAATGTCTTTAAAGTTATTTGATTATTTTATAACACATACCATAAATCACTCCATTCTCTGGGAATAAAAAATATCATTTGTAGAAGAGAGGACTATCAACCCCAATGCGATGTGATTCATTCTAACTATACATGGAATGTACAAATGAAGGGTTTAAAAAACCTATTTAAAATATATGAAATCTATATATGATACTTTAGTTATAATATAATTGTAAATAATTCTATTTTCATTATTTTAATACAAAAACGAATTGAATGTAGCATTGATGCATACATACAACCTACTATCCCCATGAATAGTGCATTTCATTTATTGTCTACAAATATAATAGATTATTATAAAAATATATATATTGAATATATAGGAAAAGTCAATCATGGTTTACATACATTATATTATGTAATGATGATCTAAAAAATAATAACATTTAACAAGTCAAATCATACAAAGAATACTAGGGAATTAACACCCAAAGTAATGAAAATAAAGAATGATTATTGAAAAATTAGTAATAATATATTATACAAAGATAAAATATGATATCATATATATGAGTACGGTTTTTGTATTAAATATTTTATTGTTTAAAACCATTATTCATTATTTTACATTATTGTCACCCAAAAATTAAACATAAGGCAAGGGATTTCATCTCAATTTAAATTCTATTCAGACTGATTTATTGTTATTCACCTAGTTTCTTTTAAATTGTGTATATACAATCCTTTGATATGTTATATCCTGAAATTCCTTTTTCTCATGTTATTATACATATCTTTTAATTTTATTCCTTTTATTGATATTATGAATCAGTTGTTTCAATGTTCTATTTGACACTTTTGAGTTTGTAATGGTCATTCTCCTGAAGAATATTTTTCATTATTATCATTCAAGTATCTATTCCTTTTTTGACTATTAACATTTTCTAGAAACAATATATATTTTTTTTGAATCTAATTTCTTAAATATTGTGTAAATAAATCCAATTTTTCATATAATATCACGATTTCTTAATTCTTCATGTATTTCTAGTTTCAATTTTATTTCTATCATCTAAAGGGAATTGAGTTAAAAGTTAACAAGTGGAAAAGAAGTTTCATAGTACAAATCCTTTTCATTGAGTTATAATACTTCCTCATTGTAGATAACTTTATATGATTATGCGTATAAATAATTTTAATTTCCATTTATGTATTTACACTTCGTTATGTGGATTTAATGTTGATACAAAAAATAAATTCATCGATTTATTCTCACTACAATGTTTTTATATTTTCAAGGTATTAAATTACATTCTCATTTTGTTTAGAATTATTTAAACCTAAATTATAGTTAGAGGATAATATTTGATTAATATCTAAAAAAAATCCATTTTATTTGCATTGGTTTATTCAAGACCTTTAAAATGTAATATTATAAATTTTCCACTCTTTGGCACTAAAAATATTTTAGATAATATTTTTAGGAAAATTGAACATTATTTATCTCATTTGATAAATAAATTGTTTTATTCTTAAAAAAATGTAATAAAAAATGTTTTAAAAAAATTTCAAACCATTATAAAATGATTTATTAATGGAAATTTTAGATGTTTTTATTATACCAATTTTTTTATAGGAATCTTATTTTCACAATCCAAATAAGGATGTTTTCTAAAAATTTTACCTTGAAAACAAAATATCTATTTTTCCTTGTATAAAAAGTATGGATTTACCGAATTAAATATTTTCAAACCATCTATTACAAGTTTAAAAGGTTATTATTTTCAAAATAATCTTTTTTGAAAATAGATTTTGAATGAAAAGGATTTTCGAAGTGTCTTCCAAAATAAAAAGGTTATTTTCCTAAAAATGTTTTTAAAATATATTTTATAGTATTTATATTAAAAAACAACCCTTTATTTTTACTCCACATGAGATACATTGTATTGATAACATACTTATTATTCCTTTGGATGGTTTATAGTTGTTTTGGCCAAAAGTAGTATTCAAATCCACTTATTTGAATTCTTTTATTCACCTTGAAGTATTCAATTTTATAGGATTATTGAAAATTGAATTTCACCAAAATAAAAATATAATTTATCATGGACATTTTTATTTCCTAAACCATATACCATATTTCATATGATGTTTAGTTTTAAAATTATTTGTTTATTTAGGGAAATATTTATAAATTTGTATACATTATTCAATACAGATACATGATATAGAATATCTATTATTCTATATGAGTAATTCATGGGACATGAGAGACATGGGTAGGGGATAGTATAATAAAAGCCCTATGGGTTCAGTAATTCCAAATTCAATCCCTCTGATGTATTAGTAGTCTCATGAGGAGAATTAGTGGAAAACATTAGATGGGATTTTACTTGATATGCTAAACCATCTTATGAATAGTATTAATGGTAATCTTTTAATGTACCTAGTAAATATGGAATCCAATAGTTAATAATTTACCTTATTTAGTTTTAGATATTATTCAACTACGGCTGTTTGTGTTGAAAAATATATAGATACATTTCATTTTTATTTGATTGATTAAATAGAATGTGTTTCAATTTAAAACCTTTCCATATTGATTTTTAATTATGTTGTAATTTTAATGGAATATGATTCATTTTTTTGCCTTTACATATTGTATATACACTTCCTTATCAGTTAATTGAATATACGGCATGTGTGTTCATTAATTACCTTTACGCATTTATTAATTTTATTTATTCATTAATGCTTCTATTGTAAATTATCCTTACAAATAATTTGACATCACCATTATTTTCTTTCCTTTCCCTAGGATTACATAAATTTTACTACGAAATATATGAAAGAATATTCTATATGTAAGAATGTAATTATCCTATAAAGAGAAAAATTGTGTTGTAATTAGTGTATCATGGTTTAAAATAAGACTCATGTATGTGTCTAGATTAACAAGAATACTAAACTATAAAACCCTTTGGGATGTGATATACTTGTATCTTATGTCAATGTAATGGTAGTATGACACCATATCTAAAATTTCTTGGGTCGGGTCACTACAATTGGAACTAAATAATGTTTAGTAGAAATCTTGGGAACTATATTATGGAAAATATAGATTAGAGAAAATATCCCAATGATATAACTTGAGGATAATTATTGAAGAGAATCCTAATGTTTTCATAGAAAAGGAATATGTGGTTTTCTTAGAAATACATCTCTATATAGATTCTACATGTGTACATGGTTCTAGTAGAGATAAACCTAGGGGTGAAAAATCTGACAAGATGCATTGGTCCAGACCCGGCTTAACCCGATACATGAAAATAGGCCTTATTTCAGACCTAGTTTGACACTCCCGGGGGACATGCATTGGATAATTTACATTTTCCTTAAATACACATATGAATTATCTTAATAGATACTGGTAATGAATTAATTAGTTTGAACCTATGGTGTTTTAGATTTAAGATAACATGTCCTGATTTTGAAATAATTAAAATGATTTTATAGATATGTTCTAGGCTATGGAAGGACCTATTTGAAAAACAATTGATTAAGTATTTATGTATTGAGGTTCTACTGAAAGCCTTAGTAAAATGTAATAGTAGTGATTAAACTTATTTGAAGGATGTCCATAACATTTATTTTTAAAATTATATTAATATAGTTTTAGAAAATGAAAACCTATATGATAGGTGACAATTTATCAAATATCAAAATGACATGGGACATGAAACCATGACCGAAGGAAATACATGGGCATAACCCTAACCAATTACATATATAATGTACTAGTTAACATGTCATTGTTTTAATTTGTAAAATTTTATGAATAAATAATAATTATGTACTCATAGAGTTATGTTTTTTTAGATATTATTCTACTGATCATTTGGGATATGGAGAATAGTTATAGATAAATAGTTATACATGTATCTATTTTATGGACTACATAATACATTAAAAAAAATTTAGTGCTTACAAAAAGTGGAATATTCAATGATATCAATTTATTGGAGTTAGGGTTAATTATAATTTTATTGGGGAATAAAAAAATATGGAATTTTTATATTAAATTAAAATGTATCAAGTATGTATATTTACTTATATTGTTATATAGTAAAATAATTATTCAACATTAATAAAATGATCTATAACTAAAATATTATCCTAATACCTTTTTTTAGCTGATGGTTTTTTAAATAAATAGTGATTTATGTTTTTTAGGGCATCAAATTTCAAGTGATCATGAATTTTTTTTTTCTGATTGATGACCTCAATAACTACCTAAAAATATTTACTCTCCATATAGGGATCTATAAATTACACTAATGTTATAATACTTACAGGCCTAGTTATATGTTATCTGATGTGACCATTTTACATCCCATTTACTATTTTCTAGAGAATTTATAAGGAAAATTTATGTAGATATAGGTCTTACACATATAAAATATCACAATATTTATTACAAAATTAATGATTAAATTGTGAGGATGAAATTTAATTAATGTGTGGAGAATGTAACACCCCTAAATTATAATGTAAGAAATTATAGTTGATACCATGAATAACACGCAACACCTAGCATGTAATGGAATAAAATATCCTTCAATTTTACAATATAATTACTATTTTAAATAAATTAAAACTATAATTTAAATTTAGTTGAAAAACAATAAGTTATATTTCCTTAAATGAAAGGATGTCCTTGATCTATGGCTTATGTTACACGCCAGTCCGCGTTTTATAGAATAACAATATAGTATTAAAATACTATTATTTAATATAATTAGATATAACCTAGCCACTAAATTATTAGTTAATAAGAGGATTAACTAACATATAAAAATATATGGTTTAGCAAAATTGAAAATGATTTCTTTAGATAAAAAATAATTATAAATGAATAAAAGAACCAATTGAATATTTAATTAATATTTATATAAACATATATTTTTAGGATCTCAAAGATGTTTTTACCTAATAAACTAAATTAATTAAAAATAGTGAGTTATTTTTTTATGATTATATTTTATATGTTCAATAATTTCATTTGATATTAATCAAATTCATTTGATAGGCATATGATATTAATAAACATAATATCATACAAAAAAAATATTTTTATATAGACACATTTAATGACTTTTAATTGCGAACCTATTTTAAATATAATATTTAGAAAATTTATGGATTTTATATATTAATGTAAAATTTATATTTGAACTAAAAAAGGGTAGGGAGAATTTTAGGTATTTTTCTGTGAAGAATCATTTTTGATGAATGTTTGAAAATAAAAAAAATAATCAAAAACTATTTTTTCATATAATTTTTTATTAAGAGAAATTATATATATTTATTTTAAATTTTATTAGATGAAATTTATTTAAATTAAAACAATTTAGGTCATTTTAATCATATTTAATTTTAAATTATATATAATAAGATAGCAAAATTTTGAACATTTTTACATTATAATCTCGCGTTTTAATTATATCAATGAGATTAAAGTTAAATTAATTACATCCAATTCTATGATTGGATTTTGGAAAATGGAATTTCATTTTTATTTAATAAGATTTTATAATATCTAATCAGTAAAACATATTTTTTTTAATAAAATATTACTGAACATGATTAAAATTAATTAAATTGATTATGTTGGAAATTAACTTAACAAGGGACTAAACTATAATCATATAGATCAAAATGACTTATAAACTTTTCCAAAAGTCATTGTATATAAATAATTCTACCTAATAGTAAATTTTATCTAATTTTTATGTTACTGGGTCCACTTTCAAATGGATAAATGTTGAAGGAATTCCCTTTTTCAATATCTATAAGAGAGACACTCCTCCTCCACTATAAAAATAACCCATCCTTCCTGCTTCCTCACAGATATCAAGACACACATGCTCAGTAATGATCTACCAAAATATATTTTCAATATTCCTCACCTAAACCTATAACTCTCACTGTGGGAAGAAAGACAACAATGGTGCCCTCAAGTTCAAACCAAAAAAAGTCACCTAATTAAGAGGAAACATCCTTCCTCAAGGTCTATAGTTTTATTTGTTTCGTCCACTCTATGAATTATTCTTATTTAATGATTATATAAAAAATTGTATCCTAAATATACTGATACATATTTTATGTGAAGGTTTATACCAACAATTACAAACACTTTTATCTAATGGTTAACAAACTTACCATATATGTGTGTGAAGAAATACCACCTCACGAAACGATGTTGTTCATTTTTCCATTACCACATATTGTGTTTGGTAATTATTGTGAAAAATATATTTATATATTTTCAATATGACTTTAATAATGTTTTTAATTATTTTATTACATATTCATTTATGAAATACATTTTTTCGTAAAATGATAACATCGTTTGTGGAAGTGTGGACTACCAATCCATCAAAGATATGTGATTGATTCACTCTATTCATTGAATTTATAATGGATGGATTTACTAAAACTATTTAAAAAATATAAAATAAATATGATATTGAAATTCTAATTAAATATATAATTTTCCTTTTAGTATTTTTGTTCTACAAATAATTAAAAGTGGCGTTTATGCGTACATATGGCATACCCTCTCCATGAACAATGCATTTCATTTATAATTACAAAATACTGTTGATTATTATAAATTAACTTATACATAATATACATTATAATTAAATTATTTGTTTAATTATTAGATATGTTGAAATAATCTCTACATAATAATAATAATATTTAAAATATTCAAAAAATAGTTGGTAGACATGGAAATTAACACAGAAAAAAGTGAAAATAATGAATGATTGATGAAAAATGGATAATAAGATATAATGAATAGATGACTTATGATATTATGAGTATGATTATTGTAATGATACTATTTAGTGAGATGTTTTAATCTATTATATAGTATTTTAATGGATGTTCACCCAAAAAAACATATGGGAAGGGAATTCATCTAAATTTAAATTCCATTGAGATATATTTATTATAAAGTATGTAGTTTCATTTATATGGTGTGTATATTTCATTTTTTCATGATTTATCATGAATATAATTATTATAATTATATTATATGTTTAATTTAATTATATTACATCATTTAGATTAGGATTCAAAAGATTCAAAGTGTTGTAGGACACTTTAGAGTGTTTAATGATTATTTACCCGAGAATATTTTTAGTTATTATATTTGCAATCTCACATATATTTATGATTATTAATTTTTCTCTAGAAATAATAATTTTATTAATGGAAACATATTTTATTATATAGGGTTTAAATACTTATACTTTATTAAATAATATAATTATTCATTCATTATTCATGATATTTTGAGTTTCAATTTGAATTATACCATCTAAGGGGGCCGGAGTTAAAAATTACCAAGTGGAAAAGAAATTTCATAACCCAAGTCCTTTTCATTGGGGTATAATAATTATTTATTATTATTAATATTTTATGATTATGTGTATACTGAATTTTATTATCTTTTAATGTATTTACACTTTTGTGTTTGTATTTGTAGTTGATACAAAAAATCATCTCACTAATTTATTCTCCTTTTAATGTTATAATATTTTAAAGGGTATACTATAGAAACAAATTTTATTTGTGATTTCATACCTGTGAATTTCAATTATAGTAAATTATTTTACCATTATTTAATAATCACATTCATTTTATACACAATTATTTAATAATGAACATTTGAAAAAACAATATATTTTTTATAGTCTTTGGTACTCAAAATATTTTAGAAAATATTTTAATGAAAAAGATCACTCACTTCCCAATATAATCAGATAACCAATTTTCTAATAAAAATATATTTTATTAAAAGGTTTTCATATTTTTTTAAACAATTTCAAGATTAGTTATTGGCTAAATTTTTACCATTTCTGCCTTTTACCAATGTTTTCAAAGTAATATTTTTATCTCCATCTGTAATATTCATTATTAAAACCTTTTTATTATGGAAAAAGAATTACAATTTTATATTTTAAGAAATTTATGGATTTTACCTCCATAATTTCATTATAGCGTCTTTGGAATGTTTAAATGATTATACTAATTAAAAGATTTGTTTTCATAATTTTTTTTGAATAAACTTATTTTCAAATTTGTTGTCAAAATAAAAAATATATTTTACTCAAGATTATTTTTATAAGGTATTTTATAGAATTTATATTAATAAAAGACAATAGAAATGTATTTTTAATCTAATATGGATATTTTTAATTCATACCATTTTTATTATTCCACTTTATGGTTTAAGATTTATTTGGACAAGGATATTATTCTCATTCACATCCATGATTCCTTTTATTCCCATAAATAAATGCCATTTATGATGACCATTGAAAATTTAATATCCCATAATTATATATATCATTTATCCTGGATATGTTCATTGCCTAAATTGTATAGCATTGTTTATAGGGTGTCTAATTTAAAGGTTACTTGATTATTTTGAAAAATATTGATAAATATCTGTCATTTATTCGAAATTTATATTTGATAAAGAATATTATTTATTAGATATATGGAATTCTTCAGACATGAAATAAATTATTTTATGATTATGTAAGGAAATACCTATGTTTTGGGGATGGGTAAATGAATGGCCTATGATTCATCGGTAGTCTACTGATATTTATTAGTTGCAAAAATTAGAAGGGTTTCTACCGAATATGCTAAAATAACTTGTGAAAGGTCTTGATGGTAATGGTTCCATGTACCAAGTAAACATTACACCAAATTATTAAGAATTTACATAATTTATTTTTAGTTAGTATTCATCATTCTATTTTTTATTGACATATATATGGATAGATTTCACTTTCATTTCATTGAAGAAAAGACACATGTTTAAGTTTCTTACCATATCATTCAAATTTTATCAAATATAGTTTTTTGAATGGAATGTGGTTATAGTTTTAAATTTTATATATTAATTATGTACATCCTTATCATTATATTGATTATATAGGATGTGTGATTAGTTATTACCCTTCTATATTGATTATTATCATTTATTCATTTTTTATCCTACTGTGAATTACCTTTACTACGAATTTGAGATCACCCTTGTTAAATTTCAATGATATGAATGATATTAATGTATAATATATAGAATAATTTTATTATACTCAAAATAGAAAAAAATATGTTGTAATTTGTATATTCATTTGTAAAAAAGGACTCATGTGTATATCAGGTTTACCAAGACTATCAAAGTGTTTGGTACTTTGGGATGCGATTTACTTGTATCTTCTTCTAATGTAATTGTAACCTAACATCATATCTACAATTTATGGGGTTGGGTCAGTATAGTTGTTATCAAAGAATGTTTATTACTAACCATGGAATCTATATTTAGTAAAATAGAAAAAATAAAACATTTCCCCAAGATAGAATTAGAGTAGAAATATTAAAGAAAATAAAAATGTATTAGTTTGATATAGTTTATGTGGTTTTATTATTAATACATCATAATTTAGATACTACAATTGGATGTGGTTCAATAATAGTTGTACCAGGGGATAAAAACTCCAAAACGGTGTGTTAGGCAAGACTCGACATATCCTGGAACAAGAAAATGAGCCTTATTGCACCCCTGGGTTGACACTCTCAAGGGATATTCCTAGGATAATTCACATTATATTTAAAAACCATTATGAATGATTTTAATAGCTAATAATATTGAATTGATTAGGTAATACCTAACGTTTTTAGATTTAAGTTATGGTTTCAAGATTTAGATATCATTCAAATGGCACTATATATTTAATATAGACCATAGAAGGACCTATGTGGATGTAAATGGATGGAGTATTTATGAATTGTGTTTTTATTTAAATCCATAGATAAAAACCTATTTACTGACAATCCTTATCTAATGTATTTTTATAATATATATTTTGGAAATAATAATCATATGGATTTAAAAATGGAAAACGGTATGTTAGGTGTTAACACATCAAATCCAACAAGTCCATGAGACACAAACTCATTACTAAAAGATGATAAGGGTTTAATTCCAACCACTAAACTACACAATTTCTGGGTTAATATGTCATAGTATTTAGTTGAACAGTTTGACGAATTAAGATTAATGATGAACCTACAGTGTTACTTTTTTTATCTTTACAAACTATTATATTAAGAATTTGGGATTTTGAGATAGTTAGAGGCAAATAGTCTGACTTTTCATACTTTTATACACCTTATGATCCATTTTATGAAATTTTTAGGGCTAAAAAGGGGTTCATTTTAGGATATCAATTTCCTAGAGTAAGAGATTAATTAAAACTTGATAAAATAAAAAATACAATATGATATTGTTTATATGATATTGTTTATATGATATTGAAATGAATAATGTTAGTATATTTCATTATATTCATATGTAGTAAAGTAACTGCTGAACATTAAGAAAATGATATATAAGTAAATAATTTTCTCAACACATTAATTTTAGTTGATTCAGTTGTTTGTTAAATCGTCATGGATTTATGTATTTGAGGCCCTTAATATTCCATTGACCATTAAATAATTTTAATTTTCACCGCAATCATTACATTTAAATATTTATACTTTTACTACATGTACATATCCTTACTTTCCAACCAATTTTTGTACTTAGAGACCTGTTTATATCTTATTCTATTTGACCATTGTAATTACCATTCCCTATTATATAGAGGGTATCTTAGAAAACATTCACTCGATGAAGGAATTAAATATAGGAAATATCATATAATTTATTATCATGGATGATATTAAATTGGGTGGATGAAATTAAATATTGGTGGGGAGAATGTAATTCCCCTAAATTCTATATAAATAACATTATATTCAATAGCATGTACGTCCTGCAACACCATGTGTGTAAGGGATTAAAAAATCCTGAGACCTCATAACATAATTAATATTATAAATAAATTAAAGCTATCATATATAAGAAAAATCACATAGAAAATAACTTATAATTCCATACAAACATGGGATACCATGTTTGATTTTTTTTGTGTTACACGCAAAACCATGTTTTACTTAACAAAAATATATTATTAAAATATTATTATTTAATATAAGAAGAGATAACCTAGGAATTAAATTAGTATTTATGAATAAGATTAACTAACATATGAAAATATATGGTTTCAAAAAACAAAAAATGAATTCATTGTTTTGAAATTAAATAGAAATTAATAAAATAACTAATTAAATATAAAAAGAATATTTATATTGATAATTATTTTTATGCTCATGAAGATGCTTTCCCGAAATAAATTAAATTAATTTTAATTTATGAGTGATATTAATGGATCATATATTTTACATATATAAGAAAATATATTTCATAATCATTTCACTAATTTTATAGGAATAAAAAAAGAACACACCCAATATTAGGCATACAAACTGATATTTTTATAAACACTTTTACTAACGTTTAAAGGATAGCCTACATTAAAAATAATTTATAGAACTTTTAAAGATTTTATATGTTAAAATAAACTTCATATATGAAATAGAAACATAAAAAATATGTATAGGTGGATTATTTTTATTTTTCTATAATGATTCATTTTATAATGAAATGTGAAATATACTGAAATTTAATCCAAATGTCCTATGTAACATTTAAAATCATTATAAGTTAAAAATATATATTTTTATTTTTAAAATCAAATTATATTAATTTTATATAAATTAATATAATTTATTTTTATTGGAATAAATTTCACTATGAAGTTTTATTTAATAAATTATCAATCCTTTGAACGTCTTTACCTTAAAAATGCACATTGGCGTCATATCTACAAGATGAAATTTAAATTAATTTATACCACTTCTGTGAATGGAATTTGGAAAATGGATTCCATATTTTGAGTAATAATAATTTATAATTTCTAAAAAATCTAACTTAGTTTTGAACATAAAATTTAACTGAATGTGATTAAAATTAATTTCATGGATTAAGAGAAACATTAGATTAACATGGTACTGAACCTTAATCTAAAGAGCCCAAATGACATAGAAAATTTTCAAAAATCCATTGGATGGGTATATATCTACCCTATTATCCTATTTATAAATTTTTTTCCATTATGGTTATTACATTAAATGGGAAAAATGTGGATGTAATTCCTTTTTCAAAAATTTTCAAGAGAGTCACTCCTCATCCCCTATAAAAAGGAAATCACCCCTCCCACTTTAATAAAACTATCAAGATATTTTTGGATCAAATAAGATATGACCAAATATAACAAAAAATAATAAAAACTAAATTCATCAACCTGGGATGAAATCCATCCATGTAATTACATTTCTTTAAACCAATAGGAGTTGCCCAATTAAGAGGAAACATCCTTCCTCACCATCTTTAGTTTTATTTCTTTATCGACTATTTCAATAATTATTATTCAATTATTATTTATCAAAATAATTATTCTTATTATACTGATTTGTTTTTATTCTATTTTTTCTATCAACATTTACACACACATCCATCAAATGGGTAATGAACAGTCCATTTTTTTGTACAACAAACTACAGCCCCCTGAAACATAGTTGTTCATTTTTCCCATACCACCTCTCCTGGTTAGAAATTATGATAAGAACTATATTTAAATCTATTATATATGATATTTATAATGTAATTATACCTATTTAATTCATTTATAACATATAGCATTATGAAATACATTTTTAGGGAATATGATAACATTTTCTGTGAAAGTATGGACTACTGCCCCCTCAAAGAGACACCGTTGGTTCAAAATATACATGGAATGTATAATGGATGGTTTTGATAAAACTATGTAAAATATATTTAATAAATATGATAGTAGAATTATAATATACAGATGTATATTTTTTCACTATTTTAAAATGAAAAATAAATAAAAGTAGTGTCCACGCGTACGTACGACCTAACATCTCCATAAACATTGCAGTTTGATTATTTTCTCCAAATATTATATATTATTATTAATAAATAGATAATGATTATATATAATAATTTAATCACTGTTTTTATCCTATATATGATGAAATCAAGATCAATTTTATAATAAAATCATGGTAAAAGTCAACACATACTTGAAAGCCTAGGAAATTAACACTGAAAATAGTGAAAATAATGAATGATTGTTGAAAATGGGTAGTATGATATTATAAGGTGATAATATATGATATAAAAAAATCAGAATATGGATATTTTATTAGTTAATATATAATATAAAATTGGTATACATTATGTTAAAGTACATTCAACCAAAAATTAATCATATGGTAAATGATTTCATCTTAATTTAAATTCAATTAAAACATATTTTTTTTGTTATGAACCAACTATCTTTTATACGGAGAATATACAGACCTTTGATATATTATATGATGAATCAAAGTTTCTTCATGATATTATATTTTTTATTTAATGTTATTTCTTCGTTGATATTATTATTGGAATGTTTGAAAGTCATATTAAGCACTTTGATATGATTAATGACTATTCTCATCAAGAATGTTTTAAATGATTATATTTGAAATCTCACTTACTTTTGTGATCATTTCCATTATTTTTAGATAATAAATTTATTATTGAGAAAATATTTTATTATATATGATGTACATACATCCACATTTGCATATAATTTCATGTTTCATTCATTCTTCATGAGTTTTTGAGTTTTTATTTGATTTATTTTATCTTATGGGATTTGAGTTCAAAATTAAAAATGGGATAATAAATTTCATAACCCCAATAATTTTCATTGGATTATACTAATTATTCATTATTCTTAGTATTCTATGATTATGTGTATATTGAATTTCAATATCTATGGATTTATTTTCACTTGTTTTTGGGGGATTACAGTTAATACGCAAAATCTAATCATTGATTGATTCTCACATCAATGATATTATCTTTTCAAGGGTTTGAAATATCATTTTATTTGGGATTTTTTTTTCACTTGAATTCCTAGTTGAGGAATTTATTATATATTTATTCAATAAAATAAATCATTTTATTATTCTTTAGATATTTAGGACCATTTTCCTGAAATAATACCATTTTTCCCACTTCGGTACTTAAAATATTTTAGAAAATGTTTTCAGAAAAACTAACAAAATAAAACTATTTAGTAAAAGAAACTTTTTTCTTATAAAAGAAAAATTTTATTATAAGGTTTTTGAAAAATCTATTAAAAATTCTAATCTATATTACGTATACTAATTAATTTCCCCTCTAACTCAATGCGTCACCACCATGGTTATTCTACTTCTATGTCTATATCCCCGCGTTTTTTTCTAACTAACTACACCAGTCCCCTCTAATCGTCTCACCCCAAAGTCCCGATTCCAAAAACTTCATCTCATACATTATGGATTAGAAATTATATACTTATCATTAGTTGTTTCCTCTTCCTACTCCTCCCATTGGTCTCAAACTACGAATATGACTTTGGCTCCCCCTTTGCCTTTGAGTTTGCCCCAAACTTCACATGGACCCTTGTCTCTGCCTCAACCTCATTTCCCCCACCGCCTCCACCTCCTCATCTCCTCTAAGGCCTCTTCTCCCCTCCCTCCTTATCATCCCATACATACCTCTATCCTCCTACACTATATCTACCTCCTTCTCTCCTCTTCATATGACTCTGAATCCTCACCAATATTTTCATCACATCCTCTCCCCTCTTCCATCGGTTCCCTCACAACCCTAACCCCACCCCATAAACCACTGTTGTCATCATATTTTATTACTCTCTTTCATTGGTTCTTCCCCAATACACAATTTCTTTATGTTTTTTTGCTCATTTTTTCTCCAAATTTTTTTCATGATCTATAGTGACATATAATAATCAGATTCAACCCATTCCTTAAATAATATTTTTCCCATATACTACAGATGAATCGACCTTTCATAGATATAAAATATATTTTACATTTAAGAAACCAACCAATATATATTTTTTGGAATTTCATTTTTGTAATTAGGGATTTCTATTTTTTTGTTCTGTCTTGAAAAAATTTATGTTTAAACTATACAAATATACACTATGTATTTTCATTAATTAATAATCTCTATAAGTAGATCCTTATAATCCTCATTATGATCTAGTGTTGTGTTCTTTGGTCAAACTAGGAAGTTGAAACAACATCTGATTATTGGATAAAACCACAAGCGAAATCTATTGGAAAGAGGCCTCACATTAGAGGGTCTCTCTTTACTACAATGAACCAGTATACTTTATTATATTATATTTGATGGATTTTTTCAATTTAGTAGGAGAATTAACATCCGACGATTTCTTAATGATATTATATCAATACATCTGGTAAAAATAATACTTGTGGTCAGATTCGTCTAGACCAGGATTTCCTATTGAGTAAAAATAATAATTTATGATAATGTAATCATCATTAGTGAATGATACAACATAAGGTTAGGATTTTCCAGAAACCAACTCCTTCAATCCTTTTTAATTCATGGGTTTAATGTTTTATGGATTCACTTGTATTTTTTTGTACACATGTGTTTAATATCTATATACATCAGCTGAACCTATATAGTCGTAATGATAAATATATATTTGATGAATCATATGGCTTCACATAGCTGTAGATAATGATTTTTAATATGTGGTGACTGATCGTAGTTTGTGAATAATGTTATTCATAATAGTATAAATTATTACATTTTTTGATTCATTTATTTTTTAAATACATGAATGAGTATAGAAGTTTTTTAATAAATAAATTCATGATACTTCCCTTCAAGGAGCTATGAGTTCTCAATATGTCATCCAACTAAAGATGTTACCCATCCCATCTTTGATGTCGATCTACCATTGTCTCGGGTAGCATCTAACTATAAAAAATGGATCAAAAGACCTTAAAATATCGTTTTGATCTCTACTAGAGTTTCTTGAAACTCCGTATGACTCTGAATCCCATGAATGGAATCAACAAACTATGAGTTTATTTCTTATTGTATGTATTAGATTATCCGGTTTTTTAGTCCACTGTTTTGGGTTGATTTTATTATATTACTTAATCATGATTAACATTATCCTTTATTAGTTGATCCCAATATTGTATTTATAGAGACCAAATCTTGACATACATGGATATTACATAACTTTTTTGGAATAATTAATATATATAAAAAATAGACACCCAAGGACTGTAATTGTTTAGTGTCTTTGGAATCTTAGAACATAATCTTTTAATCATGGTGAATGATCTTCATCATCTCCCATAATGATATTCCCCTTTTTGTTTTCTTACCTAAAACCTTTCTTTATATCCTGGGGAAAATAAAACATATAAAGGGTGAGATTGATTGATTATTAAAGGTATGCATGTAGAAAATAAAACAAACCATATAAATTTGAGCTTAAAAACCTGAACATAAAGTTTAAACATCAAAATCATGAGGTGGGAAATAAGTCTGGGTAGTACGTAAGGCATTGATCATAAAAGACCATCAATCATGATAAAATAACACGAGAATTAAAAATGTAATTATGGAAAACCATTAAGTATATGATATGATTTCCATAGTAGCCAAGGAATTGCTATCAAGACCATCATAGTTGAAAAATTACATTACTAAACTAGGTTTACTTATCGTTTCGGCCCTATATTACTGAACCAGATTTACTTTTCATTCTAACCATGTTTATCTCATGAGATATAAATAATTACCCAATACATTGGAGGGATATATAGGTCCCACCCATGTCATAATTAAATCATTCTTACGTGTTCCACAAAATAAACATAAACCATTCATCATAACCTGAATAATAAAATGGGTTTAATAAACATCCTCCCATCAAAACATAATCTATATAAATCAAATGGATATCATTTCTTCCTAATAAAAATCAACCCATATAAATAATAGATTCATTATACATGATACATAATCATACTAAATAATGTCTTCTAAGATGGAAAATAGTTTTGATAAAACACTTGAAATTAATTGTTGAGGAGAATATCCTTTTTTAAAAAAAATAAATTTTTATTCTCAAAATTTCATTCTTTTTTAAAATAAAATACTTTTGTTGAAAATAACGATGATATATTGTAGATAAATCTTAATGAGTAGAAGGTTCTATGACACTGTAAAAATCCATTCACCCTATATAAGATAAAAAAACATTCTCCTCATACTTTTGTCGGAAAAGTCAAAAAGTAACTCGTATGGTAATCAGAAGACAGATTCCTTCCATACCTTGTGGTAAAAGTCAAAAACGGTACAAATGACGTAAAAAATAAATGGAATAATAGTAAAAATTTTATGAAAACATATTGAGAAAACATGGACATGGATGATAAACATAACCCTAGTAAATACTTATAAATAAACAATATCGGATAAGAATGAGATTGGAATAATTATCCCTTAACTTATGTCCAATTTAATCAATATGTGTCTGAGACTCTTTTATAGTGGGTTTTAACACATTATTAACTTATAACTGAACCATAATAATATTTATGATATCATATATGATTCACTTATGACTTTATCTTACCCGTTCATTTGTCAATTCTATGTTAAAGCAGTGTTTTGGTTCAAAAAGTACTTCGTATGGTAAACAAAATAAATATTCCTTCCATACCTAGTGGTAAAAGTCAAAAAGGGTAAAAATATATTTAATCATACATGGAATATTTGTAAAAATTTTATGAATTTTGTTTTGATAAAACATGTACATGGATGATAAATACAACCCCAGTAAATACTTATGAATAAACAATCTCAGATAAGAAAGAGATTAGAATAATTATCCTTTACCTTATGTCCAATATTGTCCATATGTGTCTGAGACACTTGTATAGTGGGTTGAAACATATTAGTAACTTCTAATTGAACCATAATAATATTTATGATATCATATGTGATCCACTTATCCCTTTATATTACCCGTTCATTTGTCAATTCCATGTTAAAGCTGCATTTTGGGTATAATCGTTTCATTTATCATACATGTTTTGACTTTTAATTAATCATATGATTACATAAGTCAAGATTACTTACATATAGACTGTAAAAAATTATTTATATATAGTATATATTCATAATATATATATATATATAATAGATCGATAAATCGTATGAAATATACCGTTCATGGAGACGGTAGTCTGTATGTACGCATTAACGTTTTTTTCGTTTCTTTATTATATTAAATGAATGTAAATGACACACACATATATATATATATATACATAAATCCAGAAGAATTATTATGTCATATATTTTATGATTTCTTATTATATATATTTGTTAATCATTCTTGAATGGTTAACATGGAGAATGAATCTCATCACATTGTGGAGACTGTAATCCGTACGTAGGCACGAGAGATGATATCGTTCCCATAATTAATGAATGGAATTGGAGTGGATGATATAAAATCATAGAATTATTTTGGTTTATAATAATCATATATAGTTATTATTTCCACCATTATAACCATCCATGTATGGTGGTGGTGGAAAAATAGATTACACCACGACGTCGAGATGGTAAGTCGTATGTATGCACAGGCGAGGATTTCATTTTTTGTAGGATGGATAGAATGTGTGATAGGGTTGTTTTAATATATATAATAATATATCAGTATATTAGTTATTATATTGTTATTAATTTATAATTAAACCACCAAATAAGATAAATTAGATGAATAATGAAACGTGAAATAATGGGTAGAAGAGATTACCTCGTCTTTGACGTACTTCCTTTGAAATTTCTATTAAGGGACAAGAGATTTTCTTTTGAGAAGAACAGAATCCCCAAAATGTTACTAGGGAAGTTTTTAATAGTAATGGTTAGGTTTTGGACGAGCATGAAGGCTCAAAATGGTGTGAGGAGGAGATGGATGAGGTTTGTTTTTATAAGAGAAGAAAGGGGCACGTTTGGAATCCTCATAAATATAAATTTATAATAAACTCAAACCCCACATAAAAACATCCAAAGTGACTCAAATTAAAATATGATATAATATAGGGTTGTAATCCCATCACGAAAATAAAAATTATAGATGTTTTGATTTTATTTTAAACCATATCAATTTTATTTATCCTTATTTAATCTATTTTATTTTATTTGTAGTAATAATATTCTGAATTTTAATTTGATATAAATACATACTTATGTGTTGTGAATTTTCCATAATTTGATAAATTATTACATTTTAGACCATAAAATTATCAATTTTCAATTTTAAATTTTTTTTGTGATTTTGAAACAATTTAATAAAATGTTATTTTTATAAAAATATCAATAGTGTTAATTTTGACACTATTCAATTATTTGAATTTAAATAAAATACACAAAGAAGTTACATTCAATCAAAAATATTTAATATATTCCTAACATGTATATGCATCTAAAAAATTCATGGAGAACATTTATTTGTTATATAATATTTATTTGAATGTTTTTAAAACCATTTATTTGATATTTCTCTTAATTAAATAATTATTACCACATTTATGTACAATTTTTTATTATACTGATTTGTTTCATATAAATAAATAATTAAATAATATGATAAAGATAAATCTAATATATTTAATAATAATACTTTAACTTTAATTTATCATCTTAAAATCACAACATTTAAATTGTTATATTTTTTAAATTATTAAGGTGACAAATTTGACATCTTTTAAAATAAAATAATATAAGTGACATATTCATATTTATAAGGATTAAAATGGTTCAAAATTCGACCATTGGATTATTATGGTTTATATATGAACGTCCTATAAGATATAGTACGTTTTTCGGTCCTTTTATGTGTATTATAATTTGAATAAAAACTATATTATTGATTTTTTCACTAAATAAAAAATTTATGCATCATTAATGTATAATCTATTTAGGTAATTAAATATTTCATAAAAATTACCAATAAATTACCATAATAAATATAATCATTTTATATTTCAAATTAGTATTTATAATCGAATTTATATATTGTGTAACCTTATAATAAAAATTCATTAATTATTAAAGTTTGAGTGAGACATATTTCACATTATTTAAATAAAATAAATTAATGGTCTTAATCACATCCAAGTGCATTCAAATAGATTCTATATCAACGCAAGTATGTTTTATAGAGAGATATAATCATAAAATTATATTAGGACATGTGTTAGAATAATTATATAATATTATTTTTATCCCTAATTACATGATTTACCTTTAACCGTGGATAATAAAATTTCTGTAGTTACTATCAATAATGCCTAAAAAGAAGCCTATTAAAATAATTTAGACCTAAAATTCCAAATATGGAATTAATTTTTCCAAATTAAAAACACATAAGTTGCAGTATTTAATTTAAAATTAATCCCACTATTGAGAAAACGGGTTTTTAAAGTTTAAACATTGCAAATGATTGAAATGTTTTTACCTGTGAATTCAATTTAAAATTAATGATAAAGACTTAAATTATATTAAATGGTAAAAATATGTTCTATTTATACATTAAAACCATTCAGTATTATAATTTATCCATATAAATTATCTTGATTAAAAAAGTTGTTTTTGATTAAAATTATGCGTATTTTATCTATACCTAAAAATATCAAAGTTAACAGAAAAATATAAAAAATTTATCCAAAGTAAATTATTATATACCTATAACAATTGATAAGTTTATTTTTCCAAATTGGAATAATAAACATGTCAAATACTCGATTTAAAGTGTCTGGGCCATCAAAAGGCGGCAAAACTAGACTTTTTTAAAAAAACTTATTTTACTCGAAAATTCTATTTTGTTCTCATACCATGTTCTAGAATATGAGTAAGATGAATTATAATGTTATAAAATTCACAATGTGGTTAATTATATTCATAATGTATAGTTCATAATAATATTATAACAATATATCGTTGTTTAGTGAAACTCGGTATTGCGTACAACACAAGCTATTGAGGAATGTCGCTCTTGCGTGCAAAACAAGACAAGAATAGTGTTTCCATATACTACAAGCTAATACAATGTTGTGTATAGTGAAAAATAATCGTTGTGTAGTGTATAAAACAAGAAATTAAAGAAATTAAAAATAATACTTCTCATAAAATCTTGGGGTGTTACATTACTGATTGTTTTCGGTAAATTAATATCTTGACAATCATCATATGTTTCAGAGAAATAATTTCATGATGTATTGGTCCCCACACTAAAAAAATTAAAAAAATTAAATAGAATAACACTATGATTTCTAGAATATAAATTCCTCTTAGATAACCTGAGGTGTCCCTGAACTAATCATGTCAATTGATACAATATTGATACCACCTCACATGAATATTAAATTCAAAAAATAATTCATTTTTCTTCTCTGCAGATGACTTATTCAGACCGCCATTGTGATAGAATTTAAGGGTCGTTTTTTAAAATATTTCATTATATATATATATATATTTGTTCAATTCTGTTAAACATATGGCCTACCTAAGTACTTAGTTTTTCCAAGAATCACATACCAAGCTATTATGTCAAAAAAATACTCACCTTATGATTTTATTGGGTTTTGATGTTTTTATTCCCCAATTTATTGTTTTCCCCAAAATAAAGATGATCTATGTTTTACATAATGAAATGTTTGTTATAAATGTGGTGGTTAAACATGTGTCGGTCAAAAGAAACCATATTGAAGATCAACACGAAAATTATGTTATGGTGGGAAACCTCCATGACTATATTTTAGGCTATTATATGTATTCCCTAAAAAAGGAAATTGTATTCTTAACTTATTCCACATCATGGTCCCCAATATTTTTCTATGAAAAGATATTTAATTACCCTTTTGGTTCTTTAATGTCCCCTCACCGAACTATTATATCATTTTCATTTTCATTTATATTAATACCCTTCCTTTCAATCTTTTTTTGATTCTCTTCCCACTTTAAAATAAACACTATATTTTCTAGAGATACAATTGTTATATAAATTTGGTTGTTTTTATCATATCCATATATATTAAAGATTTGTAGTTATTTATTATTTTTTAATATTTCATTTGTTAATTTTATGTACTGTATTTTCCTCTATTTTATCAATTTTATTGTATCTATATAGAAAATGTTAATGATATTTGAATTTACATTGTATTTTAACAATGTTATGTTATATTATTACACATATACATAAAATATTATTACAGGTGCTTTTTATACAGTGTGATATTATTTGAATTATTAGCTGCACAAACACCTGAAATCAAATTGATGATTTAATATATCACAATGTAATGTATTTCCTCATAAATAAAGTGTGTCAGGTATTATATACTTTTATTTTTTCAAAATAATTGAAACAATATATCACAATGCTAAAAAATATAGTTCTATTATTTTAGGTTAACTATGTTAAAATGTGTATTATTTTTCACAATAGAATTTTTATAGTATTTTTTCACACTATTAATGATACTATTAGTTTAATGATCACAATGACAAATGATAATATATTTTTTTTTTCAAATATTCATATTTAAATAGTACCCTATCAATGACCTATCCTGTTATTCATACCTTATAAAAAATACTAGGACCAAACTAATCTAATCATCATATAATATGTATATATTTATATTTTTAAAATTTTCCCCCATATTATTTATCATGAAGTACATAAATTTCAACATCTCTTTATAAGGGTATGTGTTATATGATCATTAAAATAGATATCCATTTATAGTTGAAATATTCTCAATCAATGTTATCAACTAAATAACTAAGATTGGATTGTATTTTTTATAATATAGTTATCAATAGACAATTGTCTAGAGAGAAGATGGGGCCTTAGTGGATATAATAATATATTGGGATTTTATCCAAAATATTTTGGGAACATGGATGGAAACTAACTAGTTGGTGGTTTATCCATTGATCTTAATGATAATGGTAGTATAAATTATTCATGGTTTATTATTATATAAAGGATTAAATGGAATTTTGAGGTTACTACTAGCTGTTGTGACATTTTTTTCATTAAATTTCTGACACTACATTTGGACATTGAATTTATTTCTCTTTTACATTTAGTATTCTTTTATGTTTAGTGACACAACACAACATTTAATCAGATGAATCCCAGTCTTACATTCACAAGAGGGTGAGACCACATTCACCTACCCATTTTTATCCTTGTTTTTTAAAACAAGACCCATAATAGAAACTGAAAGATCCTCATATGTGATAAAATGAGTACCAATAAATACTATTTTTGACATATTATAAGAGAAAACGTCCTCACAACTATCTCATGTGGCTTTGGAATTTACAGAACACCCCTTCCCATCTGTGACGTTGTAACTCTAATCATTTGTTTTAGCAGGGGGTTGGGAAACATCACGTGAGCTAATAAGATTTACCTGAGAATTATAGTGTCAGATTGGGTATTACTCTCATATCCCTTTGATACCTTGAGTCATTAATGATCATCTTTTTTATTATTAGAGAGTTGTATACCATCATTAATATTAACTGTCATGTTAACACCATTACGATGTTCCTTATAGTTACCATATAAGAATTCCATAAATAACTAATATATATATATATATAATGTAAAAGTGTTATCTAAGATATTGAAATTTACTCAAAATGTGTTGAAATATTTATTCGTTCATCCAAATAAAATATACCATATTATTAAAAATCCCCTTATTTAAAGAATTATTGTTCCTCTAGTAGAATTTCCAATCAAGTGTAAACATGGATGAACCTATTTGTTTACATAATATTCCTTAAAATGAATGTGAACAAAAAGTTTCATATATAATTATGTATATATAAAATTATTTGGTATGCCTAATCAATTATTTGGGTAATATTCATATATTAGATGTTTTTAGATAATTTGTCAACATGTGTATTCATATCAAAATAATTACTCAAAAAATGACTCATTAAATTCATATAACTACATCATGTTTTACATGCATTCCATGTGTCAAACAGGTTCCATAGTGTGACATATATTATAAGAAAATAATATTTTTATAAAACCTCATTAATTTATATATATTTCATTTCATTTATAATACAAAAAACCAAGAATATATCACCATACATTAAATATAAAATCATAAAATTCGTATATTTATAATCATAATGATCTCATTCTCTATTTTATCTCAACACTGAAGAGTCCAATAAAACTATCACCATGAATTCTAACATATCAATATATGAATTAATTATCAAAAAAATTATACTAACACTTAAGTTAAGGATTAATTACTTTCAAAAATAACATCATGCATTATTTATCTCCATATATCAATTAAACAAAGGCGATATTTATCATGTATCAAATCAAGATTCATAGATAGATCACAAATCACATTATGTTTGAATTATTTATGTTCTCTATTCCAATTATCTTAATTATGAAATATTTTAGACACATATTCTGTAACACCCCAACCTTTTAAATTATTTTATCTTTTTTTGGCTTCAATTAGTCTTTTCAAGGTACTGGTTGGGTTCATTGTCAAATTGTTTTTTGACATTTGATGTTTTTGGTGTGTTTTGGATCAGGGCACTAGCACCGCATTGTTGGTGGTAACCATGAAGTCAACCCAGATGCCCCTGCAATTACCCATTACCTAAAATAATAAAACATTATCAGAATGAAATAAATAAAATGTTTATGATATAATAATAATAACATTTTTTGTTGATAAAAATGTTTTTTAATTAAAATTGTTAAATATCTTGTTATCATTAAAATGTTTATCTATATAACTATTATTTGGTTTCTATTAATTATGTTATTTTTGAAGATAAAATAAATAAAATTATGATTAACTTGATGATTATTTTTATTGTTATTATTAGTATCATTAATAAAATTAATGGCATTGTTATGATTATATAATTTTTTTAAAACTATTTAAAATTTGGCCATTAAAATTTTGGTGTTATTATTATTATTGTTATTATTATTATCATTATCACTATTATTATAAACATTTATTATTATGGGTTATTATTAATCTTATTTTAATTTTTTATGGGGTTTTAGTCCATATATTCTTTATTCTCTATGCCTCACACTCACACCACTCTCCCAGTTAATCCCCCACGCACACCCCACTCCCCTTCTCTCATGCCTCTCCACCTTTTATTTATCTCATGCACTCCCTCTCTCCACTCATTACTCCTTCCACCATTAATTCATTGTTTTTTATTCCCTCCCTATATTCACTCCCCCCAATTTTAACTTTGCCAATCACCCACTACCTCTCTCCACTCACTTCCCCACTTTCATTTATTCCCCACACATCACCCCTCTTTCAACTTTTATTTCTCTTCTTTTAGTATTCCTCTCTCCACTCGCCTCTCTCCAATCACACCACCTCCTATCTTTACCCATCATGCACCACACTTATCCCCATAATTCTTTTATTTTTTTATCCCCCACTCTGCTCTCACCCCATCTCTTTATCTTATGTGCTCACCCCCTCTCTCCCCATTTTATCTCCCACACACCACCACACTCATTTATAACACCCACTCTCCCTGTAAATTCATTTTATATTCTTTATCTATCTCTCACACACCCCTTCTTCCCCTACCCTCATGCACCCCTCTTCCTCTTACACTGTAACACCATGAGATTTTATGAGAAATATTATTTTTAATTTCCTTGATGTCTTCTATTGTACGCAACACTGAAATTAGATCGTGCTATATGGAACATCGTATTATCTTGTATTATACGAAAACACTATTCTTTTCTTGTGTTGCGCGCAAGAACTACCTTCCTCAATAGCGTGTGTTGTACGCAATATTGAGTTTCACTAAAAAAAGATATATTGTTATAATATTATTATGAACTAGCCGTTATGAATAGTATTACCCAAATTTTGAATTTTATAACATTATCACTCATATTACACATTATATAGAACACGGTATGAGAACAAAATAATTTTTTTAGGTAAAATAAGTATTTTTAAAAAAATGCAGTTTTACAGCCTTTTGATGATGCAACATATTTAAATCTAGTTTTGACACTTTTATGGGTTATATTTGACAAAATAATGATATTAATTGAAATAAATATATAAAAATTTACTTTGGATAATTTTTTAATATTTTTCTGTTAACATTCATATTTTGATGAATAATAAAAATATGCTAAATTTTAAATAAATACAACTTTTTTCATCAAGATAATATATGTGGTTAAGTTATAATATTGAATGGTTTTAATGTATAAATAGAATATATTACTACCATTTAATATAATTCAAGTCATTATCATTACTTTTACACTGAATTCATAGTTAAATACATTTTAATATTTTGCAATGTTTTAACTTTTAAAACTCATTTTCTCAACAGCGGGATTAAATTTAAATGAAATACTGCAACTCTGATGTTTTTAATTTGTAAAAATGGATTCCATATTTGGAATAATTAAGTCCAAATTATGTTAATAGGGTACTTTTTATTTTTAGACATTATGAATAGTAATTACGGAAAATTTTATTTACTATAATTAAATGTAAATCAGGTAATTAAGGGTAAACTTAAGAATATAAAATTACCCTAACTCCTTCCAAAATTATTTTGGATAAATAAAAGTAGACCCATATCACCTAAGGGTCGGAATAGATTCATTTCATGGACTTTTGACCATGAAAAGGATGTAATTATTATTAAAACCAAAAATAGTGACAACATGTCACTCTCTTATATCTTATAAGTGTAATAATTTTAATTTAGTGATAAACATAATAAAAATTCAAAAATAAATAGTCACCAGAAATATAATAAAAATATATAAATCATTTACATTTATTTAGAATTTTTAGGGAATAAATAATTATCATTAATGGTGACACAATAGTGAAGTCGAAATTATTTTATTGATTGAAATATCAAATAAATGGTTTAGAAAATATAAAAGTAATATTATATGAAATATTTAATGTGATTCAATAATTTTAGAGATGAATATTATATGTTAGGGATCTATTAAATATTTTTTTTGAATATATCTTCTGTGTGGATTTTATTAAAATTAAAATAATTGAATATTTTCAAAATTGACATTATTGATATTTTTAAAAAATAAAATTTTATAAATTTTTTTAAAATGACAAAAATATTTAAAAATAATAAAGTTAAATTTATATGGTCCAAAATATCCAATTATGGATAATTAACAATACATAAGTATTTATAATAATTTATAATTTAGAATCTTATTACCAGAAATAATATTAGATAGATTAAATAAGGATAAATAAAAATGATAAGGTTTTTAATAAATATAAAACATGTCTAAATTTTATTTTTGGAGGATATTACAATCCTATCTCATCTCATCTTCAAATTTGAGTCATTTTTAGGTTTTTAGGAGGAGTTTGAGTTTATTGTAAATTAATATTTTGGAGGTTTGAAAAAGTGCCCCTCTCTTCTCTTATAAAAGGGAACCTCCTCCCTCTCCTCTTCACAACATTTTGAGCATTCAAGATCAACCAAAACCTATCCATTTCTCTTATCCACTTCCCTAAAAACATACTAGATGTCCTGATTTTCTTCAAATACAAGCTTTAGTTCCCTAAGAGGTGTTTTAGAAGAGACGTGTCAAATAAGTGGTAATATCATTTACTGATTCTTTAAAATTAAATTATTCTTCTACTTCTTCTTACTTATTTGTTTCATTATAAATTAATAACATCATAATCAGTAATATACTGATATGTTATTATAAATATGAAACATCCCAATTTCACCCTCTATCCATCCTCTAGAAGACGAAGTCACCACGAGTGCGTACGTATGAAATACCTTCTCCAGGTTGTGGTGTAATATGTTTTTCTACCACATTACATCGATGGGTATAATGATGGGAATAAAAAATATATATGATTATTATAAAATTATACTAATTCTGTGATATTATATAATACACTTCAATACCATTCAATAATTATGGGAATGTTATCATTGCTTGTGCATATGAACAGATTACCATCTCCACGACGCGATGAGATTCATTCTCTATGTTAACCATTCCATTATGATTATAATGTATATATAATAAATAATCATGAAATATATGACATAATAATTATACTTTATTTATGTATATGTTATTTACTTACTTCAATTCAATTTAATAAGGAAAAGAAAACAGCATTCATGCGTACGTATGGCCTACCGTCTCTATGAACAATGTTTTTCATTCCATTTATCACTATATTATACATATATTCTGAATATATCTTATATATATATCATGTTTTACATTATATAAGTAAGTAATAAAGATCTAAGTAATCATATAAATAATTACAAGTCAATACATGCACGATAAATAAAACGATTTTACCTAAAACACTACTTTAACATTGAATTGACAAAAGAACGGGTAATATAAAGTCATAAGTGAATCATATATGATATCATAAATATTATTATGGTTCTATTACAAGTTAATAACATGTTTAAACCCACTATATGGATGTTTTAGACATATACAGAAGAAATTGGACCAAAGGTAAGGGATAATTATTCCAATCTCGTTCTTTTCTGAGATTGTTTATTCATAAGTATTTACTAGGGTTATGTTTACCATCCATGTCCATGTTTTGTCAAAATGTTTTCATAAAATGTTTAATATTATTCCATGTATGTTTAAATTCATTTTTACCCTTTTATGACTTTTACCACATGGTATGGAAGGAATCTTTATTTTGTTTACAATACGAGGTACTTTTTTACTTTTCCAGCAAAAGTACGAGGAGAATGTTTTTTAACATATAAAGAATAAACATATTTTTACCGTTTCATAATGCCTTAATTTCATGAATCATACACTACATTATTTCATGATTATTTTCTAATAAATCCCATTATTTTCAAATTAAATGGCATTTTGTGAATATAAAATGATTTTGAAGAAGAGGAGATATTTTCATCAAGAATTCATTTCATGTGTTTTATCAAAACCATTTCCCATCTAAGGTGACATTATTTATTATGATTATAATGTATCAATTATTTATATGGTTTAATTTTTATTATGTTGAACTGATATCCATTTTTTCTATATGGATTATGTTAAGATGAGATGATGTTTATGAAACCCATATTATTATTTGTGTTATGATGAATGATTTATATTTATTTTGTTGCACATGAAATAATGATTTAATTATGAGATGTGTGGGACCTATATATCCATCCAATGCATTGGGTAAATATTTATATCTCATGAGATAGATATGGCTGGAATGGAACGTAAATCTGCATCAGTAATGCAGGGCTGGAACGACATGTAAACTTGGTTCAGTAATGGACTTTGTCCACTATGATGGTCTTGGCAGCAATGCCTTAGCTACTATGGAAATCATATCATGTGCTTAATGGTTTTCCACAATTACATGTTTTATTCCAATGATAATTTATCATGAGTGATGTTCCATTATGATCTATGCCTTACGTACTGCCAAGATTTATTTCACAACTCAAGATTTTGATGTTTAAAATTTATGTTCACATTTTTAAGTTCAAATTTATATGGTTTGTTTTTTTCTCCATGATTACCCTTACTAAGAAATTGAGCTCACCCTTTATCTTTTTTCTATCCCCAAGGTTATAAATAGTGGTTTTAGGTAAACAAACGGGGAATATCATTATGGGAGATGTTGATGATCATTCACCATGATTAGAATATTTTGTTCCGAGTTTCCAAAGAAACTAAGCTATTACGGTCCTTTGGTGTCTGTTTTTGTTATATATTTTGTATTTTGAAAAAGTAATGTAACATACATGTATTTCAAGATTGGGTCTCTATAGTTGGTATCAGAGGAATGGTATACTTAACCTTTTAAAACTAGGATGCAAAATATTTAGTGAGATCCCTAGAGATATTTATAAGGTATGTCTAGGGATGTCCCTAAGGTTAAGTATAAGTATAGGCTACAGACCAAGAAATATGATAACGATTCTAAATAACCTAGTATTAAAACTAAGATGTTAGTGATTGAAAGTACTTCCCTTGATTATGTTGTCTTCCTAGTATGATTTTTACCTCTCACAATATTTTTTTTGGAGTGTTAGATAATGGCTGGAACCTGAAGGAACCGTGTTACTGATCCATGCACTAGGAAATGAAATTATTGTCCTTCTGAACAACCAAATGATATGGGAAATAGAGTTTAAAATCTTATTTCTATACTCACACATGTTATGAATCATTCGGGACTTCTTAATGAGTAGAGAAGCGAACTATATTCTATATAATCCTTCATGAGGCAATGCCCACCTTCTTTCAGTGGGTCTTCTGATCCACTTGTTGTTGAACAATGGATCAGTACCATTGAAAAGATATTTTCCATAATTCTCTATTCAGAACATGAAAATTTAATTTTTTATTTTTACCATTTAGAAGGTGAAGTAGACCAGTGGTGGACTCTAAGTATGAATACAAGGCCCCAAGATGGAATTGAATCCATGGATTTGGATGAGTTCAAGAATATATTTTTCAATAAGTAATTCTCTCATATTCTTTGAACAAAGATTTAAAATGATTTCCTTGAGCTTACGAAAAAGGATGATGAATCTGTTGGTATATATGAGGAGAATTTTACAAGGCTTTCAAGGTATGCGTCTGGCTTTATCATCCAACCTCAAAGTAAAGTTGATCGATTATTCAGTGGTTTAAAACCAAGTCTTCGAAGGGAATTAGCTATAAGAGACTTCAATAGATATTATGAAATTGTGCATTGTGATATCAAGGTAGAATTGGAAGTTGGTGTTATATATACATCTTATGGTTTTGACAAGAAACAAAAGATAGGGTTCAAGTAAATATCCCAAAACAATGGTGAAAAGAATAAGAATGTCTCATTACACTCAAAGTGTGGAATGAAACATGGTGGATATTGTCTTAAAGGGAATAGAAAATGTTTTAAGTGTGGAAAATAAGTTTATTGAGTAGCTAAGAGTTGAAGTAATGGGAAAAGGTGGGTAATTATGTGAATAAAGAAATTACTACAGAGAACGCACCACCAACACTTAAATTATATGAGTGCAAGGGAATGGGGAATTATGCTAACCAATGCCCTAATCCCAGGGTTAATAATGATCAAAATCAACAACCTCTTGTGGGAAAAGACAAATGGATGTCACATGTGATCACTATTGGTGATTTTGAATATGAAAATGAAGTAGAGTATAATTAATTGTATTCTTAAATAGTGTTGTTGAATCTCATTTATAGTATTAAAGAATATTGGAATTTCTATGTGTTTGTTTTCAATAATAGTATGGTACTAGTAACCAGGAAAAGTGATTGAAATATTTTTGGAAAGAATATGATATGCTCATAATGAAGGGATAAGGAAAATAAATATGCATGATAGTATTAATGAACTCATGACTGATATAAGGAAAAAGTGATATCATGGTTTGAGTATATAGAAATTTTGGGATATTGGTATGTAGAAAGAGTTAAATTTTGACAGCATTAATGTCTTCACTAAGGTTCCATGGTAATTCCTATTTCATGAATACATGATTAAGGTATTCACATGTTTCAAATTTGACCAACAAGATATATCTTATGATATATGGGGGATAAATGATTGTATTTACATTCTTCGTAGAAGACCTATCTATCAATCTTTTTCTTGATACTCTAAGTTTAGACACAAGTATTCTAGATAAACCTAAATATTAGAATAGATTAAGTTGGAAAACAGATAGTATTGTTTATGTATATAACTTTTTGATATTATGATAGTATAGTTTTAGAAAAATGATAACTTGTAGGACGGGTGACAACCCGTCGCATCGGACATGGATGCGGGAATCTAACCCACAATCGAAGTGTGACGGGCCTTTAAAACATAACAATGGCCTACAGAAAGTCCCTGGTATATAGAAATTAGATTTATTTTATTATGTAGTTTGATAGTTGAAGTGTAAGTCGATTTTTGGAATCATATACGATTAATCTCACCATTGATGGACTTATGTATATTTAATAACTTTTGCTAACTTTTTGAGACAGATGGAATAACCTATCATTCTATCGCATGATCTACTAACATTTCATGAAGGAAAAATTGAACTTAATTTATTTAATAAACAATGAAGTTTAAATTGGTCATGGAATTACCAATGATGATCTTACACAAAAATCAAGTATGTACTTATCCTTATGAAAAAATTCATCATCTTTTGGAAAATGATCTTGAAAACCAAAAATGTTGTCCTAGTACCCTCATATTCGATGAATTAGATGGTACCTTATATCATCACGAATTTGTGGCTTTGTGATTGTTGGATTTTTCATATCCATGTACTCTACCACTCTCTATCAGAACATGATGGTTAGATTTCTCTTCTATATCCATATTTTCATCTATGTTATCCTATATGGAAACCTAGTGATGTGTCATTTTGGGTAACCGTTACATTTAATACTTTAGTTTTTAAAATTACATTTTAGTATTTTTTTTACGATGTGGGTTTCTATGAAATAATCTTTCAAGTAGTAAACCATTTATAACCCTAATGAATTTCAAGGGAAAAATTCTTTTAAAGGCGGGTAGAATGTAACACCCCGAGATTTTATGAGAAATATTATTTTTAATTTTTTTGATGTCTGGGGTTGTATGCTACCCAAAAATTAGCATTCAATATCCACAAAAACGTATTACCTTGTATTATATGCAAACACTATTTTTGGCTTGTGTTTCACGCAATAAAGACCTTCCTCAATAGCGTGTGTTGTACACAATATTGAGTTTCACTAAACAACGATATATTGTTATAATATTTTTATGAACTAAACATTATGAATAGTAATAATTTATTTTTAATTTTATAAAATTATCACTCATCCTACGCATTATCTAGAACATGGTATGAGGACAAAATAAATTTTTCAGGTAAAATAAGTATAAAAAAATGATGTTTTACCTCCTTTTGATGGCGCACCCACATGAAATCTAGTTTTTGAAACGGTTATGAGTTCAATTTGACAAAATAATGTCATTAATTGAAATAAGTATATAAAAATTTAAATTGAATAATTTTTTAATATTTTTTTGTTGACTTTTACATATTGATGAATAGTAAAAATACGCTAAATTTTAAATAAAAACAAATATTTTCATCAAGACAATTTATATGGTTAAATTATAATATTGAATGGATTTAAAGTATAAATATAATATATTTTTACCATTTAATATAATTCGTGTCATTATCATTAATTTTACATTGAATTTATAGGAAAAAAATTTCAATCTTTTGCAATGTTTTCACGTTTAAAACCCATTTTCTCAATAGTGGGATTAATTTTAAATTAAATACTGCAACTTCTGTGTTTTTAATTTGAAAAAATGCATTCCATATTGGGAATCATTAGTTCCAAATTATGTTCATAGGATACTTTTTATATTTAGACATTATGAATAGTAATCACGGTAAATTTTATTTACTACAATTAAAGGTATATCGGGTAATTATGGGTAAAAATAAGATTATAAAATTACCCTAACAGCTACCAAATTTCTATTGTATGAATACAAGTTTACCCATATCACCTAAGGGTTGGAATAGATTCATTTCATGGACTTTTGACCATGAAAAGGATGTAATTATTATAAAAATCCATGAAAGTGACAACATGTCACTCTCTTATATCTTATAAGTTTAATAATTTTAATTTAGTGATAAAATTCATAAAACTTAAAAAATAAATAGTCACCATAAATATATTAATATTATATACATCATGTAAATTTATTTGGAAATTTTAAGGATTAATTAATTATCATTAATGGTGACACAATAGTGATGAAAAAATTATTTTATTGACTGAAATATCGAATAAATGGTTTTAAAATATTAAAATTAATATTATATACACTATTTAATGTGATCCACGAAATTTCAAGATGAATATTATATATTAGGGATCTATTAAATATTTTTTTTAGAATATATCTTATGTGTGGAATTTATTAAAATTCAAATAAATAAATAGTCTCAAAAATAACACTATTGATATTTTATATAAATAACATATTATAAAATTGATTAAAAAAATATATTAAAAAATTATAAATTGAAATTTAGATGGGCTAAAATATCCAATTATGGAGACTTCACAACACATAAGTAAGTATTTATAATAATTTGGAATTTAGATTTTTATTACCACAAATAAAATTAAATAGATTAAATAAGGATAACTCAAAATGATAATGTTTAAAATATACTTAAAACATGGCTAAATTTTATTTGTTGATGATATTAAAACCCTATCTCATCTCATATTCTAATTTTTGTCATTTTGGAAGTTTTATGTGGGTTTTCAATTTATTGTTAATTAATTTTTTGAAGGTTTCCAAAAGTTTCCCTCTCCTCTCTTATAAAAGGCCACCTCCTCCCTCTCCTCTTCACAACATTTTGAGCCTTCATGATCGGCCACACCCTATCCATATAACTCCTCCACTTCCCAAGAAACATTCTTTATGTTCTGGGTTTCTTCAAAGACCATCTTTAGTGCCCTAAGATACGGTTTAGAAGAGAGGCGTCAAAGAAGAGGTAATATCCTTTACCAATTCATTGAAATTTATTTTTTCTTCTACTTACTCTTATTTATTTGTTTCATTATAAAGTAATAACATAAGTATTATTAATATAATTATATTCTATTATAAATATGAAACAACCCCATTTTACCTTCTATCCATCCTACGGAAAATGAAGTCACCGTGCATGCATACGTACAGAATACCGTCTCCATACTATGGTGTAATATGTTTTTCCACCACCTTACATGAATGGGTATAATGGTGGAAATAATCACTATATATGATTATTATAAAATTATTCTAACTATTAGATATTAAATAATCCACTCCCATACCATTCAATAATTATGGGAATGATATCATAGCTTATGTGTTTGTACGGATTACCATCTCCACGACGTGATGAGATTCATTCTCCATGTTAACCATTACAGAATGATTATAAAGTATATATAATAAATAATCATGAAATAAATTAAATAATAATGATATTTGATTTATTTATATGTTATTTACTTACTTCCATTCAATTTAATAACGAAAATAAAACATTGTTCATGCGTATGTACGACCTACCGTCTCCATGAACGGTGTATTTCATTCCATTTTTCAATCTATTATATATATTATTAATATATATTATATATAAATCTTCTTTTACATTATATATGTATGTAATCCTGATCTAAGTAATCATATGAATAATTACAAATCAAAACACGTATGATAAATGAAACGATTTTACCCAAAACGCTGCTTTAACATTGAAATGGAAAAAGAACAGGTAATATAAAGTCATAAGTGAATCATATATGATATCATAAATATTATTACAATTTTGTTACAAGATAAGAACATGTTTAAAACTACTATATAGGATTTTCAGACAAGTATGGAAGAAATTGGTCCTAAGGTAAGGGATAATTATTCCAATCTCGTTCTTATCCAAGATTGTTTATTCCTAAGTATTTACTGGGGTTATGTTTATCATCCATGTACATGTTTTCTCAATATGTTTTCATTAAATTTTTACTATTATTCCTTGTACTTTTAATGTCATTCTTACCCTTTTATGTCATTTACTACAAGGTATGTAATGAATCTTTCTTTTGTTTACTATTCGAGGTACTTTTTGACTTTTCTAGCAAAAGTATGAGGAGAATGTTTTTTAACATATACGGCATGAACCGATTTTTATAGTTTCATAACACCTTGTTTTTATGAAGCTTCCTCTACGTTATTTCATGATTATTTTCTACAAAATCATTTTTTTAAAATTACATGGCATTTTGTGAAAAGAAAATGATTTTGAAGAAGAAAGGATATTTTCCTCATGAATTCTTTTGAACTGTTTTATCAAAATTATTTCCCATTTAAGATGACATTATTTAGTATGATTATAATGTCTCTATTATTTACATGGTTTTATTTTTCTTATAATTACATGATATCCATTTGTTTTATATGGACTATGTTAAGATGATATGATGATTATGAAACCCATATTATTCTTTTGGTTATGATGAATGATTTATGTTAATTTTGTGGCACATGAAAGAATGATTTCATTAAGAGATGGGTGGGACCTGTATCTCCCTATAATAAATTGGGTAAAGATTTATATCTCATGAGATAGACATGCATGTAATGGAAACTAAATCTGGTTCAGTAATATAGGGCTGGAACGGCAAGTAAACCCAGTTCAGTAATGGACTTTGTCCACTATAATGGTCTTGGCAGCAATGCCTTGTATACTATGGAAATCATATCATGTGTATAATGGTTTTACACAATTAATGTATTATTCCAATTCTATTTTATCATGATTGATGTTCCTTTATGATCTATGCCATATGTACTGCCAAGATTTATTTCACAACTCATGATTTTGATGTCGAAACATTATGTTCATGTTTTTAAGTTCAATTGTATATGGTTTGTTTTATTTTCTCCATGCTAAAAATTACTGAGAATTTGGACTCACCCTTTATATGTTTTCTCTCTCCTAGGATATAAATAAATTTTTTAGGCAAACAAAAGGGGAATATCATTATGGGTGATGTTGAAGATCTTTCACCATGATTAGAAGATTATGTTCCGAGTTTCCAAAGACACTAAAATATTACTATATATGGGTGTCTGTTTTTATTGTGTATTAGGTATTTCAAAAAAGTAATGTAACATCCACCTATGTCAAGATTGGGTCTCTACATACCCCCCACTTCATACACACCATCCTCCCCTCTGGCACTTCTTTCGGCAGCTACTCGTCCTTCTAGCGGTTCTTTCCAGTAGGTCCTCTTCCCATATTATCAACTTTTATCTCAATTTCTTGGGTATCCATGTGCAGTTTCATGTTGGGAAAAACAAAAATTTTAGGTTTAATGTGTAATATGAGTTTACATTGGATTTAGGGTGTGCATTTTGTCTGCGGGGCATCATTCCTACTCCCGTTAAAGTTTTATTCCAATCACACGAGGTTTCAGTAGGCGTTTCCATGTTTTCCATTCTTAAAGTCCTTAATTTTACGTTATCCATATTAAATAAATTTATAAACATTTTTCTCAACTAAGTGACACCCTTTTTTAAATTATTATACCAATTTTCAATTTATTTTATTTTAAAAAAAAGGTTATAAATGAGTTTTAGTGTAAATTGTTTAGTTTTATGATACCTAGAAAACTTGTTCGAATTGCTAATGTTTATTTAAGAAGGAATTGGTTCCTTATAAAATGTATCACCATTATTATGATTCTATGAAATTGTTTATTAACGAACATGGCTTGGATGTGTTATTACTTAGTTATTGTCTTAAAACACTTTTGTATGGGTTTAAATGGATTCAATGTTTTTAATTGGAGTTCCTTTAAAATTATGTGGGTAATTGGTGATTTTTAGGGAAATCATTAAAATGTTTTCTTGGTGTGTGTTTGATTTCAAAAGAGGATTTCAGGTGTGTGTGGGTTGATGTTAGTATATCTTAATAAACATGTTAAATTGTGTTGGAGAGGGTTTAATGTTTCTATTGGATTGTTTTATGTTCTATAAATAAAGTAGGTGGTCAGTTATAGTTTTAAGGTAATTGGTGTTTTCTTGAACATTTTCTTTTCTAAATAGATTTCAGTTTTCAAATAAATTTTGTCCCCCTGAGTGGTTTATAATGATTATTTTAAACATGGTTTTTCAAAGTGTTTCTTCACGTGTTATGGACATCATGGTTTATAATGTCTTCTTTAATGTTTGGTCGTTCGGTTTGAATCATGTTTTGGTGTGGGTCGGAAATGGGTAAAGGAATGTTTGATAATTGTGAAGTGTTTGAATGTGTGTTTAGAAATTAAGGGCCGGTTCAGCATTGTAAATGTAAAATTTGTGTTTTCATGATATTTTGATTAAATTTGTGTGCTCGGTTGGAAACATAAAATGATTTGTGAAATGCTTTAATGTTTATATGTAATAGCAGCCCAGTTGGCACTTTTTTGTAATTTGAAATAATTGAAATTGAATATGGGGCCCACATTTCTAGTATAAACTATTATGGGTGAATGTATAGGATGTTTATATGTTTGGGGTAGGTAAGTGAGGTGAGGTGAGTCATGCATGCGAGGGTTTCCTACCTACACAGTATTACTATAACCACCATGGGTTCCTGGGTGTCTTATAGATTATCAAGTGACTATTACTCACCATCCCCGATTATACAGGTTGGTGCCACTGGTAGATAGAGAGGCCTGGTGGGATTTTCTGCTGATTTTTTTGTGAGGGAGATCAGTGGGTTATAGACTATGGGGAATCACCATACGCGGACAGGTGGTTCCGAACCGAGTGCGTCCAAAGTTTGCCCACGGATGTTCAGGATTTCCTATGGTTATAGCTAGTTTTGTTTGTTTATTTTTCTTTTACACTGGTTTATTATCAGTTTGTATTACTTGTTTATTTTATGCAAAACTAATTTATTTCCATCTTTTATTTTTTACATGTCTCCCTTTTTCACAACCATGATATCACTTGTTTGGTTTTACTTATAATGTGGTAAACTATTTTTAAAATAATATATGGCATGAGTTGGATCTCACAGTGGGAAAGAGGTGTTATATTATTTAAAAGAGAAAACCTTATTTTTAAAATGGTATTTCCAAACTTTAGTCATAAAAAAGCTTTGGGTAAGAAAACACTTGGATTCAGTGGTTTACTATTGGCATCCCTACTGATCATTTTTTTTCTCACTCTAATCTGTTACCATTTCAGTTGCAGTTTCAGCTGCTGTTCAGAAATTTTCTTAGTGGCTTCTCATGTGGGAGATGTTTTGGGCTTGTGGTTGGACCTGACCAATGGGTCACATGGAGTTTGTTGTATCGGGGTCTTGTTTCCAGTATTGTTCGTTTTAGTGGTACTTTGTATCTTGATTAGTTCTTAGTTTATTTAAGATTAAGTTGATTTTTTCTTATGTGCTCTATATATTATATTTATTTATCTTGTCTTGGTTTTATCTCATGGGAATAAATCATTCCCTCATGTGTACTTGGATTCCCGACACTATTTTCCAGACTGTGGGGATTAGGAACACCGTTCGGGCCATGTCATGGGCCGGCTTGGGTGAACGATTCAGGGTCGACCTGGGATGGCTCATGACATATCCATTTTTGATTTATAAGTAAAATATTCCATAACCATTATTGAAAATTTTGTTGATTATATTTTTTTATTTTTAATGTATATATATTGTTTGATATAGAATGGAATACATGGGATGAGGCTTCAAAAATGGTTAGATTATAATTCTGAGTTTCAGTCTGATTGGGGATCTAGAAATATGAATCATTTTCAAGTGTTAGAGGAATTTTTCAGTTCTTCCTCTGGTTTCGGTGGCATGAAGTGAACTGGTATCCCATGAGTTTATCCTCATCCCATTTATGAGCTTCATATACTATGAACTTTATATTATTCTAATATTTTTCTATTACTAAATTTACAAATACATTGTTTCTTTTTATTTTTTTGTTTGTCAGTTTTTTTGTATCATTATTTTCCAGTTAGATAATTTTTAATTTCACTAACAAAATTTATTTTCATATTATCACCCATGTTCAAATTTACAAAACAGGATCCAAACCATCAGTTCATTTATTTCAATGGAATCAGTGATTACAAGAAATTCAAAAAACATTTCTACAACCTGTATGTATCTTGATTATTTCGGAGTTGTTTATTTTTTATTCGAATAAAATTTAACACTAATAAATTATTTTATCTCTTTTGTTTCCAAGTTTAATTGTTTTTTTTAGAGAGAATCAATCATTACATTAAGATAGTCTAACATGTTTTATTCTAGATGCTTAAATTTCTACTATTATTCTTCCTCTGTTCATAAATTCTTTTCCTAATTCCTTCTCTACCTATAAACATAGTTTTTCTTGAGTACCATGAATTTCATACATTTTGAGTGATTCTAAATGTTATAAAGTCAAGTTATTGATAATTTCATACTATATTTTTCTCCACACAACTACTTATTTTCATTATTAATATAATTATCGGTAGTAAGTCAGTGATTCAAAGATGATGATTTTTTTTCATACGTGTTACGGTATGACTTTATCATTTAATTTAAAGAATTCCTAACAAATCCATTTGAATATGAATTAAATGAATGGTGTTACATTATTGAAAATTTTAAAAGAATATGTTTAATGGATATAAGTTCTACAACTGGGAGAAACTATAATAATATATTTCTACAAGGTCCTTAGGATTTTTAAAAAATATTTTTCAGCCAGTAAAAGAGGAATGTATTGGGGATGAAACCACTAAAAACTGAATGAGCTATCATTGTTTAAAAAATAGATTTTCCAGATATGTTTATGCATCCTTTATATTTTCTTCCAATTTTGTTTCAATTTATCTCTTCATTTTACAATTGTAGGATTCATTTATAATAAAATAGTATCATATTAGAAACTCATCAACATGACCTATTTTAAAATTTAAAAAAAGTTTATAAATATATTATTCTTGATTGCATTTGTTATTTTCATGTTTTATTCGTATTTATGAGTTTTTTAGTTATGTTTTATATCTATACTACATAATAACCATGTTTAGAATAAAATTTTGTATTTTTTTCCATTTTCATGAAATTTTTGATGTATAATTTGTAAGTAAATCCTTTAGTTACCCATTTATTTGTGATTGTTGTGTAATATTAATCATTAATCACTGAGTAAAAAAAATTTAAACCTACTTGATGCCTTGATTTTCATTTCTATATCTCTGTTGATATACATATGTGTGAATTTTTTATAAATTTATAAGTTAATGGCTGTGTTATTATTTTGTAAAATTTGAAATTTCAAAATTTTCTCTTTCATTATTAACTAAAACTAAAAAAATTTACATTATTTTAGTTTATATTTGTACTCTACATGTTCGTTTATTTCATCCCATTTGAACCTATTAGATTATGTCAGCCCAATTGAAATTATGGATAACATCTTCAGGTTTTATGTCATGATCTTGAACTGGAAGTGCATTTAATGTTACATTGTATTGACATTTATATTTCACGTTATATTGTAGTTTATAGTGGACTGAAATTAGTGTTTACATTTTAGTTTTTATTTTCGTTTAAATAGAAAATTATATTTATACTTTATATTACAATATCATGGGTTGAGAATACATTTCTAATGTATTTTATATTAACATGAATGTGGTTTCTATATGTAGAGAGAGTATAATTCAAGTAATTGTAGATATGGTAGAAAGATGTGACATGATATCAACCAAGAAAAATCTCATCCCAAGTAATCCAACATTTGGTCATTTTGTTTATGTGGTTTAGAAGTGGATCGATCTGGTTTCGAAGGTCATATTCATCTTCGTAAATAATATTTCTTCTAACCGTTTCCACGATGTCAGTGAGATTTGAGGAGAACAAGGATGGAAATGGTATACTATAATACATGAAGTTGTGAGAATTGATTTGGTTTTAAATAGATTCAAGGCAATAATAAAGTTTATTAAAATATGATGGGTTTGTTTGAATTTTGGTATGAAACTATAGATTTTACAATGTATTTCGTAGTTTTATATAGTAAACTTTTTATATTTGGTTTTAAATTGGATCTAATATGTGCTTATGAAGTCTCAAAATTTATCTGTATCATACATGTCTGATTCCCATCAATTATCACTTATTATTTACCGTAATGTTTATTTAATTTCCTATATTTAATTTTTCAATGTTTTTTGTAGATAAAAAATTAATTCATGTGTATAAATTTTTAATTAAAGTGATCACACCATGAAAATGTATAGTTTTAGAACTAGTGTTTTATAAACTACTTTTTCCCTTTTTATCTTTTAGCATCGTTTTCAAAGAAATATTCTTATCACATTCTCAATGAAAAAATTTCAAGTCTTTTTACAATAAAAATGGAATGTTATTTTTTTACATTATATGGAATGTATGGATTATCCAACCTTCTTTTCTTTGAGGATTTATTTTCAACATTAAAATATTATTAATTTTAAAAGAAAATGTTTTCAATTTATATTTTCAAAGAAATCCTTTCAAAATGTTTTCAAAATAACATGGATATTTTCCTCAATAATGTTTTTAAAAGACCAATTATATTATTTCTATTTAATAAAGAAAAAACCCTTTGTTTTTTTATCATAGGATATGATCTGTTAATACCATCCTTATTATTCATCTATTTGGTTAATGATTTATTTGGGAAAGGTTAGTATTCGTATTCATTTCCTTAATTCTTTTTTGTCCCTGTAAAATATTCAATTTACAATGATCATTTAACATTGAATTTTACCTAATTTTACATATAATTTATCATAGATATGTTAATTAAAAAAATCATATACAAATTTTCACATGGCGTCTCATTGAATGTTTTTTAATTATTTGGGTAAATATTGGAAAACAATGTCATTTATTCATTACTGATATTTGATAAGGAATACTGTTTATTCTATATATAGAATGCATAATACATGAAATACATGGTTCGGGGACCAGTTAATGCAATTTTTATGGGTTGGGGACCGGTTAATGAAATCCCCATGTTGAACAAGTAGTCTCATTAAATGAATTATTTGTGCAACATAGATGGGTTTCTACCCGATATGCTAAATAATCTCTTTAAATGTTTGGATAGAAATGGTTACCTATGAAATATGGAATACAATAAATAAGATTTTCCCTAATATAGTTTTAGTTTTTATTCATCCACTTAATTTTGAATCTAAATATTTAGGGATGCATTAGATTTTAAATTCCCGGTTATAATTAAAAGGTGTTTTGGTTTCTTTTTTACCATATAGATTTTCCCTTTAATAGTTATTTGAATGAAATGTATTTCAATTTATTACCTTGAAATAATTATTATAAACTTCCTTCATAGTTTATTAATTATATGGAATGTGTGTTTAGTTACTATGTTGGCATATTGATTATTCTCGTTGATTCATTATTTCGTTCGCCGCACTTTACCATTACTGAGCATTGGAGCCCACCCTTATTATGTTTCTTTTTCCCATGATTCCCTAATGTGTACTAAGAATGATATTAATGGATAAAATAGTTATAATAATGTTATTATCCTAGATATTGAAAATAAATTAAGTTATAATTATTATATTAATTAAAAAAACTAATGTATATATATTTTTTACTAAAACTACTAAATAGTTTAGTCCCTTGAGATGCGATTTACTTGTATATTATGAACTTTTAATGGTATAATAACGTCATTTGCATGATTTAGGGGGTTGAGTTGTGAAAAAATTATGTATGGAGATCTGAAAAAACCTCCTGCGGGATAATATGAAGGCATGAATCACAGAATACACATTTTGATTCTTGTTATGCTAGCTAGTTAAGGATGAATTATGTGTGTCAAAAGGTATGATGTAGCCATTAACAATAAAATTATGTAAATTGGGAAAAGGTTCAATAGATTTTGTTTTGGGACCCCCTAAATCATATAATGGCCAAAATTCTATTTGGGTTGTAGTCGAGTAACATACTGGTTGAATTCATTTTACCACTATCAATGAATATTTTTCCCTTGGAAAACTCTCCATGATATATAGAAGAGATGGTGTAATACTTCATGGGGTGACACATTACATTAAATATGATTTATATCCGATTTTTATCATTAATATTATTTAAATTTATTTAGAATTAATTGGAAATTAATTTATGTGTCATTAATTCTTATCACCCTCAAATAGATGGTTAATTTGAGAAAATCATCTGAACTCTAGGGGATAATCTATGATCTTTTTCGATGGAATTAAAAGGGTATAGGAATCAAAAAAATTACCATGTTATAATTCCCATATTGTAATATATTATATTATATAATATATACTAAACATTATTATACTCTATCTGTGAAGAGATTTAGCACTCCAACATTCAGGGACAAAGCTGGAGAGTGGAAGCTGATGGGTCCTAAGCTTTGACAAGAAATGATAGAAATGTTTCAATCCAATCAATGATGTATGAATGAATTACAAACACGATAACATATCATTATACAATAACTTCACTGATATGTATATTTTAATGTTCTATAAAATTCAATTTTTTGGATATCTCTAAGGATTTTGGTTAGGAGATTTCATATGAATAGGAAGACAATCCTTAAGTACATCATACCCTTCAAGATCCAAGCTGATGTTTGGGAAGTAGCATATCAATTAACACTACCAATTAACACACAAAAATAAATTATTACGTAAATGTATAATTTTTGAAGAAGTAAATACCAGATCTATAGCATGTAATAAACGTAGAATTCCTACAACTAGAACATGTCCCCTCCTATGTATAACAACTCATAGAGATCATGGATTGTAGAGATATGGTGCTGTAAAATATGACCAAATATGAATTTAAATCTCAATCGATAAATTATATATTTTATGAATCTATTTGGGAACATTAGTATGTAATGGGAAAATATTTATTTCTCTTCTTTTCCACTATATAACAAAATTTTGAGGATGAAATTCATTTAATTCGGAAGAAAGTAATGAAAAAAAATTCAGGAAATTTAGAAAATTATGTTATGATTGATAATGTCAATTACACAATAATCGTAATGAAGAAAACAATTCATTTTAATATAAAATAATTAAATAAATTTTAAATGAACTATTTGGTAAAAAGATAAATACTTAGAAGGAAAATAATTAATATGAGTTAATGTTGATAAAGGTTATTATCATATAATAGAATTTTATTGTGTGAAATGTTTTTTTTAAATTGTAAATTTAATAGTTATATAGTCTAAATTTTACTAAATTAAAAAAAAATTAATTTCTCCACAAAACTTTTAATTAATATTTGTTGAATTTTTTAAAAAAATCATCATTTTTAGTTGAAAAATACAATTTTTGAGGAAAATATTTTATTTTTATTTTATCATTATGTAACCTTATCCTAAACGATTAAAAAAATTTATGTATTAAAATATTCATTTAATAACTAAATTTATCATTTTTAAATATTCCATGAACACATAATTGTATCTTTAATATTTTTTATCAAAATCAAAATGTTACATTAATTAAAAAACAATTTTTGGCATATTCCTATAATTATGTATTTAAATTGTCAAATATGGTTTTTTATTACCTCTAAAGCCTCCTTCCATTTATTTTTTATATTAAATAAATTTATGTCCTTAAAATCACTGTCAAATATAATTTTATCTTATATATAAATTTAAATACTAAAATTTTATTTTTTTATAAATTTCTTTAGTGTGATTAAGGGTGTTTATAATAAATTTTTTAATTATCATTAAATTATAAATCTTGTTTTTTAAATTTTTTATCCAATATGAAATAAAATTGTTTAAATTTTGTAAATTATCCAATCTTATTTTTTGTTATTAATTTTAATTGATAAGTGGAAAAATTAATAACCGATTTAAAAACTATTTTTTTTATAAAAGGGTAAAAGTAAAAAAATAAAATTATTAAATAATACATAAATTATCATAAAAGGAATATATTAGAAAATATTAAACCTTACCATTTCCCTAACCCCATTTTTGGTCACTTTTGATCCATTTACCTTTGAATAGATTCATGGTATTGTTAAAAAATGGTGTGTGTTACCAAATATTCCATTTTCTTATCTTATAATGGGATACCACTTCCATAAATTCATGTTACACATAAAACTAAAATTACTACATGAAATAATATCTATTTAACCCAAATATAAACTTATCCCACTAACATAATATTATATTGAACATTATTATTCTTAAGGCCTTCACTTCTAAAGTGTTCTCCAAGACAAAACACAAGTATCACACATGAGTATTTTCTACTCTTAGTCATTTAGTTTAATCTAATCTTTACTAATATTTTATTCAAATAGTTTTATTATAATTTTTTTAACTAAATGAAATTTAATTAATTTGAAAACAAATAGTCAACACATTCCAACCACTAAGAAAACAATATAACACATAACATGTGAATGCGCAGACTATCGCATCCATGATGTGATTTGGTTATTTATTCACCATAATTAAAGGAAGTTAACATGAATTGATATGATTAATTAAAATGATTTATATTTCACAAATATAATTAAGAAATTATAATTTTTTTTAAAAAAACTACATTCTACCCATTCTATGAGAAATGGGATCATTAATCATGTATAAAGGAAGACAACCACCTCCATAAACAATGAAATTATTTTTTCATAAAAATCAATCAAAGGTGTTTATAATGATTTTTTCATTAATATATATGAAACATAATAAATTAATAATAATTTAAATTACTTATGTTAATATTATATAAAAGTATTTAAATACTAGTTCAATCATTATTCTCCACTCATGTTTAGGTTGTTTTTACAATCTATATTTGTGATATTGTAATTTTTATATCACAGATGAATATGTAATGTTAATTTTTGTTACAAATGTTTATTAAAAAATAATTTAAGATGAAAAAATAATATAGTTCTGTACTATTAGTATTTTATGGAGTTATAAACATATCACAATTTATTAAATAAACACACAAAAGCATATTTGACTTCAATTTCTTCATAAAAAATTCCACCAAATGACATAAGAAGTAAATTGTAAATTAATATAATATTTTTTATTTTTTTTTCATTTCATATGGTTACATAGTAATGAAAATTTATAAGGACCTGAAACATTACATAATCTTGAATTAAATAAATAATTTACATAGAAGATCTTTTCAGGTTTAGTGTTTTTGAGAATCAGGACATAACTATTACATCTCAAAAGATAATAAAGTATACACTTCTACTCAATTTATATATATTTTTTATAAAATAAAAACTCTAAAAAAAGAAACAAGAATAGTTCCATGATTTAGAGAACATGTCTTCCCATGATCCCATCCTTGACCTTATTAATTATTATGTCATATGGAAAGCATTTATAAAACATGGGATGGGTATAAAAATATCAGTAAGGGATATAAAAATATGGAAAAAAAACATTTTTCCAAGTATACATAAGAATCAATGAAAACATACTTTACTCAAAAAACAAAATCACTTAATATACCTCATAAAATCAAAATATTTATGAATAACTAATAGAAATCATAAGACATAAAGGTAACTTGAGGGATTCATAACATTCTTATGAAGGGAGTAACCCTCATGGATACATTTGGAATACCCATCACAGTATATTCCCTAAATCTTTTCAGAGAAACCTTATCATTTAACTCCTTTGTGTTACCCAATTAATTGGAGAGCTATCTCGGGCTCACCAACCCTTAGTTTATCATGGAACCACATGATTTCATAAATAATTCCCAAGAACCATAACATAATCTTATCACATAAAACATGCATATATGAAACATAACATTTACACATTTCAATCAAAATATATCAATAAAACACATTGATATAATCGAAACATTATCAGAACCATTTTCAATACCAAAATAAAATAAAATTTAAACATGATATTTATTTTTAATTTAAAAAAATTTATGGCTTGTAGACGAAGCATAAACTAAAATAATGATCACGACGGCCAAGAAGTCATTGCCACCGCATATGTAAGACAAAAAACATTACTTTTGTCATTTAAAAAACCCTTAATGTAATAAGAATCATTTTTAATGAAATTAAACATCAAAAGGGTTTTATACACCGTATAAAATAATGTAGTGTAGACATCAAAATATTCCTCAATGAAAGGAGATTGAGTCGACGTCCCGTACAAAGATGGTATCCTTAGATAAACATTAAATCAATTACATAATTATTTGTGAAAAATATAAATACAATAAATATAAATGGATATTAAGTGTTAAATAATAAGATGTCATACACACATATTTATTGCATGACATAATCAAGAAGTAGAGCTTTAACCCAAAGAATTGAAATTGGGTTATGAAGTTCCCTTACAGAAATTCGACTGCCTAATGAAGTCACTTTAAAATTCAGAAAATGAGTTGATGAGAGATAAAAAGGTTATCCCATCACTTGGACATACAATTTACAGCAATAAGGATATATAAGAACATATCCCAACATAATAAGGTGAAAATTAAAAGACCTAACAAAAGATGTCTTTTAAAAATAGGAGGGTGAAAGGTTCCCTTACCGATTTGGGTAACCATCAAAACATACATCCCTTGAAAGAATGGTCATACAATGATGATTTAAATACCCAAAAATTATATTATATTACACAAAAAATACAATATTTGGTAGTAGATACACCACACAAAAGTAAATAGTGGCAAATGTAGCATGAATCTAATGGGAATAAAAAGTGAGAAAAAACCCCTTACCTCGTTGTAATCAATCGATTCATATGACCAAAATATAATAAACACCAAATGAATCACATAATACCATGAATATAAATAGAATCATGATAATATATATTAAATTGAAATATAGAATACAGCACATGCAACAAATAAGTAGGGAAAAATGGAAATCTCACGGAATTAAAAGTGAGATAAGAAATCCTTTACCTCAAGTCCAACTTGTCTTGTTCGTTTCTTTATATTCCTGAATAATAAACCATGGTAAATTTATAATTGATTAAGGATATACTTTAAATTTTATTATTCAATTCATGTCACATATTATCATGTTATAATATTTATTTAATTATGTGAGTTCATATCATATGTTTTGTCAATTTTCGGTACATGAGTCAAAAATGAACTTGTGTGAAGAGAATTGTCTATGTAGTTATTAGTAAATCATCTCTAGAATGGTCTTCTTGATTTAAATATCATATATATCCAGTATATATGTATTTAATCATATTCCATAATGTTTGGAGATAAGAAATGATATGTATCGTTCATGGAGATGGTAGGTCGTACGTATGCATGAAAGCTATTTTCATTTTTTGTCATATTAATGGACTTTAAAACTAAATGAGATATATTATAATAATAGTATAATATATATTTAGTATAGGTAACATAATTTAATTAATTACATTCTTTATAAATTCCTTGTTTTTCATGAACGATTCAAATCACTTGAGGGGGTGGTTGACCACACTTCCTCATATGAAATTACTCCATTTGCACAACATGCAAAGCATAAAGGTATGTTTTAAATATAAAATAAATAAGCATAGAGAGGACATAAATATAATATATATCATATTTAAATATAGTTCCATCATAATGGACACCATTAGAGGTGTTAAAATAAGATTCATCAATCATCATTTCGTGAGGCAGTAATTCGCCACTCACAGAAACAATATGTTATTTAACCATTAGATGGTGGTGTTTGTATGTGTAGGTAAAATATTTATCATAACAACATCCTATTATGTTGAGGAGACTAGTTTTGTTATGGGATCCAATAATAATAAGATATTGTTGAGTGATGAAGGAGAATGAAAGAATGAAACTTGAGAGAAGACACTACCTCAAAATCAGGTAACTCTTTTTGATTTGAGCCAAAAGATTCCTTGGAAAGACATCTACCCAAAGTGAGACTTATAGGAGTAATATAGGGATGTATAGAGAGAATATGATCAGATTTTGGAAGATCCAAGGGCAATATAGGTGTGGGTAAAGGGGTAGAGGTGGGGGCCTTTTATAAGAGGGAGGAGGGTCACTTTTGGAAAGTCTTGAAATGATACATTATTGTAAAATGATTTTCAGTTTTTAAAGGTCCTAAAATGATATATTTTAATTAAAAAGTGATAAGGGTTCTTAATAAACCCATACAATTGGTTTTAGACAAGTTTAAATCTTATATTTTACCTTATATTGTCATTTTATTTAAATCATTCATTAATGAGTTAGTCACTGCATCATCATGGTGTCACAAATAAATTTATTTATTTAATGTCTAAAAATTATAAAAAAATACCATGATGCAGGAAATATTTCTGGATTTCCAATTAATATTTATAGTCTAAATTACCATTTATGTAAACAAAATTAAAATTGTTTTACTTAGGTTATACAGAACTTTGTTATATTTATCTTATTTTTAAAAATAATGTCATAAATGTCACTATCACACAAATGTGACTCCATGGGCCCTCAAGATTGGTATAAAGCTTCCCATGGTCGGAAATGACTCAAAAAAGAAGATTTTGACACATTTTGGGGTCATTTTATATTATTATTTTATTATTTTATTACCCTTAAATACCAGATTACTAATTAATCATGATAATTAAAGATAATTGTCATCATTACTATTCATAATGTCCAAAAAAAGAGTCTTAATTGCATAATTTGGACCCTATTATTCCAAATATACAATCCACTTTACCAAATTACAAACACATAAATTGTAGAAATTAATTTAAAAATAATTCCTGTTGTCAAAACAAAAGACGAGTTATTAAGAAGTAAAATCTATCAAATGATTGATTTGTTTTTATATCCAATTTAAATGTGAAATTACATACAATGAACAAAATTGTATTAGTTGATAAAAATTTGTTTAAATTAAACCTTAAAACCAATTAAAATGATAATCTAACTATATAAATAAATTGGATGAAAATGCAGTTTTGAATTAAAATGCTATATTTTCACTATTCATTAAAAAATGAACATTATCAAGAAAATAACAAAAATTCACCCTAAGATATATTGTATATTCCAAATTCAAAAATTATTTCCATTTAATCAAATTCAAAACATATATGTTTCATTAATAAATTATATAGTTAATTCCCGCTGTCAATACAAATAGCGTGTTTTAAAAAAATAATATCTATCAAAAGATTGACACTTGTTTATGTCTATTTTCAATGTAAAATTACTTCTAATGACCAACATTAGATTTAATGGAAAAAATATATTATAAAGACACATTAAAACAAATTAAAAATATAACATATCCATAGAAATAAATTATATTATAAGGAGGTTTTAAATTAAAATACAGCATTTTCACTATTCATTAAAAAATGGCCTTTATCGGAAAAAACCAAATATTTTCACAAAGTAAATTTTGATGTCTTGATTCTAACTAAGTATTTTATTTTTTCAAATATAACATAGAAAAGTGACAAAAAGTAGATTTAAAAATGGTTTTCCATCCAAAGGCGGTTAATCGACCTTTTAAAGAATATTAGAATATTTATGCATAAAATTGGATTCATTAGCATTTTAAGCCTCTATAATTTATTGGGTAATTGTTAAAATATTTAACAAACATATATAATCAATTTTTAGTTAGTTTTATAGATTCCCGCCATCATAACGGCTAGGCGTTTACTACCGTTTAAAATAATATTATTATATTATTAGTATGCAACGTAAGATTTCAAAGAAACACATTGTTTTGTATTGGGTACGCCATCAAAAATAGAATCCCTATTAAAGTAATATTAATATTATATTCACAAATATTAATAAATATGAAAATGTCTTATTCTTTATTTACCTGGGATGTTACATCCTTCCCCCCTTTTTGAGAATCGTGTCCTCATAATTTTAAAATTGGCTTCGAAAAATCATTGAAAGTCCCACATAGGAAAAAGAGTCAGTAAAAAAATCACTTTAAATGAAAGAGAGAGAACTACAAAGGTCACTCGCGTTAAGAGAAACTAGGATTCAATGTAGGAAAACAAGGATATAGAAGAGAAAACAAGGGGTCAAGTTCTGATGGAGAGTGATAGAAAATAAGTCTAGGAGACAGATAACCACCAGAAAATCACAAATTTGTGATGGGTTAAACGATATTTGATTCCCGAGTAGGAAACGCTAATAGAAATCATTTTTTTTAAGTTACTTTTCATTTAGGAATTTATTTATAATATTAACTAAAACATAAGGAAAAATACTTACTTCTCATGTAGACTTTCATATCTTACTATAATTCATACAGAAACTCATATTTTCTCCAAAATATGAGTATTTAGGATGACTTGTTCACATTAAGAGTGTTATAATCAACATCTCGAGAATCACCTAACCAAAAAAATATGAACTACATATTTCCCATGTCTTTAGACATTAACCATAACCAAAATATTTAGCACAAGATTACATAATCCCCAAAATGATAATCCTTTTTAGAAATAAATAATACTATTAATATCCCAAATTCAACATAAATAACCCAAGGATAAAGAAATACAATTAAATAAACAAATATCCATAAAATTCTTCAATGTAATCCAAACTCAGATTGGAAGACAAATCTCGGAAGGATTTAATCACATTGTCTTCCAAGGTAAATTATAACATTTATCTCCAAATAACATCAGTTAATCTTAAAGTCTCTTATTGAAATATAATTATCCTAATCACATATCTTCTATGATAGGTCAAAAATTTCCATAGATAACCCAATATCAACATATTCTTGATTCATGAATTCTTCTAAATAATTGTTTTTATCATATTAACCAGGGACTAAACATAGTCCAGTGGTAGGTGATAAATACCAGTTTCAGTTTGGTTGTGTGTTCAATTCCCATAGATTCCTTCGACGCGATGGGTTGTCACATGGTCTACGAGTTGTCCCTTTTAAAAAACTATATAATTTTATAACATTCACAAAAAGAGAAAACTTCATCAAAATAACCATAACATTATTTAACAATGAAGGTTATCTAATAACTTTCGTTATGCATCCCAAATTATATTAATTGGTAATTGCCTCAAATTCAAGGATCATATAAACCCAAATGGTTCTTTATAACTATATCCACAAAAGAAAAGATAATTATTCCTTGAATAAAATTTTCATATATCAAACATTAGGGATACACATACTATAAAAAGTATTCAAATGTAATTTCATCATCAAAAGAGACTTAATACATTTAAGAATATCTACATCCTAAAATCTCCCTTAACTCTTGAATCCATTATATGATGACTTCTTACTCATTCAAAAATCTTCATGATTCATTAACCATTCCAGTCCAACTTATTCTGAAATAGTTCTTTCTTAAAAACAAAATCATGAATCATATCCTACGATTTCAATAATAGGAAAACATATGTTAATTAATAATACATACCTTTCATATGTCATTGTAAGTTTCTTCATCCTTAATCGGAATGGGATTAGGTATTGGTAAATAAATATTTGTACAATACTGGTGATCCCATTCTAGAAACTTCTTCGTAGGACAGGTGTTTTCATAATGACCATGCACACCACATTTAAAACATTCAATTGATCCTTCAGAAAGGACTTCTTCCCCTTTCCGAGAGTCAACAAGATGATTCCATTTTCTATGGGAGGTTCTTGAATTATGACCTTAAATTCAACATATATAGCATCATTCTGTCCTGTTGAATCATTTTCTTATGTGTTTCTTTCCACATCTATGACACAGAGGTTTTTGAACATACTTACCTTTATGATTTTTACATGATCTTCCATAGGGATTTGTTTCTCGCATATACGATGCCTTATAAAAATCACTAAGGTTTAGGTGGTCAATTATGACTCTATATTATTGGTTGAGAATCACCACACGAGTTCTCATTGTATCTCCCATATCATTTATTTTCTCATTCAGAAAACCGTCACAGTTTTCTACATTTCCACTGTTACTTTGGTGCCTACTAGATCGAGCCATTTACTAAAACCTAAAAGGTCAGTATGAGTATATCAGTAAGATCATCATATAATACTAAGATATAATTATTCATGTTATCTTAAACTCATTCACGTTATCTAAAAAAACTATGACTCCTTCTGAAATCCTAACCATTATGGTAATGTCACTTAAGTTTAAAAAATATCCTAACCTTTAAAGTTATCTAAACCGACCTCTGATACCAACTATAAGGAACCGACCTTATAACATTACATAATCATGAATTAAATGAATAATTCCCATTGAAGTTCATTTTAGGTTTAGAGTTTTAGAGAATTAGGACATAACTATTACATCTCAAAAGAATTTAAAGTAGAAACTTCTACTCAGTTTCTATTTTTTCATAAAAAAAACTCTAAAAAAAGAAACATGACTAGTTCCATGTTTTAGATAGCATGTCTTTTCGTGATCTCATCCATGACCCTATTCATCTTTATGTCATGTGGAAATCATTTCAAAAACTTGGGATTAGCATAAAAAGCTTATTAAGGGATATAAAAATATAGAAAGAAAACATTAGTCCATGTATACATCGGAATCATTGAAAACATACTTTTCTCATAAAACATAAGCACTTAAATTAACACATGAAATCATAAGAATAATGAATAACTCATAGAAATCATAAGACATAATGATAACTTGAAAAATTCATAACATTCTTACGTATGGAGTAACCCTCATGGGTACATTTGGAATACCCATCATAGTATATTCCCTAAATCTCCTCTGAGAAACTTTAGCATTTAACTCCTTCACGTTAGCCAATGTATTGGAGAGCTATCCCAGGCTCACCCCCTAGTTTATCATGGAACTACACGACTTCATAAACAATGCCCAAGAACCATAACATAATTGTATCACATAAAACATGTAGAAAGTAAATATAACAATTCCACATTTCAATCACAAGATATCAATACAACACATTGATATATTCAAAACATTTTCAGATCCATTTCAATACCAAAATAAAAGAAAAGTAAAACATTTTATTTATTTTTCATATTAAAAATTTATGGCTTGTAGAGGAAGCTGAAACTCAAATAATGGTCACGGCGGTGGAGAAGTCGTTGTCGCCGCCTACATAAGACAAAAAACATTCCCATTGTCGTTTAGTAAAATGATTCATGTAAACATATTACTTTTTAATGAAATTAAAATTCAAAAGTTTTTTATACACCATATATAATAAATTTGTGTATAAATCAAAAGTTTCTTCAAATGAAAGGAGATTGAGACGAAGTCTCGTACAAAGATGATATCCTTAGATTAAGGAAAAATCAGTTACATAATTATGTGCAAAAAATATAAATACACTCAATATAAGAGGATATGGAGTGTAAAACAATCATAGGTCATCCCCACATATTCATAGCATGACATAATGAATAAGTAGATGTTTAACCCAAAGAATTGAAATTGGGATAAGAAGTTCCCTTACAGATATTCGACAGGCTAACAACGTCACATTAAAATTCAGAAAATTAGTTGATGAGAGATAAAAAGGGTATCTCATCACTTGGACATAAAATTTTTAGAAATATGGATATATAAGAACATATCCCAATATATGATGGTGTAAATTAAAATACCTAACAAAATAGGTCTTTTAAAAAGAAGAGGGTGGAAGGTTCTCTTACCGATTTGTGTAACCTTCGAAACATGCACCCCATGAAAGAAGGGTTATAAAATGAAGATGTAAATACCCATAAATTAAAGTATATAACACAAAGAATAAAATCACGTGCAGTATATACTAGACAGAATTGGAAATAGTGTAAAATTTAGCATGAATCTCATGGGAATAAAAAGTGAGATAAAAACCCCTTACATCGTGTAATCAATCAAGTCGTACGACCAAAAGATAAAAGACAACAAATACATCACATAATACCATTAATATAAATATAATCATGATAATATATATGAAATGTAAGTACACAATACACCGCATGAAACAAATAAGTGGCAAACAATGGAAATCTCATGGAATTAAAAGTGAGATAATAAATCCCTTACCTCAAGTCCGACTTGTCTTGTTTGTTTCTTTATATTCCGGAATAATAAACCTTGGTAAATTTATAACTAATTAAGGAATTCCTTTAATTTTTATTATTAAATTTATATCACATATTATCTTGTTATAATATATAGTTAATTATGTGAGTTCATATCATACATTTTGTCAATGTTCGGTGCATGAGTCAAAAATGAACTTGTTTGAAGTGAATTGTCCATGTAGTTATAGTTAAATCATCTCGATATTGTTTTTCATGATTTAAATATCATATATATTCATAATATATGTATTTAATAATATTCCATAATGTTTGGTGCTAATAAATGAAATGTACCGTTCATGTAGACGGCAGGCCGTACGTACGCATGAACGCTACTTTCATTTTTTTGTCATATTAATGGATTTTAAAATTAAATGAGATATATTATAATTTCAGTATAATATATATGTTATATAGGTAACATAAGTTCATTAATTACATTATTTATATATTCCATGTTTGGCATGAACGAGTTACATCACTTGAGGGGCAGTTGTCCACACTTCCTCATATGAAATTATCGCGTTTTCCCAACACGAAAAGAATAAAGGTATGATTTAAATATAAAATAAAGAAGAATATATAGGACATAAATATAATATATATCATATATAAATATAGTTATATCATAATTTCCACTATTAGAGGTGTTCAAAGAAGATTGAACAATCATTGTTTCGTGGGGCAGTAATTTTCCACTCACAGAATCTGTATGTTCTTTAACCGTTAGATGGAGGTGTGCATAACTGTAGGTAGAATCCTTATCACAAAAACATCATAGTATATTGAGGATACTATTTTTATTAAGGTATAAAATAATAAGAAGATAGTGGTGAGTGATGAAGTATAATAAAATAAATAAACTCAATAGAAGACATTACCTCTAAATCGGGCAACTCTTTTGATTTGAGCCAAAGGCTTCCTTGGAAAGACTTCTACCCAAAGTGAGGATTCTAGGAGTAATATAGTGATGTGTAGAGATAATATGAGAATATTTTGGGCAAGTCAAGGGCTTGAGATGTGTTGGTAATGGGTTAGAGGTGGGGGTGTTTTATAAGAGGGAGGAGGGTCACTTTTGGAAAGTCTTAAAATGTTACATTATTATAAAATGTTTTTGGGATTTTAAAGGTCCCACAATTAGACATTTTTAGGATAAGGTGATAAGGGTTATAAATACATCCATAAAATTGGTTTTATATAAGTTTATGTCTTATATTTTACATTAACTTTTCATATTATTTAAATCGTTTATTAATGAGGTAATCACTGCATCATAATGGTGTCATAAATAAATTTATTTATTTAATGTCAAAAAATTATAAAAAAATAAAATGATGTAGGAAATATTATTTTATTTACAATTAATATTTATAGTCTAAGAGATAATTTATTTAAACAAAATTAAAATTGTTTTAATTAAGATATCCAAACATTTGTTATATTTCACTTCTTTTTTAAAAATAATGTCATAAATGTCGCCATCCCACCCATGTGACTCCAAGGGCCCTAATGTTTAGTACAAAGAATTCCATGGCCGGACTTGACTCAAAAACTAGGATTTGGACACATTTTGGGTTCATTTTATATTATTATGATATTATTTTATTACCCTTAACTACTCGATTACTAATTAATCATGATAATTAAAGATAATTGTCATCGTTACTATTCGTAATGTCAAAAACCAAAAGAGTCTTAGTTACATAATTTGTAACTTATGAATCCAAATATGGAACCCATTTTACCAAATTAGAAACAAATAATTTTCAGTAATTAATTTAAAAATAATTCCCGTTTTCAAAACCAAAGACGGGTTTTTATAAAGTAAAATCTATCAAAAGATTGATTTGTTTTATATCCAATTTAAAAGTGAATTTACATCCAATGACCGAAATTTTAATTAATGACACAAACATAATTAAATTATACCTTAAAAACAATTAAAATGACAATCTGACTATATAAATAAATTGGATGAAAAGGTAGTTTTGAATTAAAATGCTGTATTTTTCACTATTCATTAAAAATGAACATTATAAGAAAAATACCAAAAATTCACCCCAAGATATATTTGATATTCGAAATTAAAAAATTATTTCCAATTTACCAAATTAAAATCATAGAAGTTTCATTAATAAATTATATAGTTAATTCCCGCGGTCAAAACAAATAGTGTATTTTTGAGAAACAATATCTATAAAAAGATTGGCACTTATTTAAGTCCATTTTCAAAGTGAATTAAATTAGAATGAACAAAATTGGACTAAATGGTAAAAATATATTCTAAATGATATTTAAAACCAATTAAAAAGATAACCTATCCATTTAAATAAATTAGATTAAAAGTAGGATTTGAATTAAAATACAGCATTTTGATTATTCATTAAAAAATGAACTTTATCAGAAAAATACCAAAAATTTAAACAATGTATATTTTGATTTCTATATTCTAAATAAGTATTTTATTTTGTAAAATATAACATATAAAAGTGACAAAAAGTATATTTAAAAACTGTTTTCCATCAAAAGTCAGTTAATCGACCTTTTAAAGAATATTAGAATATTTATGTTTAAAATTGGATTCATTTGCATTTTATGCCTATATAATTTATTGGGTAATTGTTAAAACATTTATCAAACATATATAATCATTTTTTAGTTAGCTTTATTCAGTCCCGCCATTAAAACAACTAGGTGTTTACAACCATTTAAAATAATATTATTATATTATTAGTGTAAAACATAAGATTTCAAAGAAACTCATTGTTGTGTATTGGGTATGCCATCGAACATAGATTCCCCTTTAAAGTAATATTAATATTTTATTCACAAATATTAATAAATATAAAAATGTCATATTCTTTATTTACTAGGGATGTTACATAATGTTTTGTAGATTAATCAAAACCAACACATAATTTACAAAAATATTTTAAAAAAATCAAGTTTTCATACACCCAATGTTAAAAAATTGTTGTTATCCATCGAATAAATATTTACTAAGTATTTATTAAAAAATTACATATAATTTTATTAAATGAATAAGGTTATTAAATTGGTTACTATGATAGCTCTTTTTGAGATACACGAGTTTATATGTAATTTTACTAATTTTCCCTATTGTTCAGTGGTTTTTATGACTCAAATACATCTCTTGGTGTATAATCACATCTATTTTTCTAGATAAATTTAACATATGATCGTATCTAACCTATAATAATATTATATTTCATTTAAATAATATTTAATGTAAAAATCATGTTTAAAATTAAATTATTTTTAAGTTACAACATATTGTTCTATGCATATAATTTTTTTTTCAAAATATATACCATTTATTTTATGGTATTTTAATCCATATCCATTTTTTTACATCAAAATAATTTCAACTTTTTTCTAGTGGAAAATAAAATTGTATTAATCTCTAATGAACCATATATTCCTCTTTATTTTAAAAACATGATTTTTATATGATTATAATTGTTTAGTTTTTTTAATAAATCCATTTCAAAGATTTATAATTATTTTCCTTCTAATGATATCATTTTATTAACTTCTATATTGTATTTTTAATTTTATTTATTTATTTTAGAGAAGAATTAATTTTAATTTTTAGAAAGATATTTTACGATTTATCCTGATCATTTTAAAAAAAATAGACATGTGAAAAAAAAATCATGTCTTTTTTATAATGGTACATATAATTTTTTAATGAAAATTTCTTTTTTTAATTTCTCTATAATTTGTTTTGGAATATCCTCCAATAAAGTGTTCGCTTATAAATCACCTGAAATATGACCTTAGGGGGTGATCATGTTTTTGGTATCAGATAGACATGATTTTTCTTTATGTGATACCATTTAGAAAATTTATGAAATCTATTTTTATTCTAATTTTTTTTATTTAGAATATGTAGGATTATATTTTAGTCACACTCGTATGTATGGATGGAAATGGGTGGGCTCTTAAATCACCCACCAATTAATTTTTTATGGTTTTATATCTCTTGATATAATAATGTGTGGACAACTATTATTCATTTAGAAAACCATAGTGTGTAAATACATGTATTTATTAACAAAATTAAAGCATTTACATACATGGGTTTGTTCATAATAATGTCCTATGGTTATGATTGTAGAAATAATTTTCTAAAATGTTCCTTATTTTCAATCTATACCAATGTTTTATGATATTCAATGTTCAAATGATATTTCTCATTATTATGTATTGATTTCACATTAGTTATATGTTCATTATCCATGTATTTAATGGAATTTAATTTGAATTATATTCATATTCCATTAAACATAATGATCATTTGTATTATTTGACACTTATGATCTCTTTATCTCTTTATCTGGTGTTACTCCATTACTCAAATTTTACTATAGATTTAATATCAAACTCGTATGAATACATGATATATTTCCCATACCAAGTATTAAATATCAACATTATTATATTTGCATACCCCATGTTATGATGATAATTATGGCATATGATGTGTTAAAAAGATGTCTTATAGGGGAATGGTTATGGAGAAATTCTCATACGTATTATAAAACAATATGTTTTGGTATCTATTATCTAAGACACTAAACCTTTTAGTCCTCACATTGAGAGACTATTTTTTGAAAATTATAATTTATCCATGAAATAAAACTATAATTTATTTATGATTTTCATGGGTCACTAAACCTAGGAGAGATCCACCCTAGAACTGGAAAAAATATATAGTGGGATAAAAAAACCTATCCCGAAGCCATGAAAATAATACTTGATGGTATCAATTCCCTAACCCATAACCGTATAAGAATACACCTGGGGGTAGAATCACCTACCAATTATATTCTTTACTACCTCAGGTTTGTATCCCTCCATAGTGTTTGGAATGACATTTCAAACACCCATTTCAACAACTCACTCATAATCTTGTATAGTATAAACCTAGAGTATCCCAGCTTATAACCTATTAAATATCATTATATATAAATTAGCATAAACATAAATAACAAATACCAATGGGAAAATCCTCCATGGAACACTGTGTCATTCTATAAAGGTTGTCCACTCAACTAAACTTAATACATCTACCTTAGGTTTTATCCTCATGTACAAAACCTAAAACCACCCCATAATATATGCTATACAATCCCTGTTGATCCTTTGGTTTTATGGTTACGTTAGAGATCAACGATACCATATCCCATAAAATAAGCATTTAAAGGTTCCACATGAAACTTGTGTTCCCATTGATATCCGCAATGTAACATCATTTTATAGATTCCCTATATAGTAACCTCTATCTAATCATTATCTGTAACAAAAAAAATACATCTGATAGAGTGACTAAAATATTTTTACTCTACCATGTTAGATTTATTTCTTACCAATCATCGTAGAAAATTAAATCAACATTATAGAAGAGGGATGACATAAATTCCATGTCATTCACATGCTGGGACAATCCTCTCACTCCCAACCACTACATAATACTACCCATGGAACACCCACCTAGGTAATCACACAATAGTGGGGAAAGAACACAAATCCCACTATGTAGTTTACTATCTAAGGGTATTTGAGTTATCTCTTGGTTAAATAAAACATATCTTTAGTGTATCCATTTTAAATCCTTTACACTGCCCTAATTAAAGGGATTAAGAGAACATGCCCCTTCCCCAATAAATTATATTCATTTAAATTGATTTAATTAATAACATTTTAATGTCATTAAGCCTCATGGTATATATTTATGGTGAATACCTCTACTATTTTTTAAAAGGTTGTTACTGAGGCCTCAATTTAATATTTAAAGTAAATACCTCTTTAGACCGGGTAGAGGGGGACCCATTACATAGCCCGAAGGCCAAAGTCCAAGTGGCTTGAATATAAGGCTTGAAATCCCATTTTTGGCCCAAAGGACCCCTCAGTGAACAGTATATCTACAGTAACCCCACTGCTATAGTACATGCTATAGTACAACCACCAATACCGTACCGGCTCCAGTCCCTTTGCCGTTATAGTGCCGTCCTTGCTACAATTTCGCCACTACTACAGTACTGCTATAGTGCCCTGCTACAGTACCCCCAGAAATTTTCCCTTTCCCGTATTTGATCCTGGGTCTTTTGAATGCCAAGCGGGAGCCTATACCACTAGGTTACAGGCTCGTTGTCATGGTGAATACATCAACTATCCATATGTGAGGAACAAAATAATGCTCAAGGGTCTATTATTGTTCATGAAACTCAATTAATTTCATGAAAAACCAATAAAGAATCATATATTTTATCTTAATCATCTATTAGTGATGAGACCACATTTATCTAAACTCAAATCAAATAAATACACCATATGGATATATTTAGGTACAACCCAACATACTCATGGTGATACTCCCTTTTAATCAATATCACCCACCCATGTGTATGATCTTATAGTCATTAACTGAGTTTTTATTAACACTTGGCCTTCTATATCAATATATTAATTTAAAAGTAATTAATGATAAAAAATCATAATTAATTATTAAATTTAATTAAAATAAGAAATATCACCCTAAAACTCACCCAGGCTTTTAAAATTTCAAAAGGCATTGAAATTATGCATTGTAGAATTCATTAAGGAGAAAAATGTATGTACAATATCTAAATAGGATATACATCGTAAAATAAAAATTCACGTCATAGAAAATATGGCATAAATTAGTAAAAAATATATTATTTTAAATTAATATTAAGAATCATTGAAAATGATAATATGAGTTTCAATTATTTATTTTATTATACACCCATAGTTTGATTTTTTCATATATTTAAAAGAAATCATGCATTCACATAGTTAAATATATTTCATTGGATGACAGATCTTCGAGATAGGAAATTCATATGAATTCATTGCTTTCATTATTTAGGTTACAAAGATATTGATATTAAATTTGTAAATTGGGAAATTAAATATTTATTGGGAGTCTTAGTATTTTAGTATTAATGAATCGTTATTTAGAGGAATTATTTTTTTCAAGAAAATAAAACATCACATCTGTTATCATAACATGCATTATCTAAAATATATGTAGACAAATGTTTTTATTATTTCATGAAATGTGTGATATTTTAAAATTAATTTGTTTTATACCTGAGTGTATTTCATGAATAAATACTTTCTATATAATCTTGAACATATTTCACTAGTTTCATGGGGAATTCCACCTCTTAGAACATTCATTGTAACATATCAAAGAAGTGCATGTGAAAAATATATTCAATATGATTGGGGAAATATTTATTGTTAAAGACAGTGCCACGATTCCTCTTTTTTATCAATCATTTTTCTACTATATATTTTTTTAAATTCTTTAATAGGAATGAGAAACATTACAACACATTTATATCCATTCTTATGCTACATTATTTGAATTTCATGAAATTATAATGATAAAATTTAGGTGTGTGGGAAGTCTTATTTAATGGTATGTAATATATAATAAGTTAAAAAAACATGTGGGGGAATCTATTTTGGGTATTGGGAGATGAACATTACAAATTCAGTATTATTATATTGCTTTCCAATCCCAATATATATATATATATGAAGAATACAAATGAAAAAATTAACTGGTTTTCATTTGGAATATAAAAAATAACAATTAACTCACTGACAACTTTTTAATATGGGTTTAGGTAGTGGTTATGATATTTGATCTACTAAATAAATTTTAAAAATAATAAATTTAAATAGTACAAAATATGAGATGGTGGAATTATTTTATTTAATTTACATTGATTCTAAAATTACATTTAATTCTAGGAGGTTGGGGTTTTCATCTTAAATAAGATATTTTTATTGAACTTTTCATTTTTATATGATATAGTATTATTTAGAGACAATCCTCTTTTTTGAGCATTAAGGCCTTGAACAACAATCCCTACTAACCTTAATACTTGGATTCATTAGAAACATATTTATAAAGACATCACAAAATTATTTTATATTTTATTTACTAAGAGCATAATATATATCCTTTCAAATTCTATGAAAAAAATAATGTTGTGATGGAATGAGCATAAAAATTAATGAATTTATAACATGTTTGATGATAAAAAAGTGTCTATTGTGAGTTAAATCATGAATTTTGATGATTTATATTAATATATTATGATATATAAATGAATGATAGGGAATATGAACAATATTTCAATAGAAAAAAGTAAAATACATAGGTTTATTAGTATATTAGAAGTGTATGAAGTTGAATTGATATGTAATGTTTTACATTAAATGTTAATCCCTCATTAATAATTATGTTTCTTATTTGCATTTGGATTTGAATACTAATAACAAGTTGTTATTCTTTAACTCATGTTGGTATTACATGCTTGAGGAAAATAAATTTCTATGTGAGGGGTAATTAATAAAACCATTGTGTGGAAGATTATTTTAAAATAAAAGTATTTCTTTAAGATTATTAAGTTGTTAATTATGGCTAAATTTGAGTATTTATATGTTTAATTATAGTATAAGTGGTTTTATTCAGAATATGATAATCAATGAATAATAAAATATGAAATGATTTCCTGGGATGTCCTATAAGAAGAGGAATAACACAATGTATTCAAATTGATGAAAATGGAAATAACAGAGATAATTATATTAGATAATACCATTTATCAAAATAAAAAATTTTTTTTATGGAAAAATGAATAATTTTCATATTTAGGTAGTTTACAATGTTAGAAAATATAACCAATGGTTTAAGAAATTGTTTCATAGTGCGACTCATATGCACTATGTCGTGAGTCTCCCTCAAATAATTTAGGAAAAAAACATCAAGTCATGATGCCTTTCTCAGGGTACTGCCTTGATACTTTTATGTTGTAAAGCCTTATTTTATGATATAAAATAATTTCGAGGGGCAAAAATAATGTGTTTTGAAAAAAATTAATAGTTTGTGTACTTTGAAGGATAGGCATCCCTTGGACTGCTTGTGAATGATTTTTTATGCACATATGTCTATAATATATGATAGTAAAAGATTCTTTTAAGAAAAATAAATAAATTGTCAAGGGTGGATATATGATCAATCGATAATAGTAATCTCTGGATGAATATATAATAATATATTCAATTGATTAATCATTTTATTTATATTCATTCAATTGTCTAAGGATTATATTGTGGTTAATCGACATGTTTACCATTTCTATAGGGAAGTGATTTTTGTGGGTGGTTTGGAAATGTGGGGGCTAGAATGAATTACTATTTTGAGTTTCTATTATTAATTAATAAAATACTTTATATCATTTCATATATCATTTCAACTCTTATTTTTATTTTTTATACTAAATACAGCTTTGTAATGTTTGGTAATTAAAAATTTATATTATTTTGGTCTATGATCCAATATCTACCTCTACATAATTTTGGTCTCTATAAATCGGAATAGGAAAGTGTTTGGTGTTTAGTGGTCAAATTTCTAATACAAATGTGATTAATTTAGGATGGAACTTTTTGTATTTATGGAATATGAAAACTCGTTCAGGGATTTCCTAAATTAATCAAGAGGACCCAAAACAATGATCATCCGCATTGGAAGGGGGTATAAAACCCAATGATTCAATTCAGGATAATATCAACATCACTATCTTGCCAATTGAGAGATATGACTCTGTCAAAGAATCACTCACCTTCCATCCACCAAATGAATAATAAGTAAAACTGGGAAACATGATTATCTTCCTCTATGTATTACCAAGATCGACCCAATCATTGTCCTCATCAAAAATTATCAATAAATAATTTAATTTAATTTATGAAATTCACAAATTCACAACACAAATCAAGAATTTATTTTTCTAAAAAACACATAAAAGTTACAAATAAGCTTTCCATTCACTCCTCCATATGTGACTACCCTAGGGTTGAAAAATTCACTATACCTAGGAAATGTTTTTACACACCCCATGTTATGGTGTGAAAAATAATGTTCGTTTGATATTTTAAAAAATTAGAGTAATTTAATTTATATAATTTATAATAAATAACATAAGTGAAGGTTATTATATACAGTTAAAAATATATGATCCAATGATAAATTTGTAAAAATAAATACTTATAATTTAATCGTAAATAATTATGAGCATTTCAAAACCAAATATGAATTTTAATATATCCACTGAATTCAGAAGATTTATGCCCATAGACAAAAAATAAAACATCTAATACATTAATGTTAAATGTAAACTGGTTTTGATAAATTTATATATAATTTGAGAGTAAATTTCTTAGATATAATTTCATGAATAAAAGAAATTTTATTCTACTGTAAGAGTCATATAAGAAATTAATTGACACAAAAAATGTGAGAACATTAAGAAATTAAATGAATAATAAGGATAACGATAAAAGATAATGAACAATGATTGAATAATAAAAAATTAAAATATAAAAAAACTAAGGGATTTTTAAATATCAAATCAAGTGTATAAAGAGGTGGAAATGATCCACTTTAAACTCTAACATTTTTTATAATTATAAAATCAATACATTTTTTATAGCTCTATATAAAAGAACGATCTACAATTCTTATTGAATTAACATGATATGATATGAAACAAATTATTTTATTAAAATAAATATTTCATTTTAAAATATAATATCTCCCCAATTTGTTATAAAACTACATTTTATATATATAAAAAGTAAAAATATTCTTTAGAAGATGAAATATTGTAACAGATCTATAAATATTTTAAAGAATAAAATATAGTTAAGAATAAAGTATCCCCACCTAAGACCAAAACACCATTATGATTAAAATGTAAGAAAGCAAAACTATTAGTATGAAAACTTTTCAAATATAAATCAAAAAACAATTTAGAACCATATAACATGGTGAAAAATATTTAATGTATAAGGAATAATATATCCTTAAATTAGAATCAAATATATTCAAAAATATGTCCAATATATAAAGAAGCTTCAAAAATACTATCCATATTGTATCGATGTTGTTCCTAGTAAAATACTTATATTTCCATCATGGAATGATCATACATTACCATTTAAAAAAATTACCTATACCAAGATATTTCAATATAGATTTTATAGATTTTGATCTTTTAAAAAAAATACTAAATAGATTTAACATTTATGAACATGATCGCAGATAAAATAATACATTAGTTTAATAAAATTGATTCTGAAATATAGAAATGCATCCATTTAAATAGAAATAGTAGAAAATTAATAATGGATAATTGACATCTTTTAAAAAGGACAATAAAAATTTGATAGTTTCTACATAATAAATATGTTTTCAGTACCGAAGAAAAAATCAATAATATGTTCATTTTCATATTTTGATAAATAATACAGAAATATATTTCATTAAATTACAAGGATGAATTATTTTGAAAAAAACACACATACCACTGTTTATCTTCTATCCATTTTCAGACTCTAAAATTTGAATCATAATACCTCTTTAATTAAAAATTAGTATTCCATTAGAAAAAAACTACAATTGAAACATTAGTTAAAAAATGAATAGTACCATTCAGTTATATCAATTGAATTCCCCTTTCTCAAGACAAAATTCATTCACACACGAAAATAGGAGAAATTAAATTTGTTGTACAAGAAAACATTTTTAATTGAATTATAATAATTCCTCAAAAAATTATTCATCGACTGACTAACTAATAAAATAATCATTTAATCTAAAAGTAGTACTCATAAATGTATTCATTATTTAATAATTTTAATGTTTTAACCTCTTCACTAATTCTAAATCATACATACATTGAATAAAAAATATTCCATCATCATCTTAATAATTTTTTAATCCAAAAAAGACATCAATTTTCCTATATGATTAATGAAACATTAGTTTGAAATTAAATATTATATTTATTTTTAAATTAATTTACTAGATGATGGAAAAATAATATCATGAAAATATATCTATAAAAAGAGAATATGATGTGTTTAATTTTTAATAAATATGTGAGTAACAAAATTAATTTTAAAAAAATGTTTCTATAAAATAATAATTTTAATCTTTTCATACCAAGATTGTAGAGCTCGTTTAAGTCTATTATTATATTAATAATTCTTTAGAAATATTTTCATTTTATCCACATTAATAAAACCATGTGTAAATTTTATATTAAAATCATTAAAAATAGTTTAATTAAAAAATAACTTTTTTATCCATTTGTTAAATCAATAATCCTTGATTTGATTCCAAATCCAACAAAATCTTGCTTTTAATCATAAAAAATGTGAAAACATTTCACCATAGAAAATAACTTCTTCTTTAATGTTGCTCTGGGTGAATAATATTGGTTAATTAATTATAATATATCCATAATAATATGGGGTAATTTTGGAAATTAATTTAATTCCAATGTGATTATTTTCTTTAGGCAGTTCGACTAATTCAAAAGATAGTTAATTATTTTTTGATTAAGTTCCTTATACATAGACAAAAGCCATTTTTTTTTAAATTTTTATGTCAAATAATGAGGAAAAAACTGAAAAATAAATATAGATTAGGGTAAAAGAAAATTTTATATAATTTATAGTCTAAAGTGTTAAATCTATATTAAAAAAATAACTCAATAGGGTGGTTTCTATGTGTTGTAGAGGATCTTGATTGTCCAAGGAGATCCACCAACGTACCAAGTGATTCTAGAACTTGAGTTTACCATATTAATTTTTTTTTTCTAAATTCCGATTTCAATTAATTTAAATACTTATCACTATAAATCAATTATTCATAGTAGTCAAAAATACAATAGACCCAAGTAATCACCCAAAAACAAACCATTACGATCCAAGGGAAGAGAGACTATGTGAAGGAAAACATAATGAGTATTATGAGAGAATCATTATGTTTATATGATATCCATAGATTCATTACCCTCACTCCACTTGTGTCAAATTGGAACCACATTATCAAAAATGTTCACACATTTCATGATATAATAGATCAAAGACTAGTGATAATGGTAATCACCATTCAAAATGGTAGTGAGTAGTGTTGAATATATCCTTGTGTCATATTGATCGATGCTACAGAGTTTTGAAAATTGATGACCACCCTCCATTGAACATGCTTCAACATGTAGATAATTTCCCTCTCCAAAAAAGGAGTAAAATTTTAAAATGACTAAGCCACATCCATCTGAGAGTAAAGAACCTTTTCACAAATGTTTTTTAATATGTTCCATCCATGTTCAGTTTTAGGCCTACACATTTCATTTTCGATACAACGCAGTGGCATAAAAAACCTATATACCCAAGTATTTGAATTAATGTTTCTATGTGAGAAAGTCTTGGGAAGAATAAATGTGTAAGATTATCCTAGCAAAGAATACTCATCCAGGTGAATAATCCAAAAAATTTAATTTTCAAAAGACCATTTTTACAAGATACACTTGATATCTAACCTTATTTCACAACTCCCATACGATCATGAAACTATAGAAAAACACCCTAGTAAAGGCTTGTCCAACATGGGGGTTTTTCATTACCTTGTGGAACCAATTGTGAATGATATGATCAATTTATCCATAGTTTCTATTTATTCTTACGTAGGCACCTATTTTGTTTAATATGAAAGTAACCCACTCACCTTATTTGAATAGGTGATCGATATACATATTTTTAGAATTATTAGAGCTCGAACATCATGAATCCAACATGAAACATTTTCATTGGAATTTATCATCGATGGATATGGTGTGATTTTTGATAATATAAATTAGAAAAATTAATATTGAAGTCATAGGGGATCACAAGATATTTTGGATACATTTATCCCCTTTAATTTTATATTCTATAGGTAATTTATCCTTTTAATAATCCTCATCATATATAACAAAAACTAAATCTACAATAACCATAATCCATTTTTATAAATTCTTTAATCCTTACAAAAACATAAATACACAAAAAATTTTAATGGATTTAGCATAAAATTAATCCAAAATGTCTATTATAATTTGAATAAAATCATTGTATCCAAAAACTATAAAATATATAACTTTTTATTATTGTTTTTCCATTACTCACAATGAGTTTCTTAAGAATCAATCAAATAAGAGTATTATTTAAAATATAATATTATATATAAATATATTTAAACAATGAATATCAGATTAAAATATTATTACATATTATATTTATTTTTATTTCTTGTAATTTATATTTTTTATCTTTAACTCCATTTTGATCTCTTTTTTTGAATCATGGGTTAAAAAATACTATAAAAATATAAATTAAAATAAAAATATATAAAAATAATTTTACTATTATGAATTAATTTGTGATAGGCCTGAAAATAAGATAAATTCAAACTTTTATGTGTATAAAAAACAAAACCATTTAAATTTAATAAAGATATAAATAATAATATAATTATATTTTTTACTATAAAGTCTTTATATTTGATTTGGGATAAAGAAATATAAATAAACTTGTTATAATAGTTTATCAATGTTAAAATCTTTGATCAATCTAAAATATTATTTGTGTTGTTTTCCATTCAAGCATGAAGGAAATATTTGATTTCTATCCACCTCATATTCATGTAACGAAATAATAATAATAATGTTTAAATAGTATGTGATGTAATATGATTTTTATATAACCAGACCTCCCATTTCATAAAATATAATATTTCTACGCTAAATTTTAACACTTCACATATCTAACTATATGTTTATCAACATTATCTGAATAAATTTCTTCCAATTTATTAGATTTAAATAATTTATCTTCATCTCTAAACATAATTAATTTATCATTTCATGATATAAAAAGCATATCATAATAACATACCTAAGAAATAAAAATATTTTTATTATAAAAACAATTTACATATAATGAATTATTGATAATGAAAAAATTAGAAAAACTTACATCAATTAATGCTTTATAATTTTAATTATGGTTGTCTCCAAAAATCACAATGTCTCTTTAAAATAAATTTTATAACATAATATTTTATGGGCCTCTAGTCAAGTGTCTAAAGTATCATGTTTATATAAATATTATATAATTTATTATACTACCAAGTCATTTTTCATAAAAAAATATTATATTGTTCTGGAATTCATGTTACGATGAGTCTAATGGTATTATCAGTTTATATTTAGGAACCTGCACAATGTAATATATATTAATGTGTAATATTGATGATAAATACTATGAAATAAATGAGTTAGTATGCTCAACAGAATATAGAAAACGAATATAAAATTTACTAGTATAGTGATAATGAATTTTACATATAAAGTACATAATAATATAAATACTATGTTTATAATGTTTCAAAAAAGTAGTACATTTTTAGAAGTAATTGGTTAAATCCAACTGGGCTCTTTTTCCCATTTTTCATAAAGAACATTATATCATATTATTTATTACCTTGAATGAATTTATCTAAATATTTTTTCAAACATATATTCAACTTATAATTCATTTAACCCTTCTATTATGTGATATCCATCTCTAGATATAATATTCCATTCATGGAGGAAGCTTTATTATTGAGTTTCTTCATTATTATAATTAAAAATATTTTTTTATCAATAATTTTCTTATTAATTATTTTTTGAATCATATAAAACTTAAATATTTAGATAATATCTCTTTATAATTTATGCATATTTCCATTCATCTCATTTCTGCTATTTTTTCCAAAATAAGAATCAATATTAAAATCATAATTATAACATAAACTACAATATATAGTCACATTAGTAGTGTACATGAGGAATAGGTCAACAGAACCATTATCATTACTATACTAATCAGTTGAATCTAAATACTTAGTGGAACTCCAATGAAATTCTAAAGCTCTATTTTATATCATATGATCACTTGATCGTTAATATTATTTTAAATATCAAGTAGCACTCTTTAATATGTCCTTTATTTTAACATTCATAGAATATCGTAAATACAAAATCATTAGAGGAAATAGTATTGCCATTCCAATTCCCCTTTTGACCATCTATTTTGTAGTATTAATTTAAAAAAATAATAAGCCTTTATTTTTTATGTCCTTATTGACTCCTTTCAAAAGATGATTAACATAATCTTTTTCTCCTCCTTGATTTTTATTATCCTATGTGTATGAAGTAACATTACAAAATTTAAAAGCAACACATCCCCTTTTGGTAGTATCTTCTCTATAAATATTCATCATCTATTTTTCTTATTAAAGTAGTGAACTGTTGATTTCATCAGTCATGAATTATATGATTTCATTTTCATTAATCCATGGTATCCTACTTGTCATATCTCACCATAGATAATGATTTAAAAACTCTATCAACAAGTGAAATGATTTACAAGGATTAATTTAGATAACTAATTCCATTTACTATACTCAGAAATCAATAAAACATCTAATTAGTAGTTTATTGTTTTTCCATATTGAGGACTTGATATTTCTTTATTAACCTCATGTTAATGGTTCATATTATTTTTTTCACTATTTGGGACATTCAAAATCCACTAAATTTATTGATCAATTCTATAAGTTCATAAATTACTAAAAAAATTCCATTAAATAGAAAAATATATCAAATTAATGACGCTACAATTTAAAAAATTCTAAATTGAATAATTACCAATTATAGAACCAGAACCTTCCTCATGTAATTTATATAGTTTACCATGATAGTAATGTTCTCAATACTAATGTTCTATATGAAAGAATTCATTATATCATTCCAGTATCTGTAATCATTTCCATCAATGGAGGATTAACATTCTCGATTCCATCAATCATTTTATCCTTCTTCTCCTATATATATATCCATAAAATATAAAATTAAGTTTTTGATATGATTAGAAGAATAATAATTAAATTATATGAGCAATTCTCTAATAAAAATTGAAATCAATAAATTTTAAAACAAAATATAATTACAATTATGAGAAATCAATATAAACAAATTATATATTTATAGCAGATAATATAAAAATTACCCAAGTATACCCTTTACACCACTCTATTTCTTTTGAGGTATCACCCAAACATAAACCAACGAACTGAATATGAGTCACCACCCAATTTTAACCCTCATTTTTATGTGTAGGAACAAAAAACAGATAATTTTACCTATAATATAGTTACCTCTAGAAAAGGTATTATTTTTAAATGAAAAATTTTAAACCAGTTAATATACACAGACATTAGAAAATAAAAAATCAAAAAACAACCAAACTATATATCACTAGTTGATATTTTAAATATATTTAAATCTTAAAAAATTCTAGGATGTGTAGTATAGCATGTTTAATACCATCAAATGAATTGTATCATTAATGATAAAAAATGTGTATATAGATATCTATTTATAGTTTACATCAAATATCTATTATATTTATATTTTTTACTAAATCTATATTGATTGAAATGAATTCATCGTAACAAAAATCTAATCACCATGGATTCTATACAATCTTGCTACTTTTAAAATATATATAATTCAGGTTTAGTAAATCCGTCCTTCAAATCATTATAGCAATTAAGGATTTAATTTCCAAAACAATAGTTTGAAAACCATATCCATGAATGTAAAAATTTATAATCTTATTTAATTAAATTATAAATTTTTTATGATTATACATAAATAATAAAAATATGTGAATTTTGAATAATAATATTTTAGTATTTATGGAATTCTCGTAGAATAATAAATATAATCATAAAAAACATTTATAAGGAATATATAAAGTAAAACACTCCTTTCTAAATATTGAACATGAAATGAAATATTGTGTAAAGGAATATATATATAAAAAGATTAATATTAAAATTTTAATGCATAAGGGTAAATTTTCAAACAATTAGATTCCTTTTATTTATAAAAAATAAAACAATTCTATAAAATTAAACTAATAAAATAATGATGTATTTTATGAATTCATAAAAGTCAAATAATATTCAAAATTTCAGTTTATATCATGTTTAAAGTTAAATGTATACATAAAAACATAAGCGTTAACAATATGTATGTGGAAGTAAATACATATAAAATAAAATTAAATACATATATTAATTCATAAATACTATAGTTATTTCAAATCATCCACAATATAATTATGAGTCATTTAATTACTAGATAAATCATAAAAACCATTATGTGAAAGAAAAATATTTTCTAAATAAGATCCATTTATATTGAACATATGGTAAAACTCCATATATGTAATTATATGCGTAAGACTAATGTTGTCCAAGAATAATAATAAATAACTTAGGAAATTATCTACAATAAATAATGTGAGATTAGTGGAATTATAAAAATTTAATAAGAATAATTATATATGATAATAGTTAATTCATTTATAGAAATAAGAAAATATTAAATTTGTTGTATTAATAATTATCAGAACATATATAATGAGAAGTTCAAAAGATCCACTCAACAGTCTACTAATATGATAACCTTCCATATTTTAAGTAATTTTTTTAATTTCAAAATTGAATTTATGTAGTAGTACAATTTATCTTCACACCATTATTTTATATTAAACCATATTAAACATGTATACAATGGTAGTATAATAAAATGAATGATTTAATTTAATTTATAACAGATTTTACCTATATTTTTCAAAATTAAAAACAATACCCTGAACAATCTTTCTATGTGGTTAATTAGTTCTTTTAGTGAGTCCAATGTCTTTGGAAAATTATATATGACATGAAGAAATAATTTTTAATTCTCTTTATTGATTCATTTCATTTTTTGGTATTTAATTTATTGATTGTGTTTTAGGCTTGAAAATTTAAATTTTTTTTAATGTTTTTATGAAATTTAGCCTTCTACATTGGTAGACCATGATTAGTGCTAACAATTTAGTGGTCATGAATGTAGGGAATTCGTTTTTAATAGGTATTTTCCATAGTTGGTGAATATAATTACTAACAATTTAGGAAAACCTTTTGGTTGACCGATGTTCATAGTCAAGGTTTCGTGTTTGAAAAACATTTTGGTAAACCATGTTATAGTAATGCGATCCCCTCAGGTTTTAAAAAATATGGAATTTATATATTTTTCTTCTAAATTCTTACAAAAAATTGGCCCCCTCTCCCTAACCATCATCTCTTATTACTTTCCATATTGGATTCCCTCCCTAAAAATGTGATCCCTCATTTTTCGTATTCCCATTAGTGATTCATTATGTGATTTGAAGATAATATTAATCTACGTATGTGTTCATTATATCCCCTTAATATTATTATTCTACAATCTATTGTGTAGTATACACCCTACACAAACTCTAAGAGTTTGTAATATTATAAATTATCATGGATTTTATTTTTATGGTATTTGATCAAAACTCAAGAATATATATTATTCATTATTCAAGGATTCATAACTTCAACTATTTCTTGGAATGAGTTTTTGTGCTTTGGATTTTATCTAACATGTTTTATCTTCTTGGTCATTAAATATTGGATTCCTGTTTATTTAAAAAAAATTATGTTTAACTGGTTTTATAATTAATGATTTTTTATGGTTATTATGTAATTATAATTTATTTAAAATTCTTATTTCTTCTATTTATCCCCACTTTATATTTGAACTGAAAAGATAAATTATATTTTTGGCTGAAATAGTATTTATAATGGTTTTCATAAATGAATTGGGGTTTTGAAATTTATTTATGGAAGATGATAAAATTTATTTTGGTGACTAAAGAGTTGAAGGGATTTATTGACTATTGTTTCCCCATTAAGTAATGTATTTTTCGTTTATTGTATTTATCCTTTGTTTATTTATATTAATCTATTTTTCTAGATATTACACATATTTTAGTGTCCTTATATAAATAATTAATGGTATATATACATGAACATGTATATATTTACATTAGGACATTTGAATATATAAATTCATATATTTTAATAAATATTTAATTAATTTCATATGTGTATGAGTTTTTAAAATAATATTTTGGACTATAACCATGATTTTTGAAGTTGGATTTGGGAATAAGATTTTAAATGGGGTGTTTTAAAATATTTTTTACTCTATTAAAAAAATGGTTTTAGATTTATAATTATTTTTCAAATGGCCACAATAAATGTTATTGAATTTTAAGTAATCTCAGAAATGGTTTTTCCAAAAGAGGCATCGATTAAATATTTTCTTGATTGTCGAGTGTTATTAAAGATGTTTTGAATGATTACTATGTGTTATATTTTGTGGTTTCTAAATCAGATAACTTACTTTCATGGGTTAAAGGATGGGTTCTATTTTTGTTAGTCATGAGGTTCTAACTAAGGGTTATTCCAGCTTCTTTGAGAGGCATAAGTAGTCATATTTGTTTTGGAAAATTAAATGACTATTGTTCTATTAGTGATTCAGTTAACCTTAGAACCTATATGTCGAAGATACTTTAGACGTGTCATGTATTATGATTGTTGTGTCACATGTCACCTAGTTCCCACTCTCAAATTAACTGATGAAGATGTTATTATGGTTTATTATCTTTTTTTCTTTATATTTTACACCTTCAACACATTAGTCCTCTATTTAAAATTATTTTATTTATTTTGGTGTCACCATTTATTTTTATTATTTTATTTTATTTTATTTCAAAATTTTAAATTAAAAAAAATATAAAAATTTCATAATAATGTTTTACACGAGTTGGTTTATAAGAAAATTGATTCCTAAATGATTAATTTTAAATAAAATATCCTATGGATGGTGATGCCAATTTTAGGTGATTTTATTTAAATTAAAATAAAATAATGTATAAAAAATGTACAATTATTGTCATTACCTTTAAATTATTCACTCAAGAAATACATTTTCTATATTTATTTCAAAATACCTCATTGGCATTTTTTTGGAATTGAAAAGTAGGGAATCTATGTTTATTACCTATTGGGATGTCGAAAAAATTGATTACACACATAATTCTGGGTTTCTAAACTGATTTCATTTGTGTTTTTATTGATTATTATAATAATAAATGAGTTTTGATAGATAATGATCCCTATTTACCTAAGAAGATTTTATCAGGTATTTTATTGTATTTTTTTAGATTTCTCGTAATTTTAATGAAATAAAACACTCCTACATTCAGTCATTGTAATCTGGGGTACACTATTTATGTGGTGATTGGGTAATGAACATGGGATGTTTTATAGTGTGATATAGAGGGATATATGTAGAATTATTATGTATATACTTATTTTTTTCATTAAAAATGTTTATTTTATACATTAAATTATTTTTAAATAATTTTATTTTTCATTGATTTCATACTTACTGATTTTTCATCTATTATTTCAAATAAAAACAAAATTACATTTCATCTATGATTTTAGGTAAAAATCATTCCCACTATTTACTTATTTCCATAGAAATAATAGTAATTCATGGGGTATTAGGGTCTCATCATGGGACAGTGGTGAGTAAAGATTTGGGCCACTGTAAAATGCAGCTTAAGACAATTCATTATAAATCATGGGAGATCATTATTAGTAAAAAGACCCTTATTTCTAAATGAAAATATTATATTAGATTTCTGGTAGACTTTGGTAGGACTATTGGGACTTGTGAGGTTGAAGTGGGAATAATCTACCATGAACATAGATGTTCTAAACCTAATGTCTTTTTGGGAAGTTGGGTTTTGATTAATTCATTGTTGTTATGTTATGATATAGTTTATATTTTTTTATTTTGGAGTTATATTATATTTTCATTTATTGAATATGTGTTAATTATGAATTTGTAATAATATTAGAGTTAAAAATATATCACATAATTAGCTCATACAACATAGTATCACGTTTATATCATGTACATATGATTCTTTATTACTCCCATTAATGGTTGAATAGGTGGATCATGGTCTACTAAGATGTGTTTCCAATTAAATCATGGTTACTAGTTTCTTTAGGATTAACTATATCTTGTGTGAATTTGACCAATTGGATTTTAGTTAATTGTTTAACCACAATTTTTAAAACATTAAAATTATTATTTAGTGATGTTTAATGATTTTTTAAATTTGAATTTTAATTTTAAAATGGGTTTTAATGTAATAATATTTTATTTAAAATAGTATAAAATGGATTTTAAATAGGTTATGTGGGTTTTTTGACTAGTAAGTGTTTTTGGATAGGTAATTTAGGATTTATTATTGTTTTGGAAAACATGGTTTTGAATAATAACTATATTGGTTTTGAAACTATTAGTAGGGTTTTGAAATGTATTTAAATGAAATTAGAGTTTTTAAATTTATAATTTTTTATATGAAAAATTTACAGATTAAAATTGGTTTTTAAAAGAACATTTGTTATTTAAAAATTCAAGGTTTAGGTTTTACAAATGATTAAAATTGTTTTAAATGGTGATTATTTATTTAAAAAAATAATGGTGTTGTTTAAGAAGTGGATATAAAGAAGTCCATTTATTAGATTAATGATGTCAGTCTTTTTTGTTGTGTTCTTGGTTGAATTCCTTGAGATGGTTATTTTGAATTGATATGTGAATTTGAATGGGTAAAATTATTGTTTTGGATATGTTTTGATGGGGTCTTGTGTTTTTATTATTTTAATACGTTTGCACACAAGGATATTCTTGTGTGTTTTTATTATGGGTGATGGTTTTTTGAGGTCCTCAGACCAGTTCATTGTTATGTTACCTGGCCCGGTAGCCACATGGTCTCCAGAACACATCCCCATATGCCAGAGGCTTCTGACATACATTAAGTGTCCAAATTGGTATGTTCGGGAGACTATACCCTCATTATCTAAGTGGATCAAAATAGATAATAATCAATAAGCATCAGAAATTAAATAATAGAAATATAAAATGTAAATCATCTAGATGATTACAATGACCAATGATAAATAATAACAATTTATCAGTATCATATTCAAAATATATATTTCATGATGCTATAAAAAAGGGAGAATAATTGAACAGGTAGTAGGCATACATAGTATATACAATACAATATTATGAAGAAAGGATAAATTAATAACTCAAATAAAATCACAAGAATAAGATTGGTCCCCTAATTCTACAATATCTCCAATTATAGATGATCAATCATCAATCGTAGGGACCTTTCCATTCTCCCAAATTGTATCCTTCAAGTTAATCAGGGTAACAATCTGTGACCAGAATAGGTTGTGAGTAAAATAGAGTAGGCCACTACCCATGGTCTCTAATAAAACCTATTAAATGAATATATTAGGTATCAGTATGTGGGTTATAGCAAAAAAGCTATAAATAAAATAAATAAGAACATTGTTGGCTCGTGTTCCCTACAGATACCAATTCATTACAACCTAGTTTGGAATTATCCAGAATGTCTACAAAAATTTATAATATTATAATAAATAAGGATTTAAATTTCCATTAATACCTAATAAATAATAAGGAACATCATGACCCTTTTTTCCTAAAATAAACAATAAGAAACATCATTCCCATTAATTCTAAATAAATAGTGAGTAACGTCATGTAAATTAAATTATAAGAAAAATGTGGAACATCTTGTGAATTAAATCCAATAAATAATGAGGAATTTCATGTAAAATATTTCCAATTCACAATGAGTAACACGATTCTTATGAAGTCCAGACTAACAACACCGAACATAATTTCCATTAATTTCCAAAAAATAATGAGGAACATCCTACCCTTTAATTATAATAAACAATGATGAGTTCCATGTACTTTATAGAATTTAAAAAATATGTAATCACATAAACCCTATAAAATAATAACCCTTTATACATGTCAATTTATTTCATCATTTATGTCATACGACTGAAAAGAAATCAAAAGGGGACCAAGTGCATTATACATTCAACCACGTTATTAAAAAGGGCCAACTAAAAAGATCTTATTAATCGCATTTTATTTAATTCATTTATAAGAGATCAATTGGAACATGTATATGTTCATTCTACATATATCTCACTAATTTAGTATATAACATTACACTTACCAATGTCATACTAAATACACTTTAGTTTTGTTCTGTTCATTAGAGAATGTGTAGGACCACTTAATATAATCTAACCCACCAAAGTGGATTGTTCATGTTGAGATTTTAATCACACAACAAGATATTAATGTCACGTAGAATTTCAATTTCAAGGCCAATGTTTTCAAATTATAATATTCATTATTTTAGGAGAAAGGCACATAATTTATGTTTTGTGAAAACATGATGAAAAAATATAATCACTTGAGTATTTTGGGAAAAAAAATATATTTCCTACCATAATCCATTAGAAAATTCCTCATTTAATTTCGTAATTAGATTTGGGATAGAATGATAGAAATCATAGAAACTAGAAAAACTCTTTAAAAATAGGGTATATTAGATCACATAAGAATAATATATATTTAGGATACATAAATTGAGTATATAATGAATATGAAAGATAGTATTAATGAGAGTGTTCCAACATGATGATCATAAATTAAATAAGATGTCAGTTAGAGATGATCATTTCAAGACTATTATAGGAGGAGGAGAATCTCTAATATAGGGATACTATGCATGAATTAATAATGAGGAAGAGGGTTAAATGGTTAAATCATTTATAGAAAAATGGTAATTTGAATCTTTTTAATGGTTACCGTGGTTTCGCCGCATGGTTTTACAAAGTATGCTCCATGTTTTCATTGAATGATTCCATTGAACCATCGTAACTCATAGTTCATGCACATGGTTAGAAAAACCATGTGCAAACAGTGGTCATAGAACTACCCCCAGCTCATAAACCACAATACTAAGGTGGACAATAAGTACTAACCATGTGCATAAATGAATACATATATATGAAATATATTTCATGCTCATCATAGTCATGTACCCTCCATATCATGGTTAAACAAAACATTATCCTTTATTTTTGGGCAACATGGTTCTGCCACCTGATCATTAGGATTCATCAACCTCAAACCACACTCAGGTTCTCAAAAAACTGGATATCCAAACCTTGAACAAGACCTAGTTCTCTTGAACCCTTCCTTATACCTTTAAAACAATTAAAAGTATAATAAATGAAATTTAAATGTAATTTTATGGAATCAGTACCTCACAATAAAAATGGTTATTTTAGAACCTCCCTTAATAAAAAAATCTCTTCCTTAATTTTCCTTTATGAGGGTGGTTGTGAATCAGCTTAGAATAACTCTTACCAATGAAAATGTATATGGACCTCTCCCTAAAAGTTATCATCCAATTCTTGGTCATTCTACAAAAAGACCCAACTAATGGAACTGACATTCCTCAATGAGATGTCATTCTATGATCAATGATACGAACCAGATAATCCTAAAAATAAAAATCATCCTCTATATCAGCATCCTAATTATAAATAGTATAATACAAATTAGAATCATGATAGTGATGCTTAGAAATATTGAAGCCATCATGATTCACATTTTCCATTAGATTTATAGAAAAATAATTTTCTATCAGACCAACTATCTCTATAATATCAAAATGACATATAGAATTAGCTTACAACCTCACTTTCCTTTTAAATCAATGATTTCCTTATCTACGTGAATCATGTACAAAGTCAAGATATCACACCTCAATCTCCAGAGGTTCGAGCAGACTATAAACATAACACTTCTACCAAGAGTAATCTAAATTCATATAAATTTTTATATGTTTTAACCACTTTAATGTCTCCTAAATGAGTTTTAGTACAAGTAACATGGAATCCCCTAACTATAAGTAGCACAATGGTGGTTCAAAAGTCCAACAATATATGTCCTTGTAATCATCCACCTATATAGACTCCTTGAAGCTATTATTGTAAGATAATTAAACTATAGGTAAATTTTTCTCCCTAGAACCTCTATAATCTAGAATATATGCCCTAAGAATGAACTCAAACACCAAAATAGTATACAAAGACATGCGACTGGTCATTGGGTGATAGGTTTTAGTTAGAAGATCATTTGCACCCAGTTCCTTCTTTAATTCATAATATACGAATGATGTGAAATGTCCATCCCTATATTATATGATAGAATTTGGAACACCATGATGTTTTATAATATCATACTCATAATTCATTCAAAAATAATTCACTAAAAGGGTCTCCCTGATAGAAATAAAATGGGGTCCTTCTCCATCCTTCCAATAAAAACCCCATACTATATTACTACTATAAATGGATTCTGGTAATCCCATAAAAAATACATATTGATGTCATCCAATTTATACTTTGGAATGGGAAACTACAATAAATGAACAATATGTAAGTAGTTTTTATCCATCACCTGATGGTAGGTGGAACACCATATAACAAAACATGATATCTCACTTTTCATCACCAGACACCACTACTAGCTTCATAAATAAGGGTTTATATTTTTATGTCCCAGAATTATTACACATTAAGAGGCATGTGACTCAATAATTTTCTCCACTCATGGGTATCCAGGTACCCATAATGGCTTATCAACAAAAAAATATTAAACTTTTTTAATGTCCTAATTATGTAATGAGTCATTACCTGATTCACATTCACATTTTACTAATCCCTCGGTATAAGAAATATGTCTCAATATCACTCGATATAGGAAATATTATGACACTTTTAAATTTATGTGAAGAGGCTTCATGTGACACTACTAGATCACCATATGCATATCATAAAATATTGCTCTAAACTACCACTCACTACTGGATTCCTAAATAGTATGGTTTCAAGTAGTTTGAATTAGACCACGAACCAAAAAATTGAACATTATAAGAATATAATGATTATAAAAATTAAATTACGAATGGTATTTGAACCATATATACTATATGAGGTTTAAATCATTTGTCATGATTATTAAATTAACACATTTAATATCCATTTATACTAATAACCGATCTCCCAACAACTAGTTTCTACATCACTATAAATCATGGACAATTATTATGAACTTGAAATCACGTTCCTTGTAATTACACTCATGAGGCCTTAATTAATGGGATAGGTATGTAATGAATCCGTCCAATTGCATTTAAACAATGACAATCATGATTTCCAATGCATTATAATATAATTTAAAGAACTGAACAAGATCATGTAGAATCTGGATCAGTGTGGAGGTATATCCTCCATTTAACAACAAAAAGGATTTTTACCAAGCTTCTTACCATTAGTGTTTAAAACCCTTCATTGTAAATAAAGTAAGAGGTTATAAACATAATGAAATATCAAGAATAAAATTCAAATTGTACCTGGATTTCCCTAATTAAATACGAATATTAAATTATTTCTATTAATACTCCAATGAAATAAGGGCTCTCACCGTCACTTGATCCATAGACATCCCTTATTTTGATAAGATGTAACCCTTGAAGTGACATTTTTTAGTCCAAAAAATAGTTTCAAGTAATTATAGAATATATCTATTCATCTATTAGTTAATATAAAATGATATTATGGTTTTATGCATGAACATGTTCCATTTGTGAATACACAACTTCAAAAGAATCTAAGTGCAGGTGGATCAACCAATTATTCATATAAAAAAAGATAATAGTTATGTTGGTAATATCAAATGAGATCTTCTATAGAATAATATAAATTGTATATCTAATAATCTAACTCATACATGAGGATATCCTTACCTCAAATAAATATGCGAGAAACCCCAATCTATATAGATCTGATCAAATATATCATCTATCTGAGGTAGTCGATACTAATTCATAACCCTATAATGATTCAATCATTGATATTCCACAAATAGACTTATGGCCCCATTTTTATATTTATGGAAAAGAACACGTGAAACTCAAGGGCATGTATTGGGGTATAACTTTTTTTGGAATCCAGGTTCTCTAACAATCTCCTGAGTTTTTAATATTTAGAATGATCCATTTTGAAAAAATAAATATATATTGTTGTGACTCATAGAGCAAGGTCAATAATGTTCTCTACATCATTTTTAGGTCGTATTATAGAAAATTAATTTGAAATAACATTCCTAAAAATAACCACATGTGGAGGGAATTCTATGTAACAGATTCTATGATCACCCAAATAGAGGCTAAAAATTTGGGACAATACTCTTCCCAGACAACGATGATCAGGTTGATCTAGATATTCATCAGATATGATTCCCTATTACGAATATAACTAAAAGAGTCTAGATTTCAAAATGACACACCCAGATGATGAAAATAAATATAGTATCAATAATAAACTAACCATTTGACCCTAAGAATGATTTAATCCTTTTCATCTGATGGAAAAAATGATTCCACGATATGTTATTTTCACGAATCTCATACGAAAACCCAATTCAATGGAAGACACTCACTGATCATAGTCCCAACAGAGTATCTAGAGTTATCACTCCATAGTAGTATTTAATTTCAAAACCAAGGATACCCAATAAATCATCATATATTAACTAATGAATGGTTACATTTAAAAAAATAGTGGAGGATACTAAAATCACACCTCAAAATGTATATGGATTGACACTCATAATATAAGGTTTAGGTTGTACTGCATATATCTAGAATTATATTCATCCCCAAGATACATTCCAACTTCATTGAGTATGACTTCTCTTATATCACTATATATCAAAGTGTGGGATTTTGTTGACCTCATCCACCACCTAATCCTACATTACTAAAAACACTCTAGCTTTCTCCTCGACATGGATATACCGATCCAGCTATGGAATGAAATTCTTATGTGGATCCTATCCCACTAAGAAATAGAAGAAATTATAAAAAAGAAAATAAATATTCTCCAATTTGTATCAGGCTTGACACTGAACTAGGTCTCTTTCACATAGAGAATCATGTGGCCTATCATCCCACTATAAGATCATATCACCTATGAACCAAATAGAACACTATGAATGCATCATATCCAATGAAAAATCTAAAAGAAATTCTTTCCATTGAAATATTAACTGCCATCATGTCTTATCACTAAACCACCATGGCAACACATTCAACTTATACCATGTCATGATCGGATATGGGGGACTGGTTCACTATTTCATAAATGGTAATCAAATGGAAAATTTTCATTTAATAAATAATGGACCTCCTAATATCATCCTCTTATCACCTCACTATATTCAATTAGTCACAAAACATATATGATGAAACTCATAGTATCTCATTAAGTAATGATAAATAGTTCATGATAGATATAGAACACTGATTCATGTGCATAAAATCCCTTTCTCATTTAGATATTAATGTTTTTTTAGAGAATTACCTACATAATATAGATTGTAAATCCCTTTAAACTATATATCAGTACTGATATGCCATTATAATTACATCCAAATAAATCATTGAAGATCCATGAAGTCTAAAAACTATTTGTTTCTCCCTTCCGTTTGTGTGTTTCTCTAGATGCACACTGATTTAATAAATTGACTATAATTGTGACTCAATACCCTTGTGTCACCATCCCCCCATAATGTTGGTGGGTGATTCTACAAAAACTCTCTTGTCTATTATTCCATTTTTGGTATTGGTCATGGTGAACATAAAATGTTAAATATTTACTATAGTAAACCCTCTCTAAACTAATTGTGTAGACTCAATTTGGTATAATAGGAGGTTATCTATGTGGAACTATATGTTTTCACCCTGAAATCACTCTAGGAGAATTATCTTCACCACCCTCCTAATATTCAACACATGGTCGGAGGAATAATTCTATAATGAAAAAAAACCTAACAATTGAATACAAATTGAATGGAAACTAAATGGAAAAAAGAATATGTACAATGAATTTACTGTTCCATAAAGCGTTTCTCCCAAATACACACTACTAAGGCCAGAAAATGGTGTAAGTCATATTTTTAATTATAAAGTCATATTATTTTCTGGTTTAATTATAATTTACATAGGATTTTTATCATTACGATTAAACTGAAAAACCCATTTCACGAAAACCACATCCGTTATGAATTAAAATCCCATGGTTATTTATATACATTTTTCTCTGTTAGATGCACCTACCATATCCGTGATATAAATGTCTTATGATTTATAAGTTGAAAATAGAATATCATGTAACTATATTAATTCTTTTATGATGGTTTAACTCTATGGATCACTATTCCCAATATATTTAGGTCCATACTGTTTATAAATTTCAATTGAGATCTATTTATTTTCATCGACCAATGTTTCATTCTTTGTAACCATTGTTATGTAGATCAAACATGTAATGTTATTTTTACATTCCACCATGGATATATGCATGAATGAACCATTTATGATGATATAAGAACATTATGTAACCAAATATTTTTTAATCATCACACATGAAAGGTTCATACAATTTAAATTATATCAATGATGGCACATATAAAATTTTCCAGCTAGTGCATACAATAAAATAAATATTAAATTGAATATGCATGACATATAAATTTCCTATAATGTAGGATGAGAAAATACCTCTATTCAATACTGAGTTGAGGTTAAAAATCCAAAATCGTGAAAAATTTCCAAAATCCTTTTCATCCCCCAATAGTGAAATCTATAAAACTATAATATTAGAAAATAATACCAATAAGTCTCATCCATACAAACATGGATTTTCATTATACATGTGTTAGATGTTCAAAGGAATAAATAATTAACAAATTATGAAACATCCTAATCCCCTTAATACCATCTTAAAATAATAATTCCAATAAAAATAAGGGGTCCAATACTATCTTGTTAATACATGTTCATATTTTACTGATATGTTACCTATCGTGGAGTCTAAATTCCATCAAGCACACCTTTTCATATGCATGATGCAGAAAACTATTACTAGGGGTCTGTGGTGTTATTGTGGGGATAATATAAGCCCACGATATGTGTGAAGAATAATGTTAAATTAAAAAATGAAAATATATTAATAGAAATAGTGGATGTAAATCATCTTGATGATAAAAAATAGTAATAGATAAATAATAACTTATAAGAATATTCTGATACAAAATTAGTATTTCCAGATACAACAAAAATTAAGTGTTAAGGAACAAAAAATATACATACACAATATATATTGTAAAAAAAATAAAAATGATCAAAATATAACATAAAATAGCATATTGTGATGAAACTTGATCGAATGCTCCTATAATCCATCATAATATAGAATATCAGACATCCATAAGACAATTCATCCTCTTTTCCCAAAACAAATCACTGATGTTTGGTCGGGTACCAAATAGTGCCCCAATTTGGTTGTCAGTAAAACTCAACATGCCACCACCAACATTCTATAATATTTTTTATTCTATAAATATATCATAAAGTACTGTGAATGTAATTTATAAAGGAAATAAATAAAATAAACAATACCCATGCCATATCAAATTCACCACAGATACTAATTTGATACTACATTTTTTCAACTAATCATGAATTTCTATGAACATTTATTATCTTATAAACAATAAGAAGGGTCATTTCCATTAATCCAAAATAATCCACCTTGAATTTCATTTCCATTAATTCCAATCAAACTAAAATGATCACCAAGTCCATAAATTATTTATTAAAAACAAGGAATTTTATGTCTCTTCAATCAAATAATAACTAAGGAATGATATTTCAATTAATTCCAATAAAACTGAGAAACATTATGTACAACCATTTCAATAAAAAATATGGAATTTCATGTCTCAGAAGAAAAATTATATAACATGGAACATCATTCTTAATACTTAAAAATAAAAACTTTGGAACATCATATCCATTAATTATAATAATCAATGTGGTTTATCATATCATTTATAGAATTTAGGCATGTTATAATCACATCCATATCGAACTACAATTAATGCTAAATAATTTCTCTATTTCTGTATAACAATTCATTTTTTTATTTATGTCATATGATTAAAGATTCATAAAAATGGGTTAAAGTGTATTATACTTTTCACCCAATCATTTATCAATTATCAGGTGACATGATCTTACTATTCACCATTTATTTACATCATTTTATATGAGATTATGTGGTCCATGGGTATATCAACTCCACATCACACTCATTACTTTAGATTATAAATATTTATTTGGGATAATGCAATGGACAAGATCATTATAATCCATAACAATGTAGGAAATCTAGTATTTTTTTGTCATGGGAATTCATGTTGACACACTTCCATACATTACATAATTTATATTTTTATACATTTTTAAATGGTCGTTCACCCTAGTGGTCTCTCACTGGAAGAGAATCACTGGTGGAGGCTCACTAAGATCACTCGCAAGATGTAGCTTACTGGAGGTCCCTTCGTAGTGGTGGATCGGTGTCGAATGCTTTCCAATAGGGGATCAATGGTTGTGGCTTTTATCAGTCACTCATCCATCAATTCCTCATCCGGTGGTGCCCCATCTAGCATTTTCTCTCCTAGTGGAAACTAACTGATGGTGTAAGGTAGTTCATCCTATAAGTCATTCATCTAGTGGTTCCTTGAATAATGGTTGATGTCTTATAGTTCATCTCTAAATAGTATCTTAGGAGAGCTACCTCATCTAATATTTCCTTGTGTACCGTGTTTCCAACTTTGTAATTTTTTCAATTTTTACATAATTCTATGATATAATATTATTTTAATGCCTTATTTTAAAGTATTTGGAGCTGATTCAAGGGCCTTAAATAATATCATTATTCTTACAAAGAGCCATGGATTTTAATTTTCCAAAATGCATTGTCTTGATGAAATTGTACTTTAATGTATAATCAAATGCATATCTAAACCATTAGATCAGTTTATTTATTCTCAATGCAAAGATACCCTCACCACTTTCTCATCCTTTTTATATATTGGTATGGTATTACCCGAACCCTTCTTCACATATGAGTTTTACGGTCGGGTTACAACTTTATGTTTATGTTTACTGAGAGTTTTTCTAGTTTCATGTGTGCCCCCATCTTGGTGAAACTAGGAAGTGTCGATCACATTTTCTTCCAAGTAGGGTTTCCTTCATATTTCATAATTCTAAACCATGCAGTATGTGTATATAGATGTTTTCCCTTATGAAAATTATTGATTCCATATTAATAAATGAAATAAAACAGTATTAAAGAATCATTATGCATAGGGATAGGAAACTGATTCATGATCTTGTTATATTTTTCATTATTGTTATTATGATTTTTATGGGCTAACTACCCACTAAAAATCATGGCTTCTAGGGGACTTTGTTTGTGCAGAGGTTAGATTGCAAAACTCATGATATTTAGCTATTTAAGAATTCTTATTTATAATATTTATTTAACCACATCTATTCGGATACTAAATCTTTTCCCCTAGATCATATAGTTTATATGATTACCCAACATATTAAATTGGAATTTTATTAAGTGTGTCTTATTAAATATGAAAACATATATTCCTCGGTATTTTAGGTGATGTGACGTATGGAATTATTGTGGATTTTGTGTATGGGTGAGAGGATGACATGTGACTATGTTGTGGGGTTTTGATGGGTGTGGTGTGATTATGCAGAAGGGTTGAAAATATGGTTGTACTGTAATATGTTAATAGACGAGGTTGTGAGTTTGGTGTTGGTTTTTATAATATAGTTTTTTTCTAGGATTCCTTAAAAATTAAATTAGTGATTATCATGGCTTATTTTCAATGGATAATATGAAAATAGATTCACCATGTATATAGAGGACTAGGTATAATGTTTCTTTAATGTGAAGTGTATTAATTTAGAATGAGTGTTGTTGTGTTTCAATAGCTTTGTTGTATCATGCATGTTTCCCATGTAGAGATGGAATAAATAATTGTTTAATAATGTTTGGAAGGGATTGTGTTGGTTTTTGTAATAGAATGGAAATGTTTAATGGAAATGGGTTGATATTGTGAAATGGAACTTATAGCTTTATGTGTGGTGTTGTGAACATAGAGGTAGTGTTAAATATGGTAGTGTTTTGGGATTGATGTTTTCTTGAGAAACCATAGGTTGTGTTGGATTTTTTGGTATCATATATTTATATACATTTATTTATTTTCTGAATTATGTACACACGCACCATAGTTAATAACTATATTTTAATCCTTCCACCCTCATGGGGTAGGGTGTCTTTCCCAACATCAGGTTACGAGTATGAATGGTTGGGCACCTGCTCTATTCTACTCTCTCTTCTTGGCGAGGTAGGTATGGAATGAGATGTGTTAGAAGGAGGTATGTTAGGGACTTACATGGTGGTTGTGATAGCCTAGATTTCTTAGGTTGAGATGTGATGGCCGGTGTGTTTCCGGGTGAGGTGGTTTGTACATTCCAAGGTGTCTTTATAATGATATGTGACTTTCTTTCCAATGTTTCTTCTGGATGAGATGTTATGAATTTTGAGTCCTATGTCCTTGTAGATAGGATGTGATGAGAGGACCAGGTTTATACCGATAGTATGTGTTGTGAGGCCAATGTGTGTGTGTGTGTGAGGTCTATTTTGGTATACAGAAGGGATGCAAGTAGCAAGATGTTCGACATTGGGCGAGAGCGGTTTACCAGTGAGAATGTGGTGTGAGGTAAACCATCATTGATGTGATTTATATTATATTACATGACATGTGTTATTTGGTGAGTGTTCCATGGTGAGGATGGGTTGGTTAGTATACCTGATTAGGTGTTATTTGGTTATCGTATTTTCATCATGGGTGCTTTTGTATTCTTATTTCACATGTGAATATGAGACTTTGGATTTTGTTAATGAGTATACTTGTATGCTTACCCTATATATATATAATGTTTTCATCTTTCCGTGAAGATTTTGTGGACCGTGATAGATCATACTAACTGGTATCTTGACAGTTTTTGTGTTGCTTCTTTGCTTCACTTTTAGTATTTACTTTGGAGACTTTTGTATTTTAGTAGTTTTATTTTATGCATTCATGTGGTATGGTTTTTGATTTATATTATTTTTACGACTTTTGGTTTCATTGTGGGTGCTCCAACTAATCTCCATATTTTGTTTCATATAAACGGGTAATTCTTCACTTATTTGATTTTAATTTACACCATTTTAGAATGTAGCCAACATGGAGCCAATTGGAGGCTGGACAGTGGGATCATTACCTCTATTTCTTAATGTCTTACCTAATAGTGGTGTCTTCAGAGGGACGAGTTCATGATAGATTTGTATCAGAGCTAATTATTGAGAGATACGATGAAGTTTGGAGTTAGTAATAATGAGAATTTCATGGAATGGTATAGAAATAGTTTCAGTTTCCCCTGGTTCATGACATAGGTGAGGGATATTGACCAAACAATTTAATGGTTCCCCCTGATCCAGTGCACATAATACAAGCTTATTGAAACACTAATTAAAATAACCTTTTTATAGGGAAAAGTTCTCAGAAAGGTACATGAAGCATAATGAATTGTGTTTTTATTTGAATTGTACTTTTTTGGGAAGGTTAAAATGAATAAAAAAGATAAAATAAAAATTAAATTAATAAAATTAGATACTACATAAGGATAAGGAATCTCATTAGTACATTCAACTATGGATCCTGGTAATCGTTTTCATGTGGATCCGAAAATATAGGTTCAGTAGGATTATGTGGTTTATCACTGAGGTTTGATCTATATGTGAAGTATTATTACTAAAAGTTTATTTTTTATGATTTCAAGTGGAATACTTTGAGAATGTATCATGGAAATGTTTCAAATGTAGAGACAGAGATCAAGTTGGGGGATCTGAGATGGCCTTTAGTTTTATTTGGAATCGGATGGGATACATGGTCCCTTTGGAGGTCATTCAAATGTGGAGAGATGTGAATTAGTGATATGTTTTGTATCATGGCGAGCTGATGGAGGACGACCATCTATTGGTCGAAACCCAAAATTAGTTCTTTGCATAGCTCCATTCATGAACAATTATTGTTGAAAGAGGCAGAAGATACTCTCTCTTCAGAAAGGGGAGTATGTCAATAAATGAGTTGGGAATCATGTTTATGTACCTTCTTCATTTTTCTCCAGAACATGTTCCAGATGAGTGGTCTCATGCAAGACATCTTGAAGAGAAATACCATCCTTATATCCAGTATGTTGTTACTCCTTTTGTGTTTCCAACATATATGGATGTTTTTAAAATGATAGATGTGATCAATGACATGCACTCTTTAGGAGGTATAACACAAGAGGGGGTAAAAAAATTTCATTGATAGAATGAGTTGTCAGTGGAAGGTGACCAGTGCCAAGATCTTCAAGGTTTTGACAGACATATATTTGACCTTGTCATATTACTTTCCGAACTTTTGGTGCCAGTGATTTTCATGATTTTACTGGGATCTTCATGCTTTTTTATTTTGGTTGTAGGCTTCATGGTAATCACTAAATATTGTTCCCAATGATTACATATGGCCATTTTGGGGGAGATGGATAGGTTCAGCCCCATATTCAGAATTATTTTCAAATGAGTCCATTTCAACAATAGAAATAGCAAGATATCAATCCATAATGGGGAGATGGTGCTGGTAGAGGATGAAATAAGGATTACCCTCATGTTAAGGGACTATGTCCAAATCATGGCAGTCGAGGTGGTCATTATAAGATATGTAGAGGATCTGGATGTGGTTAGTTTCATGCAGTGGAGGTAGTCAGTTTTAGAGGGTTCAGAGATCGTCATAGTAGAGATCAATTTGTTTAGTAACCATGTTTGAACTGTGTTTGATTCATAATATTAACACTACTTTGGTTAACCCTATCTATCCCATTATATGGAAATAAACATAGAGATTATTCTCATTCCACTAGTGATGAGTATGCTTGTTGGAAGCCATGATTTCTTATTTGATTGTGCTGGCGGTGTAGACTGATGATGGGATCAATTTAGTACCGTGGTGATATATTGAAGCTACAAATGCATTAATAAGATTTCATTATCACCATAAAAAATTTATTCTCCATAAATTATCTTATCGACTACAGTTGTGGGAGATTCGTGTATTCTGATGTGGATGGAAAACATGTGGTTTTCATCAGTGATAGGTTCTCCCAGATGGGTATTTGACGTGTGGATCCCATTCATTCCATATAGGGGGAGTCGACAGTGGAATCATAGGTCACTGGGATTGTGGAGGTTTATAAGGTTGTTGGGGAGTTCTTCGATGTTTTTTAGGTTTTTCAGATGCTACATCCTTTATGTGATGTTGATTTTAGGATATACATGAAGCCGAGTCAGTCTCTTATTTCAATGGATCGTTATTGGATATCACATTACGAGGTGTGGGAGTTGAAGTTTCAGATTTATGATCTAGTAAATAAGGGTTTTATCTGACTCGGTGTGTCGCTGTGGGGTACACTAATGTTGTTTTTAATGAATTTAGATGGTTGTTTGAGGTTGTGCATAGACTACCCGAGGTTTCATTATGTGACAATCAAGAACTTTTAACCTCTCCAAAGAATAATTGATCTTTTCGACAAGATGAGAGGGGCATTTTTTATAAGATCAATATGTGGTCTATATATCCCCAGTTATGGGTGTAGAATGATGATATCTCCAGAACTACCTTTAGATGAAGGTATTGGAACATCGTGTTTGTATTCACTCCCTTAAGTATTATGGACACACTAGATATGTTCATGAGGCTTATAAACTATATCATCCATTAGTTCCTTGACCGCTTCACCAACATATTCATCAATGAAATATTAATTTACATGATGTTATTGGAGGGGCACACAGAGCATATCAGAACTCTCTTCCTGGTAATTCGACACAAACACCTCTTTGGAAATTTTTCCATGTTCATGTTCTAGACTCGATAGGAAAATTTCCTCAAGTATGTGGTGTACCTATAGGGTGTAGTTGTAGAATCATTGAATGTTGAAGAACTTTTTTCTTTGGAATCACCTAAGAATGTGGCATAGGTTTGTAATTTTCTTGGACTTTTAGCCTATTATTAGTGGGTTGTATATGATTTATATTGATATATAGACCTATTGATAAAATTATGTAGGAACAACTAGGATGTTTTTGAGTGATTAGTGTCAGGAATAATTCTATTACCGTTATAGGATGTTGTTTAGTGCTCCATTTATCTGATATCATGAGGAATGGAAAAAGTTTGAGGTGTTTTTTGATGGATCCCTTATGGTATTGGGATACATGTTTTTTCAGAAGAAGGTAATGATATCTTACTGGTTTAGATAGTTATATCCCCAAAAGCATAATTATGCCACCCATGATTTAGAGAGAGCAGTGGTGGTTCTTGCAATGAAATTTTTGGCAGAATTAACACATTAGGCAGCACAGTGTGGTCTTTATGGATCACAAGAGATTGAGGTATATATTTTTCCATCATGACCTCAATTTAGAATAGTGGAGGGGGATTGAATTTCTTCTGGGAAATAATATTGAGACCCCCTATAACTTAAGAAAGGGAACTTTCATGGTTGATTCTTGAGTTGGATGTTGTAAAAAGTTTTTTTCATAAATATAATGATTTATGGACTATATTGGAGGAGTTGACAACCTTGATCTTAGATTCAGGAGAGGATGGAGGTAGAGGTTGATTGTTTCATATGACAATGTAATCTTATCTGATTTAGAAGGTGGAGTAGTCTCAGTGGATAAATTTAGAGGCATGGGTGATGTGTGATCATGTTTTCTGTGGTGATGCTTTGAATGGATGGCACTAGGATAATTAGTATCAGATTTTTTTAGGGATGTTTTTTTGTTTTAGTGGTGTTTTATAGTGGAGTCCGTAAAGAGTTTCATAGTACCCAATTAATTGTATAACTAGGAGATTCTAAGATGTGCCATGGCTTGAGGATGTAGTTTTGGTGGCATGGGATGAAATGAGTAGTGGTAGAGTTTGAGTATATGTGATTGATTTTCTAGAAGGTAATGGCCATTCACAAGGATCCTTTTAGTGTCTTGAAGCCTTTGGTTTTTTTGAGTCGAAATGGAATGGCATATAAATGGATTTATTCATATGGTTTCCTAGAAATCAAGTATATTTTAATGTTATCTAGTTTATATTGGATCAATTCAAGAAATATTATCACTTATTAGGGATCAAGGAGTTGTGCATAATGATTTTTTTTGGATAAAAATTACATAGATGAAGTAATGTTGCATCATAGAGTTATGAGGTCTATTTTCTGGGTTCATGAGACATGATTTAACATACAAGTCTAGTGGATATTTCAGAATGATTTTGGAACCCTATTTTGCGTCAACACTACATTCCATCCATAAATAATTGGGTAGATAGAGAGGAATATCAAGACATTGAAGGATATTCTAACCGCATATATCTTGGACATTGGTGTATCTTGTTTACAACACCTTCCCTTGGTGTTGTTCTATAATAATCATAAGTATCACTCTTTGATTAGAGGAATCCCATTTGTTGTTTTGAATAGTATACCATGTCATTATCCATTATGCTAAATAGAGGTTGTAGGAACAACCATTCATAGTCTATATGTTACGTAGAGCATGATAGTGAAAGTACAAATTGTTCACGAGAGGATTAAACAATCAAAATACTAAAAAAGTAACATATCAATCACAAAAGGAGAACCTTAGAGTTCGAGTTTGGAGACCATGTATTCTAGAAGGTTTACCCATGATGTGTCCAGCATAGGTTTTGATGATGTAGTATTATTTCTCCAAGGATTACTGAGCACTTTTAAAAAATAGGGAGATTTGGAAAGGTGGCGTACTAGTTATAGTTTCAACCATAGTTAGAGAGGATCCACAATTTCTTTATCATCTCTCAGCTTCATCAGTATATTAATGATGAATCCCATGTTATTGACTAGGGAGAGTTGGATATAGAGGTTTATGTGTTGTTTGCGGAGAAGCCAATAGAGATATAGGATAATCAAGAGAACGTGTTGTGAGGACATAACTTTCGTTGGGTTAATGTGGTGTGGATACATGGTATCCTCGAAGAGAGTACTTGGGAGTTAGAGATACAGATGTTTACCCAATACCAGGAGTGGTTTTGTGTTTTGTATTTCACTATTTTTCATTATAATGTGTTGTTTGAATCTTGTTTTATGAGTGTATATATCTAACTTAATTTTTAATGTCTTTGGTGTGATGTATAAAAAATTCATAACATATGAAAAATGGAGGACCTGACATCAAATCAATATGCACTAATTGTGGTGTGATTAAACCCATTTAGGAAAGTCAGTGATGTCTAGAGTGGATAGTATATTTTCATTGGGGAAAGAATCTCTCAATATTCATGTCTAGGATGGTTTGGTTTTTGTACCTTTTAATGAGTTTTTAAATCAATTAGGTTGACCTATAAACAACTATGATGATAATACCATATTGGTAGATGACATAGGATCTTTTCATGGTGGTTGAGGTTTCGTATCTAGCTTGAAAAAAACACTAGGAGGTATTTATTTGAATGATCATGTGTTTATCTAATAATAGAGTTTCATATGTTGTGGGTTCTTTAAGATGTATCTTAATGGATTGTTATTTTAGACCATCCACTCTTTTCTTCCAGGTTGGTTATCAATTCTATATAGATAAAATATATTGAGAGGTATCCCATGTAATGTTATAGAACATAACATTCAATTACTTTTTTGGGAATTCTGAAGTTCGAGGTGTCATGGGAAGTCTAGGTGACTCTTTTCAATATTTTATAAAAATCAGTATTTTTTATATTTTCCAATGGTGTCTCACACTTGAGGTCACTTTCTAGTGGTGACTAGATGGAGTAGGATCTCTAGAAGGGTCTCACTGGAGGTTTCTCTCTTGAATTCCATCTTTGACGGTGTCCCACTGGTGGTGGGTCACTAGATTTCATACTTCCAGAAGTGCACCACCTTTCATTGCCTCGTCTGGTGGGTTCTCTTCTAGAAGTGACTCACTAATGGTGGTTGGGGTTTCATCTTTCCATTATCATGTCCAGTGGTTCCCCTCATAACGGTAACTCATGAGGAGTTCCTCGATTAACATTTGATCATGAGTGGTGCATCGTCGAGCTGTGCCACATCGAACGATGCCACATGTATAGTGTTTTCATCATCTTCTAAGTATACAATTTCTTTGTCCTTTATTTACTTTTAAAACTTGTAATTAATTATTTGAATGGAATTGGTGATGATTGAAAGGCATTAAATAATATCATTATTTTTCCTAGGAGTCTAGGGATTTTAATTGGTCAAAAAATGGTATTGACAATGTCTTCCATTAATGGATAACAAAAAAACATATCTAATCCTTTGGATATGGGTATATCTTCCCAAATTTGGGATACCATAAAACCTTTCTAGTCATTTTTTATCTCCCATGGTATGGGATTCCCAAAACACTTCTTCCCATAGGACTCATACCATCGGGCTGCAGCTTTTGTTTCATGTTTTCCTATAGATTCCCTGCAGCATGCACACCCCGAGTTGGGGAAGCGAAGATGTGGTGAACCCCTTTTCTTCCAATTAGATTTAAAATCATATATTTTAATTGTGAACCACGAGGTATGGGTATATATATGATTTTACATATGAAAATATTTAATTCAATTTAATAATGATAATAAATTTGGTTTAAGAATCAATATGAATGGGGCTTGGAATGTGACACATGATCTTGTTGTATGTTTGTTATGACTAATATTAAAAATTTTATGGGCTAACTACCCACTTAAAATAAAGCCAATTGGGGGCCCTTCTCTACACTGGTTAGTTTGTGAGATTTCTGCTTTGGGTTTTATTGAATACCTTTTTATAAAAGTTTATTAACCACGTATATTCATATGATAAATTGATCCACATTATAATAAAATTTTGGTAATGACCCCAAATATTCGTAATGGATTTATAAAAGGGGTTCCATATTAAATATGAAAATGTGTTTTCCTTTCAATGTGAGGTTATGTGACATGCATAATTTCTGTGGTTTCTATGTATATGAGGAGTGGATGACATGTGGTTGTGTAATGGGGTTGTGATGTTTGTGGTGTGATTATGCAGTAGGGCTATAGAAGATGGTGATTCCATTGTATGTTATTATATATGGTTGTTGGTTGGGGATTGGTTCTATTAATATGGTGGTTTTGGTAGGACTCATAGGAAAAGTGATTTCATGATTGGTGTGGGTGCTTCTCCATTGATATCATGCAATAAGCATCATTATGTTTCTAGAGGTCGTGGTACATCGTGTCTTTAAAATGAAGTGCATTAATTTACCCTGATTATTGTTGTGTTACTTGAGGTGTGTTGTGTCGTTCTAGTTTCCAATGTAGAGGTGGAATAAATAATTGATTAAAAATGTCTAAAATTTATTGGGTTGGCTATAGTAATGGAATGAAAATGGTTAATGGAAATTGGTTGAGAATGTGAAAAGTGTATTTTGGCATGATTTGTGGTGTTGTGAACATAAGGGTAGAATAAAAAGTGGTCATGTGGGGAGTTATTTGATTTTTTGAGAGCCCATAGGTTTGGACTGAGTGTTCGGTATTATAAATGAATATACTTGTATTTCTTTTGTGATGTATATATGAACCCCACCCCAATTAACCACTATGTGACAAACACCTCCATCGTCACGAGGGGTGTCTTTCCCAAAGCCAGTAAAGAGTATGGATTTATGGGTTCCCTCTCTTTTCCAATCTCTATTCAAAGCGAGGTAGGTATAGAAAATGCTATGATGTATGGAGTTATATTAGTTCTTTAGATAATGGTTGTGATGGAAAAGTTGTATTTGGATGAGATGTGATGACCCAAATATTTTCGAGAAAGATGATTTATGATTTCCAAATGTCTTTTGGATGAGGGGTGACATTATTTCCTAGGTTTCTTAGAGATGAGATTTGACGCATTGTGATTCCAAGGTGGGTGAGGATGGGATGTGTTTTGAGTCCCTTGTGAATGTGTGTGTGTAGGATGTGTTGTGAGGCCCAAGTTTGTTTGTGTGGGATGTGATATGTTATACTAAAGGTATGGGAGGACCAGGATGTTTGATTTCTGAATTGAGTGTCATACCAGTGGGGAAGTGGTGCCGGTTTCCCTATCATCGTTATTCTTATATTCTATTACGTGACATTAAATTTTTGGTGAGTGTTCCTTGTTGAGGAGGGATTGTTAGTATACCTTATTAGGTGATGTTTGGTTTTGTTGTTTTCTAATGAGTGATTTAGTATTCCTTATTCACATTTTCCTGATATAATTTGGTTTCCCTACTTAGTATACTTGTATTATCACCCTATGTTTATAAACTATTTTCATGTTTCCAGGAGGACTTTGCGGACCGTGTTGGATCTTAGAAGAAAAAATATTGATAGATTCTATTTTTCTACATAACTTGACCTTTTCTATTTAATTTAAATAGTTTGGTATTGTAACAGATATATAATTTTCATTCATGTGGGACGGTTTTAGATTTTTTTTTAAAATTTTATTCCTTGGGTTTTCATTGTGGATGATCCATCTTATATCTAGATCGTGTTTTTTATAAAAGGATAATTCCTCTCATATTTGTGAGATTTGTATACCCTTTGATCTAGTCACCAACCCAGGGCCTACCTGAGGTGGGGAACCTAGGCCATTATTCCCATTTCTATATTGATAGCTTAGGGGGGGTATTGTTGGATGGAAGGGGTCATGACAAAAAATGCTAGACCAAGCACACTTTAGTGTTGTTTTGGTCATAAGGGAAGTAAAGGGCATAAAAAAATTTAATAAATCCCACCCATAGGGATGGTTTATGTTGAGTTTTTGAATCTCTAACTTGTGCTCAATGTTACATTGAATTCCAATTTCATGTTCTGGGTGTTCAATTTATGATATCTCATATTATAAGAGCTAAAAACTAATATTCCGTCATGTGAATGAATGATGTGAATATATAATAATGTATAATTTTAAATAAAGGCATATACAACCGACATTATGCTGGAATACAACTCCTTAATTGATATCAGATTAATCTTTATGCTGGAATTTGATAATTAGGGAAAATAATAAAAGACACATAAAATTCGTTATATTGGCTCCCATTGAAATAAAATATGCTACTGTGAAATAATCTAGAGTATGAATGAAGAGAAATATGGAATATCTAAGTTTAATTCAATTAAAAGAAAATTGGTCAAATTTGACACCAGACATAGAAGCTCCTTCAAATCATAGTAGATGAAGAGAATAATCTCTAAATTTAGGAATTATTTGAATGAAAAAAGATTTATATTAGTGTTAAAGGGTTATTAAATTTATGTGAAAAAATGTAATGTGATCTTTTTCAATGGTGGAATGGTTTTCCAAAAAAGTATTCCCACTATGCATAGTGCACATAGAAAGCACTATCCCACTCGCATTGTTCATTCACATGGTTAGAAAATCAATACACAAACCTTCAATTTGGAAGTATACCAAGAATACACCCAGAATGGAGAAGGTCCATGGTTAGTAATAACCATGAATACACCATGTGAATTACACAAAAAAATTATTATAGATTTCTTATGAGTGAATGACCTCCCTCACACTGTTAAAAACATTGTTCTTTTATTTTTATGCCATATGGTTTAGTTTAATAGTTAAAAATGACCATGTACAAAACATTTTCCTCACTTTTGGTCTCCCAACACATGACCTCTAGGCACCGAATAAGCCCCAAACACTCGTGAACACATCTATAGTCATATAAAAATTATTAAAATAAAAAAAATTTGAAATAGAATTTTAATCAATACACACCACACGATAAAAATTGGGACCCTACATGTTTAGTTGGGTGGTATGGTGGATATTGAGTTTTTAGGTAATCCATTTTCAAGTGTGACTCCTTTGGTTACTTCATGATTTCATATTTTGATATATGGATGATTGATGTTTTCTAATCTCTCATTGAAGTGGTTGAGTTGTTTGGAATCTTATGTCACTAATAAAAAATGGGATATTTTCCCTGGGGAATTTGTGGTGGGATCCCATCAAAAATACCCTTTTGGGATGGTGCCCCATCGCAAATTCCATGTTGTAGAAAAGTGTGTCACAAAAATTGTTTTTTGTTACTATCCAACAGAAAAAAAAATATTTGAGAAGGTATACCAACCCATAAAAAAAATAGTTTTCTTGTGTTTTTAAATATCTTTATTTTGAAGGTCCCATCACAAAAGGATTTCTGAGTTTTTAAAACATTTTTTTGCAGTGAGACCCGTCATAAACATTTTAAAAAACAAAAAATTAAAAAAATTAAAAAAATTAGAAAATAGATTTAATATTAATAAAAGAATAATTTGATTTTTATTAAAATAAAATAAATAATAAAATAATATTCACATAATAATAATATTAATATTTATAAAATATTATTATTAATATTATTACTATCAATTAAATAATAATATAAATATAATTAATTAAATAAAAAATTAAAAAATAATGAAAACCTATTTATTCAAAAATAATATTGAAAACCTAATTATTCAAAAATAATAATTTCAATTAAATAATAAAATATTATAATTAATAAAACAATTTAAATATTAAATAAATTAATAAAAAAAATTAATTAAAAAATAAAAAATTTGTATTCATTACCATATATAAAGACACTATATAGAAAGGTAAATAGTTAATATTAGAAAAAAAATTATATCCAAATTGTTTGTCAAAAAAATATATTACTAAGTGGATGGTCTTTCGGAAGAGCTGGAGGAGATAATGGAGGGAACATCATCCCTAGTCTATGAGTGAGACGTCATATGTACTCAAACAGCTCTAACTCCTGTTACTGCTACCTTCGACACGTCTCCTACTGTATCTCATGTTGTTGTTGCTACTGCCGCTATTTTCAAGGGAAATCTTCATGTTGCTATTGTTTCTATTGATTCATCTGCTTCTGTTCCCAATACAAACTCTATATTATCTCACTATGCGATCGCAACAGCTACTGATACAGCGCAACATATGATGACGACTCCCCATGAGCTCCTCTTGTGATAGATACTAGAATCACTGCAATTCCATAAGAATCCACAGGCATCAATATATTTATGATAACAAAAACTCTTCCTTTTTCGAAGGCATACAGTGTCCCTTGCATCCATGTTATCTCATCAAATCGATGGGGCATTGGTCTGGGTATCGATCTCAGACTAACTGTCAGTCTATGTCCAAGATGTTGCAACCTCATATGACACCATCAATTTAAACTTAAAAGTTAAATATTTGATATATTATTTGTAGATAAATTTTAAACTCAAAAATAATATATACTACCTAAAATATAATGTTGGTGAGCACCGCTAACCCAACCAGTGGTCATATCACTATACAACCTTCTATAAACGTTGAACTCTAAAATATCAGGTCGTTCAACTACCTATATTAATATAAAATAAACTATTTATATTTAATTTTTTATAAAATATTTATTAAATGTACAAACTAGTTACTCCCTATGCGTAATGAATATACGACCATCGGCTTGATGTTCCACCTCAAGTCTCCCCTAGTTGTTTCGACCAACTGATGATCTCCTATGAAAACAACCACCCAACCTCTGCAAAAAAATTCCATATGAAATCGAAGATGAAATTTAATCATATGGATGGGCCTGATTAGACTCATTAAACACTATCACTCCTTCTATCTCTGTTGTATACCTTCTCAAACTATAGAAAAAATGAATACAACGCTGGTTCATGGTCCCCTACCATGCCTACCAGATAGCTCCACCCATGATTTAATCATTGGGATACCATCAACCAAAATAATAATTTATAATAATAAGTTATTAATAAAATAAGTTTCAAAATTATCCTTATTTATTTACATACCATCCAATGATTGAACATGAGGTACTACACCAAAACAATAATATGATCCCATGAGACCCATGCTTCAGAAAACTAATTGTAAAATATCATAGTCCTCTATGAAGTAGCTATATGTGTAAAGAGCTAAAAAAAGAAAAAACCATCAAAAATTTAGTATATAAATAAATTGTTGAAAAATCTATAAATTTCATAGGAAAATATACCACTCCATGCATGGATCAAATCCTGGTTTTGGTCGTCACTCGGGGATCTGGCCAGTAATCATCAATCGCCGAAGACCACACCCCCTATGAGTCCACCCTGAGTCGCCAGCTGTCTATGGTATGTTAAACCAAAATCTTACTCGTCCAATAGAAGATCAAATCCCTCCAATATAAAAATAATATCCTCATCCTTCCGAAACATGAATTAACTGTTTTTAGAAAATATTTGTAATCAAATATTATATATATATATATATATATATATATATATTATATATGATTATAACCTATTTTAAACAATGTCAATGTTCATATTCATCCTCATCTTTATATCCAAAAATGTCAATTTCATCTTATTCCTCCTCAACATCGTCAATTCCCATATGTTTTTTAGTTTCATCATCTATTGTAATTTCAAATTCATCTATAACATCATTAACATCATGGTCTCCATCGACCCTAAAAAATGGACTTTCAGAATTTAAATTCATGTCTCTTCATGAAAAAGATGAATTTAGAGTAGCCTCTTAAAAAAATTAAATTCCATACACATTAGTTGAACCACATTCACGTCGAGTAAATAGATTCTCCTGATATTTAATTTTTATTATGCTCCACCAATCACTCACAACTGTTGACGTAGAAAAATATTTTTAATAATAACTTTGGTGTTCATGATTAAATAATAAAAATGCATCATTTATAGAAAGAATACTGTTATATTTAAAATTAAATATTCCATGGGTCGGAAGAACATGAAATCTTTTCTCAGTATCAAACCACATACATTTTCACATCGTTATTTAATGTGTTCCCATAAATCCCGATTTAAAATTTTCATGCAGCATGCCATAAAAATCAACATTAGTTTCTCTATGAGAAGATCCTACCATGAACACCCCACTATTCATTTTTTATTCCCCATATCCATGTGTATGAAATGAAAAACCATTCACCACATTTTCATTTTATTATTTAATTATTTTTTATGGTGGGTTACTCAATACAAGAAATCTAGAATCAAGATTATCATCATTTAGAGACACCTGAAAATTCTAAAAAAAATATCAATATTATAGATAATAAGAATATGTGAAATGTTAAAAAAACAATTTATGTTAACTTTTTTTTGAAACTAGTATGAAATTTTTCATTACAATGTTTTTCATGATCAGTTTCTATAATTTGTGGAAGGTTTTTCTTTTCATGATTCTCAGATTACATACAAATAAATTAATATTAAATTACTATAACAAAAATTATAGAATAATTGGTAGGATAACACACTGTAAAAATGGTGTCATTTCTTTACAGTTGATAAGAACATATGTATGAGCTCCTTGATGTTTATCATCTAAAATATTTCATTCATGAACTCTACTGAAACCTTGTTTAGGATAATTAAAAGCTGATAATGGAGTTCACAATTAATTACCAAAATTTCCCTCATTATGGCCCATATAGTTATTTTTTGAGGGATATTCGAATTGAATGTAATTAGGAAAAAATTGATATTTCCTTTTTTAAATAATCATATATAATTGACCCTTGAACTGATGATTTGTTACATACAATTTTTTTCAATTTATACACACATCTCTCTAATGGATACATCAATCAAAACTATACTGGACCTCCACATTTTTTGGTCATGTGGAAAACGATATGTGAAATGTTTTATTGAGTCAAACAAAGACAAAAAGAATATTTTTTCTAGTTTACACAAACTAAAACAATATCTCCTTGTAGTATTCTTAATGCTTCTTTGTTACTTTTCACTGCACAATAGTCTTTATAAAAAAATGATATATCCATTAGTGCATCCCAAATCATATAATTCAACAGACCTCTTAATTTAATTAATAAAAGGATTTCCATTACAATAGGCTAGTCCTGACTTTTTAATCTAGTAATATGACCATTTCTGACACATCTACCCAAATTAAAAGAATAACCATATGAAAGTCCCAAATATGAAATCCAAGGAAAAAATAATAAGTGGTTCTCTTGGGAGAGTTTATAAGATACTTTTGGATTCAATAACATATGTGATCTAACATTTTCCATCAATTCAAGTTCTGTTCGTCTGCAAATTTGTGCTAGATATAATCATGAATTTAAATTATCTTTGGTCTTACTTGGTGTATCCAAACCTGTATGAAATAAATTATCAAAATATTTATTGTCAATATTCACGACGTCCAACATGCGATGGACAAAAAAATCAGACAATTATGATAGATCCCAAAAAAATCCACATTTTATCTAATTGTTTTTTATAACAAATCCATCAATTTTATAACGGTTTATTTTTGGTCTAGATGTGATGGGAGGTAATAAAGTGAATATTTATTTTCACTATTTTCTTGAGATTATTTTTTAAGTTCCATCTACTTTATTTATTCCATTTATGAAATGATATTTGTCATTCCAAAAAAGATGATCAATTGGATTGAATATGTGATGATAGTAAAAAAATAGTGATTTTTTTTAAATTGAAATGAATAAATTATTTTCATTCTCTCATAATGTATGGACATGATTTTGGACTATGTGTACTCCATCTAGATAATATTCCATATGATAAGAAGTTACTAATTCTTCACATCAATACAACATTCAGCAAGAATTGTTTTTTCAGAGAAACATCAAATACACTGCACAATTACTCTGAAATGAATTTAACACATCAATCAATAGTTTCAAATAAATTTAAATATTCGTTTTTGGATGTACTGGAATAAATAAGGTCTAAAATATGTATTGTTACTTCATCAGTATCCAATGAGGTAAATTTTATGGAGTTATAAAGACATGCTAATAAGAAACCAGTCAAACGTAAGAACCAAATAGATTGAAACTGTTAGTAGAAATACCCATTCGTACGTTTCGTGATTCTATTGAAAATTATATATGAAAATTTTCAAATTTTTTAAATGAACCACCATCCATGGGGTGATTTAAGGTTTTACATGAAGGAATATTGGTTTTGTTCCAGGATATCAATGTCGTTGTGTTATGAGATATAAATAAACATTGTAATTTGGGTGTTAGCGAAAAATATCTAAATTGTTTTATATGAATCAATACAGACTCCCCTTATTGATCCTCTTTATACCTCAATTGTCAACAAGTGGGAAAACTATGAAAGGACACCTTTTCACCAAAATATAATATTTAATTATTTGAATATGTATGAATTTTCTAATAACCAAGACCCATATTATGAATCAACATCTTTCCCTCATAAAACGTTATAAGGTACACATTTCCTTGAGGTATTAGTGTTTTTACAAATGAATATATCAAATAAAGACAGATATTTGAAATTCCATTATCTGATATAATAGCCATAAATTTAGAAACATCGTCAAATTTTATTATCTTGAAAATAGGATATAACACATCCTTAGAAGACCTAAAAAATGCATAAAAATGGGATGGTTACAACTATGTAGTTAGATTAATTGCATCTTATGTTTCATCATTTTTAAAATACGGACTTATCACATGTTGTAGTAAATTTTGAATCCATGCTAGATCTGTACAAAATTATTAGTATTTTCTCTAAAATTGGGTTCACCTTGTTGATACTAAAAAACATAATCTTGTTGAAACCCAAAATGTAATAAATGTCCCTCAACATAGTCAAACATGTCAAATGTACTTAGAGGAATTTTTTTTCAAGGACACATAATTTTCCCTTCTGAAATAAATTCTGGTTTTGATGATGGAATTGATAGATAAGCTTTATCACCCTCAATATAAACATGATTTAACCCAGAACTCTTTTGAATATTACATTGATTTATCATCGTAAGATCATATAATAATGAATTTTATCAACTTATTTGTTCAATATTTCCTTTATAATTTAAAAATAATTATCATTCTGAATAATTTGATATAAGAAAAACACTTTCCAAAAAATAAAATTCAATAAAATTCAATTTTCTATCAAATTACACTAATTACTATTATTAAATACTTATTTATATTATTTTTTAAACATTTATAATAATATACAGTAAATTATAAATATTTATACCAATTAAAAATAATTATTATTAAATACAACTAATATGTACTTATAATTGTCAATTACCGTCAAAATAATTTCTTATAGATTGGTGGAAGCTCTATTTTAGATGACTCATATACATTGTCTCCTACCGAAATCACTATGAAAAATATCCTCAGAAGTATGGATATCTACTTCTCTACACATGAATATGGAGAGATTTGTGGTGAGGCCTCCTTTCTCTCCATCTATTTTGAATACAAAATAGGGTATTCTAATGCTAGTGCAAATTTTTCATAGTGATTTAATTTACAAATAGTGGAGTTGATTTATTTGGAAAAATAGCCTCTTCTTCCTGATAACTTATCTCCTTAAAACTTTCTCTTACGAAAATCAATATGAAATATCTTCTCTGACAAACACATATCCATTTTCATATGCATGAGAATTTAAGAACTAGATGGCCTTGCCTTACTTCTCTCCATTATCGTGCATACAAAAATAGATAACCATATGCGATGAATGATTTTTCATAGTGATTTCAGTTGGAGAAAACATCAAATGGATAAGGCATCCAGTAAAAGGAATCCACCAATCCATTGTAAATTGTGCCAAATTTATTACACTTTTTTATAATTTATTATAATTTTTTGCTATTTATTTTTATTTTCTTATAATAATTACTAATTATTAGAATTAATTTCAAATTATTACTAATTATTACAAATTATTATTAATTGTTACAATTTATCACTAATTATTGTAATTTATAACTAATTATTTCAATTTATTACTAGTTATTTTAATTTACAACTGATTTTTACAATTAACTACTAATTAATAATTATTAGCATTCATTACTAATTTTTACAAATTATATATATTAATTACAATTTATTAATAGTCATTACATTTTATTAATAATTACTACAATTAATTAATAATTATTACTAATTGTTACAATTTATTACTAATTATTTAAAATTATTACTAATTATTATAATTTATCACTAGTTATTACAATTTAGTATTAATTATTACTAATTTATTTCTAATTATTACAATTTTTTAAAATTAATATAATTTATTTCTATGTATTACAAATTAATTAATTTTTTCCTAATTGTTATAATTTATTGAAAATTATTATTTGTTGTTTCAATTTATTTCAAATTATAAGAATTTGTTGATATTTATAGGTATTTAATACTTATTATTTCAATTTATTAATAATTATTACAATTTATTACAATTTATTACAATTTTTTAGAAATTTTAGCAATTTATTACCAATTACTATAATTTATTAATAATTATAAAAATTTGTTAAGAATTATTGCGATTTATTACGATTTTAAGAAGTTATTACTTATTATTAGATATTATTACTAATTATTTAAATTTTTTATTATTGATTACTAATTTTTAGAATTTATTGAAAATTATTACTACATTTCAAAAATTATAACTAATTATAACTAATTATTAATAATTATTATAATTTATTACTAATTACTACCAACTATTACTAATTATTACTAACTATTAAATATTATTTCTGATTAATGAAAATTATTTCAATTTATTACTAATTGTTAATATTTATTATTAATTATTACAAATTGTTATTATTTATTACTAATTCTTGAAATTTATTATTAATTATTTCAATTTATTACTAATTATTACAATTTATTGCTAATTATTAGAATTTATTATTAATTATTATAATTTATTACTAATTATTATAGTTTGTTACTAATTATTAGAATTTATTACTGATTATTATAATTTCCTAGTAATTATTAATAATTATTGAAATTTATTTCTAAATATGGAAATTTATTACTAATTATGATAATTTATTACATATTATTGCAATTTTTTATGAATTATTACAATTTATTACTAATTATTGACATTATTACAAATTATTAAAAATTATTAATAATTATAATAATTTATTATTAATTATAACAATATATTACTAATTATTTATATTTATTACTAATTATGAGAATTTATTTCTGATTATTACTAATTAATAATAATTAATAATATTTAATACAAATTATTACAATTTATTACTAATTTTATCATTTTACTACTAATTATTTCAATTTATTACTAATTATAAAAATTTCTTACAACTTATTATAATTATTTACTACTAATTAAACATTATTACTAAATACTATTAGTTTCTTCACTTTATTACTAACGGTTTCATTTTGTTACCAATTATTTAATGTTATTACTAAGCATTCGAATTTATTACTAATTCTTACAGTTTGTTACTAATTGATACAATTTATTAATAATTATTGCAATTTATTACTATTTGTTCTAAAATATTACTAATTGTTGCAATTTATTTCTGATTATTATAATTTATTACTAATTATTTAAATTGTTTAGTAATTATTGAAATTTATTACTAATTATTGCAATTTATTACTATTTATTTGAATTTATTACAAATTATTGCAATTTATTACTAATTATTGCAATTTATTGTTAATTATTGTAATTTATAACAATTTCTTACAATTCCATACTAATTATTATAATTTAATACTAATTATTATAATTTAATTCTAATTATCAAAGTTCAATTCTAACTATTACAATTTAACAAAAGTTATTACTAATTAATATAATAACTACTTATTAATAATAATTCGAACTAATCACAGATAATTATTTGTAAAAAAAATCACAAACAATGATAAATAAAACTATATAATTAAAATTTCATTTTACAAAATCTACTTCATAATAATTATAACTAAAATAAAAAAATAGAATTAAGTAAAAAATAAAAGTTATAGATAAATACCATAAAACTAAATCTTTTGAAGGATATATGCTGTGAATAATTCCCTGAATTAAAATATTAATCTATGAAAAACTTTGAGAGAAAATTTTCCACAATAGATAGAGAGGTGTAAGGAATTGAATGGAATGTGATGAAAATGGGTGTGGGTCTTTATTGGTTAGACTAGTTTCAACATGATTATTTGCAAAGGGAATACCATCCCAAAATAGTACCGAATGCGATGGGTTACGTCACAGATACTCTTCGGTTAGATCATCTTTTGAGAAGGGGATCGTCGCAAAAGACTACCTACTGACATATTATTTATGATGGGATATATATCCAATCGCTATTAAAAAAAAGCGGCTTGTTATTTAGGATGGGCTACTATTGCCCATCACAAATACCCTTTCTAGTGTTTCGCCACGTAACGTTATCTAATGCATTTGGGATTAAAACCATTGACCAGTCAAAAAAACCTTATTATTTGTTAGGGGGTAGTTCTTCCATTGCAAAAAATATTTTTCAAAAGCCAATATGGGACCGGATACCGACCTAATTCAATGACTAGATTTTTCTGTAGTGTGTGTGGCTATGGTTGGTGATGTTTATTTCACATTGTTTATTATGACGAATGACCTTGGGGTGCTTCATGTACATAAGGTGGAGGGAAAACTAGTTGATATTATATATTAAATGGTCTGTTTTTGATTTTATGGGGTCACATTGATCACTATATCATGTATGATATCCTATGTTTCAACTAAATTATTCTTTGATCTGGGGTTCATACCCATGTTTATGGAAGATAAGTCTTTGTGGTTTATAATTACTCATTTTTTTGTTCATAGTTGATCAATTTTTAGATCATTATTTCAGAATCATTAGTGGGATTTTTATAATTTTTAGCATCATTGGAAGATTTCAATGGGGTAATTCAAATATCATTTCTTAATATCCTTTTCCTATTGATGATTGGTTTCTTATATTTTGATTTCATTATATAAATTCGTACATTTAACAAATATATATTTCATTTAATTAGACGAATATGCATTAAATAACAGAAACATACATGCCATAATCTTACAGTTCTAGCATCATGGGAAACACAGATTCATAAACATCTAATAATAAGGGAACTTTATCGTCTTCCACTATTTTCATCATAGTTGTCACCATTATTTGACATAGAATACAAAATAATATTCTTCCAAACATTGGGAAAGGAAACATAAGAAATAGTGATGTCAGTTTCATAGTGAGAGTAAATTATAGAGATATTAATGATCACTTAATCCTAAAATAATCATAAGGTTATGATAACATGAGCATAAATGTTTAATAAAATACAATGCATATCATTGATCAAAATCATAAGTCATAGTAATAGTCATGGATTTTCCTAAGACATGAATCATAATGGAATAAAAGAACATAAACCATGAGAGCAAAACATTTTCACAAGACATTTATTTTTGTAATATATATATGCATATAAAATAATTAACTTAGTAGTAATGACTTACTAATAACTCTATAATAGTAGATTTGGTTCACTATCCAAACAATTTTAGTAGTCCATGTTTACTCTTAAATATATCATAGTGGACATATCCATTAGTGACCTCAGTTCACTCCCCATTCTAGTACATTTTATCTCATGTGATAACCATATTAACCTGATGTATTGGAGGGATATATAATTACAGTCCCACCCATCACATAATAAAAAACATTCATAGTTTTTCCACAAAGTCATCCAATATTCTTCATATCAAAACCGGGAAAAGGAAAATGATTTCATAATAATTTTATATCGGAAGAAACCTAGGAAAGAAATGGGTTTCCTAAACATTTCTTCATAGCATTGCCCATGGAAATGAAGTTATTTTCATAAAAATTATTATCATTATAATCATAAACCATACATAGAAATAATAAGGATTGTATTATGGGTATATAATACCGATAAGTCATTAAAAATGTAAAATTATTTCATCTTAGATTAAAATTACCTTAAATATAACATGGAATATTTCTTGTTGAAAATGTAATTTTAACTCTCAAATCAATTTTTAAAAATTAATAATTTCCAAAATATTTTGGGAATTTTTTTTGGAGAATAGACTGGTAAATATGTAAAATAATATTCAATACATTTAGTGGTCATGATTGTAGTGAATTCCAGCCATTTCATATATGATAAACGAAAACATCCCTTCAAACTTCTATAAAAAAATAAAATATATCTCACTTAGAAAATTTCTAAAAGATTAATTTTTATATATTTTATCAAAATTCAATAATGGGTATAAATGAATTTAAAAAATCATAGGATAAAATTAAAAATATTATTGGAAACTTATTTAGAAAACATGAATAGAGAAGACAATGTATTTTCAACACAAGAGAGACATAAGGTCATTTTTTTCATAAAATCATAATTTTATTCTATTAAGTAATTATATTTAGGGTAAAGAATGAATTTTTTTATATATTTAAATAAATAGAATATATAAATATTAACTAGTTTCTTGAGACATATATAATTTGATTTCATCATAAAAAAGAAAATCATAAACAATATCGATAAATAAAAAGTGTATCGTTAGAGACATAACATGAGTTTACATTTATTTGAAAGTGATATAACCTAATGTAAAATAAAATAAAATAAATTTAAATATTTAAAAAATATTTTATAAACTTATAATATCATATATGATCCCATTATCAAACTACAACATTAATTTATTAATAAATCCAAAATAAAATGGGTTTTTTGGGGTTATCTATTTTATTTTTTCATAAGAATATCAGATCAGTTAATCGGACCATTGTAATTTATTAATAGTTACATCATATATACAATGTTAATAATGATATAAATATAATATATATTCATTATATATATATATATATTTATATTCATCTCTAAATGTTTTAGAATTTTAAATGAATTACACATTTCATGGAAATGGTACGCCGTATGTTCACTTTAACGTTATTATTATTTTTTGATGGATTTAATGAAATAAATGTAAAAAATAATTAACCAATATATAATAATAATTATTTCACGAAAATAATAAATATTCATCAAATCTATCATTATTACAATCCATAAAAAACATAATTGAAAAACTATAAACCTCGCTTCATGGAGGTGGAAGTCTACACTTACACCTGACCAATATTATCCTTTTCCAACATATTCAAATATAAGAATATAGATATTATATTATTATTGTAGAAGAATAATTATGTCATAAATATCATACATAAACATTAAAACTATGAAAATATCAATCAATAAATTATGGTTATGAGAAGTTAATTGTATTTCTATATAGAGACGGCATGCCAAGCGTAAACATGAGTGATACTTTAACTTAATGTTTGATGGAAAAATACAGTGGATAACCATGGTATAATAATTAAAATAACATGTCAGTATATTTACTATATTTAAGATAATATTTTTTGATAAACACAATACATTTATAGGTGAAAACATGTATAATTAATGTTATCGATTAAAGAAATGGTTTTTTCTTTGTAATTAATCATTTAGATCACCTATTAAGGATCATAGGTTTTATATTTCTGTAATAACAGAACCTATTGTATTTTTATTGTGATGTTTATAAAGTATTTTTTTATGTTTTGTTTGAGATAAGTTTAACAATGTGTTTTTTCACATGAGAATAGAGGGGTGTCCTTTTATAAGGAAGAGAGAGGAAACTCATGGTATTTCATTACTTGATTATAATATAATAAATAAATTTTATAGAAAAATGCATCTAAATAGTCAAAAATTGTACTAAATATAATATATGGTAGATATAACAATATCCAAATAAATTTATATTGGTTTTGGTTTCGTTTTAATCCTTAACTTTTTTATAAATCCCTTCATTAACAATTTTTAACTGTATCCCAGGTAACAACTATTTCAGTCCTAAAGGGTTAAAACTTATTAACAGAAATTATAAAACGAATCATAAATTCCCTACAGTTGATATGTCAAACCATATTGCATTCACATTATGATGATTCAATTTTTTTTTAAATTTCATATCAATTAATAAAATATTATTCAGTATAAAATATCTTTAATGTAAATTTTTGAACTATAAATTTAATTTTTCTTGAAGGACACAATGAAAATGATTAAATTAAATTTTATTTTTTTTAATACTGAACAAAATTTTATATGTATCCAAAAACATTCATGGAACACAAAAAAATCACTTAAATTATGTGACTTTTAGTATTTTAATAACATTTATTTTATTTTTTCTACTAGTAGATTAATATTTTAATGGTATATCATAAAACTTTAATAAAATAATCTAATCATTAAAAAGTATATATAAATTTCCATCTTTAATAAAGTTTTATTACTCTAAAAAACTTATTAAGATTAATTCACTACATTATTTTATTCCATTGTGAACATATAAGATATACATAAAATTAAGAGAGTAATTTTTTTTATTTTCATAGATTTAAATATTATATCTTTAATATTCAATGAAAAGTTAACTTCAAACAATTATGATTCATTTAAAAGTTGATAACGGTCAAATTTAATTCCTAATAAAATAATTAAAATAAAAAATGTTGACCCTAATATTTAGTTGAACCCTATGTTATCCCAGTTTATCCTTTAGACATGTGATAAAATATTCCATCATTATAGTTCATAATTCCTAAAAACAAAAGGTGAACTTTTTACCAAACTTAAATATCGCGATTCCAAATATATAATAAATTCTTTCAAAATTCATTTTTCGTAAATGGAAGGAATTAATTTTACAATAACTCAAGAAAATATAATGAAACCCATTTGTTTAAAAAATAAATATCTTTTTTTATTCTTATAGCATTCTTATAAAAAATATTATATTAATTTTAAAATATTTAATGGAATATATAACACATAAATTTCTTTAAAAAACTAATCAAGTGTGATTAGTTTAATTCATTTTGATAAAAACATATTCTGACCATAAAATATTTTTTCCAAAAAATGCTCCAATATATTATAAGGATATTTATTTTAATTTAAAATTAATTGATAACTAATTAATTCATTGTCTACATATATAAACAATTTTTTATAATAATTTATTTAGTTGTATTCATAACCACCAATCCTATAGATTGGTGATTAATAACACATTTAATAATAAAAATTTTACATTAAACTACTGTTTATTTATATTCTATGATTCATGTAAAGCATGATATTATAGAATAAAATTATTTAGAGTTAAATATATTATAAAATATCATGTTGCTACATTTTACACCTCTTATAATGAACTTAAACCTCATGAATTCCATAACAATGATATAAAAATACGAGGATATACCTCTTCAATTACATCCTCAGGATTCCATGATGCTTCTTAGAATCTATAATTCCTCTAGAGAACTTTAATTTTGTGAGTATTATATTTGTTTAGAAAATTATCTCACCGATACATGATTTTCTATAGTTTTCTTCAAAATAGGGATCAATTTCCATTGGTATGATCACGATGTTCGTTACATGTGGAGGATCATGTATTCACATCATCAAAAGTGATACATGGAACACATCGTGACTATAAGAGAGGTTGTTGGATGCACCATTTTAAAGGATACCATCCCAACTTGATCAATAATATCAAAGGATAAAATATATACAAGGATCAGATATTATTTATTTCAGAATCTTATAACCTTATTCCTTAGAGAAATTAATAAAAAACATCTTATCACCAACATTGACGTCTGGGTCTCACCGAAGATTATTAGCACAATATTTTTTTCACTATGTGTTTCATTGATGTTATATTAAATAAATATGACATTATCATTAATATCCTCATCTAGTTCTAGTACTAATTGATTTTTATCCAAACTCTTCCAATAAAGTTGTAGTTAATCACTTAATTTTATATAAGGATTCATAAGGACCCATATAAACTTTAGAGTGAATGATATTTTTGTGTAAAAACAATACTATATGATTTTTTTATCACAGACACATTTTAAATATATAAAAAAACATATCATAATATTTTATAGGCTTTGAATTTGTTTCTCGAAAATTCTATTTATCTGAGGATTATATGTTGTACTGAAACTCAACTCTTTACCCAGAGAATACATAATACATTACTATAACACTATGGTAATCTTTTGAACCTAATAATATATAATATAATGTGGTAATCCATGAAACCTTATCACAATCATAATATAAATTATATTAAGTTGACTAAAAATAAAATAATCTTTAACATTAATGATTTTTTATGACTTTTTAGGGTGATCCATTATAACATGAATAACATTATTGATTTTAGACTTTTTGGGGAGTTTGAAGAAAATATTCAGGGTGATATTTTCCCATTTCTATTCTTTTATGGTAAATATATCTAACATGTAACTATAATTTCACAACTTAGTCATAAATTAGTGTTATAATAGGCACATAGATACATAATCATCATTACCTCCCATTATTATGTTCTAATGGAAATACCCTTTTTTATTTCAATACATCTTCCAATTCCCAGTATGAGTATAGAATGGTGAACTATGAGCCTCATACAATAGATCCTTATTCATGTATTGTATGGATGGAATACCACCACGGTTATTGAAAATTATCCATATAACATAATTAATGTTGACCTCAGAATAATGTTTGACCATTTTTTGGAGTTCCACATCTTCATTATACACTACCATAATTTTCTCGTTGTTATATGGTTGAACTATTATTTAAGAAAAATATTCTTTATACCATTCCTTTAATGTTTAAATATAAATATATTATAAATAAATAAATATTGGATCTTTTCTGATACTCATCATAGATAGGATAAGAAGATCCATTTGGCTCAGAACATCTCCCCCTTGTTTACTTTCCTAGGGTGGTAATTATATTATATGTCCCAATTATTATTTATCTTAAACAATATTCCTTGGTTAAAATTCATCAATTATGTGTGAATATATAATTTATACTATAATTTTAATTATATATAAGAACCATCTTGTGTAAATATAATATCACTATATATTTATTGACAAGATAGCTGGTGTTAACTCGAATTCATGATTTTGGGAATTTGTCTTATAATCCATCATCTTTCATGTGTCATAAGATATTAACCTATAATTTTTCTAGAGAATTAATCCTAGTAACATCAATTATGCATCAATATAGATTATAATATCTTATCCACTTTATAGTAATGTAAGTACATTCATATAGACGAACCTTCTCCTTAGTTCTATAAATTGTCTTCACATTCAGCTGTCTAATGGAGATTTCTCCCCTATATGTTAACTTTAAATTGGATTGGAAATATATGATAAAATTTACATAATGTGTCAAAAATATCCACCCAAACCTAGAGAACTTTGGATCTTAGTCACCATATTTTGTTTGGTCTATTGTTCAATAACATCAATCAATGATGGATCCACAGATATACCATCTCTTTAGATTATGTTACTCAAAAAAGAGTCTTTTTCGAGCCAAAATTTATACTTTTCTAAATTAATCAGAAAAATTTCCCTTTCATTATGTATTCAGTAAATTACCTAAATGATATTAATTATGTTCCATGATATTTAAATAAATAATAATACAATCTAAAAATGCTAGCATAAACCGATCAAGGTAATCAATGAATCCTCTCTCGATTAAACACATGAATATAGTAGGGTAATTATTAAAACCAAAATCAAAACCCTATATATTCATAGTTTCCATAACGTTTAATGAATGATATTTTTGGCATATACTCCTTATTTTCCCTCAATTGAAGACATATATAATAAAGATAAATCATATAAATGTATTGAGCTCTTTGTAGTTGATCAAAGAAGTTATTTATATGAGGAAGATGAAACAGATTATTGATTTTTATCGTGTTATGTTCCCAATAATCAATGTATAATCATGTTAATCCAAATATCTTCATAAAATAAAAATAACATGTGAACCATAAGGTGATGATCATGGATGAATAATTCTTATTTCCATATTTTACTTGAGACCCTTATTAAATTACTTCATCCAATTGAGGGCTATAAAATAAATATTTTTTTTAAAAAAATTGGGGTAGAATCAAGTATCAGTTCAAATAAAATTTCAATATCACTATATGGAGGAAGAATAGGAATTTCATATAAAAATAAATCTTCAGAATACTAAAAATAGAAATATCATTGATATTGATTTTCTCCCAAACAATATAACATAAAGAAACTTCTTGAATAGGAATAACGAGCCATATAATGGATGGAATTTCTAATTAAATATTATATTTAACATCGGATTGAAATGAAATTATATGTTAGTTCAGAATATCACATGTCACTTTCCTTTATTAGAAATTGATGTCTTATTTTTGTAATCAAATCCAATACATTCTCAAAATAACATAAAATTAAAGAATTGATATAATAACAATATTTTATCAAAGTACATTACAAAAAAAAAATAATTCGGTGAAGAATCATAGTATTTTGACGTGACCATCATTCCATTAGGGGGTAACAAAAATAATTAAACACATAGTAATTTGCATAGTATTATGATAAAGTTAAGAGATTCTACAGATTAAAAATAGGGGTTGATCCAATGTCGAATAATATATTATTAGATCTTACGTATATTATAACTTATGGTTATAATACTTCTTAATCATAAAATCACTTCATAAATTGTGTTCGCAAAATATTTAAATTTGTCTATAGGCTTAAGTGGTCATTGTCGTTGATCATTCTCATTAGAATTATGGTTTATTCACTACTTCATATAGTGACCTTATGAATTGTAATTGAAACATTTGATTATGGGTGGCACATTCTATGGTGGTTTTCCAACAACATTGGATATGTTCATCCCATCACTATGACATTCAATTACACAATCACTATCCTTTATATAGATAATGAATTTAATAGTTCCCTTAAGTAAATTTCATCCATTATTCATTCCAAACATTGGGAACAATGAAAATACCATCTTCTCCTATATATAGTTTTTATAATTCCTGTTGGAAATTATTATTTCCTTTCCTATCAAAACTATGATATTAATGGGAAACTATAGTATATATTTAAACCATGATAGAAAATAAAATGATTTATTAATAGCTATTGGAGTATATTATGGATAAATAGATCAGAGGATTTGGTAAAGATACTGGCGAATTTATATACCATTATTATAGGTTATATGATAATTATAGAAGAATACCTCACATGTATAGAAAAACTTTCCTTATAGGTACTAATAAATTCATCATCAATATACATTTTCTCATGTAAATATTCTATATTATTTTCCAAATAATTTGTGGTATGTAATTAATGAAATGATAATCTCTTATTATTACCCAAATCTATGGATTAATATTCAACCCATTTACATATTTTCACGATAACATTCACCTATTGATATTCTTTAACTTCAGAAAAAAATATGAAACCGAAATATATATTTCATTTTTTAAACAATATAGGAAATAAAATATATTTTTAGTGGTACAAATCCATTTCTATAGAACTAGTGGATTAATAAACCAAAAAAAGTTGGTGGTTGTTTCCCTATGAAAGAATTAATAGAATGATTTACCATATTATTCATGTTTGGAAGACCAAATTGATTCATAACATGATAATGACTCATAAGAAACCAAACTAGATATCTCATTAACTCTGCTATCCAATTTGGATTCCATAGATGAAATTAATTTCAATTTACAAAAAATAAAGTATTAACTTAGTAATTTTGGGTTCTTTCCAAGAATAAAACCAAATAGTAAATTGTGACACACAATTTTTATAGTGGGAAACTACATAATCATGAAAAACATTTATTAAATGTGGGACTGTTATAACCCTATTTTCATCCTATGAGACATTATGAGTATCCTAAGGATTCTATTTTCATATACAAAACATAAGGATTACATCCTCTATATAGACCTATCCATAGGGTTCTAAAAAATGTTTTATTAACCTATATTCCAAGGTTAATTATAAGATTTTATGATACCAAATATTTTTACCTATTATTTTCAAATATATATATTAAATAATATAAAATTAATAATCATTAAATTACATAAATATCCTTGCTAGAATCATATAACCCAATTGTATTTGGAAATATTGATATGTATAAAACTGGTTCATTATTTATCTATATCCTATCAAATTATGTTCTTCCTAACATGATTCCTTCATAAAAATATCATAATTAATTAATTTTTCCATAACGTATATAATGGAAATTTAAGGAAGGATATTCTTAGATTCATAATAAGGGAAAACAAGGGAGATAAAAATTATCATATAAACATAAAAATAGCATAAGGGTATAAAAATATTATAATGAAAGTTCAAAATCATGCCACATATATCATAAATCATAATCCTGAGTCATGGAAACAAGAATGAAAGATCAGCAAACATGTTTCATAAATGAATCAATGATATCAAACCATGAGAGAATAACATCATGATAATACATAGATTTTATCTAGACACATAATTATAGAATATAATTTCCTTAGTTGCGTGTTATTATCTTAATGACTATCATAACAGACATGGTTTAATCCTCAAATGAGTATAGTTTTCCTAGTTCACTCTTAAGTCTTTCATAGTGGGTATCATCAATGACTAATCTGGTCTCACTCCCCACTCCAACTATTTTTATCTCTGGAGATATCCATTATTGAACAATTAATTAGAGCACAATATAATTATGGCCCCATCATTGACCTAATGAAAATCATATATATGTTTTACGAAATTATAAAACATTAATCATATCATGAACTTTTAAAATAGAATGGGTTTCTTAAACATTTAATAATAACCTAACCCATAGGGAATAAATGTATTTCATATATATTTTAACATTTCATCATTGCATAACTAGATAAAATAAATATTCTTTGTAAAAATATTGTAGTCATGACCATAAAACATATACAAAAAATTTATGGATAGTTCCAATGTATATTATAACTCGTAATGATTTAGTAACATGAAAAGATTTCATTTTATATAAAAATTACTATAAATATAAAGTTTATTTTTTAGATGGAAAATACATTTTCACATGGAACTGAATTATTTTTAATACAAATATTTAACAAATAATATCGAAAATAATTTAATTTAAAATAATCTTAGAATTTTTTTTTTAAAAATCAATGAGTTGAGTGGTTATGATGGGGGAAAATTGTATTAATGTTGTATATTTAAATAGAAAACATTCCATTCAAACTAATATAAAAATATTTAGAAGAACCCTATTCAGAATATAAAAATAAGATAGATTTTAACAAATTTTTTAAAATATATTCATGGGAAAAATAACATCAAACAATCAAAGGATTGTATTAAAAACACTATTCAGAACATTTTTAACAAGATATCTTCAGATTGATCTGGTATGTTGCTCTAAAATTTCGAGTGATACCCTCTCTTTGAGGAAAAAGAAAGAATATGGTTCTTTATTTCTTTATTCTAATCCTGTGATAATAGGGATTTGGGTTTGGTGGTTACCACCAAATATGGTTCGTAAATAGAACATTTATTATTCATGCATCGGGGGGGGGGGTCATTTGAGTTGCTGGTGTTTTAGTTGACTGTATTTGGTGTATGTTTCTCAGTTTTACATAATTTTATGGGGGGGTGAGTTCTATCCAAGAAGATGAAAAGGAAATTATTATAGGTATCATGTTCTGTTATTAGATGAATTGAAATAATTGTAAAATTGAAACTGATTCAAAGATCAAACATGACTCGATGAATGGCCAAATCTCCTCTCCATGGTTGAATATTTATATTATCATGATGTTTAGAGGTAACCTTTACAACATAAACACCTAGTTTATTCCTATATGGCGTGAAGGCAATAAGTTAGCATATTAACTAGCTTCTATAGTGGTGGTTGATTAATGTATCAACGCCATTTGTTTCTCTAATTATCTTTAAATGCATCTGAAAGGGGTTAAATTAATTAAGGGAGACCATCTTGGCCTCTAATATTTCTGGTTGCCTTAAAATTTTATTGTCTAGCCTTCCCATGACCTTTTTTGTGAGATTAGTCTATTAACAATAAAGAAATTTATTGTCAGATATTTTTTTTGGAAAACATAGAGATGAGAGAGAAATGATTTTTGTTTTATCTTAGAAAAATGTCAATTTTCACTAAAATAAATCATTATGTATCATGAGTACATAAGGAGATAATGTTGAAAGGAAAATATGTAATTTAAATTAAAAGGTGATAATAATTTTCAAAAGTTTATTGAGAGGTAGGTGATAATTTTTCATCATCAGAATCATAATAATAGACAATCCAAATAAAAAAATTTGATTGTAACATAAAACCCAAACCTTGTGTTCCTTGTCCATTGAAGGTGAACTATTCTCTTACATAATAAATTTAAATTCATTAAAAACTATAAAAATGTCATGTAAATTATTATAAAATTATATACAATCTATTTATAATATATCTTGATCAATTTATTGATAATTATTTATTTCATTTGTCTTTTCTAGGTATTATCTGGTTTGTGTTTTATTATAAAACAATTCAGTTTAGTAGCTAAAATCCCTATACATTTTTCATAGTAACATAATATCCAATATTATACTAATGATATAAATATCATATATATTCATTATATATATATAGTCATTTATAAAAATTTGATATATAAAAATTACTTACAATATTCTTAGAGATGGCAGGTCGTATATATGCATGATTGTAGTTTTAATTGTTCAATATATTTTATAAAAGAACGGTGAATAATAATTCACCATTAAAAATATTTTTATTATAATATAAATCATAGATATTCCAAAAAAAATATGTCATTATTAAAATTAATTTAAATGAGATATGAAGAGAAAATTATAACGCATCGTGGAGGTGGTAGTCCACAAATACATAAGCTCGACATTTTTATTTTCCATTAGATTACAAGGTAATATAAATGATGTTAAATTATATTTAAAAAGAATTATTATGTAATAAATATATTATATTAATAATGAAACTCTTATTATACCCATCAATAATATATAGACATGAAAAAGTAATTTTTCACTATGTTGAGACGTTAAGCTATATGTACACAAAAGTGATACTTTCACTTCACATTTCAAGGGAAATAGGGTCGATAAATGTTGGTTAAAAATAATACAAAAATCTTAGTATGTTTGGATACTTATTATATTATTTGATGATAAATAATTCAAATTCAAATGAGACAAATGATGAAGTAAAAAAGAATGTTCACTATTATGAAGATTACCACTTCCTTGAAATAAATACTTTATACCTCATACTAAGGATCATAGGTATCATATTTTATGATTAAAAAAACCATGAATATTTATATTAACACTGAGAAAAGATTTTTTTGGGGTTTTTTTGGGCTAGAAGGATCAATGTGGTGTTATGAAGAAATATGAGTGGTGTCCTCTTATGAGGAAGGGAGAGGAGCCACTTGGAATTTTTTTGAATGAAATAAAATAAAATAAATAATTTCTTGATAAAATGATTGAAAATGGATATTAATTCAAATAAAACTATAACATGTTCAAAATTAAGTCATTCAATGGAATTTATAATGGTTTTTGGGTCAATTTAAAACTGAAATATTTTATTAACCCTTCAAGAACCATTTGTGGACAAAATAATAATACCAAAAATTTTATTTTAAAAGGGTATATAATTTTACCATGAATTAAAAAATGGTTCATAAATGGACAAATTTTGATAATAAATTTTACTAGTATATAAATTTTAAAAAAATTATATTATTTAGTAAAATATTATTAATCATCAAATATCATTAATTCCCATTTTCAAACTATTAATTTAATTAGATGTGAAATATACCAAGAGAAAACAATAATTTGAAAATATTCCATTAATACATTCCTAAAATATCACATGTATCCAAAAAGTTAATGTATCAAAATAATTTAATTAAATTGTTTTAATTTAATATTTTAAGATTAATTATTTTTTATATCTCTTTTAAATTAATAAATACTATGTTAGTGTAGCATAATCATTTTAGAAATTAAATAATTACTAAAATTTTGAAATAAATATCTATTAAGAAAATAATTTTATTATTTTCATGATAATCCTTATTATTTTTTCCCATCATTATTTTGTCCATATGTGAACACATATTAGATATTTACATGTTAGTGAGAGAGAGAGATGTTTTGTATTTTTAATTTCACTAAATATGATATTAGCAAATTTCATGGAAATGAGTCCTATTAAAATTCAACTTAGTGTTGAAATTCATAAGGTGTAATTAACTTTATTAAATAATAATTAACATGTATAATGGTGTCCTTAGAATTTATATTCATCATAGGTTAACAAAATTTAATCTTTATTGGGGTGAATATTTTTTACCACTTTTTGTATTCATGATGCATTACAATAAAAGGGACATATTTTAATAAATTAGAACTGTTGATTAAATATATGGGTTTCATTTTAACAAATAAATTTCTTCAAGTGGACGGATTTTATTATAATATAATTTCACAAAATTATAAAAATGATTTATTATCTAAATAATTTTTTGTCGTAAAACTATCTTTATTGACGTTCAATTCATACAAAAATATTTCATGAATTTTAAATTATTTAACTGAATATATAAAAATTTTGTTTTATTAAAATCATTCACTAATATTCATTAATTTAATTTCTTAAGATAAAAACACATTTTATCCTTAAAATTTGTTTTTTAGAAAAATGTGTCCAATATTTTAAATAAATCATTAATTTTATTTATATTTATTTGATATACAATGAATTAAAATTTGAAAATTTATTAATTTTGTTATTACTATCCACACACACTAATATAATATTTTCTAAATAACTATAAAGTTAAATGACAATATGTTATTAGTATATTGTGATTTATTTAAACATGGTGTTTCTTATATATAATTCTATCAAAAAATTTTATTTTAAGAAAAATATATCCTTAAATAATGGGGTGTCACATAATTCCCATTTGTAGATCTATTTTTTACTTGAGAGAGATAAAATGGTTTACACCCTTAAATTTGGGGATTCTTTTACTGGGGTGTTGTGTTGCAATTTTTTTGGATGAGGGATCAGGTAGTGGTAAGTGGTAGTCTTTTTAGTACACTTCTATAATTCTGATCATCTATTATAGATAACTTAATAATTTCTTCATATATTCACTATTAGTCTATATTTCATTATCTTCATATTATTATGGGGTGAGAGTATTACCGTGGGGATTTTGATATTCATGTAACTTTTAGAAACACGAATAAGGTATGCTATAAATGTTGGTTTGGGTTTTCATAGATATTGTGTTTTAGTTTTCCGTAGTTCTAAATATGGATTCTTCATGAAGTATCCACCTTGGGTTTAATGGTTTTCCTATGGTATCAAGCATTATGTTTGGGAGGATTATGCCACGATTATTTTTATTTATATGAATAATTTATATAATTATTGGATTTTGTTTCTTATTTTGTCCTAAAACAATAATTTTTTTTAAAATTACCTAGAGGGTATCCCTATACAATATTTATAAAATGATTAATGATGACTTTGTGATGATAATAAAAATAGGTTGTACAATTTTAGAGGGTTTTTTTCCAATTATAACACTACCTATTACATTATTGTAGCCAGTTATTTGGGATACCTATTATCCTAGTGAATCAAACATACTTGATACCCAATTTTGGTATACAATAGAGAAACACAGAAATATAACCATGTTTTAAAAAACATGTAATTTTTACATTTTAAAACTCAAATATTTATAAATATTTGATCCCTTACCCCTCAACCCCCACAAAAGGTATCCAGGGAACGGAGAATATATCCTTGTCCATGGGCCTATATCTAGCGTCCTTCACATGAATGTTTATTGTGTGATTTCAAAAGAATATTTATCAGGGTATGTTTCTTATTCCTCCTCATCTTCCTCTTAATCTCCATTATTTATTGAATTTTTCATAAATTCCTATAAATAAGAGGGTCCTAGAAAAACCCCAAGTGGGGTATAAAATTCAATATAACCATGGATTTTTTTATGTTCAAGAACATTTATCAAGAAATTTATCTCTCTATTCATGAAGGATTTTCATCATATTCACATTATCTAGGTAGTTTCATCAATTAATTGAATTTCTATAAAATTACACATGTTTATTGTAATTTTAAATTTATTTAATTGAAGTTTTCAAATGTTACCAAGTTCAATTGAATTCAAAATTAAACATTTCTTATCGGTTTTAAGGAGTTCTATTTTATTTGTTGTTTCTTTTTTTATTTCTCCCAAATTTCTTTACACTATCAAAGCATAAATTATATTCTAAGTCTATAAGAACATTAATTTTTTTCATAAATGAATTGGGGGTTTTCAATTTAGATGATGTTAAATATATAATTTATTTAGGTGACTTGTGAGTTCAAGTTACATACTAACTATTTTTTTCATTTGGGAAATTTTAGTTATGTTTATTGGATTTAACATTGAGTTATTTTATTGATCCATTGTTACACATTTATATTAAAATTTTAAGATACGATATTCTTATGGAATGTTATACATTGAAAACCTAAACTGCATAAATAAATAGGAATGTCAAAAACTTCACATAATGATATGTGAATATTCATATTGAGAGAAATTTATATAAACACATATAATTTTATATGTATATATGTTTTTGAAAGTGCTGTTTTTGAATTTCAATGTGATCTCAAAAATTGGATTTTTGATTAATGTATTGACATAGTTATTTATAAATGGTTTTTTTCAAATTATATGTGGTTAATCATTCTAATTGATTATAAAATGTTCTCATGAATAACTCTTGATCTTCATGTTAGCATTCAATAGGGTTTCTTAAAGGAGATATGGTTTTAATTAGGTTCCTGATTGTAGAATGTTATTGGTGATATAATTATTGATTTTTATATATAATGTTTTATTGATTTATCATGTGGGACCATAGAGTGGTTGGAAGTCATATTGGTGACTATATAATTAGGCATTTGGTTCAAACTAGGGTTCATTACAAAGTACATGAGATCCCCAAGGTATGTATATTGTTTAGATTAGTTAGCTGGTTAGTTCTTTGAGTGATTGTTTTACAATTAGAACCTATATGTTAGAGATACTCACTGTATGTTGTGGATTATTCTTGTGGTTCTATACAGTAAATACTTCCCACAATCATTGAAATTACTCAATCCTAGAATCTTGCAGCTGGTGCATTATTTTATTACATTATCAATGATACATGACAAAAATATTTAGGGTCAAAATAGTTTAGAAATTTTGGAAAACTATTTTACGTACATGATACCAGTAATACATTAGTAAAATAACATAAATCATGATACATAATAAAATAAAATAAATGGAATCCCTTAAATAGTATTTAATTTATTCTTCTAAATGACTTAGGGAAAGGAAACATAACATTGGTGTGCTTCAATTCCCAGTATGTGTATGTATTTCGGAAGAAACAATGAATTGATGAGAATAAATAAATATGGAAAGATAAATAATTGATAGAAAATTCCATTAAAATAAATTCAAAAATGAAAATTAAATAAGGAATGTTATGAAACTCAAACACATGACATTTATTCAATTAATTGACAATGAAATGACTGCATAGACATGTTGATGAAAAATATCATGGATATATAATAATTGAATAAAAATGATTGAAATGATTAATTTTAAGATTTCATGTTTCACGAACATGAAAAAATATAAAATGAATACCTTTTAAAATATGGTTTAAAAATATGTACAAAATCTAATTTATCATGGAAAACCTATTTGTCTCATAACAATCAGTGGATGCATTGTGGGGCTATAAAGAGTCTACGACCCCTCAATTATTTCTATTCTAATTTATTGCACATTAAATAGTAAAAATTATTAATATTACTTATCAAATATCTATATTGAATAATTAATATGGAGTTATCAATAACATCAGATATAATAACATAATTTTCAACAAGAGCATCATACATAAAAATGATATATTGTTTAGTAAATAACAAAATCCATTGCATGAGAATATACATATTCAATGAAATTTAGAAATAAGAGTGATTAAAATAATGTAATTTTTAAATATAATGATAACATCCACAAATGTTAGTGATATTATAACGAAAATCAATTAAAATATTATTGGTTGAAATTTTTTAAACAATCTATGGTGTCCCAAACCACTTGGATAATTTTGAATCATAATTAAAAATGAATTAAATGAAACATATAACATAATGGTAATAAATATATTCATAAGATAACATTTCAAATATTATTATATACACTATATAAAGATTAAATTGTGCATAACAACTAAAATGATTCAATATAATGAAAATTTAGACCAAATCCAATAACAGGCATTTAATTTGGTGTGAAAGGAATTTAAAATGTTATATAATTATTTTATTATTGTTAATATCATATTAATGAAAAAAATTAATCTTTATAATATCATATTTATTTTATTATAATACATTTTTACCCATTTGATAACAACCTTTTATTATTTTTAATCCTTTAGTTTTTAATTCCCAATTTAGTTAAGTATGTTTTAACTTGTTAATGGTTTTGTCTATCTTGGTTTAATCAAATATAAAATGTAAAACATGATGTAAATATAATATATATTCATTATATATTTATTTAATACAATCAATAATATTTGGATATAGGAAATGGAATGAATAATTCATGGAGATGTAGGCCGAATGTATGTTTGGATGTCACTTTCATTTATTTTTCATATTAAGGGCATGAAGTATAAATGATATAAATGTGTATAATATATCCATTATCATAGATATTTTTTATAAATATTTTATTTTTATTTAAAAAATATTTTATATGATAACTTTACTATGTGAATGTGTCACATCTCTTTGAGGGGGCGGTAGACCACACTTTTATAAATGATGTTATCCTATTTACACAAAATGGAAAGCCTAAAGGAATCTCTTATAATGTAATTAGAGAATAATATATCTATTAATACTATATATATATAATATAAACATATTTTACATCATAATTACCTCCATGAATGGAGTTATTGTATAAAAGAACAATCATCGTTTCATATGGTAGAAGTTCACCGTACAAAAAAACATTTGGTTTGTTTCCCTTTAGATGGATGTATGTGTATGTGAAGGTAAAAAAATATACAAGAAAACATAAAAATATATTTAGGATAATTAGTTTATTATAAATTATTATAATAATAATATTTTAGTGGTTTTTGAATGAAAATAAAATAAAAGAGTCTGACGAAGGATATTACTTCTTATTCAGGTAACTCATTTTGGTTTATAGAAAATGGATTTTATGGACGGATTTATATAAAAAGTGAGGCTTCATAAGGGAAGGAAGAGATTCTGGGATGTGAATTTGAAATGTAATGTCTAAAACTAAGTGGTTTTAAGAGTTTTAATGAAGTGGGAAGGGTGGTGTCTACTTATGAGGGGGATAAAATGACTGACATTGATTTTTTGAAAGCAACTTAAGTAAACCCACATTTTTAATTTACTAGTTTCTTACCAAACACAAAAAAAATATATCCAATGTATTATATAGTATGAATATGGATATAAAATGGACTTTGTACAAGATTATAGATCATTTTGGTCCTTGATTATATGTTTTAGTCCTTTTTAAGCTAATGTTCCACATTACTATTTTAATTAATTGTAATTAATTTCACAAATATTTTTTTAAAAAAAGTAGATAAATTTTTTAGAAATTATAAATTATTTTGATTCCAAAAATGATATCCATTTTTTAAAATTCAAATAATTGAAGTGGCTGAAATTAATATAAAATTAATTCTATAGTCATGATGATAATGTGAGGTTATAATGTAAAATCATCGAAAGATTTTATATGATTTGAGTTAAATTTCCATGTGAAATTGATTCTAATTATTAAATTTGGGTTAATTGGTAAAAAAATCAAATTAACCTTTAAAACCACATAAAATTATAATTTAACCATGAAAATAAATTTGATGAAAAAATTTTAATTAAAATTTTGTATGATTCGCTATTAATCAAAAAATTAAACTTCACAGAAAAATACGAAACTTTCACCCTAAAATAATTTTTATCTTTCTCTTGTTAAAATAAAGTGCATTTATATATATAATTTATCAATATGGAAAAAGAGTATTTTAAATATGTTTTCAATTAAAAGTATGAATAATTATATTATAAAAACATTAATTTTCATACGAAATATTAGTGTTGCACTACAAAAAAACAGTTGAATCGTAGAGGTTTAATAGAGGTGGTTATGAAAAACACCATATAAATTTATTTTAAAGGGGGTTCTCTAAAACCCACAATAAACATAAAATTTAAATGCATTTTAAAAACCCTATATATTATTTAGCATTATTTTTTTCATATTTGGTTTGATTTTAGAAGTGATTATTTTAAAACAGACTTTAATTTCTTATTGTGTGGAACTACATATTTTTTTGAATTTTATTGGAGACATATATATATTATCTATTAGAGTATAAATAAATTATTTATTTTTTTCAAAATGAAATTGTTGGGTTTCACAACCCCTTCTAATTTAATATATTAGAGGGGGTACATGAACTACATCTAATCCTTTATATTAATGGGGGGATTTGAACCCATTCTATTTAATAAATTAGAGGGGGTCGTAATGCCTACTAATTTATGACAATAGAGGGGTGTAAAGCCCCTCTAATTTAAGAAAATTTATGTGGTTCATGAACCGACCCTAGTCCCAATGATTATAGGGGGTTTAATACCCCATATAAGTATTTATTTATTTTTAAAATAAATCCCATAAAAATTAAAATTTAATAATATATCTGTCTGTGAGAATGTGTGTTTGTATATATATATATAATTCAAAAAAACATTATATATGTGTATTTAAATTAATTCTAAAAATATATATATAAGGATAATATATAAATACATAAAATTAATAATTATACATATAATTAAAAATATATATGCATATAAATATTGGTATACATAACATTAATGTAATTTTAAATATATATTTTCAAATATATAAAATTTACATATGGATTTGTAAATAATATACTTTTATATTTTGTTTTATGTTATACATATATTATATTAAATATATTTTTGTTCTATATTTTCTTATAAATACATTAATATTATATTATGTATACAACTATATATAATAGACAAAACTATATATATATATATATTATATAATTGTATTATATATAGTATATAATAAATTTTTAAATTTATACAAATCTATATATATTATATAATTATTTTATATATATCATAGTATAATAGATAAACTATAAATTCATTTAGATAATATATATATATATATATATATAATTTATTTATTTATATATTTTGAATTATAAAAATGTTATTAATTTTTTGGGTGTTTGTATATATATGATATAATATAAAATTATATAATCCCATACAAAAAAATTAATATATATGTATTAAATATAATATATGTATAATATAAATTATAAAATATAAAAACGTATAGTATTTATAAAACTTTCATATAATTTTTATAGATTTAAAAATATGTTTAACAAGGATAATAATAATTAATATTATTATTGTTGGTCACACATGTACATATATACAAATATATTAAATTGATTATATAAATATATATTAATTATATTATATGTATAAATATTATATAAATACATAAATACAAACACACAAATATAAATGTAATTAAATTTATATATATATATATATATTTATTAAGGTAAATATAATATACATATTTATAGATTATATAACCAAATAATATATATATTATAGGAAATTATAATATATATTTTATATTATCTGATATTCATGTATCTAATATATATATATATAATAGAAAAATTCATACATTATATCTTATACCAAAATACATTATACACACGTATATAATATATATAAATTTATATATTTTATTTAAATATTACACCCAAATATATTATATAATATATGAAAACATATAATTTATAAAAAAATATATAATATTATTTATTTTCCCATACCCAAATATATATAATCTAATCATTAATTATATAAATAAATATATTGTATTGTATATATTAAACATAACTCATTGTAGCGTAGTGGTGAAGGAGTGAGTGTTGTACCAGATCAGAACCCGATTTGACACTAAGCGGTAGAATTTTTTCGGCCTCAGTTAATTAGAGTGTTGGTGGATGGGGTACTGTGTGTCATGGACTTTGGGAAAAAGCGATGGACTGGTAGGGGTGTATGAGATAAGAACAAAGGATTGGGCCTCAAGGGGGGTCGGGGGTCTGCATGGGGTGTGGAGTGTTGTCTGGGGGACAGTGAGGGGTGTTTGGGGGGTGTGTGTGGAGTTGTATGGGGGGTCATGGTGGGATGTCTGGGTGATGTGTTGTGGGTGGGGGTGTAGTTCGAGGGTCATGGTGGGGTGTCTATTGGGCATCTGGTATGGTTGTCTAAGGCTTCTGGGGGGTGGTTTTCCCTATGGGGTATGGGGTGGGGCGTGGGGTGTGTCTATAGTGCCTAGTATATTAAAAAATACTATATTAAGTTAGGTTATAAATCGCCCCAATTCATTAACATTGAATGTTAATTAAGGGTGATTCAATCATCCCCTAGGTGAAATATAAATTTACAGGGGGTTATAACTACATCTATATGAACAATTTATTATGAGAAATGGGATTCATTCAAGAAATCATTTTTTATTTCTGCTATAGATTAAACACATAGCCTCCATCTGAGCACCATTTCACAAAAAAAATGTCTAATAATTTTAGAAAATTCCTAGAATTTATATTATTCTCAAAGTCCTCATCATCAGACAATAAATTATTTATCATATCTAATAATGATGGTTTTCAAATCATTTAAAAAATTATTTTTGTCTCCCCTCCCAAAGAAATTCCTATATATATCTTTACCAAATCCTGGAACATTGAACCCTTATCAGTCATTATCAAGGTTAGAACTCCATTATCCATTATACCCAACGTATATCATACCTTATATTTCATCCTTGGGTGGTATTGCATTGAGAAATTTTAATCCTTGAGAAACTCGATCCATCAAATTTTTCTCATGTTAAGATATTTCTTAGAGAAGATGTATTTCATGTTTTTCGTGATCTGGATATAATTCTCATCATTGAACATATAGATAATGTCAACATATTTACTATGTGATGATTACATTTTCTAAATCATGATAATGGGCTGGATATATCTATTTTTGAGTCTTGAATTACCTTGATTTATATTAAATAACATTATCATTTTTCATTAGGTCGCAACCAAGTTCCCCCATCAATGCATCACTATATATTACAAACCCATCACTCATAGATTGTATTTAAAAATTATATTATTAAAAAATATTATCATTTATTAATAAAATAATTTTTCAAATTCCTTTTTCTAAATACGTAATACCCCTTTACATTTAAACTTGGTTAAAAGGTTTTCAAATTGGGAAATATTATGAACGAATTACCGATAGTGACCCACCAATCCAATGAAATTGTGTACATAATTATGTTTATTGGTGTAGGCTATTACTTGAATTCATTTTTCATTAAATAATCAACTGATATTACATCCTTAGAGATAATATGAAAAACAAAAGAATCATCATGAAGCCATAAACCACACATAAAATGTTTTCCATATAAATCTTATGTTCTAAGAGTACTAAGAATTATTTGTAAATGATTATCATGGTCATCATGGATTTTGGAATAAACAAGATTACCATCAATTAATACCACAAAAAATCATCTATATATTCCTTTAAAACTCTGGTCTTATATCTATAAAAATAGAGGGTGCATTAGACAACATGAATGGAATTACTATAAACTCGTAATGTCAATACCTCATCTGAAACTTTATCATCATATTTTATTCCTTATATAAAAGAAATTAATCATATACATAAATATAATAATTTTTTTAAAATATGGGGCCTCATAAAGTTGATAAAACAATTAATAAATGATAGGCATATGATATTTTTTCTTTATTGTAATAACATTAGTTTCTCTTTAAATCAATGAAAACCCACATGGATCCATCCATCTTCAAAAAAAAAAGAATAGGTGATCCCCATGGTGAAACACTAGTGTGGATATATTCCTTAATACCCAAATTTTATAGTTGTTTATTCAACTACAATAATTCATAGTGGACATCCTATAGGGAGCCTTTAAATATAAAAATGATTATAAAATATATATTATATAATAATTCATCATCAAATAATATAAACATATGATATATAAAACCATTTCACATCTGGATGATCATTAATAACATTTAATTCTATTTTCGATATTTATACCCATTTTACCTAAACTCTGTTACTTAAAAATAAGGGAACCTATCATGAAAACCAAGAAAATTAATTCTCTAGAATGATAAAATTAAACTCTATAACTCATCAATAAGGATATACAAGAACATAATTTAAATATAATGAATAAATTACATATATAATATTTTGTGAATTAATTAATTAATGGATTTAATTTTATTATCCAAGATGTTAAGGTCATGTGCATAAGTCATTCAGACATAAGCTATGAGATTCTACCTGAACCACCATTTTCCTTCCAGTAACTCTTTCACTATCCTTACCTCAATTTAAGGAGTATTTTTTTATACAAATTATATATTGTATTTATATGTTCCAAACTCATATATCTATATCATTTCATCTTTTGTTTATGGGAATTACATGTTTTACAATGTTCCCTCTTGATTTCATCCCAATACGCAAACCCAATTAAAGGGAAAGTCTCCATTATTTGTACAAAATCACTATTTTTATCATGAAAATCCATATGAGTTAATTTAGGGTTTTATAAAAAAACTTATGATTCTTATTTTAAATGAATAATTCTTTACATGTAAAAGTGGTATTTCTATCAATAATTCCTTGGTAATTTTATTATAGTATTTTAATTTATTTCAACAACAATGTTGAATTGTATTCATTATTCAGATTGATATGTTATTATTGTAATATACCATATTTTATTATATGGTTTATTAATAGTGTGACTATGGATGAGCTATCTCGATACCATTCAACATGCCACTCAGATTGGTTTGTGATTATGATTATAGATTATGGAATGTTTTTTATGGTTTATTTTTTAATGTTGTTTATAATTATCCCCATTCATATGTGAAATGAATTGTACATAGTATGTGTTGTGTGGGGCCCATTATAGAAACTAAATTCCTTTGTAGGTCTCATTAGACAAAACAGAATTGTTTTTAGGCTGAGGCCTTACCCATGTATTTCCAAACATCTTGGATAATTCCATGATTATATGTTTTAGATGTATGGAATTATGAATTAAATCATTATGATATCAATAATTTTTAGTGCATGTGATTATTTGACAAGTATAATATCCAACATTAAGTTTTACTAAGGAATTATATAATGATATTTTATTCCTATAATATTACAGTAACGAATATGTTTTAATGGAATGTATACTTTTAGTTATTCAACATGACATATTATGTATGCTTCCACAATATTACATACCCTTACTGAGAATTTGTTATCATCCATTTATTAGGTCATATATTTCCCTTGGATAAAAATTATTATATTATGACTGACTTGTAGGAATAATATTAGAGGAATTGATGTTTCCAATGAAGTCACTCTTTTGTTTTTAATTTCATGTTGTAATGTAATGATCATGTATGTAATCTAATTCCAATATTGCTAAAATGATTAGTCATTTGGGATGCGGCATCCTTGTAATCATACCAATGTTTTAATATAATTAAAAGGATCCTAGAAACAATTTTCATAGTCCTTTTAGATGAAATCCCACTTCCTAAATCGAAAAGATTCATTTTTAATGTTAAAAATGTTAATGTGATCAAACATTGTCCCGAAAAAATTCTAAAATTTTGGATATTTTTATTCACAGTATCTAAATAGAATGATATTTCTTTCATGTAAACCCAAACCAAAGAATAAATTTTCGTTTTATATACTAAAATCGTGAGCATAATGAAAATTATGGGATCATTATTCAATGAAAATGGTATCACAAGGTTATTTATGTAACCATGTGTCCTCTTGAATATTGTCATTGGAATATAATATTTATTTTTCTTGACAATTAAATATCCGGTATAAAGGTATAGATCTGAGAACCACATAGAACTTTTTTACTAGTTGTATAAATCATCAATATGATTAAATGAGTAATAAATATTAAAATTCACTGAATTCAACTTATGATAGTCAATGAAAAGGAGTTTATACCCATCCACATTCTTAGAGAAGAAAACTACTCTGGTCCAATGGTATATTCTCTAACAGATAAAACCATTATCTTCTAGATAATAATATTGACTCTTTAACTATTTTCGTACTTCTGGTGTTCTTTTAAATGAGGATAGTTAAATTGGTGTATTTCCTAGAACCACGATTATAGAAAAACACAATTTTCATTATTAAGGAAAACTCGAAATGTGAAATGGGAAGTACTATGGAAATTCCAATATAATAGTAGGAATAAGACCTTAAATGATTTCATTATCAACCGTAGAAATTATAGATGCCAAAAATTTGATGTTAAAACTTATTTGGGAAGGATAATTCCTTCTCTTTTTGACCAGGAAACCCAATCACCTTGAAAAACACAGCGATTTTCATAGGGAGATTTATGTCAACCTTATATTAGATGCAATCAACATGAGCCTGAAATACAAACATTAAATCCATTATAATAAAAAAGGCATATTGATTCCATCTCAAGGATGAAGAATAATAATGAATACTTTTCATGAATACCAAACTAATATAATTTTATAAAAGATTAATATAATATACTATGCACCCTAGGGAGGAACTCTTTAGGATCCCACTAACACAAAATTGTTCATATACATTAAATATTTATAACTAAAAAATACAAAAATAGTGTAGTAATATTACTGGGATAGGTATTTAAAATGAATATGAAATAAATATAAATATGAAAATAAATATAAAAATAAATATATACAATGAGGGAGAAAATAAATTAATCTGTTAATGATTAATAAAAAATTGTTCTGAGGAGTTCATAGTGAGAAAACCATTATTAATAAAAATGTTAATTCTATATATATTTTCAAATTTTGCAATCAATCATATCAATCAGCACCATCTAATTGAATTTCTTCTACCAGACACTGATCATCCACATGTAGGATAATACTCTCTTATATCATCACCAAAATGAATCTGCACCTTGTATTAACTATTGTGATAATAAATGAGAGGAATAATATTTTAGAGGAAAATAAACACTAAATTTGAAGATATTGGGTGAAATCAAACCACAATAATTTTAACAAATATTTATATTCATATAATATAATAGTTAAAAGAAATTTATGGGAAATAAATCATAATGAAACTTCTATGTACCTTAAAATATAATAAATTTTAATTCTTGATTTTTATGGAGATGAGTTTCACGATGGGAGAAAAATAAACGTAAAACAATATATATGAGAGGAAGAAAACTCAAATAATATATATATATATAATGAGAATATTATAGTATAATAACCCCATAAAATCCTATAATAATGGCCAATAAAAATCCCCAACCCTATGAGAGGGAATGAAGCTACCCCTTAATTGAGAGAGGGGAATAAAATTATAGCTACAATTATTTGGTTCGAAATAAATGAAATGATTATGAGTGATATCCTCTAATGTGATGTAAATGCATGGAGATTGTTTTTCTCGAGAATGACAGGATCTTAAATTACCTCTTTGAAATTAAACACATAGAACCTCTTATTATTATTAGGTAGTCCAAAATTAATTATTTCAAAGAAAATTTCATTTATTCCATATTCCATCATTTCAGAAGAATTATTTCCATTATTTTAGAATAGTAATTCCAATGATATTTTTATTGATGGTAGAGATATAATTTTAGTATTTAAATAGCGATAAAATACGAAAAAAAATTATTGAATGTTAATTGGTCGACCAATACATTCACAATCAATAATTGGCTAGTTCAAATGTGTTAATAAATTTGTAAACACTTTGAATTTAGTTCAAACAGATTATACAAATTAGTTCATTAGAACCAAAATCCTCCCACAACTGAGTTCAATAATAATAATGATTTTAATTTATAAATAAGATTAGAAAGTGATATTTGGATTAAAATATGGCCACCTAAAAAATTATTTCATGAATATATGGGGAGTAATAAATATCATATATATTAGTAGGACATATAAGAGTTTAATATAAAATGGGGATTTCCAAATGGCATAACAATCATACATGACACATTTAATGAACCCTAAAAATTATAAAAGATAGATAAAATTGATTTTTAGATCACAAAACATGAAACATGACTATTATGATTTAAAAATATAAAGATAATATAAAAATTAAATAGAAACCTCATGGTATGGTCAAAAGTTTCAATTTGGGAAACACTAGTTCACATAAGTTTCAAAATCAATGAAAATTCCTTAAAAGAAATGATTTGAAATAAATATAGAAAATCTCATTAGAAGTAATATAAATATATTAAATATAAAAATAAATATATTTTAAATTAAATTAATAATTTTTTTCCAAATATTTTTATTTAATATTACGTGTCCTAAAAAACTGAAATCCAAAAATGAAAATTTCCATAAAAAATATGAAAAAAGTAAAACACATAGAAAAATACTATAACCATATTGAAATACCCAATAAAAGAAAATTGTAATGACATTAATATAATCTCAAAAAACATTATAAATACCTGATTAGGAATAAAAGGAGAATGAGAGATAAAAAAGTTGATTATTTTTCATTTATATCTACAAGTTTAGCTCCCAGCAACAACAAATTTAGACATTGAAAGAAAAGAAAAGAAAAAATAATAAAAATATTATCAAAAAACAAATAAAAATAAAAATAAACTTAAAAAAAGTATTGTATTGATCTACCGATGTAGTAATTAATTTTTACTACATCTAGTTGGAAGTTTTTGTGTAACCCAATGATTTATACTATATGTGGGATGCATTATTTGAACCAGTAAATTATTTTCCCCCAATGTACACTCCTTTAAATATTTATTAGACTAATATATGTATATAGTATAACAATTTTCTCTCCAAATACATTTTTTACAACTTTCCTGATGGGGAATGAATAATAATGGGATATCCTTTACATTTATCACAACATGGTGGGAAATATATCCATTAAATTCCTCCATGACATGCTCTATAGGGGTAATTTGAGAAATTTATCTAATAAGAAGATCAATTAAAACATTAATTTTTATATGAATAAAAAATAATTATAAATATTAAAATACTCTCTTTTATATAGGCCATATTATACGTGATATCCTTAAGAAAGACCTTTGGTAACACTCTCTAGAGAATTTCATTGTTTTCTTTCTTCTCAACAGTCAAATTAAATATATGATTTTGAATAATATTATAAATTAGTGAATTTAGAGGTAAATAAAAACTAAAAATAAATAATATTATATAAGCATGAGTTAAAAGTAATATTATCTAAATGATTAATCTTAGCTTCAGTTTTGTTTCTCGTCATAAATTTCAGTTTGGTTGTTATAGTAGGAGGCTGATACTCAATCTTATCTATATTCACTCTAAATTTTTCTAGTTCCAGGTTTTATTTTTCCTTTATAATCTAGTTAAATATATATTCCTTGTTTTCAATTTTATTGATGTTAAAAATACTTATGTTTTAGGATTCAATAATTTTTTCCAAATAATAATCTAATTTGTTGTGTTCTACAACATTTGTGTCATCATGAATGTCTTATTCCTCAAAATCTATATGAAATGGAATTGATATGTATTATGATATTTCCATCATAATTGTTTCCTTATAAGGTTCTTTATATTTTTGGAATAATGAATTTTATTATTATATTTTTATTCCTCTTCATGATCTTCAAATTCAATCATGTATATGAAATTAATTTTTATTTCTTCATTCATTTATTCCATCATTATGAAATTATATTCCATCAATATGATATTTTTTTTAACATAAATCATTCATTTCTCTTTATAATGGGATCATAAAAATTATTCAGCAGCTAATCATATAAAATACCACCATAAAAATCAATATTGACATAATTGATGAAATATTTTCAATGAATTTCTTTTTTTTTTGATTTTGAAATATGTTATTTTTTATACATTCTTATTTTGAATAACAATGAGTGAAATATCTTGTTCTCTTTAGAAATGAAAACAAATTTCTAAAAGATATTTTTTATGAATCCTCAAAAATGATTATTCTCAATTAATTAAATATAGTGGAAATGGCATGGTCATTATCTCATGGAGGACACACACACAACACCTCTCTTCTACTGTAACAATTTATAAGTAGAATAGAATATTATAGAATGCTACTATAATTGGTGGGGGTGGGGGTGTATAAAATATATTATAAATATAAATATTAATATATATGTTAATATAAAATACAATGAATAAAATAACAAAAAAATATGTTACTGATTATAAAATCATTCGTATTGGGACTTTGTGGTAAATAAATTATTGTTTATAAAAATATTATTTCAAAATATCTTTTACAGTGTTGAGAGAATCCCAATCACTCAACATCCACCCATTGAATTTTTATTACCCCATAAAAACCCCACCCATGGTGGAAAATAATACCTCATATCATTACCAAAATAATACTTCACCCCGTGTAGAACATTATGACTATGAGGGATATGAATAATGGTAAATAAAAAATAGAACACCATAGTTAAAAATAAGGTTTCCTAACTGGAAAATAAATTTAAATACTATAACTATTATCAAAATAAATTAATGTGAAGACATTTATGATATATGAAATAAAAAAAACACCTCTAACTCACTTTGGACAATAATCAATATTAGTTATCCTATTCATGGAAGTGGGATTCATTGTGGAAAAAAGAGAGATAAAAAACATTGTTGAGTGAAATGAAAATAAAATAATATATAATGATTATATAGTAATATTAAATTATCATAAACCATTATAGTTTAGAGAAAATGGAAAAATAAAATTTCTACTCCATTTTGATGGAGTATTGGTGCATTTTTATATGGAGTTGGGTGGATAATATTTCCTCTAATTCTTTATTTATAATTTTACCAAAAAGTTGGATTAATAAATTATATAATTTAAAAACATGGATCTCTAAATTTTCCAAAATATACCTTATTTTCTACCACTAAAATATATGTTACATCTTCCACATGTAGTGTGAGTTATCAAAAACTTATTATAAATCCCATTTCTTTCCTAGATAACTATTGGAATTATCCGACAGTACTTTCCCATGTATTTATTGAAGCAAAGTAGAAATAATAACACACATCCATAGTTAAATAAAATCAAAATCTATCTATTTTTCATTTCCATGTGAAATTTTATCTTATTTGGACCATCCACCAATAAAATATTGATCCCATATTCAAAACTCATCTAATCCAAGAACAAATTAAGTGCCCAAATTTAATGCTTTGTTTATGACTACAATTTTATTCATCTCAAGTCCCATTGTATCAAGATTTTTTAAGTAATTGTTTAGTATTATAAGAAATGAATTTGATAATTTGAATCAGTTTGCAAAATGTTATGTATGAGTTAAAGAACCAAATTTAAAAATATAATCATTTAAAATAAGAAAATTTTCGTAAATATGTTCAATTTTTTAAAAAAACATAAAGGTGTTTACATTTACCTTAAATAAAAATTTCATTGGAGTAAAAAAAATTATATAATTAAATTTTTTCCAATATTAGATTCATCATGTATGTCCCATGCTCTCTCTACTTCCCAGATTGAGACAACATTAGAAGTACATCTGAAACATCTATCCTTCCCAAATGGTGTTGAGAATTATGTAATATAAAAGATGAGATCATTTTAACATTTTAGTAGATCTATAGGGTGGTTAGAGATAATGTATTATGATACATAAATACCATATTTATATATTATAATAGATAATTCAATAAATATGATATCCCTTAGTGTAATGTTTACAAACTCAAATTCCATGGGAGTTGGTTCCACTACATGAATATTCATTATCATAGTCTATATATGAATCTTGAAATCAGATTAATGATATGATATTAGATGAATCTATCCCTAATATGAGATACTCCTACCACTATGTCAATGGGTTCAAGGTCTCTCTATTAATGATGCATCATATTGGAAAACATATACGTTAGGGGTGGAAGAGCATGAACCACCGTAGTAAGGGGGTATTTCTTTACAGAACCTATTAAAATTGAATTAAATCCCATTTAATAACTCTAGTTTTTTTTTTGGATTATTCATTTTAATATTTATATGTATATATATATTTATTTTCCATAAAGTTAGCATGGTGATTGGGTATCTCGAGACCCCATAAAAAATTATTTTCCGAAATATTAATATATATTTGAAAGAATGATTTTGCATCATTTTGGGTTTAATGGTTCTTTTTTAAGTACCTAGTATGGGAAATACTATACCATTGTCTATTCTGAGACCTGTGGTTTACCCTAGGTGAGACATAAATTTCTCGACACCAGATATATGGTTGAGTCTACTGTTGGATGGTACCTTATGTGAATTATTCATTTTATGTAATGAAAATAAATCTAACCCTCTATCTATAAATAAAGTCATATGTCCAATAATGATAGTTATCCACATAAAACAAAGGAGGAATTGATGAGAATAAGAGCATTCTTCATTATCATTCAAATACTAATGATCTATGTCAACAAATGGATCGAGGTGGACAGTGATGTGAATAAAAAACACATCATATATTCTTCTCAATCACTATCAGGCATGTTAATCACTAATTATTGGTCTATAGTCAAGGTATGGCTTGTTATATATGTTTTCATTCCATTTTTGTTCATGAGGGTGAATTTCTTATTATATTCTTAACTTTTTATTGATAATGTTAACTTTTTAAACTATATTATTGATTTTTTCATCTTGATTATAAATTCTATTTGTGTGACATGAATTATGTATTCATACCCCACCATATGATTTTTTCCATGATCACATAATTAAAAAGTTGATTTAACTCTTTTTTAACACTGTTCATCGTGTTCTTCACTATTTTCCCATAGGGTCAGAGTACGACCATTCTGGGGTGGGTTTGAGGGTGACCAAACGATTGTATTCGTAAAAGTTAAATTAATTACATATATATCGATGATTTTTGGAATGAACATTGTGATATTTAGGATTTATGTAATGTATTGTTTTATTGGTGATCTGGAGAGGGAATGGAGGGTGTGAAAAAAGGCTTTATGAACTCTCATGGGTGACCAGATTACCAGTTTAGGGGCACTAGAGTATGAAGATTGATGTACAGTGATAACCACTTAAATTTTGGTTGGTAAAAATCCAAGGATTATGTTGGAAATGGTGGGCTGGTAACCCCTTATGACAACATGTTGTGTAGTCTTGATGAACCCTTCTCACGTACTCTAGTGGATATAGAGACTCGTGTTTTGGTGGAGATAAATATCCCACACCCAAATTTTATGATATAAGCATCGTGATAATTAGTGTTAGAGGCTTGGTATACAATCCAAGAGTATATGGCCATGGAAATTGACATGAAAATGGGAATGGGTGGGGTTAATGGTCAAGTTTCTATAGTCCGACGTGGCCAGTGTACATGGGCATTACCATTTTACATCGGAACAAGCTGGGGGGACATACATTAAATAGGTGGAAAAGAAACATCATGTTACCCCACATAAATTACCTATATTATGAAATGGATTCCCAATCCATGTCTATGTGATAATAGGATTAGGGGAAAAGGAAAGGCCACAGGGTGTGTGATCCCATGTACACACCATGAATTTCCCATATTAATTTCTACATTTTAGATTTATTTCATCAGAACTCGTATATTGTCTAATGAGTATCCTATTAAGATTATTTCCCACGTAGAATGATATGGTTTCAATTATTGTGTCTTTTGAAAAATTACATGATGTATTTTGAGGATGATACTTCATTAGACATCATTTTATTGATATTGATAATCGATAAGGACCATCAAAGATATGTTAGGGTTAAAAATACCCCTATCACACCTGTGTGTGAGTCCCCAATGCTCTCCCCACAATTTGAGTGTAACATGAAATTTTACCTTGGAGTGGGTCCACTACCATATTCAGGGAACCCCCTATCACACACAAACATGAGTTCGCTACTGATTAAGCAGCACCTGTCACCATACCAGGGCATAAGTACACTATATACTCAGTTGAACACCCTATAGAAATATGTCACTAGTCATATATCTTATATGTGTCACCCACTATTGATCTAGGATATGGGAAATTTATTAAATTTTGTTCCCTGTCAATTTTATATAATTCTTTCATGGTCTGATTCATCTACATGGTTTCTTGTATGAACAAATGTGATGATGGGCATCAAAGATGAGATTTTGGATCTTTACAAAAACACACCCTACATGGATAGACTATGGAGATAGATATCCTCTAATAGAGATTTATTTATAATAATATATCTTTTGTTTTATTTCTCAATTGTTATGGGTTTGTCTGAATTTTATTGTATCTTTATATTTCAATTATTTTAGTTTTTAGGGCGTAACACTAGATATGTGTATACTATACTTATAATTGGATTTTATCACATTTTTATTGTCTTTTATAGATAATAGGAAGATAAACATTTCCTTTAGTGTTGCATAAAAATTATTGGTTTTGTAAAACACATTTGGTGTTCAGATGTGGAGATCAGGGTCTAAGCTCTCTAAACAGAAACATTTTTACATTTGTAGGATGTTTCTTGATTTATATTTGGCAGTGTATTTTCCCTTTATAGATTGAGTTTATATTGTAATAGTTTATTGTATTCCCTATTTCTAACCATATGTATTATTATTCTATATATGTTAAAGTATAATTATTCCTCTCCACTTTTTCATTGAGACATTTGTGGGTTTGCGTATAGGAACTCTATGCCAAGGCCTCCCATTTCAGTTCATTCATTATCAGTCCTTATCACTTTTCTATCATCTACTGGGGATGTGGTTGGGATGTTTCACCCATATGGAAACTGAGAAGACATTCACTAGAGGTATAAGTTGTGATCGAGTGGTATTAGAGATTTGTTTCCTCATGGTTGGGGTCAGATTATGGCCCATGATAGGGATTTCATTGAAACATAGTGGAATGGTCATAGAGTTTATTGATTTAGATTTTGATTCTTGGGAAACTGGTGTGGGTACAATAAACAAAATAAAAATTTTCAAGACTCTGAGTATTTTATTTTCTAATCATCATACAGATACATCAATTGAATGGAACCATAAATGAATTATATATCATTATTTCCCTATACTACCTTAATTATGTTAGCTCTATATATATATTATCATCTTACCATTGTATATCATGATCACTTATTGGATGAATCCATGAATACAAAATTCTAGGTTACTGATTCCAGACTATTACGATGAACAGTTAAGTTATGAAGCCTCTTTTTATGGGCCATCTCATGAGGTTTTACCTTTCAGTAGTAAGGGAGAAGTGAACCCACTTTTCGAGAAGTGAATATGGCCAATGATTCAGGATAAGGAATCATGAAATCATAACACATTTCTGGATTTCTTGTTTCAATGTCCACTAAGGATTTGTGTAGGACCAAATACATATGAAATAGTGGATTGAATTTAGTCAGTGATCAAATTCTTTAGGATGGTTTGATCCACAACTGAACAGATGGATGAAATAAAAGTTAGTATATTTATGGAGTTGTTGGGTTCTTGTGGAGTTTAATGATCCAGAGTCTTGATGATTTGATGCTGTCATGGAAGGAATTTTAGTAGTTCATTCATGATTAGTATTACCCTGCATGATTGGCTATGATAATATTCTAGAGGTTTTAGAGATCTATCATTGTAAAATGAATTTTTATGAGTGTGTTTCATGGTTCACAAAACACACATGATACTACCTATTTATGGTACAACATAGATTCTTCTACGGATATATGTTTGAGCTGGGACTCTATAGAGACATGTGTACAAGAATGGACACATTTTGAATACCTACATATGATGGATTTATAGAGTGGCATCTGGTTATAAATATTTTACTTGAAGTGGTAATCCAATAGAACATATCTATTATTGGAAATCACACGAATGAGTCATATACAATAGATAACAATAAACCATTTTCAGGGTCTCTTCATAAAAGACCATCTAATGTTATGACATAGGCATGAGGATCATAAACATAATGTTTTTTTAGATATTCTAGTCCTAAATGAAAGCATAAGTGATATGATTTTATATGGGAATGGTTATATGGAATGTGAATTAAAAACCCGACATGCAAAGGAGGGAAAACATGCAGTCGATAAATAGCTATTATAGATGCATTTATGTATCAAGGATCTCTCAGGCATGGCTACAAGAATCCTCATGGATATAGTGATGGAAGAGAAGCAGGTAGTTCCCTAAAGGGATGCTTAATTTTTTTTGGGTAGATGATATGATCTACATCCACCACCCCCAGCAGGTGGCCCAGGCTAGGAATGTGGACATGGAAGTCATGGCCACAAGTAGAAGTAGTATATGAATGGCTATGAATTGACAATTCATGAGGCGATTCAAGGTATGATATTTGTTTTTCTACACTTTCTCATATACTAGTAGACACAAGAATGATTTATTTATTTACCTCATTATCCCTTATATAGGAGTTAGGGATATTAATTTATACATTATTCCTACATCAATTTCTAGAGTTTCTAATAGGGAGTGATTATTCAATATCAAATATATAAAGTCAGTGTGAGCTAGCACTTGGTGAAGTGAGTTTCTTATAAGATACCTTACTCATCATGAAAAAACTATATGATTTCCTATATAGAATGGAATGAATTTCCTGGTTTTGGGACCATATTTAATATAATAACATTTGAGTTATATTTATTTAGATATATGGGTTAAGATTTGATTTTATGTGATAGAGATCACATGGATGAGATCATCTATCTTGATAAAAGTAAGTATCAACCTATCTCACGTCAATTGGTGAGTTTATCCCAAGGTTTAATAGTCCCTTTAGTTATATAACCTCTTTTAGTAGTGGTGGACTACAAGGAATTATACCCTGAATATGTTCTAGAACTACCATTGTGGTTGGATATTGAATTCTAAATCCACATTCTCCCCTAGACCACACAAGTATCTTCTACATCATATTATATAACCCATACCATGTTCTTGGAGTAGAGGGTGCAACTGTAGATCTTTAGAGGGAAATAGATTTAGACCTAGTGTTTCCCTATATGAAGCTTTTGTTTTTTCATAATAAAGGTTGAAGGTAATATTATGAATTTTTTATTATCATTCCAGGTATCAAGTATAATTAAATAAAAAGTTCCATTTTTATAAGAATGGTGTCTTTTTTTGAACAATTTATAGGTGTGGTTTGGTTCTAAAATATCTATCCTAGGCCTAGTTACCAACAAATTATGTATCACAATAATATAATTTTGAAAATGACATAAAAATGTTTTTATGGACACAAGCATTTTTAGAGTACATGGGAAAAAAAGTTTACATGGATTGGACCATGGTACAAGAGGAAAACCTCTATAAACTATCACAAATCAGGAGATCAAAAATAGGTCTTGAGTGGCCAATAAATTCTATGTGACCCCACATACATATCAGGTTGTATGAAATAGTTTCCCAAGACGTGTCTTAGGTATAGGACTCCTATGGGATGAGGTGAGGTCACATTCTATATTACCCGACACACACACCATATGCTTCTCTTAATAACATATATCATCTTTCTGTCTTTCTTTGGAACTCACGTGTATATTGAGAGTAGAATATCATGATTATTTTTTAACATAGAAAATAATGTTATCAATTATAGTGGCTATTTAGTTAAGAGATGATGTATTTCTAGCATGACGCTTAAATAGGCATCTCTTGACCTATATCAGAAATCAAGAAGGATCTTTAGGGACATGTCAATGTCGAAAGACCCCATATCGCACCACGGTGTGGCTCCCCAAGGCTCTTATCATAGTAAAAATGGAACCCCCATTTCACACCAAGGTTTAGTTACTCTACCAATCGAGTGGCACACCACTGTCGTAACAGGGTGTGGGTCTTCTACCTACGGAGTGGCACCACTATATCTCACTAGGGTGTGTAACCTATATTTATAGAGTGGACACCTCATTCATAAGGGAATGAATCTTCTATCAGATAGGTGCAAATAGTTGATCAGTCTAGGGTGATGGTGCTCTATTAGAGATTCACCCCATGAATATGAAACATAGTGGTGAGGTGGATTTCATCCTTAAGGTTTCAGGTATATACACAATGAATGTTGTATGTCAGAGGTAGACCATTGGAGCTGTTTTAAGACTCATGATCCTTATATGGGTTTTGGATATGGAGATATTCTTTTCTCTATCATTTAGATTTCATTATGATAATATAACTCAGGTTTTGTTTCCCTCTTGTTATGGATTGATATGACCACTGTTTTTTCATTCTATTCTATTCTTTATGGTTTTCATTGTGTTTTAATGGGTATGTATATACTCACCCCTACATTGGATTTTCCAAAACATGTATCCTATAGTGAATATTATAAAAATAACGTCAATTACAATTCGATATCATAGATGCTAATGGGGTGTATGTGATGTGTCTTGGGATCAAACAATGATATCAAGAGCCATGATCTCTGAATTTCCCCATTTTCAGGTATGAGGGAGGTAGCGAATTCATTTATTATTGTGCATGTAGTTTTTCCATTTATTCTCGCATTTGATATTTTTATATTATAATATATTCCCTAGGGATTATTAAATGAATGGATATAATATATATGTTAGGGTATTATTTTAAATTCAACATTTTTCATGGAGATGGATGCATGTGAATACATGTACATTAGGCCAAGGTCACCCATTTTCTTTTAGGAATATATAGTTCTTATCGCAAGACCCAATCTTGTTGGGGGTGGGCATGGGGTTCTCCCTCCTATCATACCAAAACCTAGGTGGGCTCCATTGGGTTAAGTAATCACATATCACTTAAATTGAAAGCATTGGGGATTTCTTGCATGATTTCCTTACAGGAATGTAATTTCATAAATGATAATATAAATGGAACTCCCACCTGATGCAACTGAAATTGAATTCTAGGATGGTTTCATGGTACAACTACTACACATTTTTCTTGTTCAATCATAAACAGAATGGACACTGTTACTCCTACAAGATAAATGTTGAACATCATACATCCAAGAAATTCTTTCCTAACCATTATCTACCATACCTATAAGATAATTAATGCATGTATATTACTATGACTATTCAACTAACTCAAATATTAAGGGTAAACCATATCACAAAACTGAACAACGTTTCCTAGATTCCCCTGTTGACTTTATAGAGTGTACTAATAGTTTTTTCCTTACACCCCTTCAAATCACATTTAGGTTCCCCAAAAATAATATCATAAGTATATTCAACCTTCCCAAATAATGTATATCAAGACCAATATTTGATTTTATATTACCATGAACCCACATTGTCACCCCTGAACGAAGCACTTGATCTATCCCATATAAAGGCATAAAGGGTATTATTAATCTAAATGGGATATCAATAAGTCTCTAGGTATCATAGAACTTACATTAGGAAAATACCATCCCAATGAAACATCGTATAGGTATGGACCAAGAACTGTTTATGTAATTTTAAAAACATGAAAATCCATGCTCTGATAAAAATTATAATTTTAATAGGAGATGAATAACCCATAATAATTAATAGATCAAAATAAAATGTAAGTGTGAATAAAAACCATGATAGAAACCAAATTCATCCACCAAAATACCCAATGGAGAGTCAAAAGGATAATCCAAATGATAATGGTTAAAAAAGGAATTGGGAAATATGCTGAATATTATATAAAAAATGCAACATGACTAACCCATAATTATCCAAATGGGAACCCAAATTTTTGAGACATTTTGGTCAAGTCATGATAATGTAATTTCCATCAGCACAAAATATAAGAGAATAAAAACCCTCCATCAACACACAAAATATTTCGACTAAATAAAAATTTATAAAAAAGTGTACATAGATCGATTCAGTGTGCATTTGTTGTTCGGAACACTATCCTAGTGGGACTGCACTATGAATTCTATGTAAAACTATTATAATATAGAATATTAATCCTAGTTTGAAATGAATAATATCAAAATATTATTTAAATTTTGAGAAGTAAGAACTCATATAAGATAATTAGAAAATTTAATAAAATGATCCAAAACCATAAAATAAAACATTTCAAAATACATACTCCATGGGAGAGTCACATGTAATTTAAAATATTTAGGTAACCCTAGGTCCTCAAACCATCCTATGATATAATTGTAAATAAATGTGCGTAAAAATATAACTACTTATTTCATGTAATGACTAAGTGGTGTGGTGTCACACATCCCATTACTCCATGTCCAATCACTTAATAAAGTGTAAATGACTTTGAATAGTTGTGTCATGCCACCACTTCTTAAAACCATGATCGTCCTACAGATTCAGTTTAGTTAGTTACAATTTTATATTCAATAAAGGGATAATTAACACTAGTTATTCCCCTATTTACCCATGTTATGAAGTTCTCCTTCCATTATAAACAAATTAAATTTCATTATAATCATATATAAATACATTTTAAATATATTTCAATAAAGCAATTATAGTATATTTTTATTTTAATATATTCAATATATTCCTTTAAAACCCATTTCTCATTTCAAACTATGAAAAAATAATTCAGGAACATGTATCATATGTAATTAATCATCAATAACACCAAATATAGATTCAATAAATTTTTAAATATCTTTTTAATGAATATGAATAATATAGGATTCATAAAACATGTGTGAGATATGGTTCTTCCTACCATTCACTTAGGTAATTCAATTAGAAAATGTGTAAAATCACATAAATTATTAAAGGGGATTCTAAATAGAAAATAATAGATCATAAATAAAAACAAATTCTATTAAATTCAGATAACCACAATCATATTTCAAAGAGTCCATTTGGAATAAAAAAACAATCACATGGAAAGGAATCTATGAAGTGGAAGATTGATGAAGAACTAACAAGAGTGATTGTGTATGGACAAGAAAAAAATCCCATTAGTAGTTATCGAAGGCTGACAGGGAGTAGAATTTTGATCATGGGATAGATCAAAAAATTGGTTGAGTAAAAATATAGGGGGGTGAAACATTAATTTTTGGGAGGTAGGTAAGGTAATTAAAAAAATATGTTTCTAAGAAGGCTTGAGGGTGTGGCTGTACAATTTTCCATGTTATGCCCAAATATAACAAGTCACAGAAAATAACCCTTTAACTCATGTGATTAGGTTTACTATTTTATTAAATATTACACCTTACATGATTAATAAAAAATTTATGATTCAAATTAATATTATATGATCACCACACATTTACTACTAACCAAGCACTGACATTTCCACATATAATGGTTTTACAATATCCAAAAAATTCGAAAATAAGAACCCAAAAAATGAAGAGATAATGAATACAAGAATGTATAATGGAAAAACATACATCAATGTTACATTTCTGGTGTGATAAAAAGAGTAACATATTGTTTTTTATGCCCATTTTGTAGGCATAGACCCTAGATTTTAGTAATCCAGTGGGGAGTCATCTCACGTTATCCATTTTAATTGATGACAATAGTTACCACGAATTTATTCTTATAGAACCTTTTTAGGATTTATATGGATAAAAAGATTGGTTACCTCTGTATGGGTTATATGATGGATACTTATATATTATTATAATTAGACATTTATATGTTATTACAGGATTGATTTAGTTGATGTATAAGTAATTTATAATTTTATATAGTCGAAAAAATCATATAGAGACAAGAAATATCCCCCTCTTGAGTTTTATTTTGATGGATAGGTATTAATTATAGTTTAATCATTATTATTAAACTGTTATATTTTGATTTAGAGGAAATTCAAACCCATTTATGTCACGTCATTTATGATTAATAATTTTCCCAACAATGTGGCTTACTAATTAAGTATTCATAAATTACTCATTTTTATTCACTATATATTCCTTGTATCAAAGCTTAAGATATTCCACCCTGAATCTCCTCATTTGATTTGAATCTAGGATATCAATCAAGAGGCTAATTCTTCATTCATTTAATTACTTGTTTGTATAGTAAATATAAGAAATAATATTGTATGAAAAAAGACATTACCTCCAGTACACATGATGTAGCAGCACAAATTTTTCTATGAGGTTGATTAGGAGTTCCTAATAGTTATATGAGTACAGTGGATTGAAATTTTTTCATTGATGCTCAATGGAATATCTCATAAATCATTTTTTTTTAAATGATATGGATTTTATAAATCCAAATATATTTTTTGGTTTGTATTGTTTTTAAATTTTTTTCTAAACAATGTGTATTTTATTTTTTTGAGGTTTGGGGAGTTTTTTTAGGATAATGGTAATCCTTTTAATATTTATCATTGGTTAAAATGAAATTATGTGATTGGAAATTTCATACACCCCATCATAGGATGATATGACATATGAGTTGAAATATATGATTTAACAATGGTTTTGGTGGCAGCTCATGCTACATTATTTGGTGGATAAACTTTAAATCCTTATCCAATAGTGGGACATTAATTTTTGAAGGAATGGGTAATTCGATAACATAATTTACGGATAAATGGTCATGATTCTATTAACAAGCAAGAGAAGCTGGAATTGGACTATGATATTGATTATCATTCAATGATCAGTTATCAGGCTAGGTTGGTCTTGATTTCATGTTTTCCCTCCATACACACTGTAATGTGACTTTAGGAGGGGGCATTGTGTCTTTACCCATGTGGTCAAACTAAAAATGAAATATTATCATTTATTTTAAATTTAAATAAAATTTATTTTATAATCAAAACATAATAAAGGGTCTCCCATCATTTCCCAGTAGTTTGAGGACATTATAACCCCTCCTCGATGTCTCATTCTCTATCTATGTTATTTATTCTTCTTTTTACATAGATTCTAGAGTAGCCTATCTCATAATACCTCTATAGGTAAGGTAGTAATTCCTTCTCTATCTTTTATAAATTTCTATCACTATCTTGGTCATATTTCTTTTTATATAATTTAGATATATTGAACAATCTTGTTGAATAAAAAATTTGATGTTGAATTTTAATATAGATTTTATTTGATGGGTTACCATTATATAATGTCATGTAGTCCTTATGTATTATAATCTGTTTATATTTGTTGATTTCAACAAACTATCGGGAACACATTAATTAACTAGAAATCGTAGAGACCACATACATTAATTTAATCTGGCATGTGTTAATACAATGGAAAATAACACCATGTGGTTTTTGAGAAATTAATAAAATTAATTGAATTGGATATAACTATAAAAGAGGATGATCCAATTTTTAATGATTTTATGGACACAGATGACAATTTTATTATTAAAAATTATATTGTAAATGTAATTTTAATTAAAAAGGGGTGTATAATGATATTTTCTTGACATCAAAGACTATGATATGTTCCCAATAATCACACATGATGAAGATAATCATAACAAATTATATCTAACATTAGGGTAACTACAAATGAGATTAATATGTAGGGAAAAGGTTTTGTGTGTGATTAAAAAAATTATTATAGGTATTAAATAAGATTTTATGGAATTCCAACCAATTCCAATTATTCTACAATATAATTTTCAATGTGGATTGCCTTGTTATACTTATTGTGCTTATAGAGGTGATTACTATAATAGGGTTTTAATTATTTATTTTTATATTTTTATGAGAAATTCTGTGTGGTTTGGTGTGATTCCTTGAATAGTTTTTATTTTATATATTTTTAGTTTAATAATAGAATAGGGAAACTAAATATGATTTAATTGTGAGTAATTACAACCAGAGATAGGCATTATACTTCGTTGGGTGTCATTACAACTCACATAAATTAATGATATACAATAGGGTGTAATTACATAAATATAGAAACACAAGACATTAACACAAATTATTATGAGAGTTTTAAAATAAAAATCTAATAAATATCAGCCATATATCATGAATTATAGTGTCTTCGAAAGATCAGGTTAAAAAAACCAACATCCAACAACTTTATTTTAGTCTCATTAATTATCTCTTATATATATAAGATTATTTAAAACTACCATTCATACACTACAAAATCCATAAAATAAATTGTTGAACAATATATTATTGTAAGGTATTAAAATGGATATCATGGTATAATATGGGATCATAACATAATGATCAACTTAATTTAAGACCATGAAAATATAGGAAATTTTTAGAAACATATAAAACAAACTAATCAAACCTTAAGGCCAAATATAGACAAAATATTAAATGGTGGAAAGATTCCCATAATTTATTAGGTTTAATCCTTAATCCCATTCCTAAGATTTCTTGTGATAAAATATTACCAAATGTATTAGAACGTTGTCTATGTGGAACCATCATAACACATACGTTCGTATGTATTACAAAAAAGGAAATAAATAATAAGGAATAAACCTAAGAATTACCCTTTAAAGGTAATGGGTTGAATGATAATTCCTCAAATCCAATTCAATGTATATTTAATAATATTTCCAAGAGATGTAGGAATTAAATTATTTTTATGTTCATATCTGAGAACATAACAATAGGTATGAAATATATATATTACCACATTAGAGGAATGTATAATAAGATATTTATATATATAAGAGACATATATACAATTTTTATAAGAATTCAAAAAATATATATTACCCCATTAGAGGAATTTATAATAATATATTTATATATATAAGTGACAAATATACAATATTTATAATAATTTAATTTCATCAAATAGAGAGATAAAGTGAGTTAGATTATGAAAAATCATATCCTAAAGAAAATGGGTTGTCAAGAGAGATACCATTAATCATGTACCAGAATCACTCTATATTTGTATTTTATATTTTTAATAATAAAATAAAATTCACCAATTACTTAATTTATATCATTTTGAATCCGTATTTTACATATTATAAATATATTTTATTCATTTCAAACCATTTTATTCAGAAATTAAGACAAATTTCATTGTCTCATGGGAATATGTTTCTTGATTCTAATGTTTGAACAATTATGGATATTTATTGATGATATATTAATATGGGGATGAAATAACCAAGGTGACATGAAATGGTATTCAAATCCTTCCATATATTGAAATAGATTCAAATATCCATTTTTTCCCTCATAGGATAATTGATTTAGTATGATCTCAAATGGTATATAGTTTGTTCAATTATGGGGATTTACTGGCCATCTCAAACTTTTTTCATTTTATTTGATAAGATGGTTGTATATTCATTAAAAAATATGAATCATTTATTTTAGACATAATAACATATTATTTATACATAAAAATGTTTTCTGGATCATACATGAATGCAATGGAAAAAATGAAGTACGTTGTTATTGGTGGTGGTGAACCATCCATATTTTGAATAAAAATAACAATTTAAAATTAAAATAAGAAAATATGAATGATTTATATTCCAACAAATAGTTAATATATATTATTTTATTTAGTATAATTATGTTACAATTTATTAGTATATGGAAAACATAATGGGTGGAAATTGAAGAATTAAATTAAAAGTGATTATCGTGAATTTTACATCTTCATTTGGTTGACACTTCTAGGATACCCATCAAGGCTTTGTGAAACAGTACATGGTGAGAAACAAATATCAAGGACATGGGGGAGAGGATTGAAATAGAAATTTGGAATAAAATTCTCAATCTAAAAGTATATAGAGGTGTAAGGAGATGGGGGTTTGAGGGTTGATATTTATAATTGGGTGAGAGGAGAGTATTTAAATATTATATCATAATATCACTATTTTGGTTTATGAATAACAATATCAATGATTATTTATAAAATATATATTAAAAATTTACAATTATATTGAAAAAATGAATTCATCAATCATGCATAACTAAATAGTTCATTAATTAATCTTATAATGTAAAATATCGTATTTGATCATATTTTAAAATTCACAAAAATTCAACTATTTTATAATAATACTAAAAATTCAAACAAAAACTTTTCAATTTTTAGATATTATAAAAAAAAATTTATAATATTATTTATCTAAATATGAAAAATTTATCTTCTTATTAAAATCATAATTTATTTGAAAAAAACTAATTTTAATATTTTTGTCAACATCATGACACATTGAAAAATTACATGTTGTATCATTAAATTATATTATCATAATTATAAAAAACAATTTCAATTATAAATACATTTTAGGAATATCTTAATTATTTTAATTTGTTATATTTATTATTGATGTTGAATTTAAACATTTATGTTTTACAAAAATATATATAGTTAATTAATTATTTTTAAAAAATTTATTAACATATATCATGATATAAATTTGTAATATTACATATTTATATAAAACATATATATTATTTCACACTTAAATAGTTTTTTTACTCTTATAATGGTTATGATACTTTAACGATTATCATATTATAATTACAACAGTTAGATTTGTGACGGTCATATGAGAATGCTACTTTCTCTAAATATGTCACATTTCATTCATTGTTCATTCACTTATATTTTATATCATGTCAGTATATTTTTAATTTAAAAATAATACCCAATAATATTCTTCTTCTTTATTTATATTTTTATCCTTTGTACTATTATTCTAGGTGTTCAAGAAGATCCAAATTTTCTAATTATCATTTTCTTATTTGCAATTTTTTATCATATAAAAATAATTTCAATTATTATTTTCATAGTTATTCTCTAAATTTAATTTTTAATTTAATATATTAATTTATAGTTTTTTTATCATGTTTTTTCTCCATTATGTAACAATATATGACAATATCATATTCTCGAAAGGGATATTCCATTGATAAAATTCTAAGTCATTACATTCTTTCCCATTATGAAATTTCTCCATAAAAATTTCATTTTAAATAATATGGTAAAAAATAAAGGTAATTTAATGTTATTTAAACCATATAATACTTTTTCACCACAACATACTTATAGTTTTTTATATTTCATTGATTAGGTGAGTTATCTTTTTTTTGTAGAACTATATTTATTCGATCTATGATCTTCACCGACGAATCCTAATAATAGAGATAATTTTCCATCTATATCACGTATGAATTTATTATATATGGGAGATATATTATGTACATACTCAAAATGGATATATGGAATACATAATGTTCATGAGAAAGGGTTGGTAGGAGTTCTCTTCAATCAAGGGAAACCCAGATGTGATTGGGAATCATATAGGGTCTGATGCACAATAGAATTATCTTTATTTCCTTCCCAAATATGATGAATCTTTTACAATGATATATATATATTATACCATTTTCTATTAAATTATTTTTCATGTATAAGGAATGATTATTATCATAGATCTTATTTCAACATTGAGTAGCCCTGACGTGATAATAAATGTTTTTAAAAATTTCTATAATTTATTTAACCATTTTAGGAACCAAATGCTCATTTTCAACAATATCATCCTAGACCATTTTTGAATTACATCACATTCCATAAATGTATTCATATGGAGATGTTTGGATTATACAGTAGAAGTTATTATTTTATATGAACAGTACTAGAGGAAGATGTTGATCCCATACTTCTTTTATGTCCATTGAGTGTGCACTCTATATTCATTATATCATCTTCATTGTTTACCTAGTATGGGAATCCATTTTGAGGCATATAACACACTGAATCTTAGATCCGTATTTTAATAATTTAATATACACTTAGTTTTTCAGTAAAATATCAAATATCGATCTGATACAATTGATAGTGTGGTTCTATTTAGCCTAACCATTTTTCTAATGTATATCCTTGAAATTTGATTGAGTGATAGGTCCTCATGAAATGAAATTAAATGATAAGTCATTATAATATGATATGTCACAGTCCATATATCATTATTTCCACTTAATATGATTGAAATAACTGTGAAAACTTCGATGGTGATATTTTCTCATATCTATATAGGTATGGGTAATGGCTGCATCAACCCCTTTGAATTCTATTTTTCAGCCTTCAACATCTGACATATGTGAATATTGGTGTATATTTTTTGATATCATTCTTCATATTGTGGCATTAATTGTATAAGTGGATATCTTCATAGATCTTTTTTCTCTGTGGGTGGATGGAGAAGGTCAAGAAATGTTCATCTTTCAAGATCTCTTTCTTTAACTCACCATTTTCTGGTACACATTGTCGGGACCTGAATCTTACAAATAATTCATAATTGATTTTTAACTATATAGATTTCCATTTTTATGTAGCTTCCATATTCTTTTTTATTTTTATATCATATATTTTATCATGAATTATCTTTTGTAGAATTTATTTTTGATAAAACATTTGAGAAAGTAATGATTATGTTCCTTATTTTATGATTCCCATGTAAATCATATCCAACTGTTAGAATATTTTATAGTTATCAATTTTCATTATTGATAAGGTTTAATGATTCTATTTATATAGGGAAATTGATATTTTTGTTCACCTTCACTGAATGGTAGTGTATTGAGAAGTCACCATACCTTATTAGATTTAACCATCTTTATTTGTGAATATTAATCTCTTCATGTATAAATAAATATTTTAGGATATTATGATCCATATATATTTCAAACTTCTCTCCATAATGATAGTATTGAACAATATTCAATGGAAATATTACATAATCTAACTCCAAATAATTATTTTCTTTATTAATCTCTTGATATTTAAAATTATTTGGGGCAAGTGCTATAAAATTATCATTCTAAATTAGAACATAACCAAGTACCTTCAATGAATACTATTCTATAGATAAAAAACATTCCTACTTATGGGAAGTATAAGTATTGGTGATGTGATAAGCATGTCATTCAAATCATTAATGATATATTCATAGTTTTCATCTATAAAAAAATTAATCCATTTTGATTCATCTTGGTTAGTGGTTTTAAAGATCACTAGAAGTTTCTCACTAAATTCATGTAATACCTACTAAGTATAAAGAAAATAAAGATATCCATTAAACATGTTAGTCTAAGATAGTACTAAATGTCCATTATATTGGATCAAAACATTTACCTTTTGTGGGTGATATCAATACTCGATAATGATACTAAGTCATTAAAAAACTCATATATAATGTAAATATCATACATATTATAATTTAAAAAAGTATTTAGAATACTTTTCAAATTCTCCACATGCTCCTCCATTCCATTATTGTATATCAAAATATCATCTATATATAAAATTTTCTTTATGTCCATAAATATATTTAGATAATTAGTTTGTATAAAGTAAATCACTATGATCCTAAAGAATATATACTTTTTTTGAATGGTAGTCATGGGAATATATTCCCTCTTCACCATAAATTGATGATATCCTTACTAAAATTCCACCATAGTGAAATATTGTGCCCCACTCCACTAATCATCTATTTATTTATGGGGATAATTTTTATTTATATTGATTTTTTGTGTGTTCTTAATAATTAATGTATGTTTACATTGATAATTCCATATTCATTCTCATGGGGAGTGGTTAATCCCATGGTGAAGCAGGTGGTTGTATAAAACATTTATCTGTATATTTTATAACAACTTATTCAATTCTTATAACTCAATTCTAGTTGTTTTGTCTGAATTCTTGGATTTGACCATTGATATATGTATATATTTTATTTTAAACTCAGCCAATTGATCAGGAGAAAGAGTAAACAATTCTTCATGGAATACATTAGTATGATCCCTCATAATGGGTATTTATTTTATCATGATTCTATCATTTTTATAAATAATTTGTGTAAGATATTATTTCTCAGAATGAAATAATATAAAAAATTTAGTGGAATATTCCAATTGATATTCACAATTATCCTTAAACATATACATATGTGGAGAATGTTTTGGGATGGGAAGTGTGATTTCATTCCCACAGTAGTTTTTGTTGTATTTATACAAGGGTATGTAATAAATTCGCAATATAACATCAAATTCCACTAAAGGAAGTAGGATAATGTTTTATTGTGGGTTTGTTTCATAAAATTTTAATGTTTATGGGTTATATACATATTATTCAATAGATTTTCCAATTATTGTAATAAATATAGGTGAAACCCCATGGTTTGAGGTGGTTTTTGAATAGTTGTATTAAACATGAATGATATAAAAGAATGCATAAAAATATCATAAAATTAAATTTGAAGATCTTGAATGGATAATGAGAATGTGACTAACTATTTTATTTCTGTTCTATTCATTTGTTATGTCCAAAATAAACATAAGAATTATAATACTATAAAAAAAGAATATAAATAGGAAAACTATGAACAAAGAAGGAATAACCAATTAATGAAAATTAAATCCTAACTACCGAGTCAATAAATTATATTCTTATAAATCAATGGTAACTTTTCTATCATAAGAATCTATTCATGTCCTTAAAAATCATTCACAATATGTTTATAAATTTTCCAAAGAAAATCCACTAGTATTTTCCAACCACTTCTGCAACAAGGGATCTTCGTCACACACCCAGTGAAAATCAGTTTATTATGAAATGACCCATTTTGTGTTTATTAACCCTAGGTAAAACTATTATAGATACATATTCAAAAATAGTATCTATGAATGGATTTACATTCTCATAATATGATTACTCTACATTTCATCAAAATTACGTGATATCTTCTTATACATTGAGGTATCCTTATAGATCATAGTAAAGTATTCTATTCCAAGGAACTAAAAATAACTAAATGATTATATGAAAAAAATATAGTGACTCAAGATTTTAAAGATCATATTACATGATTTTAAAAATAAAAAGAACAACAAAAAAATCAAGGATTGTGAGGCCAAGTGTATTTGTAATACTCAGTACATAATACATAAAACATAACAACCTTATTTTATTCACCTTAATTATATACTAAATCCCATTGAGATCCTAAAAATTCTCAGGATGACCTAGGAAATGAATAAAAAAATGTGGCAAGTTGTATGGCCCATTAATGTAAGAAATGTGATAATAAGGTATAATATACAAGTGGAACAAAAAAACATGACATCAATAAAGATATGGTTCAAGAATAATTAAATATGATGAAAACATAAATATCAAGGAATCATATGATCTTGGAAGCATATGAATTTTACTGTTATATATATAATTACATAAGCATATGTATAAGATAATTAAAAGACTACATCACAATGGGGATAGATTTCGAAAAAAGTAGAAGGTGTACTCCCTAATATGATATATGATGTCTCAGGTGAAAAACATTACCCAATGAATTGGATTACTATCTAGGGGTACCCATCAAAACATGTACATGCTTATTTCTAAAAAAATCATTTATAAGGAATAAAATGACGAATTACCCCAGGAAAGGAATAGGTTTCATAATATTTACTCATATCATAATCTATTTATATTTCATAATGAATTACAATAGTTTAAGTAAGTAAATATTTTAGACGTTCATATTTGAGTATATAAGTATATGTCTAAAAATATGAATTACTCAATAAAGGAAAGTATTAATAATCATTTTATAAAAATAAGATCCATATATAAAAATAAATAAGAATTATAATACAACATTGAGAGAGAGAGAGAGTTATCTATAGGTAAATGTGCCATAAACCAAAGAAAAAGGGTGGTTCAGAGTGATTACAAAGCTTATATTCCACAATAACTATATTCATTAACTTATTATAAGTAAAAAAATTTAAACAAATTAATTATATTTATCATAAACATTTCGATGTATATTTTGTTTATAAATAATATAATATGATCATCTGAAACTATTTCATTGAGATACAAAGACTAATTTAATTATTTAGGGGAATTTCTTTCATGATTCCTTGGTCAGTTGACCTATGGTCAATTTGTGAATATCATATAATAATGAAATACAAATATTGAAGTGAAATTAAATGGTATTCAAGTCCTTAATGAAATTTATATTTTCCCAAAAAAAATTCATATTCTTACATATGTAAAATTCATTTAGTAAAAATTCTTACATTATACAGTTTTTTCATTTAGGGAGTTTTACAAAAAACATTGAAGTAGTTCGTTTTAATTTTATATTATGGCTTTATATTCATTATATAATTAGAAACAAGTTATAATATCATCATTATCATGTTATATAACCATAATAACATTTCTACAACCATACATAAATGTGGTGGATAATAACTAATTGTGGTGTTCATGGAGGCAATGAACCAAACATATTGTGAAAAACTATTTTGTTTAATTGATGAATGAATTATGGGTAAAAAATGGATTTTAAAATAGATTAATAATATATCAGGGTATTTAGTATACTACTGTCAAAATTTCTAGGTGTATGGAAAAAATAATCGGTTAGTAGAAGAATAATAAAATTTGAAAGGGTTTTTCAGTATATTTTTCATATTTCATTGGTTGTCGCATCCTAGTCTACCCTGTGATAATCATTAAAAGGGGTATATAGGAAAGGACAAAAAAATATAGAGAATAAGGGAGATGATTGATATGGATATCGGGTATAAATTTATCAAGCTAAAATTCTTAGATAGTCTCATTAGAAGGGGTTGTGAGGGGTGATATTTATATGGGAAGGAGAGGGGTGTCTTTTAATATAATATAAAAAATATATAATTTCGGCTCATGATAGCCAATATTGAGAAATAATGGGACTGTAGGACCCTTGGAGACCCTGAGAGGGGAGGGGTGTATCAGGGTGTCAAATAGTCCATTTAAAGAGATGGATCTTGTTCCCACATTGGTAGGAACACAATTAAATTGTATGTTGTATAATAAAAACAATCAATCAATCATATGATAAGAGGCCAGACATCACTTTTACTTGATTCACAACTAAGGGATATTTCCAAGGAGCATACTCCAATAGTGTGTCAGTTATACCAAAATCAATTAATCATCAATAGCTATGGAATATAGAGATTCGGTCAAAGTCACTCTATTCCAATCTAACTATATTTACATGATTTCAGGGATAACTCACTGTGTCCCTCAGAATACTTCTGTCGACTCCCCATTGCTCATTGTGGTTGATGATTTCATACATTGTTTAATGACATGAATATATCTTAAATGGATAAATATTAATGTATTAATCCAAGAAATATCATACAAATATTCCTGAACCATAGACAAGAGTTGTTGCACACTAAAAGCCATGTACACTTAAATTTTATATTCAATAATTATGTGCATCAAGATCCACTATGGAGCACCTTAATCACAATCCTCAATCTTTTGTATAGATCACCCCTTACAAACCCCATTTCTTTAGTTAAACAACCTACGGTCGCGAAGAACACTACCTTCATGGAGGAACTAGTCATTGTAAGGCGAACTACCTTCTGAAAATAACTATCATCCTGAAGATAATTAAGTGAATTCAAAACATCACATCCTTATGAATAACACAATACATAGAATAAGTGGCATCAGTTACGAATAAAATAGACTTTTTTCGATTCTCAAAATCACATAGAATCTTTGTTCCCCAGAGAACCCCTTTCTTCAAGAAATAAGTTAAATTTTGTATTAGCCTAGAAAAACAACATGTGAAATGAATATTTTTAGGTTATATTTTATAGGCCTGGCTGATCATGAAGCTCTGCCACCTCTATCGTATTTTTCAGATTGGTAAAAAAACATCATCGCAATGCTCCTCCATTTGAAAAGAGCTATGGAAATTATATGTTTTAAATGCTCATCGTAATTGATGAGTGTTCCTTCAAAACCTTTTGTTCCTTCATAAAGATATAATTATTGAAATCGTGAAGTAACATCATCTCAAATTCCAAATCTTCATGGTCTCGACCCGGCCCCCGTGGCTCATTCTGTGACTACCCATTTCCCGCCTTCCATAGTCCAGGGGATGTTGACTAGTATCAGAAAGGTGTATCCCTAAAATGGGAAAGCATTTCCTTTAAACCTATAAAAATAAATAGACTAGAACTCACCACAATTAAACCACCAAGTAAAAGTGATGTATTAAAAGTGTGTACTAAATGTAAGTGTCTGGAATAAAAGCCGAAATGAAAAGGTATAACTATAACTGATGATAGAAAAAAACTCCTACAATTTTCCACTAAGGATCCTACCTGAATGGTTGGTATAACTCATCTCTACTACTCTCCATGTCAGCCAATCTCCTCTCTTTACTACCAAGTATAGGCTCCCTTTTGTATCATCCATGCTCTTGGTCGTCTACCCAAGTCAAAATAAGGTGATGTCGAATCTCATGTAGGGGTGACTATGAAAATACCTATTAGATACCCTAAGACCCTTTAAGGTATCTCAAAATTAATCAAAGTAAAAATAAAAACCATGATCTCAACCACAATGCAAAAGAAATATACCCAACTCATACTAAGTATTAGTAAATCATAGAAGTACTGATGATTAGCCCAGAAGATTGATGAACATATTCTCTTGAGAGGAACTGTCATAGACCATACGAAGTCTGAACCACACTGGATCAAAATATACTATCCCCCGCAAACCCACATAGTATCTGACCCGCCAAGGATCAATATATAAAAACCCTCACTTACCCACACATGATCTGACCCACAGAGGATCAGTATGAACTGACTGACACAAGATTGCTGAGCACTAAACCAAACTAGTTCTGACCCATATAGGATTGAAATGTGCTGACCCACATTGGATCACTCAGTATGATCCTCCATATGATTTTTCTCAAACCTCCACCTCACTGCAAGCCACTAAGTTTCAGCTCATAGTACACTTGATTCTGGGAGAACTTATCCTCAATCCATCAATCATATTCCAACAAGAAAAACGCCCCAGTTATATTTATCCTGCTGATCTGCCACATCCTAAGGGTTCCAACGCAATAGACGGTGCATCAATCGGATGCCCAGCCTGTATGTTATTGGCATAATAGTTCTGAGGGCCCAGTTGGATTCGGAGTCGATCCAACCCGGTCATACTCCAATAATCTCCAAAACTCTCATGGAGTATCTCAAATGGACATTCTTGATCCAAGGATCCCAGCGCTTGATAAGGTTCATCAAACAGATGCTTTGTTCATATGTTAAAATATTATATGAATTACTGGGCCTGAGAAGGGTCTGGGTCCGGGCAGACCTAGTCTGGGGCGACCTGACCTGGTTTGGGTCGACCTGGAATAATTTGTCATTGACCCAACTTGACCCAAACTCGATGGGCTTGCCCGATCATGCTGGACCATGGACCGGCCTGGCCCGCCTGCTGGGCGTCGCCTGCTGGGCGATGCATCATGGCCTGCAGGTGTGCCCCGAGTGGGGTGCGCGGTCTTCCTACTGAATGGATCAAAGGACTTGTTCGGCTGCCTTCAATCAGTGGTGACACATGGTGCTGCCACAAGGTCTACAGGACCCACTAGACGTGCGTCCCCATTACTTTGCTGCGACTTCGAGCTGCAACTTCCTTAAATGAGGTGTACGATTGTGCACCCCCTCCACCTCCAAGACCGGATTAGGGTCGGCCACCATCTGTAGTTGTTGTAGCATGAGGTTGCAGCTCCCATTCATGGCGTGCGACGGTGCACTGCGGGATATCGGTGCAGCCATCCAATGTCGGCTGCCGCCGTCGCTCACTGGCATCGGTCTTTGGCGCTGTGGGATCATCTGTGGGGCTCCAAAGATGCTCCAGATCTCCATTTCCATCCCTTATGTTCCTATGGGCCTTCTGGACAACAACCATTAGAGTGTGACCCCCGGTCTCATATTTCCATCAAATTGGAATAACTTCCCCCAAATAACGCAACAATAAAATTAGCGGGGGAGGTTTATGCTTAGTTCATTTCGACAACGCCCTCCACGTTGACATGATAACGGGAGGGAGAAGAAATCATCAATTATAATCTTTATTAAAAATAACCCCTGCCTTTAGATCCATTGTAGGTGTCGCGGTTGCAGCGGGAGTAGCGTCCACGTTGGATGGATTCATTGGTATTCTTTAGTCCTGTATCGTTACTTCCCGAGCATCTGTCCTCCGTCAGTGGATGTTGCTGCAGGACTTCACCTGAGTTTCCTCTCTTGAAGAAGTCATTCCAAAACCCCACCCCGAGCATAATTTAAATAGGAGGGGAATGGTGAGTAATGCATTAAGGAATTAATGAGGTTAATTAAATAAATTAATGAACATGTTTTATTTCATAAATGTGGTGTTACACAGTTGATGATTCAAGTCATTAAATTTCTTGACATGTCAATGGTACTTCCACCGCCCCTTAACCATTGGATAAAACAAAAATAAAATATCAGTAACATGTTGTCTTAAATTTCATTAAAATTTCAAAAACAAAACTTATTATCCTTACCAACTGGGGTCGATGTAAAGCTTATTTTAAGTGAGTCCCGACACCCTAGATTAAATAGTTCTCTTAGATTTCAATTATGAGCACCAGTTCAAAAGATAGAAAATATTGTCCACGCGTTTGCTGAACGTATCATAAAAAAGTTCAGAAATTTATTCTGGGCATACTGTGCCTCATAATCATTCGCTGTCAATTTTTTTCGACTCATAATAATCCCAAATAGTTTAAAAAATTTACATTGACATTTAGGGATTTTAAATTCTCCCCACATTAGGCCTTTTCATCCCCTAAATTCCCGACAAAACAATGTGAAGAAATGGGGTACTAATCATGCATATGATCCTCCAAATCCAATGTAATCCTCTGAAGGTCCCTGTGCTTCCAAAAAACTCACACTAGAAGAATCGACCGCCCACAAAGGGCCCTCTTCTTTAGGTCGTCTATCTATACCTGGGACACCGCAATCATTGACCCATTGTCAATGTCCTTCTCACCCCAGTCGATAACGTGTTATAGATCATGCATGTATCTCCTCAAATACGCCTCGTGGAAAACATTATTCACATGATTCAAATGTGGGGGAATAGCTAGACAGTATATCACCTCACTTACTCTACTAATGATTTTTAAAGGTCATATTAACCTCGTAGATAGGTTTCACCCCTAGCCAAACCTCTGTAATTTCAGTCGGGGTGAGACCTGTAGGAAGATATGATCTCCCATTTCATACTCCAAGGGTCTCCGTCTCCTATCGGCATACGAATTCTACTGGCTCAGTGTAGTCTTAATAAAATATTGGATTAGATGCACCTTCTCTATGGTAGAATGTACCAACTCTAGACCCATATGTGCTAACACCCCTGGGTATGTCCTTCAAAGAGGTGATATGCATTTTTTCTTATACAAAGCGTCAAATAAATCCATTTCAATAGTGGAATGGTAACTATTGTGGTAAGAAAAATACTCTAGGGGAAGGTGGTCCTCCCAACTATGAACAAAATTGAGGAGATAATCACAAAGCATGTCCAAGATTTTCTGTATGGTCTGCTCCATCTAACCATATGTCTGATGCTAAAAGGTCGTGCTCATGCATAGCTGAGTCTCAAATGCCTCCTACAATCCTTTCCACAAGCAATAGATAAAATGTGTGTCGCGACCTGAGATGATTTTTGATGGTACTCCGTGTGGTCGCACAATATCCTTCACGTAGTGGTCTCCCATGCTCATTACTGATCCCTACTCTAATATGGATATGAAGGGGCCGAATTGGTGAGTCGGTCAACTATTAACCAAATAGAATCATGGCCCCTAGACTTATGTGGTATCCCTGTCACGAAGTCAATGGAAATAAAATACTACTTTTACTCTTGTACCTCATGTGGTTGAGCTATGCCTACTGGAACCTGATGCTCAACATTCACTTGCTAACAAGTGAGTCCTCAGGATAAAAAACTCCCACTACATTCTTCATCCCTAGATAATAGTACTGCTTCTAGAGGTCCTAGTATATCCTTTTTACACAGGATGTACCACTAAAGAGGATTTTCTGAACTCCCTCAACACCTCACCTCGAAGATTCACTGCTACCATAGTGAGTCCACTGTAGAGGATGGCACGCACCCCACCATTAAAAAATCCATCAGAAGCATGTCCTGCAGATATCTGAGCACATTGAGCCTCGCAGTCAAAATCCCCATGTTGTGCCTCTAGAACTCGCTAAGGGAGTCGGGAGTGAATATCATAGAATTGAGGTAAGCTAATCTATCTCAATTCACAATGGATATCGACAATGTGTCTAGATTCTCTATCACCTCACTAAGCAGCTGTAGACTAGACCTCCTATTGAGTGAAACTGCTACTACATTCCCCTTACTAGAAATATAAACTATCTCAAATTTATTGTCCTAGAAGAACTCTAGCCATCATCATTGTCTCAGGTTTAGGTCCTTATGTGAGAAGATATACCTGAGACTCTTGTGATCAATGTAAATAGTAAACCATTCAAGCATCAAGTAGTTTCGCAACATCATCAGGGAAAAGACCAATGCTACTAACTCCAGGTCATGGGTAGGAAATTTCTTCTTGTGTTGTCTCAACTAGTTTTATCAATAGGAAATTACCTCTCTCTCCTACATCAAAACACAACCCAGGATGGTCCATGATGCATCACATTAAACTACGCACCCGAAAACCTCTTCGGGTAGGCTCAAGATGGGATGAATTTTCAATCTCTGCCTCATCACCTGGAAAATCTACTGGCACTTATCTTACCACAAGAAAGGATTCCCCTTATTTGTCAAGGCTGAAAAGGGTTTCATTATCCTAGATAAGTAAGGTAAAAATCTCTAGCAGTACCTAACCAATCCTAGAAAACTCTTCACATCAGTCACACTCCTGGGTGGTTCTCAAGAAATAACTACCTCTATCTTTTCTGAATCCACAATGACTCCCACCTCTCAGATAATGTACCCTAGGTAGTGGAATTCCCATATCCATAACTTGAACTTTGAGAGCTTTCCATAATGTTGGTGATCACATAGTGTATCCAGAACTTTCTGCAGGTGTGTGTCATGCTCCTCCTTCGACGCAATGTATAGCAAGATGTTGTCAATGAAGACCACCACAAAGCGATCATGGTTTAGCTGAATGATCTTGTTTATGATCCCCATGAACACTGATATATCATTGGTCAAGGAAAAATGCATCATCAAGAACTCTTAATGGCCATACCGACATCTGAAGGATTTCTTCAGTACGTCCTCATCCCGTACTCTAAGATGATGATTTCCTGATCTTAGTTCTATCTTAGAAAACCAACGAGATCTCTTCAGCTGGTCAAAGAGATCATCAATCCTCCGGAGTGGATTCTTTTTCATCATGGTCACCTTGTTCATGTGCCAATATTCCACACAAAGCCTCAAGATCCCATCCACCTTCTTAGAAACCAATATTGGTGATGCCCCTGGAGAAACACTAGGCCTTGTGAACCTCATTACCTACAATTCTTCCAGATGTACCCACAACTCTCGAAGAACCAAGGGAACCATCCGATATGCTGGTGTAAATTTCAGTGTCATCCTTGGGAACATGTTGATTAGAAAGACTACTTCTCTTCATGGATGTATTCCTAGAGCATTATTGGGAAATACATCAGCATACTGGTCCACCACTACTGGATATCTCAGACTTTTCAGATCATCTACTCTGAGGGTGAGGCTAACCAACTGGTGATTGATCGCTGCAGCCTCCTCCGAGAAAGTCCCTCCTGTGCTGTAAATGTTTTCTTCTCACTGGTGAAGGTAATCTTGAGCCCATTCTCATGGACACACCACACTATGTGCCTAACTAGTTTATTTGAGTATGGACTATGGATTTCCAATCCATACCAAAGATGTCATCATAATGTCTCGATGCTACTACTAGGAGATCCCAGCCGAAGCACTCACCTCATAGAGTAAGATCACAAAATCGACACAAGTGTGTAATTATTTAATCCTTTCCAGTAGGAGTCTCTAATTCCAAGGATCAAGCCAACGACTCCATCAAAATTTATGAGCTCTAAACAAGTGTCGTGCTAACGAAATAGTGACTGGAACCTATTTTATAATTATTAATGCTCTGGTGGAATAGACACATATCATACCCTTAATCATATATGAAGCACCGTGATCATAGGACCTTGCTGCTTGTAGATGTGTTCACCTCTATCCACCTGTTCCATGTGGTTGGGGTGGACCACTCGGTGGTGGTGGCGGTTGAACTGCAAATCGTCTTTGACTGCCTGTTGCACGACCTACTACTATGCCTCATCCACCGTCCTATGAACCACCTTGATCGAGTCTCTGCCTCTGCCTTGGTGGTCCCTCTTCCTTCTTCTGAACGTCAGTACAATAGTTCTAGCAGTTTCGAGCCATGGGGCCCTACTAGACGCACATGAAGCGTTGTTTGCCTCCCAGTTGACCTTCTCTTCCTCATGAGCTCCATACCTCTGACCCTGCGTCCAAGGGTTATCCATCAGTGGTTCTGGACCTCTTGGACCTATACATCATATGTCTACTACCACTTGCAGATGACTCATCTACCTGTCTTCCCATGGTGGATCTCCCATCAGTGCATCCACAACTATGATGCTTTCCACCAACATTTCTCACTCGATCACTCCAGCCTATGTCAGGATATTCTATGATATCATCGATGCTATGATGTCTCACTGAAGACCATTCTCAAAGGTTCGAGACCTAATGAATGTGTCTCTTACCATGTTGGTAGAGTAACATGAGAGTTCAATGAATCTCATCGAGTATTAAGCTACTATCAATCTTCCTTGTTATAAGTGCAGGAGGACTTGAATACGTAGAGAGAAAAGTGTCACTGGAATGAACTTCGCCCTAAGAGGCTCTCAATGTCCATCTAGTTGAGGGACTCCTCATCATTATACTTGTGCACTAGGATCCAAAATCTATCTACAATGCCCAGGAAAAGACTTGAAGTTAAGATAACCATCTACTATTCTGGTGTCTCAAGCATGAGAAACATTCTAGCCACAGCCTCTGGCTAGTCCTCAACTGTCCGAGGATCTGTCTTAGCACAAAACCTCATAGACCTCTATCTTTGGAACTCGTTCAACAAACTCAGTTGACATGCATGACCTGGTAGTGGGGCTTGTGGAATCTTCTACCCAGCAAGTGGTGGTGCTTCCGGTGCACCACTCGAAGGTTCTACCACAGTAAGAGGGCTCTACACTGAAGCCTTGTCACTCGTTGGGCCGTCATCGTGCACTATGTTGGGAATAATAGACATCTATCTACACGGTGGTATCCTAAAAGAAAATAGGTGTTCCATGGTCAATAATTTATACCTAGTGAGCTGGCTCAAAATATATCAAATTTAATACTTTTCCAAACCCATGCAATCAGTGTTTTTGTGCACCAAGTAAGAAATTAGAATTTAGGGTCCCGGTGTATGGAGACGTTGGTTATTACACCAACACTGAACTCCCCAAACTAAAAACTATACTCAAAACATATGACACTATTGCTCCATTATAAAGACATTATTCCAAGATTTTTGGTATAAATGACTTCTCTGATACCATTTTGTCATGACTCGTCCCACGGTGCTCGTGTCGTGACTACCCCAAGCCTGCCTTATATTGTCTTGGGGTAGGTGAGTAGCACTAGAATGGAGTATACCTAAAATTGGAATTAATTTCCTTTAAACCTGTAAAAACACACAGACTAGAATGAAATAAGGTGCAACCACGAAGTAAAACTTCTGTAGTAAAATTGAGTGCAAAAAGTAAGCGATCAGAATACGAGACCAACTAAAAAGGTACACCAATAAATGAAAACATAAAATAGCTCCTACGATCATCCACTGAGGATCATAACTGAAGGGTAGGTACATATCATCTCCACTCTTCTAACCGTCATCTAATCTACCCCATGCACTTCCTAGTCTTGGCTCCCTCAAGTCTCAGCCAAGCTGCTCGTCATCTAAAAAATACACAACATGGTGAGGGCAATGCCTGTGCAGGGGTGAGTATAAAAATACCTCGTATAAACCCTGAGACCCTCGAACGTCTCTCAGATTTAGACACTGGAAAACCACAAAGTATTATCTACATCAAAAAGCATAAGAAAGAGACACAACTCAAACTAGGTAAAAGTAAAGCATAGATGTAAAATGATTAGTCAAGAAGCAAGATCATCTTATTATATCGAGAGGCACAACAGCTGACCATACAGAGTCTGACCCACAAAAGATCGATAGGTACTAACCCCCAATAGCCCACACAAGATTTTTCCCGCCCAAGATCAATAGGTAAGAACCCCCACTGACCCAGACAATATCTTACACACATTGGATCAATATGCACAAACCCACACATGATCACTGAGTGCTAACCCACACAAGATCGGTATATGCTGACCCACACAGGATCGTTGAGTGCTGACCCACATAGTATTTGACCCACATAGGATCGATAGGTGTGGACCCACACAGGATCACTCGATTCTAACAATTGAATGATCTTTCTCCAACCACTACTTCACTTCCAAAAAATAGGATTACTGATCAGAGTACGCTTGTGTTTAGGAGAACCTATTATCAATCCATCAGTCGTATTCCAATTTGTGTGAAGTCCCATGATGAAGTAACCAGATGATCTATCACATCATAAGGGTTCCAACGCAATAGACGGTGTGCCAACTGGATTCCATGTCTGTATGTTATTGACATTTTATTGCTGAGGGCCTGATTAGATTCTGTGTCAATCAAACACGGACGATCTCTAGCTTTCTCCAAAACTATCGTGGAAAATATTAAAAGGATAATGTCACTCTAAGGATCCCATATCCATAGAAGGTTCGTCAAATGGAAATTTTATTCGCATGTTACAGCCTTTTATGCATTACTAGGCCTAAGAGGAGTATGGGACCGGTCTGACTCGGCCCACCTGGACTGGGCCGACTTAACCCGGTTTGGATCGACCCGCCCCGCCTTGGTTGGGATGTGGTGGGCCTGGTCTGCTGGGTCGCTGACCAGCTCGGTCCACCGGCTGGGCGTGGCATGTCAGGCGACGCGACCCTACCTGCTAGCGTGCCCCACATGGGGAGTACAATCTACCAGTCGAACGACTCAAAAGAGCTATTCAGCCCCCTTCAATCAGTGGTGCCACGTGGTCTATGGGACCTGAAAAATGCAGGGACTCCGTGATTTTGATGATGCTTCCTTCAACCTGGTGCACGACAGTGCACCACCTTAGCCTCCACAGCTAGCTGAGGGCCAGCAGCCTTCTGCAGCTTCGATGACATGATGTCGTGGCTCCCCTCCCCAGCAAGAGACAGTACACCGCCTACTACTGCCACTACCTATCGATGCTAGAAATGACTGTTTCTCGTCAGCGTCAGTTATCGGTGCAGACAGATCTTCTGTGGGCCTGCAACGATGCTCTGTAGATCCATTTTCACTTTCTTATCTACCTATGGGATTCACGTACTTCCACCATCATAGCGTGACCATTTGTCTCGTGTTGCCATGAAATTTTCAAAACTATCCCTGATTAAGAAAATGGTAAATGAATCGATGGTGTAACACCCCAGGATTTCAGAGTGTGTTATTTCTTAAAAATAATTCAATAACTTTCACTACACGCAACACCAAGTTCAATCACACCATTAAAAGAGGTCATGAATAGTATTAACTACATTTTGAACTTTATATAATCCTTATAATTTTAGAATCCCTATTATGAGTTTCTTAGTCATAATGCAAGAACAAATTCATTTTCAGTATTTCACTTTTATCAACTTCTAATAGTGAAACCTTTTTAAATACAATATTTTAAACTTTTTGACTAAATGGAGACATCAAAAAAATTTAAAATGAAACATCCCAAGCGTCCACGGTACGCTTTCCTTTGGATAAAACAGTAGCATGTGTTGTACGCAACTTCGAGTTCTAACACACCGTAACCAATCAAACTAGTTGTTATGAATAGTAATACCTACTTTTTGAAGTTATATATATTTTATATTTTAAAATGGACTTCATTTTTGGATTCAGAATATCAAATTTAGCCTAAGGTGAAATTTTGGTACTTTTCGGATAACTTTCATATTTTGATGAATAGTGAAAATTACTAAATTTTAATTAAAAACAACTTTTTTAATCAAAATAATTAATAGTGATAAATTATGAATTTGAGTGGTTTTAAAGTATATTTAGAATATATTTTTACTATTTAATATAATGTTGGTCATTGGACATAATTTTACAATTAAACCGAACATAAACGAGTGTCAATATTTTGATAGTTATTATCTCTTAAAAACACGCTTTTTGTTTTGACAGCGGGAATTAATTTTAAATTAATTTCTGCCACTTATGCGTTTTGAATTTAGGAAAATGGATTCCATATTTGGAATCAGGATGTTCAAATTGTGTAAATAGGTAACTTTTATTTTTAGACATTTTGAATAATTACTGCGGTAAATATTTTATTTACCATGGTTATGGGTAAATCCGGTAAATAAGGGTTAAAAAATAATATTATAATAATACTAAATTACCCTAAAACGTGTCTTAACCCTATTGGTTGATACATGGTCGACCATGGGAATCTTTTTGTCAATTTTGGGACCCCATGGATCCACTTGTAAGTGATAATGACACATTATATTAATAAAGTTAAAATAAAAATAAAAATGGCATAAGCTTACATCTTTTAGAAGAACAATTTTTACATAGGGTTATACATGTTGGATTTTCGATTATAAATATTCATTAGAAAGATAAAAAGATTTACTACATAATGATATTTTATTTATAATTTTTAGACATTAAATAGTTTATTTTATTTATGACACAATGATGATGCAGTAATTACTATAATAGTGAAAAATTAAAATAATTGATATTATAAATACCCAAATAAATATAATATGAAACTTTTAATGAATTAAACTAATTTTCTAGGCTAATATGATATATTAGGATTGATTTAATGGACTTTTTTCGAAGTAATCAATCTGTTATGAGTTTCACAAAAATCAACTATTGAATAGTGTCAAAATTGACATAAAAGAGTTCTTAAAACAAATATTATATTATTAATTGATATTAAATTCCTAAAAATCTAAGGTTCGGCCAAGAGACTTATATTATGATAGTTTAATCATTAATGGACCACTTGGGGGTCGCTTGGATGTATATAGTAAGTTTATTAACCATAATATATAAAAATACAAAGAGACATTGTAAAAGTGAAACTAATTAACTTAGAGTTAATACTTAAAGATAAGGTTAATATAAGTACCCAAACCTGTCTAAATTCTATTGGATGAGTTGTTTTCGACCTATCCCCACCTCATCCTTTGAATAGTCAACTTTGGAGCCTTTAGAAACCGAATATGAATTTATTATAAATTAATATTTCTAGCTTTTCCAAAGGTGCCCCTCACCCCTCTTATAAAAGGGAACTCCTCCTTCTCATTTCTTCACACCTTCAAAGCCTTTTGGTTCGGCCAAACTCTGCCCAAATAATCTCCCAACATCCCTCACTACAACCTAGAGTCCTTATTTTTATCCGAAAGCCAACCTAAGGAGCCCTTTTGATCAAATCAAAAGGAAGAACCTGAAGAAGAGGTAATGATTTCACCACCCTTTTCTAAGTTCATTTCTTCTTCCACTTCTTCTTCCTTTGTTCTTAACATTCTAAAATAATAACTCCAGTATCTCACATATAATGTGATGTTATTATAAGTATGGTACAACCATATTCAGTATTCTATCCACCCTTTGAATAACATGTCACCAAACGTGCGTACGTACGGCTTACCGTCTCCACGTCGTGGTGTAATTGTTATTCAATATAATATTATTTGGATGGGTATAATAATGATGTGTAACTCATGTAAATAATAAATATAACATGTTAATGATTCTGTATATATGATATACCATTCATTTATATATTATTTTAATATCAAAAGAATGACATTGTCGCTCGTGCGTACGTACGGACTACCGTCTCCACGAACGCGATGAGATTCATTCTCCATAGTATCCATTCAAGTATAATTATCATTTTATGATTTAAAAATGATGTTTAAGGACTTGATATCATTCTGGATATGAATAAGATACAACAAACATGGCTTATGTAACAAAACATATAAAAGAAAATGAGTAAGTTAACACCCGAAACGATGATAATTCTAAGATATTATTAATAAATCAATGTTAAAAGATCATATATGATATCATATTCATATATATGATTCTTGTATAATTTAATAACAATTATTTCACCATTATACAGGAGGTTAACCTACCCCAACCAAGGAAAAGTACAAGGTAAGGGTTATTTCACAATCTCTTCATTATCCGAGGTTGTATATACGTAATAATCTACTGGGATCTCTTTATCATCCACATCCAGGTTTTCTTAAAAATGTTTTTCAAAACATTTTTACTATTTACAAGAATATGGGTTAAAGTCATTTATACCCTTTTTGACTTTTTATAAGAGGTTTATAAAGGAATCTTTCCGTCGTTTTCAAAACAATGTCCTTTTTAACCTTTTCGACAGAATTGAGGTAAGAATGTTTTTTTTAACTTATACGGCGGGTGCGGTTATTTTCCGCCGTTATAAAATCGTCGAAGCTTTCCATACAAGCTTATAAGAATATTTTCAAAGAAAATGTTTTATTTTATATGGATCTTAAATGTTTTCAAAATAAAAGGAGATACTTCTTTAAAAAGAATTTTGATTTCATCTATGTCAACATCCTTTGATGGATTTTAAGATTATTTGAAGTTGATTTATTATGATACAAAACTTCTATATTGTATTGAAGGTTTTGTGATATGTTTGACTGTGGATGTGCTATTTTTATACCATTCATAGTTTATGGTGAAATTATTGACATTTCGTATGCTAGTTTTAATACGAATGTTTATGTTATGTTTAAACCTTTTCATATGGGAATGCATTGGACTTAATAAGTGACGGGTGGAGCCCGCTATAGCTCCTCGATGCATCGGTAGGTCTCATGAGACAAACTAGTGTCTTGGCACAAGGCCTTGACAAAATCTTATTTGTAGTCTTGGCACGAGGCCTTGGATATGTGGTTATGATAGTCTGGCATTATGCATTCCAACATTATGAAAGTGGTTATTGATTTTTGCATGTGATTATTCATTTAGTAGAATATCCATGTGAATAAGTAAATGGCATTATTTCATTTTATTTATGCCATACCATGTTGAAAGTTCGTATTTAAAAGGCTTTTGTTTTAGTTATACATTTCCTTAAATGTTTATTCTTATTTATGAAAGTTTCCACTTTATTGTTATCCTTACTGGGCATTTGAGCTCACCCCTTTTCTATGTTTTATTTTTCCCAGGAAGTGAAGATGTAAGTTATGAATGACCTGCAGGGATATTATGAGGGGATTATAGTGTGGACTGTGGAAACATTATGTTGTTGTAGTAGTTTTTCATTTTATGATGTAATGTAAAACTTATGAATATATCTAGTGTTTCCAAGGCTACTAAACCAATCGGTCTTTCGAGATTTGATCTTTCTTGTGATCATGCCAATGTTATGTAAGTAATGCACCGACTCTGGGTAGCTGGGGTCGGGGCGTTACAGTTGGTATCAGAGGAAGTTTAGTACAAACCTTGGAAGCTAGATTTAGATAAACTCTGATTAGAGCACGTAGACCTAAGATGAACTTTGAGGATTAGTATAGAAGAACTTCCTAGAATTTTGGTATTGTAGAGATTTTGTGAGTTTTCCGAGAAATACATCCCTGTCTGGATACGAGCAGGTAGAGGCGGCTCTGGCACAGATGTACCTAGGGGTAAAATCCGAAAACACCGCTTTGAGCTAGACTCGAACGGGAACTGGTTCACGACAACGGGCCTTGCTGCACTCTTGGTTACGACACTCCCGGGGGATATGCTTAGGATAACTCTCATTTTCTTTACAAATCATTTTGAAGGGATTATGAGTATATACTTCCTGAAAGAAAACATTCTTATGATTATGGATTATATCCATAAATAGTTCAATTTATGTTAAGTGTTTTATAAGTATGGGATTATGTATTTTGATTCTTAAACTGATCTAGTTTATGCCATTGTTTAGAAATGGCGCCCAGTAGAAGGAATGAGAACTCCGGAAATGCACATGATCCAAAGAGATGGAAGGATCATATCTTTCATGGTCTTAAGCTAGAATTTATAAGAGAAATAGTCTCCCATGTATTATCATCATATGAAGAAATAATATCATGTATTGATAAGATAAGTAAAGAGATTACTGAGTCATATGGCTTTGAAGGGAAGCAAGAGAAGAAAAGGATAGAAGAGAGAAAGATGGATAAAGGGAAGAGGGAAAAGAAGAATTTTCCCATATGTGGTAACTGTGGAAAGAAACACCCTGGAACTTGCCTGAAAGGAATGGGACTTTGTTATAAGTGTGGAGGAAAAGGGCACAAAGTACATGACTGCAAGGGTAAGAAAATGGTTTCAAATGTACAATGCTTCATTTGCAAGGAGTTTGGACACTACGCGAACCTATGTCCCAGTCATCAGACTATGCCACAAATGATGCTATTGGATAATAATCCAGTTATGATACTACCACAGATGAAGAAGAATGATTAGAGTTATTATGTTGATTATATCAATTGAGTGTTGTATCAACAATGTACTTGTTATAAAAACTATGGAGTATATAAGGATTGTACTGCAGTACTATTTCATTAAGGACTTGAGATTGTGTGGAACAAAGAAAAGTTACTCAATAGCAGGATAAATTTTTGGAAAATATATGGTTGAGAGAATGATAAATCATAATATAGTTCTGATACTGAGGTAGTGATTTTGGAATAATATGTGATTGTTTTGGATAAATTATATTGGATATTCTTGACTACCTTGGAACTGATTAATGATTTGTATATTCCATCATTGTTGGGGTTTAAAACATTTTTGGATTAATGAAGTATATCCAGCATTCTATATGGAATAAGGGAGCATGAATGTAATCAATAAGGAATATGGTAATACATGATGAAGGTATTCATATTCTATTACGGGGTAAAAAGGATCTATATTATGTTTACCTTCCTTATAAATGTTGGACTGTGAGTTTAGACAGAAGTATTTTGGATAGTTCTAGTTTGGATTATTTTGGATTGCCATAAAAGGACAACCCGGAGGTCGGGCGGCAACCCGTCGCGTCCGGCAAGGCTGCGAGACTTGAACCCGCAACCGAAGGGCGACAAGGGTGTATCACCTACCACTGTCCCGCGAGATGTCCTAAATTAAATAATGTAGTTTTTTTTAAAATGATCTGGTAGATGAATTATAAATTCATTTATTTTGGAACCCTGTACGAATAGTATAAATAGAAAAAAAAATTTACGTTCTATTATCTTTTAGAGTGAAAGATGAGTCTGTGGTAGAAATTTATTAATGGGTAAAATTCTAATTATAAAGTAAGTATATCTCCTTATTATCTTATCCAATCTCATAAATAAATTCCTCAACATTAATAATAGAAACTTAGAACAAAAATGTTGTCCTAGATGGTACCTTAAATCATCACAAATTTATGGCTTTGGGATTGTTGGCCTTTTCATAGCCATGTTCTCTACCACTCTCCATCAGATAATTGATGGTTAGATTTTTCTTCCATATCCATATTTTCCTACATGGAACCCTAGTATGTGTTATTTTCGGTAATCTTCATACTTTCGACTCTTTATTTTAAATAGAGGCCTCATTAATTCATTTTTCGATGTGGGATTTCAACTAAGATATTTTGAAACTTCAAAAATGTGTTATCCTAATACCCTATGTTTTGTTGAACCGATGGTATTTCAAATCATCATAGATTGATGAATTTAAGGACCTCAATTTTATACTTGTTTGTGATTGATGACCTCAATCACTACCTATAAATATTTACATTTTTCCTCCAATTATATGTCTCAAATTGCCACCAATGTTCTCCTAATCGAGATCATAATTTGGTGGTGACCCTTTCATTTCTCTTTTCCTCATATTAAGACTAAATTTTAGTAACCCAATTTCCAATGTGGGTTTTCCCACAAATATATTTTCTACTTTCAACCTTTTATCTTCGAAGAACAATTTCAAATTGCGAGGACGCAATTTATTGAAGGAGGGGAGAATGTAACACCCCAGGATTTCAGAGTGTGTTATTTCTTAAAAATAATTCAATAACTTTCACTACACGCAACACCGAGTTCAATCACACCATTAAAAGAGGTCATGAATAGTATTAACTACATTTTGAACTTTATATAATCCTTATAATTTTAGAATCCCTATTATGAGTTTCTTAGTCATAATGCAAGAACAAATTCATTTTCAGTATTTCACTTTTATCAACTTCTAATAGTGAAACCTTTTTAAATACAATATTTTAAACTTTTTGACTAAATGGAGACATCAAAAAAATTTAAAATGAAACATCCCAAGCGTCCACGGTACGCTTTCCTTTGGATAAAACAGTAGCGTGTGTTGTACGCAACTTCGAGTTCTAACACACCGTAACCAATCAAACTAGTTGTTATGAATAGTAATATCTACTTTTTGAAGTTATATATATTTTATATTTTAAAATGGACTTCATTTTTGGATTCGGAATATCAAATTTAGCCTAAGGTGAAATTTTGGTACTTTTCGGATAACTTTCATATTTTGATGAATAGTGAAAATTAATAAATTTTAATTAAAAACAACTTTTTTAATCAAAATAATTAATAGTGATAAATTATGAATTTGAGTGGTTTTAAAGTATATTTAGAATATATTTTTACTATTTAATATAATGTTGGTCATTGGACATAATTTTACAATTAAACCGAACATAAACGAGTGTCAATCTTTTGATAGTTATTATCTCTTAAAAACACGCTTTTTGTTTTGACAGCGGGAATTAATTTTAAATTAATTTCTGCCACTTATGCATTTTGAATTTAGGAAAATGGATTCCATATTTGGAATCAGGATGTTCAAATTGTGTAAATATGTAACTTTTATTTTTAGACATTTTGAATAATTACTGCGGTAAATATTTTATTTACCATGGTTATGGGTAAATCCGGTAAATAAGGGTTAAAACATAATATTATAATAATACTAAATTACCCTAAAACGTGTCTTAACCCTATTGGTTGATACATGGTCGACCATGGGCATCTTTTTGTCAATTTTGGGACCCCATGGATCCACTTGTAAGTGATAATGACACATTATATTAATAAAGTTAAAATAAAAATAAAAATGGCATAAGCTTACATCTTTTAGAAGAACAATTTTTACATAGGGTTATACATGTTGGATTTTCGATTATAAATATTCATTAGAAAGATAAAAAGATTTCCTACATAATGATATTTTATTTATAATTTTTAGACATTAAATAGTTTATTTTATTTATGACACAATGATGATGCAGTAATTACTATAATAGTGAAAAATTAAAATAATTGATATTATAAATACCCAAATAAATATAATATGAAACTTTTAATGAATTAAAATAATTTTCTAGGCTAATATGATATATTAGGATTGATTTAATGGACTTTTTTCGAAGTAATCAATCTGTTATGAGTTTCACAAAAATCAACTATTGAATAGTGTCAAAATTGACATAAAAGAGTTCTTAAAACAAATATTATATTATTAATTGATATTAAATTCCTAAAAATCTAAGGTTCGGCCAAGAGACTTATATTATGATAGGTTAATCATTAATGGACCACTTGGGGGTCGCTTGGATGTATATAGTAAGTTTATTAACCATAATATATAAAAATACAAAGAGACATTGTAAAAGTGAAACTAATTAACTTAGAGTTAATACTTAAAGATAAGGTTAATATAAGTACCCAAACCTGTCTAAATTCTATTGGATGAGTTGTTTTCGACCTATCCCCACCTCATCCTTTGAATAGTCAACTTTGGAGCCTTTAGAAACCGAATATGAATTTATTATAAATTAATATTTCTAGCTTTTCCAAAGGTGCCCCTCACCCCTCCTATAAAAGGGAACTCCTCCTTCTCATTTCTTCACACCTTCAAAGCCTTTTGGTTCGGCCAAACTCTGCCCAAATAATCTCCCAACATCCCTCACTACAACCTAGAGGCCTTATTTTGATCCGAAAGCCAACCTAAGGAGCCCTTTTGATCAAATCAAAAGGAAGAACCCGAAGAAGAGGTAATGATTTCACCACCCTTTTCTAAGTTCATTTCTTCTTCCACTTATTCTTCCTTTGTTCTTAACATTCTAAAATAATAACTCCAGTATCTCACATATAATTAGATGTTATTATAAGTATGGTACAACCATATTCAGTATTCTATCCACCCTTTGAATAACATGTCACCATACGTGCGTACGTACGGCTTACCGTCTCCACGTCGTGGTGTAATTGTTATTCAATATAATATTATTTGGATGGGTATAATAATGATGTGTAACTCATGTAAATAATAAATATAACATGTTAATGATTCTGTATATATGATATACCATTCATTTATATATTATTTTAATATCAAAAGAATGACATTGTCGCTCGTGCGTACGTACGGACTACCGTCTCCACGAACGCGATGAGATTCATTCTCCATCGTATCCATTCAAGTATAATTATCATTTTATGATTTAAAAATGATGTTTAAGGACTTGATATCATTCTGGATATGAATAAGATACAACAAACATGGCTTATGTAACAAAACATATAAAAGAAAATGAGTAAGTTAACACCCGAAACGATGATAATTCTAAGATATTATTAATAAATCAATGTTAAAAGATCATATATGATATCATATTCATATATATGATTCTTGTATAATTTAATAACAATTATTTCACCATTATACAGGAGGTTAACCTACCCCAACCAAGGAAAAGTACAAGGTAAGGGTTATTTCACAATCTCTTCATTATCCTAGGTTGTATATACGTAATAATCTACTGGGATCTCTTTATCATCCACATCCATGTTTTCTTAAAAATGTTTTTCAAAACATTTTTAATATTTACAAGAATATGGGTTAAAGTCATTTATACCCTTTTTGACTTTTTATAAGAGGTTTATAAAGGAATCTTTCCGTCGTTTTCAAAACAATGTCCTTTTTAACCTTTTCGACAGAATTGAGGTAAGAATGTTTTTTTTAACTTATACGGCGGGTGCGGTTATTTTCCGCCGTTATAAAATCGTCGAAGCTTTCCATACAAGCTTATAAGAATATTTTCAAAGAAAATGTTTTATTTTATATGGATCTTAAATGTTTTCAAAATAAAAGGAGATACTTCTTTAAAAAGAATTTTGATTTCATCTATGTCAACATCCTTTGATGGATTTTAAGATTATTTGAAGTTGATTTATTATGATACAAAACTTCTATATTGTATTGAAGGTTTTGTGATATGTTTGACTGTGGATGTGCTATTTTTATACCATTCATAGTTTATGGTGAAATTATTGACATTTCGTATGCTAGTTTTAATACGAATGTTTATGTTATGTTTAAACCTTTTCATATGGGAATGCATTGGACTTAATAAGTGACGGGTGGAGCCCGCTATAGCTCCTCGATGCATCGGTAGGTCTCATGAGACAAACTAGTGTCTTGGCACAAGGCCTTGACAAAATCTTATTTGTAGTCTTGGCACGAGGCCTTGGCTATGTGGTTATGATAGTCTGGCATTATGCATTCCAACATTATGAAAGTGGTTATTGATTTTTGCATGTGATTATTCATTTAGTAGAATTTCCATGTGAATAAGTAAATGGCATTATTTCATTTTATTTATGCCATACCATGTTGAAAGTTCGTATTTAAAAGGCTTTTGCATTAGTTATACATTTCCTTAAATGTTTATTCTTATTTATGAAAGTTTCCACTTTATTGTTATCCTTACTGGGCATTTGAGCTCACCCCTTTTCTATGTTTTATTTTTCCCAGGAAGTGAAGATGTAAGTTATGAATGACCTGCAGGGATATTATGAGGGAATTATAGTGTGGACTGTGGAAACATTATGTTGTTGTAGTAGTTTTTCATTTTATGATGTAATGTAAAACTTATGAATATATCTAGTGTTTCCAAGGCTACTAAACCAATCGGTCTTTCGAGATTTGATCTTTCTTGTGATCATGCCAATGTTATGTAAGTAATGCACCGACTCTGGGTAGCTGGGGTCGGGGCGTTACAGATGGGGGTTCCAGGACTTGTTTGTTTGGCTTGTGCCCTCAACGTTAACATGATAACATGCAAGAGAATCAATTGTTAAAGAAAAGATTTATTAAAAATTAAACCCATACCATTAGATCTGTTATAGGTTTCACAAGTGCAGTGAGAGGAGAATCCATGTTGGATGGAGTTATCGGTGTTCGTCAATCATAGATCATTGTCACCCGAGCATACATCCTTCATCAATTGATGAATCTTCAAGACTTCACGAGAGTTTCAATGCTTGAAAAAGTCATTCCAGAACCCCACCTCGAGCTCTATTTAAATAGGAGGGGGAAATGTGAGTAACACATTAAGTAATTAATGAGGTTCATTAAATTATTTTATGAACCTATTTTAATTCACAATGGAAGAGTTATGCAGTTGATGAGTAAACCCATTAAATGGATTGACAATTCACTGGTCCCTCCACCGCCACTCACCAGTTGTAGAAAAAGAAAATAAAATAACCATTACATGTAATTTTAATTTTCATTAACAAGTACAAAATATTAACTTTTTACCCCGACATACTGTGGTCAATGTGATGCTTCTATTAAGAGAATCTTGGCACTGTGGATTCAACTGTGATCTCAAATGTCAATTCCGAGCACCATTTACAATTATATAAAATTTCTCCCACACGTTTACTAAACAAACATTAAAAAAAGATCATACATTTATTAATGACATGTCAGGGCTCGGAATCATGCATCGTCAATTTTTACAGACTCAAAACAATCCAAAATAACTTTAGAGAAAATTACATTGGATTTTAGGGTTTTAAATTCATATAATTTAAATAATCATTCAAATATTTATGAAATCCATAACTTTAAAATATTTATGAAGTGTTGATTCCAAAAAAGTAACTTTTGAAAACATTTAATTCTTTTAATCATAGAGCATGCGATGATAATAATTTAATCCTTCGTGAAACACAAATCATTAATACCGTCTCTTTGAGACTCTTGAATCATCTATATTTTCATATGATCATCATGAAAATCCACTTTTCATAATGCATTCCATTCAATAAATTTAGGACCCCAAAAAATATGGAAAACACTATGTAACGGTGTCACCTTCAATATTTCTTATGACTTAAACTATATGAAAATTTTCCCTGAAAACACCATATTGTACCATGTAAGGATTGAAAACAAAAAACACAAACCATGATCAATATAGTGTGGATTGACAAAAAAAATCTGAACAATAGTTTTAGTAATGAATAGCCTTGGTTGAAACATGAACTATATATAGTATCATTAGCATGTGAGTTGTAACTAATTGGTTCTTTATTCATCCATTACTTAACAATTCATGTATTTAACTTATTATGATTAATATATAATTTTGTTTTATACCATTATAAAAAAAGAAACATTTTATGAAAAATGAAAAAAAACCTTCCCTAAACATTTTTTAATTTCATGATTTCAAAAATTAAATATAATTTTAAAATATAATTTTATAAATATGAGATATATAATTTTAAAATAAAATCCTCATTTAATCAAAAAATACCAATATTAATATTATGAGAAATTTTTGGCCCTTTAGTAAATTATTTAGGGTTTCATAAATTTAATTTACCATTAAATTATAACATTATAACAATGTAAAAATCCAATTTATTATAATATTTTTTTACATAATTATATATATTATAAAAATTTAATGAAATCATTTATTTTTCAAAAATATTAAAAAAAATTATCTTTTTAAAATTATTTATTTACATAAATCATTATATAAATATGAAATATTCTAATTTTATAAGATAAATAAATATTATATCACATTTCTATAGGTGATATTACTATTCAAACAACCAGGTTACTAAACCTAATGATCAGAATAATATGTCAATGATCAGATTATTATTCCAACAATCGTATTTTAATGATCAAATTGGATACATACATTCATTAGATACATCATATTTCATTCATTATTCATTTGATTATATTATCAATTAAGGTTATATATAATAATATTAAGAATTCATATTAAATTATTTGTATTCTTCTTCATTTATATAGTATAGTTCATTAGTGTGGTTATTCAAATGCATCGAGAAGATCCACAATTTTATATTGTTGTTACCTTATATTCTACTCTTTCCGTTATAATATCTGAAATTATTATGGAAATATTTTATAAATTTAATGTTAATATTAGTATAAAAAAATATTTTCCATTTTACCTTTTTTAGTGTTTTCATTATATAATATTATATGACATAATTTTATTTTTGGAAGGGAAGTTCCATTCAAAAAATTATGGGTGACTACCATCTTCCTTCTTTAAGATATTTAACCTTTAATTTTTTTTCCATACTATTGTTAATGTAGGTGTGGGTAGTTGTTCTTCATGGAATCAACAAGTTCTGATATTTCTTCCTCAAACTTTTTGTTTTAAGATAGTACTCTTACTAGGAGAGTTATATTATTGCATAAAACACTAACACTATGGAATAATATCTTCATTAGGTGATCAAAATAATATAGATATTTATCATTATGTACCATATTTATATTTATAATATTTGATTTATATTGTAAGTACATGTTCAAGGTGGATACATAGAATACATCATGAACTTAAGAATGATTTTATGTTAGTTCTAATCGATAGAGAATAAATCTAATGTGATCAGAAAATCTCAAAGGGTAATATCTTTCTAAGACATGGATTTTAAATATCCCAAAATATCATGACTCACTTATATGTTGATATATATATGAATGCATTATATCCAACCTAAACCATCATTTTCATCAATGATAGTTAGAAAAGATCTAATTTAAATTTTGAGCACTACTAATGTGCCACTAAATGGTCTTGACCTTTTCTACCTTTATCTTAACAATGTTAGGATCAATCTACATGAACTATAAAATTTCATCCATGGATTTTGGTGTTATAAATATATTCTCATAAATGGATTCATATTTAAAAATTATTATTCTTGATGTGAAAACACTTTTGTATGAGAACGTGACTGTAGGAAGTTGTTTATTTGATCCTACATTGAAGTCTGTTGATCATGATGTGAACATTTCTAATGTTTCTGGAATGTTTTCTTACATTAGAAATTAGTTTGGGGCTTATAAGTCTTACTAAATTTCAACATAGTGTTTAGAATATGTTGGTGACTTTTCCAGAATGTGGAGGTAAATCCTAGATCTAGATTAGCCTTAATTGATAGTGGTGTTCCATAAATCATCCCAACTTCCCTAACGTATTTACTTGGATGTTTTCTAGTGATAATTACTCACTAATTGTAATAGGACGAGTATTATTTATAAGAATATAAAAAAAACATATGACATTATAACCAATTGATTTCATTAGAAGAATAGTGAAATATTCAATGGTGATGTTTTTCTAGATCTATATAGGCTTTAATAATAGTTTCATCTTCCCGTTGAAATTTTTTTTGATCCATCACCAGTTTATATAAAAGGTATTTTATTGTATATTTTGAAATAAACATATTGATTTTTAACACCAATAGTACTCTCAGAGATCACAATACAACTTCATTCTCTGTGGATTGATGGAGAATGTTAATCTCCATGTTTCTTTCAATAGTTCCTTCTCTATCTTGGGATTTGAGGGTACACATAGTTGTGACTGTAATAATAAAGATAGTTATTCATCAATTTTCAACTCCGAGTAATTCATATTCCTTATATATTTATAATTATTATATATTTCAAAATTATCCTTTTGATGAAACATTATCTTCTCTTCAAGGGATGTCTGAGTAGTCATTTGAAAATGTAAGGATGATGTCACCTCCTTTGTAACTGCCATGTCAATCCTATAATTAGTTAATAATATTGGATACATGAAAATTATCACCATTTATAAGTTTACAATATCCTTTCTACATTGATAACCAACCCAAATTTCACACCTTCCCAAGATTGTAGTAGAATGAGGAGTTATATTCCATAGTCTTGTCTAACCATATTCACTAGTATATATTATATACCTTATGTGTGAATATATATTTTAGTATTTTATGATCCATTTATATTTTATATTTCCCCTAATAAATATAGTTCCTCTAATTCATCATTATTAAGTTAACTACAAATTGCACCAAATATTTTATTGTGTAGTTTTTCTCATGAATATTAAATTACCTTGAGGTGTTGTCTATAACATTATCATTATGTATTAGTAAACTAACATATAATTTCTATTAATAATCACTACATACAAATAAAATTTACCTTTTTGGGTATTTTTTCTAATTGTGATATGATAATAAAATTTGAATTTTGTAAATATATCTTTGAAATAATCAATCCATGAAAATATTACTCCCTTACGAATAATCATGTTTAATGGGTTTGACGATCAATAAATGTTTCTCAAAAATCATTGGTATGAGCCACATAGATATGGAAAATGCATATCATTGTTACATATGTATGTATAAGAAACTATTAACATCTTTTGACTTAAAGGGGTCAAAAAATATCTCATTATTGGTCATATCATTCCAAAATAATGTTTTCTCCTCTATAAAAACTCTCAGATTTACATTACATTAAATATAACATTTCATTCAAAAAGTGTTTGGTGTAATTTTCAAATTTTCTTCATTATTCTATTTTTTTGGATTATATATGATTATCATATATAAATACTACAAAACAATTTTTTAAGTAATATTATAATATTCTATTAAATAATTCCATAAATATAGATAGAATATTAGTGATTCTGTTGGGATCACTATGAACAACTATTGACCATGACTTGTATTAAATGACTTCATGGGAATATCTTTATTATTAATCTATAATTTTTGATATCTTTATTGATTTTCCACCTTATAAAAATATGGGGGCCCCATAGTGTATTAGATAATCCATTTATCCATGGAATGGAATAATTATTATTTATAGTGTGTTTGATTTTATAGTAATCAATGCACATGTTCATTGACCTATCATTGTTATTGATGAATAGGTAAATTTCACCCAACAGGGAAACGCTAGAGAGTATAATTATTTTTCAAGGCTCTCTTGTATATTTTTATTTAGATACTCCAACAATATTAAGTAAATTTGGTTGGGAACCTAGTTATGAGTAGAGATCCAGGTATAAATTTTATTTAAAACTCAACATCTTTTTTCTGGAAGAATACATGAAAAAAATTCAAATAATACACCAATTTAAACACTAAAAATGTGCATTTCATCCACTGTGATTTATTCCTTTGTTAAAAAAACATGGCCTAGGTATGAATGATAATAATTAAATATTATCCATGGTTCCATAGAAGATTCCATTGTATAATCATCCTCCTCTATACACTAATACAAAATAAAAGGATGACCCCAGATTTGATGAATGGTCTACCCCTCCTATGAGATAAGGATAAATTTATATAATGATAATAAACCCATTATTAATATATCATCAAACTCACCTAAAGAATTTTGATCATGGATTTCTGGTTGGTTTAGTAAAAAATCATTTACTAGGGGGAGTTATATACTTTTGATTTAGTGATTTCGATATTTAATATTCACACAGATAGATCAACCTCTATATTTTGAGGTGGTGTTTGAATAGTACATGACACATAGCCTAGTCAGTGATGTCTCTACAAGTGCATACAGAAGACCCCTGATCAAATATGAGGGATGGATATTTCTAGGTTACTATACCGATATTGTAGTCGGTACTATAGTAGGTACTATTTTGTACTCTAACAGTTGAAGCTATCATCTATTTTACCCATCAGGTCATTGTATTGTTCCTCGAGTCCTTCAGGCCATCGGGCCACCCAGGCATTCGAACCACCATGGAATTCGGACCAGTGAGGCTTTTAGGACACTAAATGGCCATTAGGCCACCTCAAGGCCTTCAAGACATGTCATGTCCATCGGGCCACATGTTGTGTAGAAGTACCAGACATAATATACAAGGGTCAACCTCCAGATGAGGATTCAGAGAAGGTATAATCGCCATATAAGAGATAACAAATTTGGAAGAATGAGAGGTTATGGAAATTTCAATTGATAACTGGTATTTGCATCACAGAACATGGCAACTAGCAGAACATCTATTTGAAGGTAAAGAGTTTACATCATGATGTAGACATTGGAGAGTGGTAGTTTCTTGTAGACATAGTTTGTGATGAATTACTATAAGGTATTAGGTTCATGTAATTTTACATATCATATGGGCCATTAATGTGTTCCCCTTCAAATATTAAAAGGGGATTATCAAAATTGAAAAAAATATAAGGCCTTCAGTCCATTCATTCATGTGTTGTTTGAATAGTTATATTAAACCTATTATATATGAAAGAATGGATATAACTATAAAAATATTGGATATTTTAATCTTATGAATAGAAAATAAAAACCACATTCACAATTTGGTTCTGCTTATATTCATTAATAATGTACAAAATAATCATAAGGATGATAATTCTCAAACTACAATGTATATAAACATGGAATATATGAAAAATGAATAAATAAATTATAATTTAATAGTATATGATAACTTATTAGCCTCTAGGTTTAATTATAGGTTATCCATGGTAATTTTTATAACCCAAAAAAATATTTTTGTTCTTTATAAGGATTCATATTGATTTCATGAATTTTCAAAATCAAACCCCATGAGAGTTTCATAAAATGTCTGAAACAATGACCCTTAGTTGGGAACTAGGTAAAATGGAGTTAAAACAAAATCATCCATATTGGTATATCACCCCAAAGTAAAATTTTTATAGAACAACGTCATCTTATAACATACAGACAAGGATTTAATTTCATGGACATCACTCACACTATACACCAAAAAAATTCCAAGATATTCTCTTATTCATAGACATAAGAATTGGGTTCTCACTGAAGTATTTGATACCTAATCCAAAAAATAACTATTTTTTCTATTACTAACTGTAGAGAACCATACCACTTAATCATAGTTTTAGAATAATTTTATCAAAAACTAACAATAAGCATAACCCAAATATTATTATGGATCATGTATTAAAAATATGTTTTTCATCATACATATAGAACACAATATAATTATTTTATTCTCTTCAATAATCTCCTAAAAATTTTATATCCTAAAATTTAATAGGATAACCATGAGAATTGATAAATTAATACGGTTATATATAAATTGTAGAAAGTTAATATTCATAATAGTGATGCATAAAATGTGTTTCATAGAACAAAACATGATATCAGAAAATAGAAGGCTCAAGAATAATCCAAAGGGTTCATAACATAATGAGCAATGTATCACAAGATCAATGAAGAATATGAATGGGAATGAAACATATAACATTGAATAAATATAAGCCAATTCAAACCATAAATATTACATCACTCGGTGGACAAAGTACTGTTGAGTATTTTGTTTACTCTATAATCCAATAGATGAGGTCTCCTAAGAAAAAACATTTTCCAATATATTAGAGAAAAACATTGGTGCATCCTTTATAACATGTATATAATTATGTGTCCCATAAGAAGAAAATAAATCATAAGGAACAAATATAAGAATTAAACATTTGTTTTAATGAGCTTTATAAAATTTCCTCAGATCATAATCAATGGAGAATTGATAAACATTCTAAAGAGAGGGAGAAATTAAACATTTGGGAAGTTCATATCTTAGTACCTAAGAATTGGTTTCAAAATATGTGTTACCCCATCAATAGAATTAGTAATACTCTATGTATATATGTGTTAGACATATATGTAGAATTTATATTCCTTCTCTAACATCAAATAGTGAGGAAAAATGTAAGTAAGTGAGGGAAGGGACAAAAACTGATGATAAATGGTTGTTAAGGGAGATCACATACCTTATATTTTAGAATTTATCGAATGTTGCATGTAATTCAATGAATAATAATAATAATTTATTAATTAAATAATTCAAAACACTTTCAAGGTGTAAATAATTTACTATAATTCTATTATGCTAATTTAAAATCACTTTATTGAGATATAAAGATCAATTTTATTATTCTGAGGGTATTAATTTCATGATTATAAGGCCATATCACTTATGGATACTTCTTGAAGTTCTCGTAAAATGGGAGTATAAGAATATGAAATAAATGAAATTGTATTCATTTATTTACAAAAATTCAATTGGTATAAATCATTATTTTGTGTTCTAATGAAGGTAAATTTTATTTCATTAAAATGATAACATTATACGATTAATTTATTTAGATTTTTATTGACAACCAAAAACTAGTATCATTTTATTTAATATTATTGAAATATATTAATTACATAATGTTAAAAAAGTTATAATAAATTTATTATCATCTTATTTAATAATAATAACATTTCTACGACCATCCATGATGGCATTGAAAAAACACAATGTTCATTCTTCTTGGAGGAGGTGAACCAAACATATATTGATCAAAAAATTTCACTCATTAATGAATAAATAAATGGAACAATTTGAGTATCCTACCTCTGATGAGCCAGACCCGGATGCAAATTAATGGGTTCCCTATGCCTGGTGGGACACATGGGCTCAAGTACATCTTCCTGAACACTAGAGGCTGCCAACAAGCAGCAAGGGCCTAGGGTGTGCTTGTGTAAAGACTATTCCCCCATTATTCGAGTGTAGTAATGTGGAAGTATTATAAATGGGTAATAAATAGAAGAATAAGTATAAATAATAGAAACAAAAGAAGTAACTAATGAAATATATTTACAAGAATAATAATAACTATATCAACTTAGATAATAATGATGTAATGTCATGTCACTAGAAAAATGGAAATAATGGATTCAAGAGACCATGCATAACATGTTCTAAAAGTAAATGAAAACAAAACTTCTCCAAGCATCCCGAGATCAATCTCAGTTATCTGCTATCAAGATCTATCATATATTCATGCATTCATGTGTTGAAAGTGGAATGCTTCCCCTTATTAATACATGCAACCATGTAATCTTCTATGGGTACCAATCAACACCCAAAGAGTGTGTGAGGTAAATCTCAGTGTTCGACCCGCAATGGATCAATATGTACTATCCCCCGCTACCCGACATACGATTTGACCCACCAAGGATAAATATATAAAAACCGTCACTTACCCACACATGTTCTGACCCACAGAGGATCAATATGCACTGACAGACACAAGATCGCTGAGCACTAAACCAAACTGGTTCTGTCCCACATAGGATTGACAGGTGCTGACCCACATTGGATCGCTCAGTACGATCCTCCATATGATTTGTCTCAAACCTCAACCTCCCTGCAAGCCACTGGATTTCTTCTCATAGTATAGCTGATTATGGGAGAACTGATCCTCAATCCATCAATCATATTACAACAAGAAAGAAGTCCCAGTTATATTTAACCCGATGATCTGACACATCCTAAGGGTTCCAATGCAATAGGCAATGCATCAATCAGATTCTTGGTCTGTATGTTATTGGCATAATAGTTCTGAGGGCCCTGTTGGATTTGGAGTCAATCCAACCCGGTCGTACTCCAACAATCTCCAAAAATCTCATGGAGTATGGCAAATGGACCTTCTTGCTCCAAGGATCCCAGTGCTAGAGAAGGTTCATCAAATGGATGTTTTTTTCATATGTTATAATCTTATATGCATTACTGGGCCTGAGAGGGGTCTGGGTCCAAGCAGTCCCAGTCTGGGCCGACCTGACCTGGTTTGGGTCGACCCGGCCTAAGCTGGCTTTGACCCGGCTTGACCCAAACTGTCTGGGCTTGCCCGATCATGCTGGACCACGGACCGGCCTGGCCCGCCTTCTGGGCGTCTCCTGCTGGGGGATGCATCTTGGCCTGCAGGTGTGCTCCGAGCGGGGTGTGAGGTCTTCCTGCTGAATGGATCAAATGACTTGTTTGGCCGCCTTCAATCAGTGGTGACACGTGGTGCCGCCACATTGTCTGTAGGACCCACTAGACGTGCGTCCCCTTTTCTTCACCATGACTTCGAGCTGCAACTTCCATAAATGAGGTGCACGATTGTGCACCACCTCCACCTCCATGACCGGATGAGGGTTGGCCACCTTTTGTAGTTGTGCAGCATGAGGTCGTGGCTCCCATTCATGGCGTTCGACGGTGCACTGCGGGCTACTGTCACGGCCAGCCAACGTCGGCCGCCACCGTCGCTCACTAGCATCGGTCTTTGGTGCTGTCGGATCTTCTGTGGGGCTCTCGTGACACTCCAGATCTCCATTACCACACCCTTCTGCGCTTATGGGCCTTCTAAACAGCAACTGTTAGAGCGTGACCCCCAGTCTCATATTTCCATCAAATTGGAATAACTTCCCCCAATGAACGCAACGATACAAGTAGCGGTGGAGGTTCAGGGCTTTGTTTTTTTGGCCCACGCCATCCACGTTAACAAGATAACAAGAGGGAGAAGAAATCATCAATTATATGCTTTATTAAAAATAACCCCTGCCTTTAGAACCATTGTTGGTGTCGCGGTTGCGGCGGTAGGAGCATCCACGTGGGATGGAGTCATTGGTATTATTTAGTCCTCTATCATTACTGCCCAATATTTTATCCTCCATCAGTGGATGTTGCTGCAGGACTTCACCTAAGTTTCCTCTCTTGAAGAATTCATGCCAAAACCCCACCCCGAGCTCAATTTAAATAGGATGGGAATGGTGAGTAATGCATTAAAGAATTAATGAGGATAATTTAATAAATTAGTGAACATGTTTTAATTCATAAATGTGGTGTTACACAGTTATTGAGTCATGTCATTAAATTTCTTGACATTTCAATGGTCCTGCCACCGCCCTTGAACCATTGGATAAAAGAAAAATAAAATATCAATTACATGTTATTTTACTTTTCATTAAAATTTCCAAAAAACGAACTTATTATCCTTATCAACTAGGGTCAAAGTGAAGATTTTTTTATGTGAATCCTGACACCCTAGATTAAATAGTGCTCTCAGATTTCAATTATGATCACCAGGTCAAAAGATAGAAAATTTTGTCCACACGTTTCCTGAACGTATCATAAAAAAGTTCAGAAATATATTCTGGTCACATCGGGCCTCAGAATCATGTTCCGTCAATTTTTTCTGACTCATAATAATCCCAAATAGTTTAAAATTTTTACATTTAAATTTAGGGGTTTTAAATTCTCCTCACCTTAATACTTTTCATCCCCTAAATTTCCAACAAAAATAGGTGATGAAATGTGGTACTGAGCATGCATCTGAGTCTCCTAATCCAATGTAATCCCCTAGAGTTCCCTCTGCTACCAAAAAAACTTGCAGTAGAAGAATTGACCACCCACAAAGGACCCTATTCTTTAGGTCGTCTATCTATATCAGGAACACCGAAAACATTGACCCATCGTCAAATTCCTTCTCACCCCAGTCAATAACATGTGATGGATCATGCATGTATCTCCTCAACTACACCTCGTGGAAAACATTATGCACATGATGCATCTGTGGGGGAATATCTAGACAGTACATCACTTTGCTTCCTCGGCTAAGGATTTTGAAAGGTCATTTTAACCTCAGAGATAGGTTTCTGCCCTAGCCAAACCTCTGTATTTTCAGTCAGGGTGAGACCTATAGGAAGTTATGACCTCCCTTTTCATAATACAAGGGTCTCTGTCTCCTGTCTGCATAAGAATTCTACTGGCTCAGTGAAGACTTAATAAAATCATGGATTAGATGAACCTTCTCTACGGTAGAATGTACCAACTCAAGACCCATATGAGTTAACACCACTGGGTATGTCCTGCAAAGAGGTGACATCCATTTTTTCTAATACAAAGCGTCAAATAAAGCCATTTCGATAGTGGGGTGGTAATTATTGTTTTAAGAAAACTACTCTAGGGGATGGTGGTCCTCCCATCTATGAACAAAATTGAGGAGATAATCGCGAAGTATGTCCTAGATTTCTATATGTTATGCTTCATCTAACCATATGTCCAAGGCTAAAAGGTCGTGCTTATGCATAGCTGACTCTCGAACGCCTCCTACAATCCTTTCCACAAGCGGGAGATAAAATGTTTGTCGTGATCTTAGATGATTTTTGATGGTACTCCGTGAGGTCGCACAATATCCTTCATGTATGCTCATTACTGATCCCTACTCTCATATGGGTAGGAATGGGGCTGAATTGGTGAGTCGATCAACGTTTACCCAAACAGAATCATGGCCCCTAGACTTATATGGTATCCCTGTCATGAAGTCCATGGAAATAAATTCCTACTTTCCCTCTTGTACCTCATGTGGCTGAGCTATGCCTGCTGGAACCTGATGCTCAACCTTCAATTGCTAACAAGGGAGTCCTTAGGATACAAAAACTCCCACTACTTTCTTTATCCATGGATAACAGTAATGATGCTAGAGGTCCTAGTATATCCTTTTTACATAGGATGTACCTCTAAGGGGGATTTTGGGAACTCCCTCAACACCTCCTCTCGAAGATTCACTGCTACCATAGTGAGTCCACTAAAGAAAATGGCACACACCCCACCATTAGAATATACATCAGGAGCATGTCCGGCAGATATATGATCACGTCGAGCCTCACAGTCAATATCCCCAAGTTGTGCCTCTAGAACTCACTAAAGATGTTGGGGAGTGAATGTCATAGAATTGAGGTAAGCTAATCTATCTCAATTCACAAAGGATATCGACAATGTTGATAGCTTCTCTATCACCTCACTGAGCAGCTTTAGACTAGACCTCCTATTGAGTGCAACTGCTACTACATTCCCCTTACCAGAAATATAGACTAATTAAAAGTCATCATCCTAAAAGAACTCTATCCATCATCATTGTCTCATGTTCATGTCCTTATGTGAGAAGATATACATGAGAATCTTGTGATCAAAGTAAATAGTAAACCATTCACCCATCAAGTAGTGTCGCAACATCATCAGGGAAAACACCAATGCTACTAACTCTAGGTCATGGATAGGAAATTTCTTCTTGTGTTGTCTCAACTAGTTTGATCAATAGGAGATTACCTCTCTCTCCTACATCAGAACACAACCCAGGACGGTCCCTAATGCATCACATTATACTACGCACCCAACAACCTCTTCGGGTAGGCTCAAGATGGGATGAATTGTCAATATCTACCTCAGCTCCTGGAAAATCTACTGGAACTTATCTTACCATAAGAAATGATTCCACTTCTTTGTCAAGGCCGAAAGGGTGTCTTTATCCTAGATAATTAAGGTAAAAATATCAGTAATACCTAGACAATCCCAGAAAACTCCTCACATCAGTCACACTCCTGGGTGGTTCTCAAGAAATCACTACCTCTATCTTTTCATAATCCACTATGACTCCCACCTCTCAGAAAATGAACCCCAAGTAGTGGAATTCCCAAATCTATAACTGAAACTTTGATATCATTCCATAATGCTGGTGATCTCAGATTGTATCCAGAATTATCTATAGCAGTGTGTTGTGCTCCTCCTCTGATGCCATGTATACCAAGATGTTGTCAATGAAGACCACCACAATGCAATCAAGGTTTGGATGAAAGATCTTGTTTATGAGACCATGAACACTGACAGGGAATTTGTCATGGAAAAAGGCATCATCAAGAACCCTTAATGGCCATACTGACATCTTAAGGCTTTCTTCAGTACGCCCTCATCCCAGACTCCGAGATAATGATTTCCTGATCTTAGGTCTATCTTTGAAAACCAACGAGATCCCTTCAGCTGGTCAAAGAGATCATCAATCCTCCAGAGTGGATTCTTTTTCATCATGGTCACCTTGTTCAGGTGCCAATATTCCACACAAAGCCTCAAGATCCCATCCGCCTTCTTAGAAACCAATATTGGGGATAACCCTGGAGACACACCAGGCCTCATGAACCTCATTACCTACAATTCCTCCAGATGTACCCACAGCTCTCGAAGAACCATGGGACCCGTCCGATATGCTGGTGTAAATTTCAGTGTCAACCTAGGGAACATGTTTATTAGAAAGACTACTTCTCTTCATGGATGTATTCCCAGAGCATTATTGGGAAAGACACCAGCATACTGGTCCACCACTACAGGATATCTCAGACTTGTCAGATCATCTACTCTGAGGGAGAGGCTAACCGATTGGTGATTGATCGACTGCACCCTCCTTCAAGAAAGTACATCCTGTGCTGTAAAAGTTTCCTTCTCACTGGTGAAGGTAATCTTGAGCCCATTCTCAAGGACACACCACACTATGTGCCTAAAATAGTTGATTTGAGCATGGAATATAGATTTCCAATCCATACCAAAGATGACGTCATAAGGCCTCGACTCTGCTACTAGGAGATCCCAGCCGAAGCTCTCGCCTCATTGAGTATGATCACATAATCGACACAAGTGTATAATCATTGAATCTTCTCCAATATGAGTCTCTAATCGCAAGGATCAAGCCAATGGTTACATCATAATTTCTGAGCTCTGAACAAGTGTCGTGCTAATGAAATAGTGACTGGAACCTATTTAATAATTATTAATGCTCTGGTAGAATAGACACATATCATACCTCTAATCATATCTGAAGCTCCGTAGTCATAGGCCCTTAACGCTTGTAGATGTGTTCACCTCTATCCACATGTTCCATGGGGTTGGGGTGGACCTCTTGGTGGTGGTGGCGGTAGAAACTCAACTCGTCTTCGACTGCCTATTGCACGACCTTCTACTATGCCTCATCCACCACCCTACGAACCACCTTAATGGAGTATCTGCCTCTGCCTTGGCAATCCCTCAACCTTCTTCTGAATGTCAGTATAGCGGTTCGGGCAGTTGCGAGCCATGGGGCCCTACCAGCCGCACGTGAAGCATTGATTGCCTCCCAGTTTACCTCCTCTGCCTCATGAGCTCCACACCTCTGACCCTCCGTCCAACGGTTATCCACCGGTGGGTTTGGGCCTCTTGGAACTACACATCATAGGTCTACTAACACTTATAGATGAATCATCTACCTATCTTCCCATGGGGGATCTCTCGTCAGTGCATCCATAGCTATGATGCTTTCCACCAACAGTTCTCACTATATCACTCCATACTACGTCAGGATATTCTGTGATATCATCGATGCTCTGATATCTCGCTGGAGACCATGCTCAAAGGTTTGAGACCTAATGAATGGGTCTTGTACCATGTTGGTAGAGTAGCGTGAGAGGTCAATGAATCTCGTCGAGTACTAGGCTACTATCAGGATTCCTTGTTATAAGTGCAGGAGGACTTGAATATGCACAAAGAAAAGTGTCGTTGGAATGAACTTCGCCCTGAAGAGGCTCTCAATGTCCGTCTAGGTGAGGGACTCCTCATCATGATACTGGTGCGCTAGGATCCAAAATCTCTCTATAATGCACTATAAAAGACTTGAAGTTAATATAAACATCTACTATACTGGTGTCTCAACCATGAGAAACACTATAGCCACAACCTCTGGCTAGTCCTCAACTGTTCGGGGATCTGTCTCTGCACAAAACCTCAGAGACCTCTATCTTTGGAAGTCGTTCAACACGCTCAGTTGACATGCAGAACATTCTATTTGGGATTGTGGAATCTGGTACCCAACGAGTGGTGGTGCTTCAGGTGAACCACTCGAAGGTGCTACCATACTAAGAGGGCCTGGCACTGAAGCCTTGTCACTCGTTGGGCCATCATCGTGTACTCTCTTGGGAATCATGGACGGCTGTCTACACGGTGGTATCTGGAAAGGAAACAGGTGTTCCTTGGTCAATAAGTTGTACCTAGTGAGCTGGCTCAAAATATATCAAATTAAATACTTTTCCAAAAGCCATACAATCAACTTTTTTGTGCACCAAGTATGAAATTAAAATTCAGGGTCCTGGTTTATCAAGACGCCGACTGTTACACCAACACTGAACTCCCCAAACTAAAAACTATACTTGAAACACCAGACACTATTTCTCCATTTGGAAGACTTGATTCCATGATTTTTGGTATAAATTACTTCTTTAATACCATTTTGTCACGACTCATCGCACAGTGCCCGTGTCGTGACTACCCCATGCCCGCCTTCTATGGGCTAGGGGTAGGCGAGTAACACTAGAATGGAGTATACATAAAATGGGAAAGAATTGACTATAAACCTGTAAAAACACACAATCTAGAATGAAATAAGATGCAACCACGATGTAAAACTTCTGTAGTAAAATTGAGTGCAGAAAGTAAGGGATCAGAATACGAGACCAACTAAAAAGGTACACCAACAAATGAAAACAGAAAACAACTCCTACGATCATCCACTGAGGATCCTACATGATGGGTTGGTACATATCATCTCCACTCTTCTACCTATCATCTAATCTACCCCATGCACTCCCTAGTATTGGCTCCCTCAAGTATCAACCAAGCTGCTCGTCATCTAAAAAAGACACAACAAGGTGAGGTCAATGCCCGTGCAAGGGTGAGTATAAAAATACCTCGTTTAGACCCTGAGACCCTCGAATGTCTCTCAGATTTCGACAATGGAAAACCAGAAAGTATTATCACCATCAAAATGCACAAGTAATAAACACAACTCAAACAAGGTATAAGTAAAGCATATATGTAAATATGATTAGTCAAGAAGCAATATCATCTTATTATATCGAGCGGCACAACAACAGACCATAAAAAGTCTGGCCCATACATGATCGATAGTTACTAACCCCCACTAACATACACAGAATCTGTCCTGCCCAAGATCAATAGGTAAGAACCCCCACTAACCCACACAGTATCTTACCCACACAGGATCAGTATGCGCAAACACACACATGATCACTGAGTGCTCACCCACACAGGATTGGTATACGCAGACCCACATATGATCGTTGAGTGCTGACCCACATAGTATCTAACCCACATACGATTGATAGGTGTGGACCCACACATGATCACTCGGTTCTAACCTTTGAATGACCTTTCTCCAACCACTACCTTAGTTCCAAAAAACTGGATTACCGATCAGAGTACGATTGAGTTTAGAAGAACCTATCATCAATCCATCAGTCTTATTCCAATTAGCGCGAAGTCCCATGATGAAGTAACCAGATGATCTATCACATCATAAGGGTTCCAACACAATAGACAAAGTGCCAACCGGATTCCCGGTCTATATGTTATTGGCATAATATTGATGAGGGCCTGATTAGATTATGAGTCAATCAAACACGGAAGTTCTCTAGATTTCTCCAAAACTCTCGTGAAAAGTCTAAAAAGGAAAATGTCACTCCAAGGATCCCATTTCCATATACGGTTCGTCATATGGACATTTTCTTTGTATGTTACGGCCTTTTATGCATTACTAGGCCTAATAGGGGTCTGGGAACGGTCTGACTCGGACCCACCTGGACTGGGCCAACCTAAACCAGTTTGGGTCGACCCGCCCTGTCTAGGTTTGGCTGTGGTGGGCCCGGTCTGCTAGGCTGCTGACCAGCCCGGTCCACCAGCTGGGCATGGCATGTCGGGCGACGCGGCCCTGCCTGCTAGCGTGCCCCGCATGGGGAGTACAGTCCACCTGCCGAATGGATAAAAAGAGCTATTCAGCCCCCTTCAATTGGTGGTGCCATGTGGTCTATGGGACCTGAAAATTGTGGGGACTCCGTGATTTTGATGATGCTTCCTTCAACCTGGTGCTCGACATTGCACTACCTCCGCCTCCACAGCTATCCGAGGGCCAACCGCCTTTTGCAGCTTCGACGACATGATGTCGTGGCTCCCCTCCCCAGCAAGTGAGAGTATACTGCCTACTACTGCCACTTCCTATCGATGCTGGCAATGACTTTTTATCATCAGGGTCAGTTACCGGTGCAGACAGATCTTCCGCGGGCCTCCAACGATGCTCTGGAGCTCCATTTTCACTTTCGTCTCTGCCTATGGGATTCCCGTACTTCCACCGTCATAGCGTGACCCTTTGTCTCGAGTTGCCATGAAATTGGGAAAACTATCCTTCAATAATGAAATAGTAAATTAATCGATGGGGGGTCCAAGCCTTGTTTGTTTGGCTCGCGCCCTCAATGTTAACATGATAACATACAGGAGAATCATTCATTAAAGATAAAATTTATTAAAAATTAAACCCATACCATTAGATCTGTTATAGGTTTCACATGTGTGGTGGGAGGAGCATCCATATAGGATGGAGTCATCGGCGTTCATCAATCACAGATCATTGCCACCTGAGCATACATCCTTCATCAATGGATGAATCCACAGGACTTCACTAGAGTTTCAACGCTTGAAAATTTCATGCCAAAACCCCACCTCGAGCTCTATTTAAATAGGAGGGGGAAAGGTGAGTAACTCATTGAGGAATTAATGAGGTTAATTAAATGATTTTATGAACCTATTTGTAGAGACCCTAAGCTTAACGTACATGGACATTACATTACTTTTGTGGACTACTTAGTACATAACAAAAACACACACACAAGGAGCGTAATAGTTTAGTGTCTTTGGAAACTCGTAATATAATCTTCTAATCGTGGTGAAAGATCTTCAAAATCTCCCATAATGATCTTCCTTTTTTTCCTAAAACCATTCATTATATCCTGGGGAAAAGAAAACATAAAAGGGTGATCTCAAATGCTCAGTAAGGGTAAACAAAACAAATATCAATCACATCATATTCATAAGAACTAAAGATTTTGGAAATCTAAATCCTGCAAAAGAGATCATAATATCATAACATGGGATAAATCAAAGTAGTGAAATGTAATCCCAGTAATCATAACATAAAACATGAAAAATTGTGGCATACACACATAATAATAGAGAGTCACTTCTTAGTAGTCAAGACTCATTTCCAAGACTATCTTAGTGGACAAAGTCCTTTTCTGAACCGAGTTCACTCCTCGTTTCAGTCCTGTTTTACTGAACCAGTATAACCTATCGTTCCAGCCATGTCTATCTCATGAGATATAAAATCTTTACCCAATTAATTGGAGGGAGATATAGGTCCCACCCATCTCATAATTATACCATTCTTATGTGTGCCACAAAATCAGAAACCATACATCATAGCATAACCCATGTATTAAAAATGGGAATCTTAAACATCATGACATCATAAATCAATTCATATAAGATAAAGGAATTAAAAAAAATATTTCCATCACAATATAATCAAATAAATGTAATAATAGGGATAAAAACAGAACCCTTAATTATCTTTGATGGAAAATAATTTTGATAAAACACTTGAACTCCATTCTTGAGGAAAATATCCTTTCTACTTCCAAAACACTTTTACTTTCTTAACATGTCGTAAAATTCTAAACTAAAAGAAGTTGATTAAAAATAAACTTGAAAACATGTAAAGGAAGCTTCTTGGAAATAATTTTTCAAAAATCCATTCATGCCGTATAAGTTAAAAAAATAATTCTTCGTACTTTTGTCGGTAAAGTCAAAAAGTACCTCGTACGAAAAACGAAAAAAGATTCTTTTCATATCTTTTACTAAAAACTCAACGAAGGGTAAAATTGGATTTAAATAATTGTAGGTGGATGGAAAAAATATCTCATATTGAGAAAACATGGATGTGGATGATAAAATACACCCCAGTAAATACCAAAGTATAAACAATCTCGGTTAAAAATGAGATTGTGATATTTCCCTTACCTTAGGTCGGGTTTTCTTCGTATGTGTCCGAACCTCCGGTATAATGATTTAAATAATGTCATTGACTTATTCCAGAATCATACTCATTGTTATGATATCATATATGGTTCACTTATGACTTTATATTACCCGTTCTTTTGTAAATTCCATGTTAAAGAGCATTTTGGGTAAAATCGTTTCATTTGTCATCCGTGTTTTGACTTGTAATTATTCATATAATTACTTAGATCATTATTACTTAATTACAGAATATAAAACATGATTTATATATAATATATATTTGGAATATACATATATATAATAGATCGATAAATGGAAAGAAATACACAGTTCATGGAGACGGTAGGCCGTATGAACGCATGAACACTGTTTTTGTTTCCTTATTGAGTTGAATGGAATTAAGTATATGAAATACATATATACATAAATCCAGTAGCTTTATAATGTAATATATTTCATTATTATTGCTTATATATACTTTATAATCATTCTTAAATGGTTAACATGGAGAATGAATCTCATCGTGTCATGGAGACGGTAGTCCGTACGTACGCACGAGCGAGGTTATTGTTTCCATAGTTATTGAATTGAATTGGAGTGGATGATACAATATATCAGAATCAGTATGATGTTATAAAAACTATGTATAGTCATTCTTTACACCATTATACCCATCCATGTATGGTGTTGGTGGAAAAACAGATTACACCACGACGTGGAGACGGTATTCCGTATGTACGCACGCGCGGTGATTTTGTTTTCCGTAGGATGGATAGAAGGTGAAATGGGGTTGTTTCATATTTATAATAAAAAATCAGTATATTAGTGATACTGATGTTATTACTTTATAATTAAAAAACTAAATAAGAAGAAGTTGAAGAAGAAAGAAGCTTGAATGAATCGGGAGAAGAAATTACCTCTTCTTTGATACGCCTCTTTGAAACCTCCTCTTAGGGAACTAAGATTGGTCTTTAAAGTAGACCAGAACCTCTAGGATGTTTCTAGGGAATTGGAGAATATAATTTGGCAGGGTTTGGCCGAACTTAAAGGCTAAAATTGGTGTGAGGAGGAGACAGAGGAGGTTCCCTTTTATAAGGGAGGAGAGGGGCACCTTTGGAATTCTTAACAATATTTATTTATAATAAATCTAACCCCACTTAAAAACCTCCAAAAATGACTCATATCTGAAGATTAGATGAGATATGGTTGTAATCGCATCATCCAATCAAATTTATACATGTTAGGTATTTATTTTAAACATTATCAACTTGATTTATCCTTATTTAGTCAATTTAATTTTATTTGTGGTAATAACATTCTAAAATTTAAATTATAACAAATAATTAATTATTTTTTGTTAATTGTCCAAAAAAGGATACTTTATAACATTTTCTACCATATAAATTTATATTTATAATTTTTAAATATAGTTGTGATTTTTAAACAAATTTATAATATATTATTTTTATAAAATAACAATAGTGTCAATTTTGACACAATTCATTTATTTGAATTGAAATAAAATATATATAGAGGATATGTTCAAACTAAAAGCTTTAATAGAATCATAAAAGGTCATATGTATCTGGAAAATTAGTGTATCACATTAAATAGTTCATATAATATTTTTTTTATATTTTTAAAACAATTTATTTGATATTTTAATTAATAAAATAATTTTAGCATCACTATTGTGTCATAATTAATGATAATTATTTAATCCCTAAAAATTCTACATAAATTACTATGATGTAGATAATTGTATTATCGTTCTGGAGACTATTCATGTTCGAAGTTTCATTAAGTTTATCACCAAATTAAAATTATTATACTTATAAGATTTAAGAGAGTGACATGTTGTCACATTCTTTGGTTTTAATAATAATTAAATTATTTTCATGGAAAAAGTCCATTAAATGAATATAATCCGACCCTTAGGTGATATGGGTCTACATTTAGTCATCCAATATGATTTTGGAAGGTGTTAGGGTAATTTTATAATATTATATTTACCCTTAATTAGCCGATTTACCTTTAACTATGGTAAATAAAATTTACCGTAGTTACTATTCATAATGTCCAAAAATAAAAAGTAGTCTATTAACATAATTTAGACCCACTGATTCTGAATATGAAATCAATTTTTTCAAAATTCAAAACATACAAGTTGCAGTAATTAATTTAAAAAAAATCTCGTTGTTAAGAAAACACATTTTAGAAGTTAAAACATTGCCAAAGATTGAAATGGTTTTACATATGAATTCAATGTGAAATTAATGATAATGAAATACATTATATTAAATGGTAAAAATATATTCTATTTATACTTTAAAACCATTAAATATTATAATTTATTTATATAAATTATCTCAATGAAAAAATTTGTTTTTAATTAAAAATTTGCGTATTTTTACTATTCATCAAAATATGAAAGTTCTCAAAAAATTATCAAAAATTATGCCTAAGCTATATTTGATATTATGAACTCAAAAATGATGTATATTTTACCAAATTAAAAACATATCAGTTGCATTAATTAATTTAAACATTAATTCATGTCGTCAAAACAAATAGCGTGTTCTTAAGAGATAATAACTATCAAAAGATTGACACTTGTTTATGTCTGGTTTAAATGTGAAATTAAATCCAATGACCAACATTGTATTAAATTGTAAAAATATATTCTAAATATACTTTAAAACCCCTAAAATTAATAATTTATCACTATAAATTATTTTCATTAAAAAAGTTGTTTTTAATTAAAATTTAGTAATTTCACAATTCATCAGAAAATGAAAGTTATCCGAAAAGTACCAAAATTTCACCCTAAGATAATTTCGATATTCCGAATCCAAAAATGAAGTCCATTTTGAGAGATAAAATTTCTAAAATTTTAAAAGATGGTTATTACAATTCATAACGGCTAATTTTAATAATATTTTAATAGCATATCGTTGTTTAGTGAAACTCGGTATTGCGTACTACACAAGCTATCGAGGAAGGTCGTGATTGCGTGTAATGCAAGGAAAGTCAAGGATTAGTGTTGTGCAAGCTCTTTTTGGTGTATCATACAACACAAGATATTAAATAAATCAAAAAGAATATTTTTCATAAAATCTCGTGGTGTTACATTCTACCCCCCTTAAAATGAATTTCTCCCTCAAAATTCGTCAGGGTTAAAAATGGTTTACTAATCAAAAGTTTATTTAATAGAAACCCACATCGTAAAATGGAATACCAAAACTTGGCTTTAAAAACTAAAGTATGAAATGTAACGGTTAGCCAAATAAACTAATCACTGGGTTTCCACATAGGAGAAAATATGGATATGGAAGAGAAATCAAACCATCATGTTCTGATGGAGAGTGGTACAGAACATGGCTATGGAAAAGCCAACAATCAAAAAGCCATAAATTTGTGATGATCTAAGGTACCATCTCAATCATTAGATATAAGAGCACTAGGACAACATTTATGGTTTTCAAGATCATTTCCCTAAAGTTGATGAAATTGGAATTAGAAGAAATACTTTCGTGATTTTGTTATAGTCTCACCGTCGGTCGTTCTTTGGACAATTTCCACTTCATATCTTAAAGAAATGAAGTTGAATTTGTCATTTGTGATGTGTTAACAGATCCTGTGATAGAATGATTGGTCATTCCATCTCTCTCAAACAAAAGGTTAGAAAAGTTATCAAAACTTACATAAGTCCATCTATAGTGGGATTAATCATATACAGTTCCTAAAATGGACTTATACATCATATATCATACTTCTTAATATAATAAAACTTGTTTCTACTAAACAGGGACTTCCTGTAGGTCAGTGGTAGGCGATAAAGGCCAGTCGCACTTCGGTTGTGGGTTCGATTCCCACAGCCTTGTCCGATGCGATGGGCTATCGCCCGTCCTGCAGGATGTCCTTTTTTCTAAAACTATATTACTATAACATCCCATCAATAATATTGAAAAAAACTTCTATCCTTAAACAATAATAACTTATGTCCAACATAATCCATTCCAATATTTAGGCTTATCCATAATACTGAAGTCCATTATAGTGAAAACGATTACCAGAGATTTAATACCATCATTGATCCTCATATATTATAAGATATGTTTTGTTGGTCACATTCCAAACATTCAAACACCTTAATCATGTATTCTCTTGAATACCCATTGAACCTTAGTGAAAAAATGAATTCAGTTAAAAGTTAACACTTTCCAGATACCAAAATCCTCAAAATTCTATATACTCAAACCATTATATCACTTAGTCCTTATATCAATCATGAGCTCATGAATACTGTCAAATATTTCATTTTCTCATTTTCCCTTCATTATGCGGATATCATCTTTTTTTCCAAAAATATCTCAATCACTTTCCATGGTTACCGGTACCATAAAATTATTGAAAACCACAATAGACCAATACATAAATATTCCAATATTCCACGATACTATATACAACATTATTTTGGTTTCCCATTACATAAACAGTTAATCATTACACCACATCGTTGTCATATTCAACATGTCCAATGGTGATCGCATGTGACATCCCTTTTCCATTTTCCTTAAGTGGTTGCTCATGTCGATCATCACTAACCCTTGGATTAGGGAATTTATTAGCATAATGCCCCATTTCCTTGCACTTGAAGCATTGAAGTGTAGTAGGTTCATTCTGTGTATCCCTTCCTTTGTTTGCATCATTAGACATCTTCTTCCCATCATTGTGGTATTAAAATGCCTGATTACCTTCCTTTCCACATTTGAAACATTTACTTATCCCTTTAAGACAATCTCCACCATGCTTCTTTCCACACATTGAGCATAAGGAAACATTCATCTTCTTTTCACCATTATTTTGAGATTTCTCCTTGAACTCCATCTTTTGTTTCTTGTCAAAACTATTAGATGGATAAGTAACACCAACTTCCATTTCTACCTTGATAGCACAACACACAATTTATTCATAGCTACTGAAGTCTCTTATTGCTAATGCCCTTCGAAGATTTGTTTTTTAGCCGCCGAAGAATCGATCAACTTTACTTTTAGGTTGGATGATAAATCCAGATGCATTCCTTGAAAGCCTTGTAAAATTCGCTTCGTATATACCAACAGATTCATCATCCTTTTGCTTTAGTTCAAGAAACTTCTTCTCCATCTTTGTTCGAAGAATACGAGCAAAGTACTTATTAAAAAATAAGTTCTTGAACTCGTCCCATTCCATGGACTCAATTTCATCTCTTTGACTCGTATTCTTGATAAGATTCCACCATTGATCAGCTTTATCTTCCAAACGATATACTGCTAAGATGAATTTATCATTTTCAGAACATTGAAGAACTGAAAATATCTTTTCAGTGGTACTGATCCATTGTTCAGCAACAAGTGGATTAGAAGACCCACTGAATGAAGGTGGACGTTGCCTCATGAAGGACTCAATAGAATATTGTTCCCTTCTCTGCTCATTTGGAAGTACAGAATGATTTATAGCTTGTGTAAGTATAGCAATATGATTTTGCACTCCATCTCCCATAACATTTGTTTGGTCAGGAGGACAATCATTTCATTGTCCATTGCATTGATAAACATGGTTCCTTCGGGTTCCAGCCATCGTTTAAAACCCAAAAATAATAGTGTGAGAGGAAAAATTCATACTAGGTAAAACAACATATTAAAGTTGGAGTACCTTCATTATCTAACAACTTAGGTTTAATTCTAAGATCGTTTGTGCAATTATAGGACTATAACCTATACTTATACTTAACCTTAGGGACATCCCTAGACATACCTTATATATATCTCTAGGGATCTCACTAAAGTTCACGCATCCTAGTTTCCAAAGGTTGACTAAAACTTTCCACTGATACCAACTGTAGAGAACCTAAGCTTAACGTACATGGACAATACATTACTTTTGCGGAATACTTATTACATAACAAAAACACACAAACAAGGATCATAATAGTTTAGTGTCTTTGGAAACTCAGAATACAATCTTCTAATCGTGGTGAAAGATCTTCAACATCTCCCATAAAGATCTTACTTTTTTTACCTAAAACCATTCATTATATCCTGGGGAAAATAAAACATTAAAGGGTGAGCTAAAATGCTCAGTAAGGGTAAACAAAAGAAATATCAATCACATCATATTCATAAGAACATAACATTTTTGAAATCTAAATCCTACAAAAGAGATCATAATATCATAACATGGGATAAATCATAGTAGTGAAATGTAATCCCAATAATCATAACATAAAACATGAAACATTGTGGCATACAAACATAATCATAAGGAATCACTTATTTGTAGTCAAGACTTATTTCCAATACTATCTTAGTGGACAAATTCCATTTCTGAACCGAGTTCACTCCTCGTTTCAGTCCTGTTTTACTGAACCAGTATAACCTGCCGTTCCAGCCATGTCTATCTCATGAGATAGAAAATCTTTTCCCAATGCATTGGAGGGAGATATAGGTCCCACCCATCTCATAATGATACCATTCTTATGTGTTCCACAAAATCAGAAACCATACATCATAGCATAACCCAGGTAATAAAAATGGGGATCTTAAACATCGTGACAACATAAAACAATTCATATAAGATAAAGGAATTCAGAAAAATATTTCCATCACAACATAATCAAATAAATGTAATAATAGGGATAAAAACAGAACCCTTTATTATCTTTGATGGAAAATAATTTTGATAAAACACTTGAACTCCATTCTTGAGAAAATTATCCTTTCTATTTCAAAAACACTTTTCCTTTCTTAACATGTCGTGCAATTCTAAACTAAAAGAAGTTGATTAAAAATAAACTTGAAAACTTTTAAAGGAAGCTTCTTGTAAATAATGTTTTAAAAATCCATTCATGCCGTATAAGTTAAAAAAATCATTCTTTGTACTTTTGTCGGTAAAGTCATAAAGTACCTCATACGAAAAGCCACAAAAGATTAATTTCATATCCTTTACTAAAAACTCACCGAAGGGTGAAATTGGATTTAGAAAATTTTAGGTGGATCAAAATAATATTACATATTGAGAAAACATGGATGTGGATGATAAAATACACCTAGTAAATACCAATGTATAAACAATCTCAGATAAAAATGAGATTGTGATATTTCCCTTACCTTAGGCCCGATTTGCTTCATATGTGTCCGAACCTCTTGTATAATGATTTAAATAATGTCATTGACTTATTCCAGAATCATACTCATTTTTGTGATATCATATATGGTTCACTTATGACTTTATATTACCCGTTCATTTGTAAATTCCATGTTAAAGAGTGTTTTGGGTAAAATCGTTTCATTTGTCATCTGTGTTTTGACTTGTAATTATTCATATAATTACTTAGATCATGATTACATAATTCCAGAATATAAAACATGATTTATATATAGTATATATTCAGAATATACATATATATAATAGATCAATAAATGGAAAGAAATACACTGTTCACCGAGACGGTAGGCCGTACGTACGCATGAACGCTGTTTTCGTTTCCTTATTGAGTTGAATGGAATTAAGTAGATGAAATAAATATATACATAAATCCAGTAGCTTTATAATTTCATATATTTAATTATTATTGCTTATATATACTTTATAATCATTCTTAAATGGTTAACATGGAGAATGAATCTCATCGCGTCGGGGAGACGGTAGTCCGTACGTACGCACGAGCGATGATATCGTTTCCATAGTTATTGAATTGAATTGGAGTGGATGATACAATATATCAGAATCAGTATGATGTTATAATAACTATATATATTCATTCTTTACACCATTATACCCATCCATGAAAGGTGTTGGTGGAAAAACAGATTACACCACGGCATGGAGACGGTATTCTGTACGTACGCACGCGCGGTGATTTTGTTTTCCGTAGGATTGATAGAAGGTGAAATGGGGATGTTTCATATTTATAATAACAAATCAGTATATTAGTGAAACTGATGTTATTACTTTATAATGAATCAGCTAAAGAAGAAGATGTTGAAGAAGAAAGAAGCTTGAAAGAATCGGGAGAAGAAATTACCTCTTATTCGATACGCCTCTTTGAAACCTCCTCTTAGGGCACTAAGATTGGTCTTTAAAGTAGACCAGAACCTCTAGGATGTTTCTAGGTAATTGTAGAGGATAATTTGGCAGGGTTTGGACGAGATTGAAGGCTCAAATTGGTGTGAGGAGGAGAGGGAGGAGGTGCCCTTTTATAAGGGAGGAGAGGGGCACCTTTGGAATTCTTAAAAATATTAATTTATAATAAATCTAGCCCCACTTAAAAACCACCAAAAATGACTCATATCCAAAGATTAGATGAGATATGGTTGTAATCTCATCAAAAAATCAAATTTAGACATGTTAGGTATTTATTTTAAAAATTATCAACTTGATTTATCCTTATTTAGTCAATTTAATTTTATTTGTGGTAATAACATTCTAAAATTTAAATTATAACAAATAATTAATTATTTGTTGTGAATTGTCCAGAATTGGATACTTTATAACATTTTCTACCATATAAAGTTAAATTTATAATTTTTAAATATATTTGTGATTTTTAAACAATTTTATAATATATTATATTTATAAAATAACAATAGTGTCAATTTTGACAATATTCATTTATTTGAATTTAAATAAAATATATACAGAAGATATGTTCAAACTAAAAGCTTTAATAGAATCCTAAAAGGTAATATGTATCTAGAAAATTAGTGTAGAACATTAAATAGTTCATGTAATATATATTTTAATATTTTTAAAACAATTTATTTGATATTTTAATTAATAAAATAATTTCACCATCACTATTGTGTCATAATTAATGATACTTATTTAATCTCTAAAAATTTTAAATAATTTCTATGATGTATATATTTGTATTAGCATTCTGGAGACTATTTATGTTCGCAGTTTCATTATGTTTATAACCAAATTAAAATTATTATAATTATAAGATTTAAGAAAGTGACATGTTGTCACATTCTTTGGTTTTAATAATAATTAAATTATTTTCCTAGAAAAAAGTCCATTAAATGAATATAATCAGACCCTTTAGTGATATGGGTCGACTGTTAGTCATCCAATAGGATTTTGGCAGGTGTTAGGGTAATTTTATAATCTTATATTTACCCTTAATTACCCGATTTACCTTTAACTATGGTAAATAAAATTTACCGTAGTTACTATTCATGATGCCCAAAAATAAAAAGTAGTCTATTAACATAATTTGGACCCACTGATTCTGAATATGCAATCCATTTTTCAAAATTCAAAACATACAAGTTGCAGTAATTAATTTAAAATAAATCCCGTTGTTAAGAAAACGGGTTTTAGAAGTTAAAACATTGCCAAAGATTGGAATGTTTTTACCTATGAATTCAATGTGAAATTAATGATAATGGCATACATTATATTAAATGGTAAAAATAGATTCTATTTATACTTTAAAACCATTCAATATTATAATTTATCCATATAAATTATCTCAATGAAAAAAGTTGTTTTTAATTAAAAATTAGCATATTTTTACTATTCATCAAAATATTAAAGTTATCAAAAAAATATCAAAAATTAGGCCTAAGATATATTTTATATTATGAACTAAAAATGATATCTATTTTACCAAATTCAAAACATATCAGTTTCATTAATTAATTAAAAAATTAATTCCTGTTGTCAGAACAAATAGCGTGTTTTTAAGAGATAATAACTATCAAAAGATTGACACTTGTTTATGTCTGGTTTAATTGTGAAATTACATCAAATGACCAACATTGTATTAAATTGTAAAAATATATTCTAAATATACTTTAAAACCACTAAAATTAACAATTTATCACAATTAATTATTTTGATTAAAAAGGTTGTTTTTAATTAAAATTTAGTAATTTTCACTATTCATCAGAAAATGAAAGTTATCCGAAAAGTACCAAAATTTTACCATAAGCTAATTTCTATATTCCGAATCCAAAAAAGAAGTCCATTTTGAGAGATAAAAGTTCTAAAATTTTAAAAGGTGGTTATTACAATTCATAATGGCTAGTTTTAATAATATTTTAATAGCATATCGTTATTTAGTGAAACTCGGTATTGCCTACTACACACGCTATCGAGGAAGGTCGCGATTGAGTGTAATGCAAGGCAAGTCAAGTATGCATGTTGTGCAATCTCTTTTTGGTGTAGCGTACAACACAAGACATTAATGAAATCAAAAAGAATATTTTTCATAAAATCTCGGGGTGTTACATTCTACCCCCCTTAAAATGAATTTCGCCCTCGAAATTCGTCAGGGTTATAAATGGTTTACTACTGGAAAGTTTCTTTAATAGAAACCCACATCGTAAAAAGGAATACCAAAACATTGCTTTAAAAACTAAAGTATGAAACGTAACAGTTACCCAAATAAACTAATCACTGGGTTTCCACATAAGTGAAAATATGGATATGGAAGAGAAATCTAACTATCATGTTCTGATGGAGAGTGGTAGAGAACATGGCTATGGAAAATCCAGCAATCACAAAGCCATAAATTTGTGATGATCTAAGGTACCTTCTGAATTATTAGATATAAGAGCACTAGGACAACATTTTTGGTTATCATGATCATTTCCCTAAAGTTGATGAAATTGGAATTAGAAGAAATACTTTCGTGATTTTGTATAGTCTCACCGTTGGTCGTTCTTTGGACAATTTCCACTTCATATCTTAAAGAAATGAAGTTGAATTTGTCATTCGTGAAGTGTTAGCAGATCCTGTGATAGAATGATGGGTCATTCCATCTGTCTCAAACAAAAGGTTAGAAAAGTTATCAAAACTTACATAAGTCCATCAATAGTGAGATTAATCATAAACGGTTCTTAAAATGGACTTATACTTCATATATCTTACTTTTTAATATAATAATACTAGTTTCTACTAAACAGAGACTTCCTGTAGGCCAGTGGTAGTCGATAATGGTCAGTCGCACTTCGGTTGTGGGTTCGATTCCCACAGCCTTGTCCGACGCGATGGGCTATCGCCATTCCTACAGGTTGTCTTTTTTCTAAAACAATATTACTATAACATCCCATCAATAATATCGAATAAAAAATTCTATCCTTAAACAATACCAACATATGTCCAACATAATTCATTCCAATCTTTAGGCTTATCTATAATACTACAGTCCACTATAGTGAAAACGATTACCAGAGATTTAATACCCTCGTTGATCCCCATATATCATAAGATATGTCTTGTTGGTCACATTCAAAACATTCAAACGCCTTAATCATGTATTATATTGAATACCCATTTAAACTTAGTGAAAACATGAATGCAGTTAAAAGTTAACACATTCCACATACCAAAATCCTCAAAATTCTATACACTCAAACCATGATATCACTTAGTCCTTATATCAATAATGAGCTCATGAATACTGTCAAATATTTCATTTTCTCGTTTTCCCTTCATTATGCGCATATCATCTTTTTTTCCAAAAATATCTAAATCACTTTCCATGGTTACCGGTACCATAAAATTATTTAAAACCACAATAGACCGATACTTAAATATTCCAATATTCCACGATACTATATACAAAATTATTTTGGTTTCCCATTACATAAACACATAATAATTCCACCACATCATTGTCATATTCAACATCGCCAATGGTGATCGCATGTGACTTCCCTTTGTCCTTTGACTTAAGTGGTTGCTCATGTCGATCATCACTAACCCTTGGATTAGGTAATTTATTAGCATAATGCCCCATTTCCTTGCACTTGAAGCTTTGAAGTGTAGTAGGTTCATTCTGTGTATCCCTTCCTTTGTTTGCATCATTAGATATCTTCTTCCCATCATTGCAGAATTCAAATGCCCGATGACCTTCCTTTCCACATTTGAAACATTTACTTGTCCCTTTAAGACAATATCCACCATGCTTCTTCCCAAACTCTGAGCATAAGGAAACAATCATCTTCTTTCCACCATTATTGTGAGATTTCTCCTTGAACTCCATCTTTCGTTTCTTGTCAAAACTATGAGATCGATAAGTAACACCAACTTCCATTTCTACCTTGATAGCACAACGCACAATTTATTCATAGCTACTGAAGTCTCTTATAGCTAATTCCCTTCGAAGATTTGGTTTTAAGACACTGAAAAATCGATCAACTTTACTTTCAGGTTGGATGATAAATCCAGATGCATTCCTTGCAAGCCTTGTAAAATTCGCTTCGTATATACCAATAGATTCATCATCCTTTTGCTTTAGTTCAAGAAACTCTTTCTCCATCTTTTTTCAAAGAATACGAGGGAAGTACTTATTGAAAAATAATTTCTTGAACTCATTCCATTCCATGGACTCAATTTCATATCTTTGCCTCGTATTATTGATAAGATTACTCCATTGATCAGCTTCACCTTCCAAATGATATACTGCTATGATGACTTTATCATGTTCAGAACATTGAAGAACTGAAAATATCTTTTCAGTGGTATGGATCCATTGCTCAGCAACAAGTTGATCAGAAGACCCACTGAAAGAAGGTGGATGTTGCCTCATGAAGGACTCAATAGAATATTGTGTTGTACCTCTCGAACCCCTCAAGGTTTTATTTTCATGATCACAATCACCCTCATATTTATCTAATACTTTTTCAAGTGTTTTTGTATGATAGGAATCATTTCAGGTGGCCACGGAATTGGACCAAGAAGGCCAAGAAGGCAAAAAGCCAATCTGGACTGAAATCCGGTCCACCGGCCAACCGGTGGCTTCACCACCGGTCGACCGGTGGACCCTGGGCAGAAGACAGAGCCACTGCCTCACCACCGGTCAGCCGGTGGCTTGACCACCGGCCAGCCGGTGGCACCTGCACTCAAAGGGGAGCCACTGCCTCACCACCGGTCAGCCGGTGGCCTCAGCACCGGCCAGCCGGTGGAACCCTCTCCCAACAGTGCCAGCTACTGTCTTGCCACCGGCCAGCCGGTGGCTCTGGCACCGGTCAGCCGGTGGCTCTGGCACCGGTCAGCCGGTGGCTCTGGCACCGGTCAGCCGGTGGCTCTGGCACCGGTCAGCCGGTGGCCCCTGGACAGGAATCCTATGCCATTTTGCAAACACCGGCCAACCGGTGGGACTGTACCGGCCAGCCGGTGGAGCCAGTCAAACTAGCCGTTGGCTTTGACCAGTCAACCCTCTTTTGGCCTCCAACGGCTCCGAGGCCTTTTCCAACGGCTCCAAAGCCCTCCAACGGATACTTGAAGGTTCCTAGCCTATAAATAAAGGCCTAGGAAGCCCCGGAACCTCACCCAAGCCACCGGACACATTGTTGATCATTTTGGCGAAGCTCCGGCGGATTGTTCCAAGAGAACCCCAAGTGCTCCATCCATTTCCACATCCAAGAGCACCACTCAAGAAGCTTGGGAGAGCACGCTACATCAACTCAATCATCCAATTGGCGCCCAAGTCTTCCCAATTACGGTTTTTCATTGCTTTATCCTTTTTGAGCTTAAATTGGGTTTGTGCCTACAAACCCCAAACTTTTCTCATCTCCCCATTTCTTTGGGTTCTCACACCACCATTAAGGTGTGAAGAGGTTTCTTCAAGCCTTTCCTTTTAAAAGGCTTGTGTTTCGGTGAGCTAGCCTTCACCCGTTAAAAAGGCTAGTGGGTTCTTGCTATTCCATCAAAAGCAAGTGGGTTCTTGCTCAACCAATAAAAGCAAGCTGTAATAGGTCCTAGTGCTACCTCAAAGCCTAGTGGGTTTCTTGCTAAAACCATTGAAAAGCAAGCGGTAGGAATCTCTCAACGGTTGAGTTGGGAGCGGAGACGTAGGCCGGGTTTTGGCCGAACTCCGTTATCAATTTTGTGTCTTGCCTCATTTATTTCCGCTGCATCTTAACTTTGATTTTTATTTGTTAATCAATTTTTTAAAAGGCAATTCACCCCCCTCTTGCCATCTCATTCCCTTGCTTCTTCCGACCCAACATTTGGTATCAGAGGGATAATTTGAGTAATACCTTAAAAGGTTTCAAATTCAAAGATCCATTGTGATGGCATCTACCTCTTTCGCCCCCGTGGGCTACTCATTGGGTCGGGCTCCATTTTTTGATGGAACCAACTATAATTATTGGAAAACCCGCATGACTACCTTTCTTAGAAGCATAGGATATCCCATTTATAAAATTTTCATGCAAGGTTACACTTTGTCTACCCCCGACGAATCCAAATGGACCCAAGCCGACATTAAGAATTTTGAGCTTGATGGAAAAGCCATGAACGCTCTCCATTGCGGCCTTGATAGAAATGAGTTCAATCGAGTGTCTACATGCACCTCCGCACATGAAATCTGGAAACTTTTGGAGGTTACCAATGAGGGGACCAACAAAGTAAAGGATACTCGATTGGATATGTACCGTCAGGATTTTGAGTCTTTTTCTATGCATCCAAATGAATCTATTTCTGAAATGTTTACTAGATTTACTGACGTGTGCAATGGGAGAAAGTCCCTTGGTGATGATGTTTCAGCTGAGACGATGGTCAAGAAGATCTTATGGGTCCTTCCGAGCTCATGGGCACCTAAAGTGACGGCGATCCAAGAAGCTAAGGACGTCAAAAATATGCCGGTAGAGGAGCTCATCGGATCTCTAATGACGTACGAGATCACCATGAGAAGGCAAGCACAAAATGAGGGCACCTCTATCAAAACTCCAAAGAACATCGCCCTCAAGGTACAAAAGGAAGTATGCTCCTCCTCATCCTCTTCCTCATCTCCTTCCTCATCTTCCTCATTATCAAGCGGCGACTCGGAAATGGAGAATCTCGCCTGCCAAATGCACAAATTTATGAAGAAGCACAAGAAGAAGAAGAAATCTCGCAAGGCGCGAAAGCAAGAACCCACCGCAAGATCCGAGCCCAAGGTAAAATGCTACGGGTGCGGCGAAAAGGGCCATTACAAGCCCGATTGCCCACTCAACAAAAAACGGGCCACGCCCAACGAAAAAGGAAAGAAGAAGGTCCTCAAGGCGACATGGAGTGACACCTCATCATCCTCCTCCTCCTCCTCCTCGAGCGACCAAGGTCCAAAATGCCTAATGGCATTTCATGAGGTAACATCTTCCGACTCCTCATCCTCATGTTCTTCAAATTCTAATTCTTTAAATCATCTATCTTATGAAGAACTCTCACGCGCTAGAGACCAACTTGAAAATGGTTTTCATGCTTTATCGTCCAAATTTGTTGCTTTAAAAAAATCTTTCAAAAAACTCTCCTCCGAAAAAGAACAACTTCTCAAAGAGAAGGAGGAGATGTCCCTAAAAATCCAAAATTTTCCAAATGTTGATTCTATGGAATCAACCATCAAAGACCTAAGGGAGACCCTAGCTAAGTTCACCCAAGGGGAACAAAATTTAAACAATTTGCTAGGTTCCCAACGCATATCTAGGACCACCCAAGGGCTAGGATATACCAATGTAGCTTCCTCCTCCCATGCACCCACTATTTTTGTAAGGGGGAGCTCCGATTTTAAATTTTGCAATTATTGTAAGAAAACCGGGCACCTTATTTATGAATGTAATTGTAAAAATGCCCGGTATGGTCAACCCAAAAGCTTTTTCTTTTCGGACGAATTCTATAGGAGAAGACCCGCTATGAGACAAGTATGGATTGAGAAATCCCTTCTTGCGAGTCTCTCCGGGCCAAAATTTATTTCCTTTCCCCGGTGATTCATTGTTTTTATTTAGGGGGAGTTAGGATCGTTTAAGCCCTTTTCATTTTCAAAATTTTTCGATTCAAACTTTCAATTTCAACTCTTGGTTTCAAATTTTTCAATTCAAAATTCTCATTTCAATTGGTTTTTTGTTTCAAAACTTTCAATTCAAACTGTTATTCAATTTTGATTCAAAACTTTCAATTCAATTTTTGATTCAAAACTTTCAATTCAAATTTAAAATTTCAATTGATTTTCAAATCTCAAATCTTGTTTTTCAAATCTCACTTCCCTCAATCAAGTTTTATGCCCCGTTCTATTTTGATAATCACAAAGGGGGAGAAATTTCTTGATTGATTGGGGGAGAATCTTTTCTATCATGCTTTGATTTATTTTCAAATTATCCTTTAATAATGTCTTTAATTTCAGTATTTTACATTGTTTGTTTCGGTGATTGTGATCATCAAAATAGGGGGAGATTGTTGTACCTCTCGAACCCCTCAAGGTTTTATTTTCATGATCACAATCACCCTCATATTTATCTAATACTTTTTCAAGTGTTTTTGTATGATAGGAATCATTTCAGGTGGCCACGGAATTGGACCAAGAAGGCCAAGAAGGAAAAAAGCCAATCTGGACTGAAATCCAGTCCACCGGCCAACCGGTGGCTTCACCACCGGTCGACCGGTGGACCCTGGGCAGAAGACAGAGCCACTGCCTCACCACCGGTCAGCCGGTGGCTTGACCACCGGCCAGCCGGTGGCACCTGCACTCAAAGGGGAGCCACTGCCTCACCACCGGTCAGCCGGTGGCCTCAGCACCGGCCAGCCGGTGGAACCCTCTCCCAACAGTGCCAGCTACTGTCTTGCCACCGGCCAGTCGGTGGCTCTGGCACCGGTCAGCCGGTGGCCCCTGGACAGGAATCCTATGCCATTTTGCAAACACCGGCCAACCGGTGGGACTGTACCGGCCATCCGGTGGAGCCAGTCAAACTAGCCGTTGGCTTTGACCAGTCAACCCTCTTTTGGCCTCCAACGGCTCCGAGGCCTTTTCCAACGGCTCCAAAGCCCTCCAACGGATACTTGAAGGTTCCTAGCCTATAAATAAAGGCCTAGGAAGCCTCGGAACCTCACCCAAGCCACCGGACACATTGTTGATCATTTTGGCGAAGCTCCGGCGGATTGTTCCAAGAGAACCCCAAGTGCTCCATCCATTTCCACATCCATGAGCACCACTCAAGAAGCTTGGGAGAGCACACTACATCAACTCCATCATCCAATTGGCGCCCAAGTCTTCCCAATTACGGTTTTTCATTGCTTTATCCTTTTTGAGCTTAAATTGGGTTTGTGCCTACAAACCCCAAACTTTTCTCATCTCCCCATTTCTTTGGGTTCTCACACCACCATTAAGGTGTGAAGAGGTTTCTTCAAGCCTTTCCTTTTAAAAGGCTTGTGTTTCGGTGAGCTAGCCTTCACCCGTTAAAAAGGCAAGTGGGTTCTTGCTATTCCATCAAAAGCAAGTGGGTTCTTGCTCAACCAGTAAAAGCAAGCTGTAATAGGTCCTAGTGCTACCTCAAAGCCTAGTGGGTTTCTTGCTAAAACCATTGAAAAGCAAGCGGTAGGAATCTCTCAACGGTTGAGTTGGGAGCGGAGACGTAGGCCGGGTTTTGGCCGAACTCCGTTATCAATTTTGTGTCTTGCCTCATTTATTTCCGCTGCATCTTAACTTTGATTTTTATTTGTTAATCAATTTTTTAAAAGGCAATTCACCCCCCTCTTGCCATCTCATTCCCTTGCTTCTTCCGACCCAACATATTGTTCCCTTCTCTGCTCATTTGGTAGTCCAGAATGATTCATAGCTTGTGTAAGTATAGCAATAATATTTTTCACTCCATCTCCCATAACATTTGTTTGTTCCGGAGGAAAATCATTGCATTGTCCATTGCATTGATAAACACGGTTCCTTCAGGTTCCATCCATCGTCTAAAACCCAAAAAAAATAGTGTGAGAGGAAAAAATCATACTAGGGAAAACAACATAATAAAGGGGGAGTACCTTCATTATCTAACAACTTGGGTTTAATTCTAAGATCGTTAGCGCAATTCTAGGACTATAACCTATACTTATACTTAACCTTAGGGACATCCCCAGACATACCATAGAAATATCTCTAGGGATCTCACTAAAGTTCTCGCATCCTAGTTTCCAATGGTTGACTAAACCTTTCCTATGATACCAACTATAGAGACCCTAAGCATAACGTACATGGAAATTACATTACTTTTGTGGAATACATAGTACATAACAAAAACACGCACACAAGGATTGTAATAGTTTAGTGTCTTTGGAAACTCAGAATATAATCTTCTAATCGTGGGGAAAGATCTTCAACATCTCCCATAAAGATCTTCCTTTTTTTTACCTAAAACATTTCATTATATCCTAGGGAAAAGAAAACATAAAAGGGTGATCTCAAATGCTCAGTAAGGGTAAACAAAAGAAATATCAATCACATCATATTCATAAAAACATAACATTTTGGAAATCTAAATCCTACAAAAGAAATCATAATATCATAACATGGGATAAATCATAGTAGTGAAATGTAATCCCAATAATCATAACATAAAACATAAAACATTGTGGCATACACACATAATCATAGAGAATCACTTCTTAGTAGTCAAGACTCATTTCCAAGACTATCTTAGTGGACAAAGTCCATTTCTGAACTAAGTTCACTCCTCGTTTCAGTCCTGTTTTACTGAACCGGTATAACCTGCCGTTCCATCCATGTCTATCTCATGAGATAGAAAATCTTTACCCAATGCATTGGAGGGAGATATAGGTCCCACCCATCTCATAATGATACCATTCTTATGTGTGCCACAAAATCAGAAACCATACATCATAGCATAACCCATGTAATAAAAATGGTAATCTTAAACATAGTAACATCATAAAACAATTTATATAAGATAAAGGAATTTAGAAAAATATTTCCATCACAACATAATAAAATAAATGTAATAATAGGGATAAAAACATAACCCTTTATTATTTGTGATGGAAAATAATTTTTATAAAACACTTGAACTCCATTCTTGAGGAAAATATCCTTTCTACTTCAAAAACACTTTTCCTATCTTAACATGTCGTACAATTCTAATCTAAAAGAAGTTGATAAAAAATAAATTTGAAAAATTTTAAAGGAAGCTTCTTGGAAATTATTTTTTAAAAATCCATTCATTCCATATAAGTTAAAAAAGGCATTTTTCGTACTTTTTTCGGTAAAGTCAAAAATTACCTCGTACGAAAAGCCACAAAATATTCCTTTCATATCCTTTAATAAAAACTCACCGAAGGGTAAAATAGGATTTAAAAAATTGTAGGTGGATGGAAATAATATTACATATTGAGAAAACATGGATGTGGATGATAAAATACACCCTAGTAAATACCAAAGTATAAACAATCTCAGATAAAAATGAGATTGTGATATTTCCCTTACCTTAGGTCCGATTTTCTTCGTATGTGTCCAAACATCCTATATAATGATTTAAATAATGCCATTGACTTATTCCAGAATCATAATAATTGTTATGATATCATATACTGTTCACTTATGACTTTATATTACCCATTCTTTTGTAAATTCCATGTTAAAGAGCGTTTTGGATAAAATCGTTTCATTTGTCATCCGTGTTTTTATTTGTAATTATTCATATAATTACATAGATCATGATTACTTAATTCCAGAATATAAAACATTATTTATATATAATATATATTCAGAATATACATATATATAATAGATCGATAAATGGAAAGAAATACACCATTCATGGAGACGGTAGGCCATACGTACGCATGAACGCTGTTTTCGTTTCCTTATTGAGTTGAATGGAATTAAGTAGATGACATACATATATACATAAATCCAGTAGATTTATAATGTCATATATTTCATTATTATTTCTTATATATACTTAATAATCATTCTTAAATGGTTAACATGGAGAATGAATCTCATCGTGTTGTGGAGACGGTAGTTCGAACGTACGCACGAGCGATGATATCGTTTCCATAGTTATTGAATTGAATTGGAGTGGATGATACTATATATCAGAATAAGTATGATGTTATAATAACTATGTATAGTAATTCTTTATACCATTATACCCATCCATGTAAGGTGTTGGTGGAAAAACATATTACACCACGTCGTGGAGACGGTATTCCGTACGTACGCATGCGCGGTGATTTTGTTTTCCGTAGGATGGATAGAAGGTGAAATGGGGTTGTTTCATATTTATAATAATAAATCAGTATATTATTGATACTGATGTTATTACTTTATAATGAAACAACTAAAGAAGAAGAAGTTGAAGAAGAAAGAAGCTTGAAAGAATCGGGAGAAGAAGTTACCTCTTCTTCGATACGCCTCTTTGAAACCTCCTATTAGGGCACTAAGATTGGTCTTTAAAGTATACCAGAACCTCTAGGATGTTTCTAGGGAATTGGAGAAGATAATTTGGTAGGGTTTGGCCGAGCTTGAAGGCTCAAATTGGTGTGAGGAGGAGAGGTAGGAGGTGCCCTTTTATAAGGGAGCAGAGGGGTACCTTTAGAATTCTTAAAAATATTGACTTATAATAAATCTAAATACACTTAAAAACCTCTAAAAATGACTCATATCCGAATATTAGATGAGATCTGGTTGTAATATCATCAACCAATCGAATTTAGACATCTTAGGTATTTATTTTAAACATTATAAACTTGATTTATCCTTATTTAGTCAATTTAAATTTATTTGTGGTAATGACATTCTAAAATTTAAATTATAACAAATAATTAATTATATGTTGTGAATTGTCCATAATTGGATACTTTATAACATTTTATACCATATAAATTTAAATTTATAAATTTTAAATATATTTTTGATTTTTAAACAATTTTATAATATATTATTTTTATAAAATAACAATAGTGTCAATTTTGACAATATTCATTTATTTGAGTTTCAATACATTATATACAGAAGATATATTCAAAATAAAATCTTTAATAGAATTATAAAAGGTCATATGTATCTATAAAATTATTTTTGCACATTAAATAGTCCATATAATATTTATTTTAATATTTTTAAAACAATTTAATTGATATTTTAATTAATAAAATAATTTCAACATCACTATTGTGTCATAATTAATGATAATTATTTAATCTCTAAAAATTCTAAATAAATTCCTATGATGTAGATAATTGTATTAGCCTATTGGAGACTATTCATGTTTGATGTTTCATTATTTTTATCACCAAATTAAAATTATTATACTTATAAGATTTAAGAAAGTGAAATGTTGTCACATTCTTTGGTTTTAATTATAATTAAATTATTTAATGGGAAAAAGTCCATTTAATGAATCTAATACGACCCTTAGGTGATATGGGTCGAATTTTAGTCATACAATAGGATTTTGGCATGTGTTAGGGTAATTTTATAATCTTATATTTACCCTTAATTACCTGATTTACCTTTAACTAAGGTAAATAAAATTTACCGTAGTTACTATTCATAATGCCCAAAAATAAAAATTAGTCTATTAACATAATTTGGACCCACTGATTCTACATATTCAATCCATTTTTCAAAATTCAAAACATACAAGTTGCAGTAATTAATTTAAAATAAATCCCGTTGTTAAGAAAACAGGTTTTAGAAGTTAAAACATTGAAAAAGATTGGAATGTTTTTACCTATGAATTCAATGTGAAATTAATGATAATGACATAAATTATATTAAATGGTAAAAATATATTCTATTTATACTTTAAAACCATTCAATATGATAATTTATCCATATAAATTATCTCAATGAAAAAAGTTGTTTTTAATTAAAAATTAGCGTATTTTTACTATTCATCAAAATATGAAAGTTATCAAAAAAATATCAAAAATTAGGCCTAAGCTATATTTGATATTATGAACTCAAAAAGGATGTCTATTTTACAAAATTCAAAACATATCAGTTGCATTAATTAATTTAAAAATTAATTAATGTCGTCAAAACAAATAGCGTGTTTTTAAGAGATAATAACTATCAAAAGATTGACACTTGTTTATGTCTGGTTTAAATGTGAAATTTCATACAGTTACCAACATTGTATTAAATTGTAAAAATATATTCTAAATATACTTTTAAACCACTAAAATTAATAATTTATCACTATTAATTATTTCGATTAAAAAGGTTGTTTTTAATTAAAATTTAGTAATTTTCACTATTCATCAGAAAATGAAAGTTATCCGAAAAGTACCAAAATTTCACCCTAAGATAATTTCGATATTACGAATCCAAAAATGAATTCAATTTTGAGAGATAAAATTTCTATAATTTTAAAAGGTGTTTATTACAATTCATAACGGCTAGTTTTAATAATATTTTAATAGCATATCATTGTATAGTGAAACTCAGTATTGCGTACTACACACGCTATCGAGGAAGGTCGTGATTGCGTGTAATGCAAGGATAGTAAAGGATGCGTGTTGTGCAAGCTCCTTTTGGTGTAGCATACAACACAAGACATTAATGTAATCAAAAAGAATATTTTTCATAAAATCTCGAGGTGTTACACGATTTTATTTCACAATGAAGGAGTTATACAGTTGATGAGTAAACCCATTAAATGGATTGACAATTCACTGGTCCCGCCACCACCTCTCACCAGTTATAGAAAAATAAAATAAAATAACCATTACATGTTATTTTACTTTTCATTAAAAAGTACAAAATTTTAACTTTTTACCCCGACTTACTGCAGTCAATGTGATGCTTCTCTTAAGAGAATCTTGGCACTGTGATTTCAACTGTGCTCTCGAATGTCAATTTCGAGCACCATTTACAATGGTAGAAAATTTCACCCGCACGTTTACTAAACAAACATTAAAAAAATATCAGAAATTTATTAATGAAATGTCAGGCCTCAGAATCAGGCATCGTCAATTTTTACAGACTCTTAATAATCCAAAATAATTTTAATGAAAATTACATTGGATTTTTTGGGTTCTAAATTAATATAATTTAAATAATAATTCAAAACATTAGGAAATACATACCTTTAAAATATTTATGATGTGTTGATTCCAAAAAAATAACTTTTGAAAAGTTTGAATTCTCTTAATCATAGAGCATGCGATGATAATAATTTAATCCTTCACGAAACACAAATCATGAATACCATCTCTTTGAGACTCATGAATTTTCCATATTTTCATATGATCATCATGAAAATACACTTTTCATAATGCATTCAATTCAATAAAATTAGGACCCCAAAAAACATGAAAAACACTATGGAACGACGTCACCTTCAATATTGCTTATTACTTAAACTATAAGAACATTTTCCATGAAAACTCCATATTATACCATGTAAGGATTGAAAACAAAAAACACAAACCATGACCAACCAAGTGTGGATTGAAAAAAAATCTCAACAATAGTTTTAGTATTTAATATCCTTTGTTGAAACATGAACTATATATAGTATCTTCATCAGGTCAGTTGTAACTAATTGGTCCTTTATTCATCCATTACTTTACAATTCAGGAATTGAACTTATTATGTTTAATATATCATTTTGTTTGATACCATTATAAAAAAATCAACATTTTATGAAAAATGAAAAAAAACCTCCCCTAACCATTTTTTAATTTCATGATTTTAAAAATTATATACATTTTTAAAAAATAATTTTATAAATATGAGATATTTAAATTTTAAAAAAAAAACCTCATTTATTCGAAAAATACCAATATTAATATTATGAGAAATTTTTGGCCATTTAATAAATTATTTAGGGTCTCATAAAAATAATTTTTCATTATATTAGAACATTATAATAATGTAAAAATTCAATTTATTATAATATTTTTTAAATAATTATTATATATTATAAAAATGTAATAAAATCATTTATTTTTCAGAAACATTAAAAAAATTATCTTCTTAAAAATAGTTATTTACTTAAATAATTATATAAATATGAAATTTTCTAATTTTATAAGATACCTAAATATTATATCACATTTCTATAGGTGAGATTACTATTCAAACAACCAGGTTACTAAACATAATGATCAGAATAATATTTTAATGATCAGATTATTATTCCAATGATCATATTTTATTGATCAAATGAGATACATAAATTCTCTAGATAAATTATATTTCATTCATTATTCATTTCATTATATTATCAATTAAGGTTATATATAATAATATTAAGAATTCATATTAAATTATTAGTATTCTTATTCATTTATATAGTATTGTTCATTAGTGTGGTTATTCAAATTGATCGAGAAGATCCACAATTTTCTATTGTTGTCACCTTATATTCTATTTTATCCCATTATAATACTTGAAATTATTATGGAAATATTTTATAAATTTAATGTTCATATTAATATAAAAAAATATTTCCCATTTTACCTTTTTTGGTGTTTTCATTATATAAAATTATATGACATAATTTTATTTTTGGAAGGGAAGTTCCATTCAAAAAATTATGGGTGACTACCATCATCCATCTTTAAGAGATTTAACCTTTAATTTTTTTCAATACTAATGTTAATGTAGGCATGGGTAGTTTTTCTTCATGGAATCAACATGTTCTGAAATTTATTCCTCATACATTTTGTTTTAAGATAGTACTCTTACTAGGGGAGTTGTATTATTGCATAAAACACCAACATTGTGGAATAATATCTTCATTTGGTGATCAAAATAAGATAGATCATTATCTTTTTATACCATATTTATATTTATAACATTTGATTTATATTTTAAGTACATATTCAAGGTGGATACATAGAATACATCATGAACTTAAGAATGATTTTATGTTAGTTCTAATCGATAGAGAATAACTCTAATGTGATCAGAAAATATCAAAGGGTAATATCTTTCTAAGACATGGATTTTCATTATCCCCAAATATCATGACTCACTTATATGTTGATATAGATATGAATGCATTACATCTAACCTAAACCATTATTTTCATCAATGATAGTTAGCAAATATCTAATTTAAATTTTGAGCACTACTAATGTGCCACTAAATGGTCTTGACCTTTTCTACCATTAGCTTAACCATGTTAGGATCAAGCTACATGAACTATATAATTTCATCCATGGATTTAGGTGTTATAAATATATTCTCATAAATGGCTTCATATTTAAAAATTATTATTCTTGATCCGAAAACATTTTTGTATGAGAACTTGGCCATAGGAAGTAGTTTATTTGATCCTACACTGATGTCCATTGATCATGATATCAACATTTCTAAATTTTCTGGAATGTTTTCTTAGATTAGAAATTAGTTTGGGGCTTATAACTCTTACTAAATTTCAATATAGTGTTTAGAATATGTTGGTGACTTTTCCGGAATGTGGAGGTCAATCCTGGATCTAGATTAGGCTTAATTGATAGTGGTGTTCCATAAATCATCCCAACTTCCCTAATGTATATACATGGATGTTTTCAAGTGATAATTACACACTAATTTTAATAGGACGAGTATTATTTATAAGAATATAAAACAAAAATCATTTGACATTATATCCAATTGATTTCATTAGAAGAATAGTGAAATATTCAATGGTGATGTTTTTCTAGATCTATATAGGATTTAATAATAGTTTCATTTTCCAGTTAAACAATTTTTTAATCCATCACCAGTTTATATAGAAGGTATTTTAATGTATATTTTGAAATAAACATATTCATTTTTTACCACAAATAGTACACTTAGAGATCACAATACAACTTCATTCTCTGTGGATTGATGGAGAATGTCGATCTCCATGTTTATTTCAATAGTTCCTTGTCTATCATGGGATTTGAGGGTACACATAGTTTTGACTTTAATCATAAAGATAGTTATTCACCAATTTTGAACTCCATATAATTCACATTCCTTATATATTTCAAATTATTATATATTTCAAAATTATCCTTTTGATGAAACATTATCTTCTCTTGAAAGGATGTCTGAGTAGTCATTTGACAATGTAATGATGATGTCACCTCCTTTTTAACTTCCATGTCAATACTATAATTAGTTAATAATATTGGATACATGAAAATTTTCACCATTTATAAGTTTAAAATAGCCTTTCTACATTGATAACCAACCCAAATTGTTTACCTTCCCAAGATTGTAGTAGAATGAGGAGTAATATTCTATAGTCTTGTCTAACCATATTCGCTGGTATATATTATGTACCTTATGTGTGAATATATATTTTAGTATTTTATGATCCATTTATATTTTATATTTCCCCTAACAAATATAGTTCCTATAATTCTTCATTATTAAGTTAACTACAAATTGCACCAAATATTTTATTATGCAGTTCTGATCATGAATATTAAATTACCTTTAGGAGTTGGCTATAACATTATCATTATGCATTAGAAAACTAACATATCATTTCTAATAATCATCACTATATACAAAAAAAATTACCTTTTTGGGTATTTTTTGTAATTGTGATAAGATAAGAAAATTTTAATTTTTTAAATATCTCATTGAAATAATCAGTCCATGAAAATATTACTCCCTTACGAATACTCTGGTTTAACGGGTTTGACAATCGATAGAAGTTTCTCAAAAATCATTGGTATGATCCACATGGATTTAGAAAATGAATATCACTGTTATATATGTATATATAAGAAACTCTTAACATCCTTTGTCTTATAGGGGTCAAAAAATATCTCATTACTGGTCATATCATTCCAAAATAATGTTTTCTCCTACATAAAAACTCTTAGATTAACTTTACATTGAATATAACATTTCTTTCAAAAAGTTTTTGGTGCAATTTTCAAATTTTACTCATTATTCTATTTTTTGGAGTATACATGAATATCACATATAAATACTACTAAACAATTTTATGCGTAATCTTATAATATTCTAATAAATAATTCCATAAATATAGATAGAATATTAGTGATTCTGTTGGGATCACTATGAACTCCTATTGTGCATAACTTGAATTAAATGATTTCATGGGAATATCTTTATTATTAATCTATAATTTTTGATATCTTGATTGATTTTCCACCTTAGAAAAATACTGGGGGCCCCATAGTGTATTAGATAATCCATTTATCCATGGAATGGGATAATTATTATTTATAATGTGTTTTATTTTATTGTAATCAATGCACATGTTCGTTGACCTATCATTTTTATTGATGAATAGGTAAATGTCACCCAACTGGGAAACACTAGGGAGTATAATTTTTTTTTCAAGGCTCTCTTGTATATTTTTATTTAGATACTCCAACTATATTAATTACATTTGGTTGGGAGTCTAGATATGAGTAGAGATCCAGGTATAAATTTTATTGAAAACTCAACCTCTTTTTCTGGAAAAATACATGAATCAAATTTCCAATAATACACCAGTATAAACACTAAAAATGTGCATGTCATCCAGTGTGATTCATTCCTTTGAAAAAATTACATGGCCTATGTATGAATGATAATAATTAAATAATATCCATGGTTCTATAGAAGATTCCATTGGAGAATCATCCTCCTCTATACACTAATACAGAATCAAAGGATGACCTAGGATTTGATGAATGGTCTCCCCCTCCTACGAGATAAGGATAAATTTATATAATGATTATCAATCCATTATTAATATATAATCAAACTCCACTAAAGAATTTAGATCATGGATTTCTGGTTGGTTTAGTAAAAAATCATTTACAAGGGGGAGTTATATACTTGCGATTTAGTGATTTCGATATTTAATATTCACACTGATAGATCAAACACTATATTTTGAGGTGGTGTTTGAATAGTACATGATACATAGCCTAGTCAGTGATTTCTATCCTAGTGCATACAGAATACCCATGATCAAATATGGGGGATGGATATTTCTAGGTTACTATACCGGTATTTCAGTCTGTACTATAGTAGGTACTGTTTTGTACTATAACAGTTGAAACTATCATCTGTTTTGCCCTTCAGGTCATTGTATTGGTCCTCAAGTCCTTCAGGCCATCAGGCCACCCAGGCCTTTAGACCACCATGTTCTTCAGGAGAGTGAGGATTTTAGGACACTACATGGCCATTAGGCCACCTCAAGGCCTTCAAGACATGTCATGTCCATCGGGCCACATGTTGTGTAGAAGTACTAGACATAATATACAGGGGTCAACCTCTAGATGAGGTTTCAGAGAAGGTAAAATCACCATATAAGAGATAACATATTTGGAAGAATGAGAGGGTATGGAAATTTCAATTGATATCTTGCATTTTGATCACAGAACATGTCAACTAGTAGAACATCTATTTGAAGGTAAAGAGTTTACATCATGATTTAGACATTGGGGAGTGGTCGTTTCTTGTAGACATAGTTTGTGATGAATTACTATAAGGCATTAGGGTCATGTAACTTTACATATCCTATGGTCCATTTATGTGTTCCCCTTTAAATAATAAAGAGGGGGTTATCAAAAATGAAAAAAAATATAAGGCCTTCAGTCCATTCATTCATGTGGTGTTTGATTAGTTATATTAATCTTATTATATATGAAAAAATGGATATAACTATAAAAATAATGGATATTTGAATATTAGTAATAGAAAATGAAAACCACATTCACAATTTGGTTCTTCTTCTATTCATTAATAATGTTCAAAATAATAATAAGGATGATAATTCTAAAACTAAAATGTATATAAACATGGAATATATGATAAATTAATGAATAAATTATAATTTAATAGTATATGATAACTTATTAGTCTCTAGGTTTAATTATAGGTTATCCATAGTAATTTTTATAACCCAAAAAACTATTTTTGTTCTTTATAAGGATTCGATATTGATTTCATGAATTTTCAAAATCAAACCCCATGAGAGTTTCATAAAATGTCTGAAACAATGAACCTTTTTTGGGAACTAGGTAAAATGGAGTTAAAAAAATCATCCATATTGGTATATCACCCCAAAGTAAACTTTTTATATAACATTATCATCTTATAATATACAAACAGGGATTTAATTTCATGGACACCACCCACTCTATACACCAAAAAAATTCCAAGATATTCTCTTATTCATAGACATAACCATTGGGTTCTCATTGAAGAATTTGATACCTAATCTAAAAAATAACTATTTTTTTTATATTACTAACTATAGAGAACCATAACACTTAATCATAGTTTTAGAACAATTTTATCAAAAAAAATACAATAAGCATAACCCAAATATTATTATGGATCATGTATTCCAAATATTTTTTTCATCATACATATAGAACACAATATAATTATTTTATTCTCTTCAATGATATACTAAAAATTTTATATCCTAAAATTTAATAGGATAACCATGAGAATTGATAAATGAATATGGTGATATATAAATCGTAGAAAGTTAATATTCATAATAGTGATGCATGAGATGTGTTTCAAAAAACATAACATGATTTCAGAAAATAGAAGGCTCATGAATAATACAAGGGTTCATAACATAATAAACAATGAATCAAAAGATCAATGAAGAATATGAATGTGAAAGAAACATATAACATGAAATAAATATAAGTCAATTTAAACTTTAAATATAACATCACTCGGTGGACAAAGTACTATCGAGGATTTTTTTTACTCCATAATCCAATAGACGAGGTCTCCTAGGACAAAACATTTTCCAATGCATTAGAGAAAAAAATTGGTTCACCCTTTATAACATGTATATAATTATTTGTCCCATAAGATGAAAATAAATCATAAGGAACAAATATAAGAATTAATCATTTGTGTAACGAGCTTTATAAAATTTCCTCAGATCATAATCAATGGAGAATTGATAAATATTCTAAAGAGAGGGAGAAATTAAACATTTAGGAAGTTCATATCTTAGTACCTAAGAATAGGTTTCAAAATATGTGTTACCCCATAAATGGAATTAGTAATACTCTATGTATATATGTATTTGTCACGACCCATCATCGGGGCTCGTGCCGTGACTACCCCAACCCCGCCTTCCATAGGCCTGGGGCTGGTGACTAGCACCAAAGGCGTAAATACCGATAACTGGGAAGGCATTGCCTTTATAAAAGTAAACAGAACACTACATAGTACAAGCGGAAGTAAAACACTAATTTCAAAGAGAAGTGATGAAAGGTAAATGGGCCAGAATACAAACCCAAATGAAAGTAAAACTAAAACTGAACAAAGTACAACAGAAAACGACAACAGCTGGAAGAACGGAAGCGGCTTCTGGGTCATCCTCCTCGGATCCTACCTGAAGGGTAGGTACAGATGGCGCAACTCCTGGATCGTCCACCATAGATCCTAACTGAAGGGTAGGTACAGATAGCCTCCTCAACGCTCTCGCCCGTCAACCTCCTCCGTGTGTCGTCTCATCGCGAAGTCTACCTCCGGATACTGACTGGTCGTGTGGTCCTCCTCTGGGTACCATCCAGTCTTCGAACACTCGGCCTCCGTCATCACTGTCTGTCGTCTGCAACCAACACAACAAGGTTTGGGTGTATCCCGTGTAGGGGTGAGTATAACGATACTCATTAGGGACCCCGAGACCCTCAAGGTCTCACTAAAACCAACATGGATAACCACAAAGAAGATCTCAACAGATAACCTCTACTTAGGTATATGCCCATGCATATACCTAAGTTATCAACTAACCCATCTCAATCATGAGGAAAACACCAAGATCATGAAATCAATGGATAACCACTACCCAGGTATATGCCCATACATATACCCAAGTTGTCAAGTGACCCATCTCAATCATGAGGTAAACACAAAGGTCAAAAGTCTCAGCTCAAACCATGATTTTCATTATCGAAACCGTAACTGCTGAAGAGCACCGTCTCTAGAGTGTACAGTGGTCCTGTCACGACTCCGAGGTACTGCTCACTAACCTAAGACTGCTGAGGTACTCCTCCTGTCGAGCACCGCGGGCCAGCCACACAAACACAATAGTTCTTCCCACCGAGGTATGTCACCAAAACACAGTAGTGCACACCCCCTAGTAGCCTGCTGAGGTACTCTCCGGATGAGTACCGCGGGTGTGCACTGTCACACAGGTAGTTCTCTGTCCGCCATGGTTCTGCACCTCACAAAGTATTACTCCGTCCACTGGGCTAGTCGACTCACTCCAAGTCGAGTCGGTCAAGTAGTCGTCAGGTCTTAGCCGGCTACATGGTCTCCGTACTCCGCACGCTCGTCTCTAGGAGGGTCCGCTCCACGAGCTACAGGTCGATACTCCAAGTATCTCAAAGTCCCACGAAGAAGTTTCTCAATGGACCGCCTCGTCATATGGGTCTCAACGCAACAGACAGCGCGTCAATCGGACGCCCGGTCTGTGAGTTATTAGCCTTTTCATCCCAGGGGCTCGGTTGGTTTCGTAAGCAAACCAACCCGACCATATCTCAACTGTACCCCGAACTCTCATAGGGTATACTCATAGGGACTGTTTCTCAACGTGATCACCAACGCCGCTAACGGTTCGTCAAACGGACGTCCAGTCTGAAAGATAACAGCTTTTCCGTTCCAAAGGCCCGGTTGGATTTCAGGTAAAATCCAACCCAGCCACTATCCAACAGCAACCAAGACTTGGGCGAATTATGCCAAAAGTTCCGTCTCATCAAGAGGAATTCAACGAGACAAACGGCGCGTCAATCGGATGTCCGGTCTGTGAGTTATTGGTTTTTTCATTCCAAGGGCCCGGTTGGATTCGTTAGCGAACCAACCCGATTGCACTCCGAAGGCATCCAAACCTTCAGAGGAGTAAGCCAAAACATCCTTCTCACTGAGAGGAATCCATCAAAGTTGATGGCACGTCAATCGGACGTCCGGAGCTTATGATATGAGCGTTTCTGCTCCGAGGGCCCGGTTGGTTTCGTGTACGAACCAACCCGACCGAACCCTAAGTATTCCGAAACCTTGAGTGCGATATACCAAAACGACTGTCTCGTTCCAAGGATCGCTACGCAATGGACGGTGCATCAATCGGAGGTATTTATCCCAATATATGGGCAAAAGATCAAAGAGGGTCCGAAAACGGGGGTATCGGGCCCGGACCGACCCGGCCCGAGACCCCCCGGTCGGCCCGCACCGGGTCGACCCGCCCCGGGTCCGGGTCGGCCCGGCCTGTCCCAGCCTAGGCACAGCGCGCCCAGCGCGCTGGCTAGCTCGGCCAACGGTCGATCCGTTGTTTTGGCAAGGTGGGGGGGGGGGGGGCGCCTGCCCCCTGGTGTAACCGTGGCCCCCCAATTAAGGGGGTCGTTTTGTATAGCTGGCCGGGGGAATTATTTCCCCGGGATCCCCTTTGTCCGGCCGGCCCACACCGGCCGGCCAGTTCTTCCAATGAGGAACGGCGACAGCCGGTCCTTGTTCCTTCACCGACACCGGCGGCCCGGAACCGGCCGCGGCTTGGTTCGTCCGGTGCGGTGCGACGACACCGCACCCCTCCGCCGTGGCCCCGCTCCGGCCACAGCGTCTTCAGTTTTCTTCGACGCGGCGCAACGACATCCTGTCCTTGATCAACTTCACGGTGCGGCGTGAAGGCGTCACACATTACTTGTCGTGCAATTCCCGCATGGTGCGACAACACACGTCATTCCGTTCCGTCCACAAAGAATCAAACATGGATAAAGTAGGGGGATCAGCTGTGTTTGTGTGGTCTGGCCCCCTCTCGTTAATCGGTATCATTTGGTCGTATATCCACGAAGAATGACAAACTAGAAATCATGAACGAAAAATAATTAAATAATCCCCTACCTTGACGTTTCTTGAACGGAGGTTCGTCGAACGAGGATTCGTCGCGGAAAGAGACGTTGTGGAAGGAGACGTTGCGGAAGAAGATGCCGTGGAAGAACTGTCGCAGTAAATGGCGTCGCGTAGTCGGTCTCCGAGGACTCGGCGTTCTTCGACGGAGTTCGATACGTTCTTCGCGTTCTTCGTGTTCTTCGACGAAGAAGATAAATAACTCTAGCTTTCCTTAGCTTTTCTCCCCAAACCTCTCAAGAAACAAAGGTTCCAACCCCAAAATAAAATAAGCATACCTCTTATTTTATTAACACAACATGGCTTTTGAAATTCAAGTGTTTGGATTTCAAAAAGTCACATTAAACTCACTACATTAATGTCATAAGTTATTAACTTATGTTAACATTATTAATGGTGAGTTGAGTGGGTTAGAGGATATGAAGGGGTGAGGTTCGTGTGGGCCCCACCACCCTCATAACCTCCCAAGGGAGGTTGGGTAGTTACCCCACTTCCTTCCAAAGGATTAAACACTTAGAGTAAAATAAAAATTGTAGAATAAATATAAATTAATCTTCCACAATTTTTATCATCAACTCTCGTGAAAAAGAAACTCCGGAACAGGTGTTCCTAAGCAATTATTGACGCTACGGTTCCATCAGTGCCCTCAGAATTCGATTCCGAGCACCGGTTCAAATGTTAGAAAACCCCGCTCATCCGTTCACTAAACGTACCCAAGCCAAACTTCGGAAAATGATTCCAGGCACACCGGGCCTCAGAATCAGGTGCTGTCAGAAACTGCGTTCTTGAAAAATTCCAAATAAAATTATGAAAAAAATTTCCTTGAAATTTCCGGGACTTTACATTATTCCCACCTCAGGGATTTACATCCCCGTAAAGCTTCAACACAAACTAGGGTCACAAAAGAGGTATTGAGCATGCATCTGAGCCTTCCGGTCCTATGTGCTTACCTGGAGGTTCCCATATTGCTAGAGAAAGTGAACCCGAGGAATCGACCTTCCTCAAAGGATCCTCTCCTATCGATCCCCGATCCCCACTAGAACCTCTGTGAATGTCACCCCATCTCCATCGTCCAGCTCCCCATGGTTGATGGTATGCGAAGGGTGGAGCACATATCTCCTCATTTGAGATACGTGGAAGTCATCGTGCACCTGGTGCAACTGAGGTGGATGGGTCAAGCGGTAAACCACCCCGCCTACCCAGCTGAGGACCTAAGAAGGTCTGCTGAACCTCGGAGATAAATTGTCGCCTTGGCCACATATCCGTAAACTTCGTTGAGGTGAGACCCGTATAAAGACGTGATCGTCATCTTCGAACTCTAGAGGTCTCCAATTCCTGTTAGAACTGGAACTCGAAACGACTAACACCACGAGGGTAAGGTTGACCAACTCAAGAGTGATCGGTCGCACCCTCCTGTGCAAGAGTTACCCTTCACTGCCTGGGGTTTCCTTTTTCTCCCACCAAGGAAAACCCATCCCGACGTCGTAGTTAAACCATAACCTTTTTTCCTAATACAGTAAATCCGTGTATGAACTGTGGATCCAATCCATACTCAGACCAACGTCATAAGGCCTCGACGCTGCCACTAAGAGATTCCAACCGAAACTCTCGCCTCGATGGTCTAACCACACTATCGGCGTAAGTGTGATTATCGAGTCTTCTCCCAAGGTATCTCCAGACGTGAGGGTCAAGTCCACACCTTACCGGAAACTCTAGGTCTGGAACAATATTTTTGAAAGCAAGGAATGATTCATATCGACGTCTGTTACTACAACATACAGTAGTGGACACAGACTGTCCCTTGAATCATCTTTAGAACCATTGGGTCACACCCCTTGAACGCATGAAGCGGCACTCTTTCTCCGCCCTCCAGCTCCCTGAGCCTGGCGGGGATAACTAAGGCGGGTGGTTGTAGCATGTTAAGATGTACACCACCTCATGCTGCTCTCCTAGATCTACCTCCACGTCTGCTGCATAACAGACTCATCTCTCCTTTAAGCTTCCTCTTATGGAAACATTTAACATGCCCGAGTCTCCAGGACTTGTGCCAGTTTCCTGTTTCTTACTGCACCGTGCAGTCTTCATCCGCTCCTGGATGATCTACACCTTCTTTGCCTACGATCTGAAAGGGATGCTAAAATTTCTCCTTTGTCGAAAAGAGAAACTCGGTCTCATCCCCTGGATGAACCACGCCCATTTCCTAATATAGTGAATCCTCACATGAATGTTGTATTAATGCCATGGATGACGTCGTAAGGCCTCGACGTAACTACAAAGAGATCCAACAGTCACTCTCGCCTCCAAGGGTCGAGTCACACTGTCGGCATCAGTGTGAGGTCACTGGGTCTCCTCCAGTAGAAATCTCAAAAGTGAGGGTCAAGTCAACAGTTTCAACCGGGACCACTCAGTATCAACCAAACAAAAGGACAGGAAATCAAACAAAGATAAGTGTCTTTTTATTATTGCAGCTCATAGTACAAAGATATGAATACAACAACAACATGGAACTAGAAGTACAAGGGACGTATCCACTAGTTCCACTCCTATCCACCTACTCCCGGAGCTCTACTGCCTTGTCCACTGCTCGGCTATTGCTCATGCACCAGCCGTTGCTTCTGTCTTGGTGGCTCCTCCAACTCCCACGGATCAAATGTGCAGGGAGTCGGACATTCACGTGTCTGGTGAACCTTCCCGCTGCATGAGTAACACTGTATGTTTCTGGAACGCCTTGATCTGACCCCACCCCTGGTGCCCCGCACCACCGGTCCTAAAACCCGAGATCTTCCAACTACTAGTCTGGTCCCCTAGACCTCAGCATCATCTGTCTACTGCCCACAGATGACTCGGCTGCTGATCTAAAAACACGCGGAAAAGGCAGAAGCTCCTGAACACGCTCGAGGTGTAGAGATACTGGCACAAACTCCACCCTAAAGAAGGTCTCAAAGTCTTCCCATGAGAAGGTCATCCCGTCGCAAAACTGGAACAAGTGGCTCCACCACCTGCCTGCTGCTGTCTGAAGAAGGTTGGCATCAAATATCACCATGAAGTCTGCATGCGTCCCCACTAACCTGAAGATTCTCACCATAGCCTCCAGCCAAACCTCAGCCTCATGTGGGTCCGTCTATCCCCGGAACCTGGGTGGCCCCTGGCGTTGGAACTCGTGAAGTGCGCTCAAGTGGCGTGCATCACCTACTGCTGGGGCTGGTGGCATCGGTGGCCCAACATATGGTAGTACCGCTGGTGCCTACACTGGTGCCTCAACTGCAAGAGGGCCCTGTACCGAATCCTCGTCGCTCAGCAGGCTATCAGTACTCACATCCCTCTAGGCTCTAGCTGGTCGACCGTGAAAAGGAATACTGAAAGAAAAAACGTGACGCGGTCAAATGTTTATACCTGGTGAGCTGACCTGGTTTGAGCTGATATTTAAAAACATCTGGAAACACACACACAATCAGTGTTTTCATACACAAAGTAGGAAATCAATTGTCAGGGTCCTGGTGTATGGATACGTCGGCCTCCCGCACCAACACTGGACTCCCGGAACTGAAAACCACACTCGGTACCCTTAACACTATTGCCTCACAGAAAGAAAACATCAGAGTTATATGTTCTACGGTAGAACCGACTCCTATGATACCAATTTGTCATGACCCGTCCTCGGGGCCCATGCCGCGACTACCCCAAGCCCGCCTTCCATAGGTCAGGGGCTGGCAACTAGCACCAAAGGCATAAATCCCAATAACTGGGAAGGCATTGCCTTTATAAAAGTAAACAAAACACTACAGAGTACAAGCGGAAGTAAAACACTATGTACAAAGAGAAGTGCTGAAAGGAAAACGGGCCAGAATACAAACCCAAATTAAAGTACAACTACAACTGAACAAAGTACAAAAGAAAATGACAACAGCTGGAAGAACAGAAGCGGCTTTTGGGTCATCCTCCTCGGATCCTACCTGAAGGGTAGGTACAGATGGCACAGCTCCTGGATCGTCCACCAGAGATCCTACCTGAAGGGTAGGTACAGATAGTCTCCTCAACGCCCTCGCCCATCAACCTCCTCCGTGTGTCGTCTCGTCGCGAAGTCTACCTCCGGATACTGACTCATCATGTGGTCCACCTCCGTGTACCGTCCAGGCTTCGAACACTCAGCCTCTGTCAGCATTTTCCGTCGTCTGCAACCAACACAACAAGGTGTGGGCATAGCCCGTGCAGGGGTGAGTATAACGATACTCAGTAAGGACCCCGAGACCCTCAAGGTCTCACTAAAACCAACATGGATAACCACAAAGAAGATCTCAACAGGAAACCTCTACTTAGGTATATTCCCATGCATATACCTAAGTTATCAAGTAACCCATCTCAATCACGAGGAAAACACCAAGATCATGAAATCAATGGATAACCACTACCCAGGTATATTCCCAATTCATATACCCAAGTTATCAAGTGACCCATCTCAATCATGAGGTAAACACAAAGGTCAAAAGTCTCAGCTCAAACCAGGATTTTCATTATCGAAACCGTAACTGCTGAAGAGCCCCGTCTCTGGAGTGTACAGTGGTCCTGTCACGACTCTGAGGTACTGATCACTAACCAAAGACTGCTAAGGTACTCCTCCTATCGAGTACCGCGGGCCAGCCACCCAAACACAGTAGTGCTTCCCGCCGAGGTATGTCACCCAAACATAGTAGTGCACACCCCCTAGTAGCCTGCTGAGGTCCTCTCCGGACGAGTACCGCGGTTCTGCACTGTCACACAGGTAGTGCTCCGTCATCCATGGGTCTACAACTCACAAAGTAGTGCTCCATCCACTGGGCTAGTCGACTCACTCCAAGTTGAGTCGGTCAAGCAGTCGTCAGGTCTCAGCCGACTACACGGTCTCCGTACTCTACATGCTCGTCTCTGGGAGGGTCCACTCCACGAGCTACAGGTCGATACTCCAAGTATATCAAAGTCCCACGAAGAAGTATCTCAATGGACCGCCTTGTCATATGGGTCTCAACGCAATAGACGACGCATCAATCAGACGCCCGGTCTGTGAGTTATTAGTTTTTTCGTCCCAGGGGCCCGGTTAGTTTCATTAGCGAACCAACCCGGCCGTATCTCAACTGTACCCCGAACTCTCATAGGGTATAATCATAGGGAACGTTTTTCAACGTGATCCCCAACGCCACTGACGGTTCGTCAAATGGACGTCCAGTCTGAAAGATAACAGCTTTTCTGTTCCAATGGCCCGGTTGGATTTCGGGTACAATCCAACACGGCCACTATCCAACAGCAACCAAAACTCGTGCGAAGTATGCCAAAAGTTCTCTCTCATCAAAAGGTATTCAGCGAGATAGACGAAGTGTCAATCGGACGCCCGGTCTGTGAGTTATTGACATTTTTGTTCCACGAGCGGAGTAAGCCAAAATATCCATCTCACTTAGAGGAATCCAACAAAGTCGATGGCACGTCAATCGGACGTCCGGAGCTTATGATATGAGTGTTTCCACTCCGAGGGCCCGGTTGGTTTCATGTACGAACCAACCCGGCCGAACCCAAAGTATTCTGAAACCTTGAGTTCAATATAGAGAAACGATTGTCTCGTTCCAAGGATCGCTACTCAACTGACGGTGCGTCGATCGGAGGTCCGAAGCCCAAGATATGAGCAAAAGACCAAAGAGGGGTCCGAAAACGGGGGTTTCGGGCCCGGACCGACCCGGCCCGAGACTCCCCGGTCGGCCCGGCATGGGCCCAGCGCGCCCAGCGCGCTGTCCAGCTCGGCCAATGACCGAGAAGTTTTTTTGGCAGGGGGGGGGGGGCGCCTGCCCCCCTGGTGTAACCGCGTCCCCCCAATTAAGGGGGTCGTTTTGTATAGCCGGCCGAGGGAATTATTTCCCCCGGCTCCCGTTTGTCCGACCGACCCGCACCGGCCGGCCGGTTCTGCCAACGAGGAGCGGCGACAAACGTTCCTTCTTCCTTTGCCGACACCGATGGCCTGGGACCGGCCGCCGGTGACCCTGCTCTGCCGTGGCCCAGAACCGGCCGCAACTTGGTTCGTCCGGTGCGGTGCGACGACACCGCGCCCCTCCGCCGCGGCCCCGCTCCGGCCGCGGCGTCTTCGGTTTTATTCGACGCGGCGCGACGACATCACGTCCTTGTTCATCTTCACGGCGCGGCACGACGGCGTCGCGTCCTTGTTCAACTTCATGGCGCGGCGCGACGACGTTGCACATTACTTGTCGGGCAATTTCCGCATGGTGCGACGACACCACGCCATTCCATTCCATCCACAAAGAATCAAACATGGATAAAGGAGGGGGGTCGGCTGTGTTTGTTTGGTTCAGCCCCCTCTCGTTAATCGGTATCATTTGGTCGTATATCCACGAAGAACGACACACTAGAAATCACGAATGAAAAATAATTAAATAATCCCCTACCTTGACGTTGCTTGAACGAAGGTTCATCGAACGAGGATTCGTCGCAGAAAGAGACGTCGCGGAAGGAGATGTTGCGGAAGAATACGTCGCAGAAGAACCGTCGCGGTAAACGGCGTCACGTAGTCGGTCTCTAAGGACTCGATGTTCTTCGACGGAGTTTGAAGCGTTCTTCGCTTTCTTCGTGTTCTTCGACGAAGAATATGAAGAACTCTAGATTTCATAGCTTTTCTCCCCAAACCTCTCAAGAAACAAAGTTTCCAACCCAAAAATAAAATAAGCTTACCTCTTATTTTATTAACACAACATGGCTTTTGAAATTCAGCTGTTTGAATTTCAAAAACTCACATTAAACTCACTACATTATTGCCATAAGTTATTAACATAAGTTAACATTATTAATGGTGAGTTGAGGGGGTTAGAGGATATTAAGGGGTGGGGTTCGTGTGGGCCCCACCACCCTCATAACCACCCAAGGGAGGTTGGGTAGTTACCCAAATTCCTTCCAAAGGATTAAACACTTTGAGTAAAATAAAAATTTTAGAATAAATATAAATTAATCTTCCACAATTTTTATCATCAATTTTCGTGAAAACGCAACTCCGGAACAGATGTTACTAAGCAATTACCAGCGCTACGGTTTCATCAGTGCCCTTGGAATTCGATTCCGAGCACCAGTTCAAATGTTAGAAAAACCCGCTCGTCCGTTCACTGAACGTACCCGAGGAAAACTTCGGAAAATGATTCCGGGCACATAGGTCCTCGGAATCAGGCGCCGTCAGAAACTGCATTCTTGTAAATTTCCAAAGAAAATTATGAAAAACTTTTCATCGAAATTTCCAGGTCTTTACAATTTTAGACATATATGTAGAATTTTTATTCCTTCTCTAACATCAAATAGTGAGAAAAAATGATAGTAAGAGAGGTAAGGGACACAAACTGATGATAAATGGTTGTTAAGGGAGATCGCATACCTTATATTTTAGAATTTATCGAATGTTGAATGCAATTAAATGAATAATCAAAATTAATTATTAATTATATAATTCAAAACACTTTCCAGGTGTAAATAATTTACTATAATTCTATTATGCTTATTTTAAATCACATTTTTTGAGATATAAAGATCAATTTTATTATTCTGAGGGCATTAATTTCACGATTATAAGGCCATATCACTTATGGATACTTATTGAAGTTATAGTCAAATAGGATTATAAGAATATTAAATAAATGAAATTGTATTCATTTATTTACAAAAAATAAACTCAACTAAATCATTCTTTTGTGTTCTAATGAAGGTAAATTTTATTTAATTAAAATGATAACAATATATGATTAATTTATTTAGGTTTTTATTGACCATCACAAACTAGTATAATTTTATTTAATATTATGGAAATATATTCATTGCATATTGTTAAAAAAGTTATAATAAATTTATTATCATCTTATTTAGTAATAATTACATTTCTATGACCATCCATGATGGCATTGAAAAAAAACAATGTTCATTTTTCTTGGAGGAGGTGAACCAACCATATATTGATCAAAAAATTTCACTCATTAATGAATATATAAAGGTAACAATTTGAGTATCCTACCTCTGATAACCCAGAACCGGATGCAAATTAAAGGGTTCCCTATGCCCAGTGGGACACATGGGCTCAAGCACATCTTTCTGAACACCAGAGGCTACCGACAAGAAGCAAGGGCCTAGTGTGTTTTTGTGGAACGACTATGCCCCCATTATCTGAGTGTACTAATGTGGAAGTATTATAAATGGGTAATAAATAGGAGAAGAATTATAAATAATAGAAAGAGAAGAAGCAACTAATGAGATAGATATTTAAGAATAATAATAACTATATAAACTAAGATAATAATGATGTAATGTCATGTCACTAGAAAAACGGAAAGAATGGATACCAGAGACCATGCATAACATGTTCTACAAGTAAATGAAAACAAAACATCTCCAATAATCCTGAGATCAAACTCAGACATCTGCTATCAAGATCTATCATATATTCATGTATTCGTGTTTTGGAAGTGGAATGCTTCCCATTGTTAATACATGCAACCATGTAATCGGCTATGGGTACCAATCAACACCCAAAGAGGGTATGAGGTAAATCTTAGTTTTCCACCCCCAATGGTGTCTACAAAATATGGCATGTGTAATGGAATATAGAAGTGTTCATACATGCATATATAAGGTAATGAAATTAGTAAAATATAACTAAATAACTTAGTACCTTGTTCAACCATGGTCTAGTGTCTGAACATGTAACTAGTTCAATAGTTAAAAAAATTACCATTTAATGTTAATAGGTCATGTGAGGCATATCCATCACTGACATCACATCATGATAGTATAAGTTGTGAAGTTCCCAAGACATGAAAAGGAAACCAGAAAATGATATTCATTTGGTGTGTTCCACGGTAATAACCTTGGTAACATAAATCTCATGGACTACTAACTCAGTAGTATCTGATTCTAAATAAATTTATAATAGTTTAATAAAAGGAGCATAATCAAATTCATTCAACAATAAGGTGCCTACAGAGACAAATTATATTAACCAAGGTAAAACAAGGCTAAGGAAAGATCGAGCCTTATGGGATTTCACCATTAAACATACTAGTCAATGGTGTATCCAAGGAGTGTATACGATATATCTTTTAATAATGAAAGGGAACCATTAGTAAAATAAAAGGAATCTAAGGAATAGACATGAATCAGAGTCTAGGTGGTTATCAAACTAATGAAACAATATCCTTGAATTATAATGGGGTTCTCAAGAACCATGGTTCCCTCCTCTCAGAATCCAAGGTGATCTCGAGTCAGTCCATTTCTATTTGATATTGTAATCTTGTAATAATTCATTAAGTTAAAGTATTTCCTTCCATTTGTCTGGATAGGCCATGAAGCATTGCAAAAATTTAATCTATTTTTAGTTACCCATAAAGGCTTATTCAATTATTGAGGATCACTTAGCTACCTTCCAAAAGAATGAAAATGGGTGCTACAAACATTTACCCTTTATTAAATATCATTTTATTAAGGAAAAGTTATATACATAGTATACTTTCTATTTCACATTTCACTTTTCACTTTAAATAACCATTCGGAAGCACTTACCTTAGACGGTTCATGTGGTGAGCATACATGGAACATGCCATTTTTCAATTATCAATAAAAAATCCATTTATGATAACAGGGATCACCTTTAGGAAGGTCAAGAAACATCACACCTAAACGATGGCTCAAACGTACCAAAACACTAAAAACCCAATTATGGAATAACGATTGACATGGGGTGGATTAAGATGTGGGTGTAACTACTACAAAATAATAACATAATAGGAAGGAGCATAATAATATGATTCTAACAAGTATAATCATGGAATTTAAATTCAAGATACCGTTTCCAAGGAAACTAAGGGGCCATACATGAACATTCCAAAAACAACAAACTTTATGGATGAGTTATAGAACACCCACCTTAGTGTTTTACGACTCCCCTCATCTAGTATCACCCCTTTATTTTCTTTGGATCAGATTATATATTAGAAATGGTGAAACATTCCCATATGGTGATATTAAGATCAAGAGTGAAAGAGAAGAAGAAAAGCTAATGTGGACTCGAGTACATACTGATGCACATCCAACGTGCCGAACATATGCTCGATCAGATGATTGATAAAGAAGGTCTCTTAATCCCTATCATTGTCCTTCAAAAAAATCCAAATGGGAAAAGGTGGAGAAAAATCCCATTGGTTATCATATTAAAAGGTAGGTGTATTAATATATCGGTAATGGTGTTTTGGAAATATTACATAGGTTTTTAGCATGCAAACACTTTTTCAGCATAGTTTTTCAAATCGTGTGCAGACCATGCGATACAGTTCTTCCCAAAATGTCTTCTTATGCACTATTTGATCAAACTGTGTGCCATCCATGAAAGGTTTCCTAGTAAAAGTGGTATTTTCATGGCTTGTTTTCATAGTCATGTGCCAACCATGTGAGGTTCCACAGTCCGAAAAAACAAAATCTGGACGGTTTACTCTCCCATGCCTCCCCATGTACTCGGTTGTTCTGCCATATCACCCATATGAGAGGGACAAACATGCTATGTGGATCCTTCGTTCTTCAGTCAACGATGCATACAAGATATTACTCAAAAGGAGGATCGACATCTAAATAAAATTCATTGTGATCAAAGATATGAGATGGGTTAGCAAGGTAATTGAAAATTTATGAGACATCAAAGAAATCATGCATGGAATAGTACCTATGAGGTAGTATCAACTGATAAGATACTGACCCGACTCTATCTAGAATCTCAAACGGCCCAACATAATGAGGTTACACCTTTCCTTGCTTTCATAACCTTCTATGCCCTATCCTGGGAGATACCCGAAGAAAAATACTATCCCCAACCTCAGACTCTACATGTCTTCAATGGGGAATAACATAAGATTTCTGTCTAGACTGAGTAGTAGTCATATGCTTCCTAATCAGCTAGACCTTATCTGATGTCTCCCAATCGAGAAGAGGACCTAGTAGGGATTCCTCAACTGCCTCTATCCAACACAAAGTTAAACGACATGGCCTACCATATAAGGCCTCAAAAATATCCATCTGAATTGTGGCATGTAAACTACTTTAATAGAAGAACACGATGACATGGATATCATTTTCTCAAAAACCGCTGAAATCAGGGACGCTTTCTCAGAGAATATCCTCTAAAACATGTATTGTATATTCCGATTTTCCATTGGTTTGATGGGTGAAAATATTTTCTTAGCAGCACCATGGTTCCCTTAGAATTATGAAAACCCTTCCAAAACCATGATGTTAAACGAGCATCCCTATCTGAAATGATAGTACATGGGACCTCATGTAGTCATATGATCTCTCAAACATACAATATTCCAAATTCATCAACTGAGAAGGACTTCTGGATATAAATGAATTCGGATGTTTTCATTATTTGTCCAATGACTACCTAGATAACATCACTAACCCTTGGTGATATACATAATCCAACTAAAAAATACATACAAACATCATCCCATTTCAATTCTGGGACTTGAAGCTGTTGTAAAAAGAATGCAGGTCTCTGTTGCACCACCTTCCTGGATGAAAGGTGGGACACCTAGTATTGAAACCTGAAATTTGAGTATTCATCCTAGTCCACCAATACTGGCATTGCATATCACGATACATATTCGAGATACCTAGATGAAGTATACACTAGGATGTTTGAAACTCTTTTATAAATCCACTCTCACATCATTAGGAACCAAAATATGTCCACATAGACACTGGATGTCATCTCTACCATATACCAAATCAAATGTGGTTTATCTCATGACATACTCTTATGGTGTACCAAACCTAGAAGATTTGAAAATTGCATACTCTTCACATTCTCAATGAGGGAAGATGTAACTGTTAATGATGGGAGTTAATACTGCCCATTACTATTAGGAAAATCTAGATGAATTGTAGAAAATAGGGACACTAACTTCTATTTATAAATGGCTTCCTGTATCGCATGTGTTTTAATTTTCTGACTTAGTGCATTAGCGACCACATTTCTCTTTCCAGGCATATAGGCTTGTTAAAAATAAAAGTATTCTAGATATTAGATACATATTCATTTTTATAGGTTCAATTCATGATGGGAAAAGATATACATGAGGCACTTGTGATCTTTATACACCATAAAGTGCACACCAAATTGATAATGTCTCCATCAACTTAAGGAATGAACAACAACATCTATCTCAAGGTCATGGGTCAAGTAATTTTTCTCATGAGGCCACAACTGTCGAGATTCATATGCAATGAAATTGTCTTTCTATATCAACACTGCTCGTATGACAATTACTGATGCATCAATGAAGACGATATAACCCTTACATAGTTTTGGATGAATCAGAATTGGTGTTGAGAGAAAAATCCCTTTTATCTCCTGAAATGATTTATCACATACTTCTGAACATGTGAACTTGACACCCTTCTTTGCAAAACGAGAAAGAGGTTCCACAAGATAAGAAAATTCTTGTATGAAATTCCAGTAATATCCATCAATACCTATGAAAGTTCTAATATCAAATCAATTTTTAGGGTGCTCCGAGGAAACTACAAAACTATCCCTTTTTGGGTAAATAGGTACTCCTATTTCTGAAATAATATGACCCATGAAGTGGACCTTATCGATTGAGAAGTTTCATTTTGAAAACATGGAATAAAGATGATGCTCTCTCAGTGTACTCAGAACAATCTCAGGATGTTTGGCATTGTCATTATGAGTGTGCGAATACACCAAGATGTAGTCCACAAAGACCACGAAAAAATATTCCAAATTGGGATTGAAAATGATATTCATCAATGCCATGAAAATGGAAGGCGTGTGCGTATGATCGAATGACATAACAAGATACTCATATAGAACATTCCTGCAACAGAAATCTATAAAAAGTATGTCTAATGGTTGGACTCACACATTATGATGACTCAATATCAGTTAGATCATAAATAAGACCATTTATCCTCAAATATTGTCAAAGAGATCATCTATTTGAGTATGTGGATAATGATTACTGACCGTAATAAGGTTCATCTTTCTATAATCCCTTCATAAATTGATAGTTTCATCTAAATTCATAGAAAAAGAATGAGTGAACCCCAAGAGGGTATAATTAGATGAATAAATCCTTTGTCCTCTAAGTCCTATATCTTCATCTTGAGATCTTATATCTCAGTAGGTGTCATCATTTATAGAGGAATGGACACTGGTGATTCTCCTAAAACAATCTATATTGTAAACTCTACCTCCCTCTTAGGAGGTAATCCAGAAAACTCCTCAGGAAATACATCTTTGAAACGATCCACCACTGGAGGAAAATAAGTTTTATCCAAACCCTGATCCTCTATGAAAATATTTGAAATTTGGGTGGTCACTCCACCAAACTCATGATGCTTCAGTCAACTTCTCCCAGCCTGGATATCCCACTCACCTTTGAAAAGAAAACTACTAACTTCTGGTGATTTAAAAGAAACAATGCGGCAATAGAAGTCTACAATGTTGTGATCGTGAACTAACCAGTCCATCTAGAGAATGATATCGAAGCTCCTCATCTCAAGAACAAGGATATTCTACAAGAAAGGGTAACTGCATACCTCAAGGGTATAGTCCCTGTAATGGCGTATGCACTCCCTCCTTATTCCCAATGCTGTATCGATTGTCATTACACCTTAGTGATACTATATATTTAGACTGAGACATTCCATAATATATACATAAATAAAATAGTATGAATCACCTGTAGCAATCAAAGAAGAGACAATAGTGTAGGCTACAAGAATAGTACCTCATACTATAGATGGTCCTACAGCCTGGTCATCATGTATCATCTATAAATCATGAAAATGACCTGGTCCACGACTATGTGCAATAGATGGACTACCGTTATCCTAACCACTCTACTGGTGCTGCTAGTGATCAGGGATCAGACTACCTCGGTCATGACCTCCTAATCATCCAGACCTTCCAGTGCTACTCCAACTCCCCACTTGATGTGGTGAAAATGAACTCGATCCTAAAGTTAGAGCTGATGCTGATCCCATTCTACTAGATGTTGGTAGAATGGTCATGTGAAAGCACTACAGATGAACCATACAACCATAATCTCGACACTCCACAGGGTCTCTATCGCACAAGGGATTCTTATGCACTATTTTTTCACAGTAATGACACACTATAAAGCTGTCAAACTAGATACCCTAGTTGCCACTTCCCTGGACAAAAACATCAGGGGCACGTTTCCAACCACCCAAATAAATACTAGCCTGACGTGACAGTGATCCTTTAAACCCGGTACACGTGAATTCCCTCTGGTAAAACTCAGTGATAATGTCCTGATAAACTATTGTGTAGAATTTAGGAAGGCGAAAGAAATTCACATATGTTCGGATGACATACTAGAGCCCATACTCCCAAACTTCTTGCACATGAAAGATCATCACTAGCTAGAAGCGGTGAAAAGTGATGTGAGTCAGTGAAATGTGTGGAATATTCCATAACTGATATAGGACCCTGATCGAGATTCCTGAACACTCTAGCTCTGTCTGTTCTTAGTGAAAAGGGAAAAAAATAATCATAGAAGGATGTCTAGAAGCCAACCCATAACAAGCCCTGATGATGAATGACCTGGGTAAATACATCCCACCAACGCTTGTCCAAATGTTGAATAATGTATGTAAGAAGAATGAATCTCCAATATAGATGTGTTTCTAAATGATTTATGATAATAAGAATGATCTTTATCAAAGACTCAGTAGCCTGAGAACCGCTATGCCCCGAAAATGTAGAAGGATGCTACTACTGGAACTCGGGGTCAAATCAGCCATTTTAGGTTCAACATGTGGATCACCAATCAAGGACAAAATCATATGTAAGAAACTATCAAAGAAATGGGAATCAGTGACCAAATAATGTATAGAATGTCATACCACACATGTCACTCTTAGATGTAAGATTGGCGGCTCAGGGCCCACCCTGTCATGTGCACGGTCTTCACCACCTTCCTGGTGAATGTTAAGAGGATGTCGTGATGGACATGGTCTAAAAATGTGAAGCACATGCCTCAGAAAATAACATAGAATCAAAATATAGAAACTATAGAAGAAAATGGTTATAATAACACTCACTACCCAAGTTATAGAACCCAAACTACCCACTTAGTCGACCATGTATCAGTAAGTGATTAGGTTTAAGATTTATTTCATTTTACACTTAATTCTTAGGTTCACTCCTTTAATATTCATAAACATGAAAAGGCGGGATAAGGATGTGTAGAGAATTAATTTTTTATTACATGATTCAATTTATAATAGATAGTCATTTCCAATGAATCATTTATATACAACTATCCCCAGAAATGTCACAGATTTATATATAGAATAATGGATTAAACCAGTAAATTACTCATCCCAACCAATGAGGGCCCATACACCTCATGAATTGAGATAGAAAATCTCTCGATAAAAGAAAAATTAATACATGTAAAAGAAACTATCAAAGTATCACTCTACAATTAATGTTATATTAAGAATTTAAAAGAATGGAAATACACTTATATGGCATGGCAATATGCATGAAATGTGTATTCAAGGAGCCTGTAATGATGCATGTAGGAATAATCCTTGCCCCTATATCATCAGCCTATGGTTGAAATAAATTATAAAAAGTGTAATAATCAACAATAACACACAAAATGTGTGTTACCCAATGTATATATAAGATCATCTTTAATAGGAAAATCATAACAACAAATTTCTTTTTGGGTAACTTGGATTTTACCCGAAACATGGGTTTGTGATTCCGAAGCACGACTTATGACCATGTCCTACAAATTCTTGTTCTGAAATATATTTTCTCCAAATAGTAATGCATGAAAATAATCCTCCTCTAATACAAATTTGCGATGACCCGGACCAGGATTCCACTTAACAAGTTCCCGATCCTGGTGGGACACATAGCCTCAAGTATATCCTCCTGAATTCCAGAGGCTTCAGACTACTAGTGAGTGCCTATAGTGTCTTCATAGAAAGACTATTACATCATTAGAATAGTGTAGCACAAAGGAAGGATTATAAATTTATGATAAACAGTAGAAAAAATAAAAAACAATTGAAACAGTAGAAGAAACTAATGAAATAGAAAAATATGAATAATATCTGTATCAATGAAGACAATGATGATGTAATGTCATGTCACTAGAAAACATGAAAATATGGATAAAATATAGCATGAATTACTTGTTACACAAATAAAGGAAAAATAAACTACTCCAAGAATCCTAAGATCAAACTCTTTCATCTTCTATCAAGCTTCCTCCTATCATCATGCAATCAAGAGTAGGAAGCTGGATGATTCCCTTTGTCAATACCTGAAACCATGTAAACTAAAGTGGGTACCAATCTATGCCTGAAGAGGGTGTTGGAAAAGTCTCAGTGGTTAACCAAAAACGGTGTCTAAAACATCCGACCCATGTAATGGAATATTGAAGTGTAAAGGCATGAATATATAAGGTAAATTAATAAGTACAATTTAACTAAATAACCAAGTACATGCTTCATCCATGGGATGGTATCTGAATAGGTAACTAGAATATTTACTAAGAAATTAATATTTAATTTAATAACTCATGTGAGGCATTGCTAGCACTGACATCACCTCGTCTTAGAATAAGTAGTGAAGGCCCCAAGACATGACAAGAAAACCAGAAAATGATATCCAATGAGGGAGTTCCAAGGCAATAACCAAGGTAATATAAATCTCTTGGACTAATATCTTAGTAGTATCTCAGTCTAGATAAAGGGTTACGAGTGTAATCCAAGGAGATTAATCCATGGAATTTCGAAATAAGGTGACTACCTAGTCCAAGGTGATCGACCAAGGGAAAACAAGGATAAAAACAAGGGCCTCTAGGATTTTAACATGGAACCTACTAGACTGTAATGGATCCAACGATTGTATCTGTGGAATTCTATAACAATAAAAGGGACCCAACAATAGAATACCAGGCATCTATGTAATAGAAAGGAATTAGAGTCTAGGTGGATATCAACCTAAGATAACTATATCCTTGAAGCAAAATGGGGTTTTTGAAACCCAATGTATCAAACTATCTAAATACAAGGTGATATCATGTCAGTCTATTCTTATTTGATGTTGTAATTATGTAATAATTCATTTGTATAATGTTTTTCCTTCCATTAGAGAGAATAATCCATGTATTATTGCAACCATTTAGTCATGTCTTAGTTACCCATTAAGGCTATTTCAATTATTGAGGTTCACTCTTCTACATTCTATAACAATAGAAATAGGTTCTAAGAACTTATAACCTTTATTCAATCAATTTTTATCAATTCTATGTTATATACAAAGTATACATTCCATTTCACATTTCACATTTTACTTTTAAAAACCATTATTAAGAACATACCTTAGATGGGTCAAGGGGTGAGCATATATGGTACATGACATTATGAAACTATCATTAATAAGAATACATTTATGATAGGAGGGATTAACTTTAATAAGGTCATGAAAAATTACAACTAAACTGTGGCTCAAATGTACAGAAACACTAAAAAACCATTTATTTAATATCCTTCGACATGGGGTGGATTGTGTTGTTGGTGTAACCACTAAATACTAATAACGTAATTGGAAATAACATATTCATATGATTCTAAAATGTATAATCCTAACATATAAATTGAAGAAATTGTTTCCAAAGAAACTATTGGGCCCAAAATGAACATTCCAAAAACAATGAACTATAGGGATGCGTTATACACCACCCACATTAGGGTTGTACAAATATCCTTCTACAATAACATCCCTTGATTTTCCTCAGATCAGAGTATATCTATGAAAAGCTGAAAACACTCACGTTGAGATATCTAGATCGATAGTGGAAGATATAAAGAATGGATAAAGTGGATTCATGTACTTACTGTTTCACATCCAACATGACGAAAAAAAAGCTTGATCCAATGTCGGACGAAGGAGGTCTCTTGACCCCTAGGGTTGGCCTTCAGAAAGCTCTAAATCAGTGAAAATCAAGGAAAGTCCTACTGGGGTTTTTATTAGAAGGAAGGGGGAGGGTTAATATATCATTAAGGGACTTTTACACATTTTACCCCAGTTTTTCCCCTCTGCACGGTTTGTCAATCCATGAACAAACCATGCTAGATGGTTCTAAATGAAAAGTCTTCATCCTCACTATTTGATCAAACCATGGTCCTTCCATGCATAGTTAACTAGGAAAAAGAGGTGTTCTCATGGTTTCTCTATAGGGCCGTGTTCTAACCATGCGAGGTGCGACTGTACGAAAAAACACTATCTTAAAGGTTTACTAAAATTTGTTTGACGAGACATTTTTAACATAAAAGATGTGTTCTAGACTCTGAAAAAGACTCGAAACCCCTATGAAACATTACTACCTCATTAGGAATCCACATTAGGTCCAAATTAATTATTTAGATTTAAAATGAAAGGATCAATACCTAAGTAAAAAAAAATTCTTACTGAACCATAATAATATAATATGAGAATATTTATGATAAAAATGTTATAATTTCAATGTTTATGGAAACAATAATGGGATTGTAGAAGAATAATAATATTGGATGGTTTATTTCCAATATTATTTCCATATCCATTAGTTGTATATTCCTAGGATACCACTTATGGATCATTTAAAATGAATTTGGAGAGACTAAAAGAACATTTAAGTGATTTAAAGGATGAGTAAGTTAATTTAGAAGAAATTTAGAATGATAAAATATTGTGAAGATATGAGGTGAAGGGGTTGTGAGATGAAGTATTTATGGGGTGGAGATATGAGTCTTTTTGAATATGATTTCATTAATTTATTATTTCTTGGATTAGATTACTATTATTAGTGAATCTTGTGAATATATATAGTAAGTGGTTAATTTTATATCAATCTAATGGGTGATTATATCCATAACGTCTTAATGATACTTGTATATATCTTACAGTGTTAATATTGTATTTTAAAATATTTCACTATTAAAAAAATTCAACTACTATTGATAAATACCAAAAAGTTGACCAAAACATTTTTCAATGTGTATATTTACAATATTGAATCAATTATTGGAAAACAATTCTCTTATTATGTAAATACTAATCTTTAAATAAAAATATCATTTATTTGGAAAAACTAATTTTTATATTATGATCAATTTTCCAACACTTTGAAAAATTAAAATTTTTCTTATCAAAATATTTTATCTTTATAACAAACAAAATATGAACTTATAAATATATTTTTTGTATTTAAAAAATATTTTAACTGATTATATTTATTATGAAATTTCAATTAAAACCATTATGTTTTATACGAACAGAAACACTGAATTTATCATTTTTTATATATTTTTCTACTTGTATCATGAAAAAACATATCATATTACGATTTTATAATATAAATTAATTTTATTTCACATTACCATAGGTGAGGTTATAATTATAAAAATAATGTTATTATTTTTAGTGGTTAGATTATTATTTCTCTTGATCATATTTGTAGTTATCGTACATGATCTATTATTTAAATTAATACCTCATACTTCATTCGTTATTTATTATCTTATATATTTTTTCAATGTTATATATTTCCATTTCCAAAATTTATATTTATTTACAAATATTTCAATTCATTTCAATAGTGTTTTTCATGAATCAAATTATTTTGTGGGATTAAGCTGATCGAAATGTTCCCATGATTGTTATCTCGTTTTCAATTTATATCCCATTATATTAATTTCAATTATTTTGGTCATATTTATTTTCTAAATTTCATTTTCAAATTAATATAAGAAATTTTGTTTTTTAACATGTGGTGTGTGTAAATTATATAATATCATATGAAAAAATTATATATTCATATGGGTAATTCAATTTATAAAATTACATTTCATTTTAAATAAAGGTTTTATTTAATATGTGATCATGGGTAATACCAACTCAATGTATTTCTTGTGATTTGACTGGGTTAAATATAAACTCTTGGAATTATTTTTGGGTATTTAAGTTCCTTCACATTTCCAATGCAGAAATTGATGCTAATTTAAAATCTCGTTCTATAATATCCTTGTTGTCATTTAATGAAGAATATATATATATATATATATATTATAATACTAGTGGGATATATCTCCTCAATAGATTTTTTGGAATTATATTAGTATCTAAAAACATATAGAATCTCTCCTCAATATATAAAAAACCAAAAACTCTAACCCTTGTATGCTACAAAGGGACCCCTGGAAGTCAAAAAGGATTCTAACACCTTTACATGGAATAAAAATTGAGAACAAGGTTAGAGATAACATATAAAATGCCAATACAATTATAGACAATCAATAAGAAGATCCCCTTCCTTTATACATGGTTCATACATATATTTAAGAGAGTAGATCATTGACTACCAATGATTTATAGTTGAAATATGTTACTCAAACTGTATTATTGATGGAAAATTAAACGTTTCAAATATTATAAATGATTATTATTTGAAATTAATGCCTTAAAATAATTATCAAGTTGATAATATTATCATTGAGTTACTCATCTAACATGTTTTCAAAACTTAGAGAAGATTCCTTCAATCCATAAAAGAACTATTACAACTTATAAACCCTTTTAGACTCATTTACAATATACAATCCTTATAGAAGTATAAAATATAAATTTTTTAAACAAAATCGTTCCATGAATGTTTTTTTTTCAATAAAATATATATATATATAATTATACTATTGATATATTATGACTGACATTAACTGAATGAACATCATCATTAAAATTGGAGAAATTTTTTCTTAATAGTAAATAATATGTAAATATTATAACCATTTCCTTCTAGGTAGGATTTATAGATAGAACTGTTACCATTCATGGATTTTTTCTGTAAGAAAATCCACATTCACACTAGGTGTTTCACCCATATTTGTACATCAAGCATATTCAATAGATGGTTTGTGTATATGGATTCTTTCTCTCGTTTCACATCATTTATCAATTTTTAGTATCAATGTGTTCAATGGTCTGTCACAAGGTTGGGGGATCATTATATATAAAAAATAAAATATTATAATTTTCTTATTTGAAATCAGTATTTCTAAGATTCTTGAAGATTTCTATAAAAAATAACGGATATTTCTTAACTTTATTTTTTTTCTTCCATTACTACTTATGTAGACATCTTAACTTACATCTCATGAGTACTTCATATTTTGTGTCATATACAATGGGAATTTATATTTAACTCCCACTAATCAATGATTCATGTGTTTTCATTTAATGAAACCCTCTAATAAGGACATAATAAATTTTCTTCTGCATGATTATTGAAATTATATCCAATATTATCAATGGGATAGGCATCATATAAAAACCCTTTTGATTTAAGGACACGTTTTAAAAGATCCATTTTTTTGGAATTATTCACAATCTAAAATATAGATAAAAGTTATATAATAATATTTAATATCATATATCTCTAAAATATTCTTTATATATTCTATTGAAGGAATAAAATTATGCAGGAATACATTTGATCGTAGAATGTATCCTCTAAAGGAAGTATTTTACAGTGAGTCATCATTGATCATACCATGTCCAATATTGTATTACTCATCCATGTAGATACATTTTTCCATTGTGATGTTATATAAGGATTTAAAAATAATACAATTACATACTATATATGATGTTTTTTTATTATGAGTTAACCCCCCAATCTTACTATGGAATAGTAATTCATATTGCAACTAATTATCTACTTTTTTGGAAATCATAGAACTTCTAGAAGATTAAAAAAAAATTATCCTTGAAAAAACATTACATTATCAATTTAGTTAATTAGTTAGTGTAATAAATAATTGATAACTACTAATCATCTATGTACTAGTATCTCTATGCACATAATTATTTATTAGATAAAACATTAAAATCTTCCTTTCAACTTTCCACTAAATGTTTCGTCAATTATTATTCATAAAACAATGAACCACATGGTTCAAAAGATTAAAAAATAAATTATTTGAAAAAATTATTTCAATGGATTATTTGAATGAGATTCATGTTTATATATAATAGGTGATGATGTAAAAACTGTGAGGGTTTAGAATCAATAATGATTTTATTATTTTAAATATTATAGATGTTATTATATGAATTCATAATGTATAAACGATATATTATATTTCATATTATAAAAAATGTATTGATATAAATAGAAAAAATATAATTCTCAACAATTAATTAAACACCACCCAATCCAAAAAATATATAGAAAAATAAATTGTGTTCATAGGAGGATCATAATAATAGATTTATATTTTATTAACAAATAGACTTGGTATACATAAATCATATAGGACGACCTCTAATTTATTAACTATTTCCCTATTTCCAACACATAGATCTATATCACTATTACTCAATTATATCTTATCTCAAATCCTATATTTATCAATAAAAATATCTGATTCTCATATGATATTTATTACCCATGATTTAGAGTTTTAACAAATTCATTTCCCCAATAATCACATTAAAATCATCGTAATTATTATATTTGAGAACCCTTATCAATATCATATTAAAATATTGTATAATTTTATTAGATATATGACTAATCTAATGAAAATTATAATCATAATTCATTCCATAAATGAATATAATGATATATATATGGGTTAGTATCATTTAGTATATTTTTTCATTAAGGGATCTTAACAAATGTACTCCCACTAAAATGATGACCCCATTTATTATTACCATTTGTAGGACAATATATATATATATATATATATATATATATTTCACAATGTTTAAATTCCACATTACTGTTTATATAAAAACATAGCTATTCATGTGGTTTTTCATGTCAATCATATCACATATGACTCTTTTATTTTGAAGTATATAACCTTTTATCCAATACAATCAAAGATAAAATAAAATATATTCATCTAGTTCCCCATCCATAGGGTTTCCTAGATATGTATCACAAAATGTGCATAATTGGATTTTAGTTTACAAGCTATTAGGTTTATCCAGTTCCACTGTGTCATAAGAAAGATATACCATGGGTATCCAAATTTAGCATGAAACTTCCTAGTTTGATAATCAAGGTCTTAACTTGTGGTTTATTTTGACATAATCCCACTCAAAAAAATTGATGGATTTTCTTTTAATTTCTCCCCGTTTTAATGTTCATAATATCCATATTATTTCATAAAATAATTAAACACATGTGATATTTATTTTCTCACATGTTTATAATTTTATGTATGCATGCTTCAACTGATTTATTTTTTTAATCCCAATTCTATTAAGAAAATAATCTATTGAAACCATATTAATGATTAAGACATCACAAATATTCATATTACTCCATAAAAAATATAATTTAAACATATTAAATCATATCCAATTGTATCTAATGTATAATTTACAAAAATATATATTCATTTAATGGTTTATAATTATATAAAATAAACAATCATCCTACGAGTAATCTTATAGAAATAGAATGTCAACCCCTAACTTTCATGATATGGAAAAGTTTTTATTCTAGGGATTAATTCATCTTAAACATTCATTTACACAATTATTATTTAATTAATAAAGATTTTAATTTCAAATTTACTTCAACACCTAATATATATAAAAGATATTGAAACTAAATATTCAATATATTAACATTAATTATATATTATGTCTAATGTAAATGAAAACTAAATCTTATTTCTTTATGCCTATCATGGCATGTCAATTTTAGAGGAATTAAATTATCATATAGATATGAATATACATAAAATTTATATTAGATAATATATATATATATATATGAATATTTAAAAGGAACAAATAATAATAATATAAATCAATTTCAATCATGATATATTAATTTTTTTTATTTTATATTTAATTGTGGAATAAAAATAGTCGATTTATATTTATTAATTATTTTATATTGTAAATAATTAACAAACAATATATAAAATTACCTATTGTTCTCATTATATGTTATGACTTATTTTATGATAAATAGATGGTAAATATATCATCTCATGTGATCCTATGATATTTACCTATACTTTATTATCATCAGAATCCTATTGTAATCAATTGTCTCATATATATCAGTGTAATGATTTGATCCCTTATTTTTATATGGCCATATTTTCAATCAAAGTCATAAAAAATTCATTTAATAACATATAATATATTATTAAACCCAAAGAATAAAATTAATCATACACAATTATTCATTCATTCATACACTATGACCAATTAAAATATCCAATTGTAGTTGTATATCCTATAACGTATACATTGGATGCGTGATCGAAAAAAATTATAAATTTTTATGGATTATTATATTATATGATATAGACTTAACTACCTGATGAAATTTTGATTCAATTTGGATTGTGGATTTGATATCACTAATGAGTTCTAAAGTATCATCTTAGGTCCAATGCAACATATGAAATAAAATTTAATACTTGTTATATCACCACCAAATGAACATGGAATGAAGAACATAAATATATATATGTCATACAATAAACTAGTGAAATCTGTCTCATCGATAGAGAATTAATGATGGGGATAATTAAGGTAATTTTCATAACATCTTTCCACCATTAATAGTACTACAATAATTAGGATCATTTTATTATATAAGAGAATCCTTTAGTCCCCAAAGGTATTTTTACTCCACCAATCCAATTATAAATTGTGAATAAATATGAAGAGTGATCCTGACAATAATAAATTGCCACACAAGTCACTTGATGATCATTATTGTCTATATATGCTTATTTAATTTAGAAAATAAAGTTGATCTTCCGTTACCAATGATTAATATTAGACAAAAATTACTTATAATAGCTATTAGATAGAAAATAAAATAATTTAAATGTTTCAAAAAAAAATTATCATTCTTTAAATAAATCATCTTAATAATCCCTAGAATAAGCTAAAATATTTTTGAAGACTTGGAAGTGTTCCATGCACCACACTATATATTTTTGGTTTATCATATAACATGATAATGGAATTTATATGTAGTTTATGATTCAAATCCACCATATCATATGTTAGGATTCATATGCTTCTCTAGGATAAGGAAATATTCACATCATAAAATATGATTGGTCTGGTTTTAGTCAAGATCGTTTATATATATGGAATGTTGGTGGGTTTAATTCCCACCGATGATTTTATTTATGATATGGGTTGGGTGTATTACCATCATAGTTTATGCTATGTGATTTGATATGTTTGTTATTTACCAAGGGTTTATGGGTTATTAAATTTTGGTTTATTTACAACCATTCATCTATGATGGGGTATCATGGAAAGATTCTATGTCCCCCCTTAGAGTCTACATGCGACTTATTTATATATGACACCAAAATTGGATGAAGCATGTATGGTCATCCAAGAATGTCATGATGGATCCATAGGATATAATATTTATATTTTAATTTTTATTATATTAATGCCTTATCATTATGTACATATATATTCTGAATTTTATTATGGTAAATTTTGGTAGGGTCTAATAGGGTATTAATCATACCCTACATCGACATCCCAATTTTTAAGAAAATTTCATTGTTTAGTATACATGTAGGTAAATGGATATTCTGTCAATTGATTAGAATGGTTTGAATGGGTTAATTTAGTATATTTAACTGAGTAATAAATTATGTTTTGTTTTAGAATAATATGTACTATTTTGTTTATTTTATTCCATGTTTCATATGATCGACCAATGATTGATTTTATTTTCATTTATGATTCTTATGGCATTGCTATTTTATCATTTTGTTATAGCAAGAGTACATTTATATAATAAGGTATGGACCTAAAAAGTAATGTCAATAATCTAATTTTATACTTTTAATGATGATAATTATCATTTACTATGTAGTTATTTATATTTATTTGGACCAGAGATGGTATATTCTCCCTCTATTATATAAGGACCCTAATAATTGGTTGACTAAATCTAGTGTACGATGAGGTGGACATAGTGTAAGTGACTATACACTTTATTTATGATAGTATTGAACAAAGATAGGTATATTATAAAAATTATCGAATGAGGCAATTTGTAAAGTAAAAAATGTGTTCTTAAGGTAAATGAAACTAGATTCCATCTATATATAGGGAATATGGTTATGTATATTCTCTATCTTGAACTAGATATTTTAACTAATTAAGAATGTGATAAACCATCCAAAAATTATTAAATCCTATATTTTTCATGATAGTAATAATATTTATGTCATTGTGAGATCCCAAAATGAGTTGTTCTTATCACTTTTTATTGTCGTATTGGACATAAGTGATGGGAAAAAATTAATGAATGAGATTTGGAATAAAATCTCTATCATTCAAGAGGTATATTGAAAGGAAAAATTAAATTTATTATAAAATTTTCAGCCTCAAATTTATGATATTTGTATATAAGAATATGAAATGGTGCATGATTTCATTATAAGGGTAAAAATAATAGTATTATCAAATAATATACAAAGAGAATATTTTAAAAATTATACATTCTTTTTGAAATTTAAGAGGATTATCCCCTATAAATATCATGTTAATATTTTTATCTAATATGATAAATACACAAATGATATGATAATAAATTAGGTAAATAATGTATTAATGGATTAATAGATGAGAATAAAAAATAAATTAAGGAAAAAAGTAAAATATGATATGGAGAATGCATTCAATGATTAAGATATATTAAAACATATTGAATGTAGTAAATCTAATGTGGAAGAAACTTAATATAAAGATGTTTCAATAAATTTTTATGAATTTAAATCATTATTTTTAAATGGAATGAAATGTTCAATTGATAATTAAATAGTTAAAATCCAAATCATATTTTTCGATCATAGAGGTATTGGAAACATTTTCGTTTAATTATATCACAAAGATCATGAATAGGAGTAGGATCACCAATCTGTTTATCATTATGGATAAACAAGATGAATAAAGGTAAAAACGAAGGAATATTTATGAATTGAAATTAATTTATTATATAATTAATAAGGATAAATTTCACTAAAAATTATTCCATAACATATGTTGTATAATGAGAGGGAGAGAATGAGTAATTATGTGATAAAGGGAAATTGAATTACATGGATAAATCAAATCAAAATAAAGATTTCCTAAATGATGAGTATAAAGGGCGTAGTGACCAGGTATCACTAAAGAGTTCCAATTAATGATCAAGATTTTTCTGTGGGTGAATTAAAATAATAACAGTTATAAATATTATATAATTATTAAATATGAGAATGATTTATTAAATAAATTATTTTATGAATCAAAATTTTAAAAAATTCACAATGATTCATGTGGAGTTTGGATGTAAGATAATAAATCTCAATGGAATCCCCAATTATCAGGATAAAATACATGAAAATAATATAGTGAAACTGATTTTCAATAAAAAAAACTAGTGGAATATCTTGAGGATGTATTATAAGAAACTTTTTATTAATTTAGGAGCACTCAAATTGTGTGTAAAATTATTTCAATTATGTTGGGGAATTATTGAAGATATAAAATGTTGTTTTTGACATAATAAATAAACCTAGTAATTTTTTTATGGTACCAAAAAACTATATCATTGAAAATAATGATTCTTATATCACTAGTGGTAGTCATGAAAAAATACATAATTGTTATAAGTTTACATAAATAAAAAATACACCAATCAATGCGTTCAATTATTTTTATGAAATCTCATAGAGTATTAATCTATCAAAATTAAATAAATTTCGAACTAATCCTAAGATATAATTTATCATAAATGAATAAAATATTAGGAAAGTCGGTGGAAATAAATATTATTTGAAATAAAAAAATACTAATGATATAATTTTGAAGAATCAATTTTATACAGTTGGTGGAAACACTTTGAAGTAAGATGAATCTTTTATGGAGTGTACAAGCACAAAAATTATTAATTTTGTCCATATTTTATATTTCCAGAATCAAATAGAGGCCAAAAATATAAAGGGATAAAAAAAAGTTAATAGAGACTTGCCTAACATACATTAAAAGGGGAATGTAATATATAATAAATCGTTAAATGACCTTAAAGAATGTCATTGGAGGTCCGGTCTACTAAAAAAGAATCACCAAAAATCTTTTCAACGTGATAATAGAGAAAACGTGCAATTAATTTTATAAATATATAACTAAAAATAGTGACATAGAGTACAAATGGGAGTCTGATGTCACATAAAATATAAAATAGGGGAAAATACTTGGATACTAAATAGTTATTTCTTTTTCACATATGAATGAAATGAATTATTTCATAATAAAATATCCAGTGGAATTATTTTGGATAGATTAAATTTTTTAAGGATTCATAACCAACTATTAATGGAATTATATACTACAAAATTGAGGATAGAAATCATGAATACATTTATGTTAAACTTGTCAATGGACTGAAAAACAGTATCTAAATGGTTTATAATGTTTTTAAATGTTTTAATGAGTGTATCATTTAAAATAATTTACCTTTCATAAGGTTATTGATGGATGACACAATATTATTGAATGGATAGTGATCGAGTGATAAACTATTATAGATAAGTAAGGATCGCAATTTTGTTATGTTTATAAATAATGAAAAATTATTATAATATAAAAGTTCTATACATTTGGGAAAAATATGGTCATGTTAATATGGTATGAAAATATGAGTAATATATTATAGATAATCTATGAACGATTAAATACTCGGGTTGAAAGTCATAATGCAATGATGGTGAACATGATTTACAAGGTTGTAGTGATCTATATAAATAACCCTCTTATGAAGATAGATTCATATGTTTGTTGTTTGATAAGCTAGAATTTAATGTATGGAGATAATGAAATCATGAAAATTGTGAATGGTTATACTCAACTGAATTTTATATAATTTATATTGAGTAAATCAACAGACATAGAGATGTTAATGATCAGTGAGATGAAATTCTTTATGGGTTTTGAATTTAAAAACCATTCATGTTGTCTCATTTTCCCAAAATATTAGTATCACCATGAGAGAGGAAATAAGTTTGATATGGAATAGACAATAGGGGTAGTTACTCTTATATAAAATTAGAAGAAGTATTATATTGATGAATAATGGAGGATGGATGATCAAATATAGTACTTATTTGTATCATAATGAACATGGTATTGTATAAATCACAAATCATATTTACATTTAAACAATATTAATTATTCTAATGTAATACTTAGTATTGATATCATGAAATATTGTAATATATCTGATGAATCATCCACTGTAACAACTAAAAAATTTATGATGCAGTTATTTTAAAATAAATTGAACCTATTTGATATCGTATGATACATGGAACCTTGATTGTAAATGAAACATAATATGGTTTACAATTATAACCGAGAAATTAAACTGGTGATAGTGAATATGAGTAAATAAATTATAAAAATTATATACTTTACACAATTTTTAAATAAAATTATATTTCATCAATTTATTAGATATAAAATGAAAAGCTCTTTAAATTGAAATAAGTATTTCTCTAAAAAACTATTTAAGATGAGCATAGTGTATCAGTATCGTAATATATACAATTATTCAGTATTTTTGAATGATTTTTATCAAATTTATATACTATTTATTTAGTAAATTTTTTATCATTCATTTAAAAAAAATTTGGAATGAAATAAGAGTAAATTTGATTCTCTGCATAAAATAATATTTATCTAAAAAAGTGGTTTTATTTGTTTATACATACATATTTTCACTTTAATATTTAACCCTTTTAGAAAATCTAATAGAATGAAATTAATTTTTTAATCATAATTTTAAAATTTTCCTGTAGTGAGTATTTGATAATTTTATGAAATATTAATGTTTCAATGAATAGTTAAGAATAATATTTTTTATTAAAAAGTAACTTCACATTTAAATAATTTAAAAATAAAAAAAAATTCAATGGTTTTAATGTAAAATTAGTTTAATTATATTTTTATTATCATAATTTAGTTCATTTGATTCAATTTGATACGGAATTTTGATATTATTTTATTTTTAATTTGAGAAATACTTTTCTTTGGAAACAATCATCATTCGTAGGGGTTTAATTTAAAATTCAATTAGTGCAAATATTAAAATTAATTCCTATTTTTATTATTACTAATTAATATTTTAAATAAGGTAAACTTAAATATTTTTCATATTGAATGTTGATTACAATATAAAATTAATATATGTGGTTTAGGTTAAATTCGTTTACCAGGGGTTAAAGCAATGGATAAGGGTATGTTTTCCAATTAATGATCTATAAATACAATATAAGGGAAATATTTCCACTATGTCATGGGTCACATTATAATATATATATATATTTGGAATTTCTTTGATAGGAATTATATTATAATTTGGTTTTCCTTTAGGATATTTATAATTTTGTACCATCCCCCTCGTATAAATGGACAAAACCTCCCTCACCTTTCCTCACATGAATAGAAATTATATTCATCTCTGACAATACCATTAAAATATATTAATTCCCTATATGTGACCTATATCCTATTTTTGGATCGCAGAACCATCTTATGAAGGCCTTAGTTATATACCTAAAGAGGTTCTCCATTAGAGGGGTATTATTTTAACTATTCATCCTCATTTTATTTCATAAAATACATTTTTAAAATATTATCCAAATATAATAAAAAAAACAAAATTATATTCCATATAATAATATTTTATTATTTTAATTCAATAAACTATAACTTTAACCTCTTCCATCAAATCGGAAATAAAACCATCGATCATGCTTATGACAACCTAAAGACTCACCAATCGATTGAATTAATTTTCATCAACATCTATCATAGGTAGATATAATGATGAAACTAATTTATATATATTTATTTGAGGAATTATTATTCTTTTTTTATTAATAATATCATATTTCAATGTTTACCATAATATCATTTAGAAAATTAAATCATCGCTCGTGCAAACTTGGGCCATATCTTATACACGAAGAGATATAATCCACTTTTTTATTTTAGTTTGAAATGAATGTAAATAAGGATAAATTTAATCTACTTTTATGAGTTAAAATTTAATTTTTTTCTATTGTGATTTATTTTTTATGTTTCTTTTTTCTATCCATTAAATAATGGAAATATTGTTCATGAATGTATAGACTATACCTTCTCTTTGAACAACGCAGCTCATTTTGAAATCACTAAATTATATGGATGACTATAAATTTATATAAAATTAACAAAAATAATATTTAAAAAATTATTATAATAATGTATTTTGTGTATAAATGATAAATGTACAAGAAATAAAACTACTAAACTAAAATATTTATGAAAAAAACCAATTATTACACAGAACAATAAGATTAAAAAATAGTTTCATATAAAACAATGATTAATGATTATAAGTAAGTGGTATGAGATGTTATTTATATGATTAACATTATATAATTTATTTCAAATAAATAATTTTTTATTATACAAGAGGTTGAGAAATATATGATGTGTGATGTACAAGAGGTAATAGAATTTTTTCTCACTTTTATTTTTAGGGAGAACTTCCATATTCACCAGTTTTTTAATTTTTATTATTTTTATAATACCCATGAATTCATTTTATGATAATTTTTATAATTATTAGTTGATATAATATCAATATAATATTCAGGATTTAATGTGTCTTATAATTTAAATGCAACCAAAGTGGTAAGAGTTTATTTGATAATTCAATTATTTTTCATTATTGATTATGTTAAAGTATATATTGTGGGAATTTTTGGATCATTCTATATTATGACCAATAAATTATACAATCCTATAGTAATTTATAAAATTAAAATATTTAATTGATTATCTAATCGTTATGTACTCATGATATAGGAACCATGATTTTATGGAAAACTGATGTAATTTTTTACACATTCAGTAATATTTCCCTTCCATATAAATATAATTATATTAAATGTTTTAAGATAGTTTTAGTATTCTATAACAATTTATAAATGAGAATTTGACCAATTTTTTAGAAGAATAGTGAAACTAAACATTCTTTTCATTTTCTGAATGAGATTAATTTTTAACTTTTTACCAAAAATGAGAGTGGTACCATTGTTATAACATACATATAATTAACACAATTTACCTCAAACATGACCACTCATTTAAATGAATATTCCTTTAATAATTTCAATTATTTTTTTTGAAACAAAATATTTTCCCTATTATTTTAGAAATACTCCATTTTTAAAATTGATTTTCAATGTGTAGAGTATTTTATCCTCCAGAATTCATTAATGATATCATTATGGTACATGAATTCATCAGTGGTAACAACCCTTAGTTCACATACGGTCCAACAGAGATATGTTATAATGAACCATTATTATTATTAATCTAGATGGTTTGTGATCATTTTTATTGGGGTTATGTTGTAATTATTACATCCTTATTATTTTTCTGAGTTGTTTATAATCATGTTGATTGGGGATGTACTATTTTAATACTATAATTCATGTTACCAATGATTGTTTATTATTTTATACATTTATTTATAAAATTATTATCATCTTTTATTCTAGTTTTTAAATATAAAATTATATTTTTATTATTTTCAGCCCTTTCAATGGGGGAAATAATTAGACTTTGTATGTAGTGGGAGAGGCTGAAAATTTCTTCTCGATGTATTGGTTGGTCTCATAAGAAAACCCACCTTGGGTATTTGGCCATGGCCTTAACCTGTTATGAGTGATGTTTTGGAATGAGGCCTAATGGTATGATTATGATGTTTGAAATTTTATATTACCTCATTTTTTATATTTTTTATTGATGTCAACTTGATTATTCGACTATTTGTGATATCCATGGATAAATTTCAATCTCATGTGATTATTTACATGACATTATTTTTGAATCATTTATTCCTTACATGTTATTATTCATTCAAATTTTATTAATTTAGTGTAATTTATCTCATATGTTTACCTCTACATATTTATTATTCCTTATTTATTCATAACAACTTCTGATATACACATAACAATAATGAGAATATTAAATCACCCTTTTCATATTATTCCCTTCACACGAACATGAGGATGTATGTTATGATTGATATGAAGGGATATAATAATGGGGAAATGGTGTTCAAAAAAAATTATTTATTAAATTTTCAATTATAATGTGCTGTTTGAGTATTTATCAAGTGTCATACTACTAATAAACTACTCAGTACATTTGAATGCGATGACTTCTACCCATAACTAATGTAATAATGTATCCACCGACTTTGGGATACTAGGTTCATGGTGTTCACTATTGGTATTAATGTAATATTTAGCAAAAACATTGAGAACTAGACATAGGATGAAATAAATTAGATAAAATACCCATATTTCTTCGCTTGAGGTTTTATATATGTATGTGATAAAATACCAATGTTATGGTGAGTAAGATATTATGTGGATTTCCATGAAATAAATCACCAACTTGACATTATAAGTAGATGTGTATCTAGAAGTGTTATAAATTCTTTGTAAAAAATCATTAAAAAACTTTGATTTTTGAATTTATCTAAACCTTGTGCATGAAAATTGGCCATATTTTATACCAGGTTTGACACTTCTGGGGGTATGTGTAGGTCACTTCACATTTTCATTAAGAACCATAATAAATTATTTGAATGATGACAATTAATTTACTATTTTAAACCTTTGTGGTATTAGATTAAAAATATGGTGTTATGACTTGGAAATTATATAAATGAATATGTGGTCTTCTACAATGATTATTTTACACATACATTTGTTTTGGTTCAAGTCAATGTATTGAACAAGAAGAATCATTTTTACGCTGAATGTGTTGGAAAATGTAGGGATTATAAGAAACCCAATTGAATTATGACTAGAGTGAAGTATATTATTACTATACCTAATTGGTTATCATGACATATTATTGAAAACCTATATTTTAACCATCTATTAAACATAATAAGGAAAAGAAGAATTGACTTCAATATAAGCATAGATGGTGGAAGACATATAGAAAACCTGGATCAATTTTCATTATGTCAGAAATATAGAATGTGAAACCCATGATAATTTATAAATGAAATGTAAAAAAATATTAGGGTCTGTAAAATAAAGGTAAAAATCAATGGATTACCTTGGTTATAAAAGATCAATATGAATGAAGGAAATAATTTTCCTTTTTGGAATAAATTTATAGTTTATCTTCATAAATGAGATGTCTCTGAGAATTATTGGAATTAATTCCATATTCTAAAGGTTAACACCTTGATAAATGATAATTTTGTTTTATTTCATTAATTTTAGTGGAATTATTGATTAGTTAATTCATTTTGATGAAGAAATATGTTATAAAATTGTTAAACCAATAAAATTATGACTATGAGAATCATGAAACATATATTGATTGTTCTAAAAAGGTTCGAATTATTGTTTTTATATTATAATATGAATAATACCAATAAAAAATACATGTGATTTAGTAGTAATTTGACAATTTTTTAGAACACATAATTAAGGGAAATCAGATATTTAATATGTTCTAAATATTGATATGTTTATTTTATTTTGGGGTAATGGGATGATTGAAATTTGTTATGTGAATGGGAAATTATTGGTGACCTTGAAATTGGATAGTGTTTAATGAAAATGCAGTCAATGTTATATTTTATGTTGTTAATAAATTTTTTTAATTTATAGAATATATTTAATATTATGTGAATAAATTTAAGGAATAAAATTAATGTTTTTTTGTAAGCATGAATTCATTTAGTATGTTATGATAATATTTTTAGTTATTACTATGTTTTAGAGGAATATATAGTCATGGTATTGACCTTTTTTAATGTTAAATTATGATATAATTTACATTTTATAGTGGTAAATTTTGACAGAATCTTTTATATTTTTATTTTATGAAGTTGGTTATACATATTAATGATGTATCATAAATATTCAAATGGTGCCATTTGAATAAATTTGTAGAGTGAGATATCATACCATAAATTATTCAGATGATGTTGGTGAAAGGAATCCTGTAGGCCCAGAACCTGTGAAGGGGATAGTGGAAAAGTTAAAAAATATTCAAACCCAAGTCAAAGTAGTTCAAAGATGGAAAAAGATATATGTTGATAATGGGAGGAAATATTTTTAATTTCATGTGGACGATCATTTTTTATTTAAATTACCTCATTGGAAGGGTGTTATAACATTAATGAAGAAAGGACAATTAATCTATTATCATAATAGAAAATTTGATGGTCAAGAATGAATTGGAGTTGTGAATTACCATTTGGGAGTGAAACAAATTGTCTCTAAAGTATATGAAATGTTCCATATATCATTGATAAAGAAGTAAATTCTATACCCGATGCATGTTATAAAATTTATAGAAATAGAATTGGAACCAAATATAGCTTACTTTGAAGAAACTATCTGGATTATGGACACTAGAGAACTTGTATTGAGTAATTGGATGAATCAGTTGGTAAATGTAATTTTGAGAAATAATATGATATTGTAAGTGTCGTGGGAAACTAGGGAAAAATTTTATAATAACTACCCAAATTTTATCATTGGGTGAAATTACATAAATTTTGTGGTCTTAATTTTTTCAAAAGGGGAATTATGTAACATCTTGATACCTTATGTTATATTTCTTTCTTAATAAATGTTTCCACTTTGATAAAAATCAGATTCCACAACCTCGAGTCTATGTGAATGGTAATATTGTAAATCATTATAATCTAGATTTAAAAATAACAGGAATAAATTTGAATAAGTAACTTATATAATGTGTCTTGATTACTAATGTCTAATGTAATTTAATTATTTATCAATCAACTATAATGAAAAATAAAAATCATTTGGTAGTAAAATATTTTTTCCCTGAAAATATGTTGTTATGAACAAAATGTGTATTTATCTAAATAAAGAAATAAGACACACATTATGAATTATTTTAAATAAATTTATTTATTATTTGTCCAGTCAAAAAATTAATCATTCATATATTAATTTTCTTATTCAAAGGAAAAGAATAAATCTAATTATATGTGTAATAAATGTATTTTTTTAAAAAAATTGTTTCATCGTGTTTTAATGATTATTTTAAAATTTAAAATTTAGAATTCTTGGAATTTTATTTGAAAAATGATGTTTTTTTTAAATTAAAATATAAAAATTGGAATAGAGTAAGTTTTTTTAATTTTATTTAAAAATATTTAATTTTGAGGAATATAAAGAAATTCTGATTTTTATAGAAAATTATATTTTCATTTAAAGTATTAAAATTTTTCTATTTTTTAAAAAGATTTAAAATCTTAAATTAGTTCAATTATATTCTTTTTAATAAAATTTTATTTCATCTTAATAAATTAAATTATTAAATGTTAAATAAAACCTTTTTGTATTTTAGAAAATGTATTATTTGTAAGACCCCGTATTCATTGCGCTTGTAGGTTTAATGTTAAAATAAGTAATATCATTTATGTTAATTGATATTTGTTAAATATATTAAATACATGTAATTATAGTAAATAATATGATTTAATAAGTTCAACTTAATATTTATCATAATGAATATTGAACACATTACAATATTAATTAGAATAAAGACAAAACATGTTTATCAGGGTTTTAAACCAAATTATAAGAGTAATTTTTATAATTATACATGTTTAAATTCAATTTTAGGGAAATATATAAAACATTAAATATTAAAAAATATATTATATTTCCATTAGACACTTTTCTATTGGTAAAAACATTATCAATTTGTATTCATTTAATAAATTTTCATACAGGTCCCCTCCCAATTTTATTAAAGGACACCCATATCCTCTCCTCTTCACATGTTATGGTAATTTTTTGTCCATAAATTTACCAAATAACTTCTATAAATACCTTAAAATTACCTATATTTTAGGTTTTTATCATAAAATAAAACTAATTAGGCTTTATATATGATCCTAAAGAGGTTTTCTGAAGAAGTTATATAGTTATTAAACCCACATCTTCATATTATTTCTCCCTAAACACCATAAAAATATTTTGAAACTATGATAAAACAATATCACCAGTATCACCCATTTATTGTGATATTATTTTGTTAATGAAATAACTTATATCCATCCCCTTTAATCAAATGTTTAATGAAACCATCGATTCCATGTACGGCATTCTACAACCTCTTTAACCGATGCAATACGTTTTGAATCACAACCACTCATGGTAAAAGAAAATGGTTAATTAAATGTATATATATTATAATAATTAAATAATAATACTACATGAATTATAATATATCATATTCCTTCATACCACTAAATCTATTTGGAAATGATAATGTCTCTCTTGAGTACGTGTGGACTACCACATACAGAAAGCGATGTGATATATTTTCCATTTATATTGTCATTGATAATAATAAGGATAAAATTAAATAATATATAAGTTATATATAATATAATATTTATTATATAATTGTGAATTATTATTGAAATTTCTGTCATTCAATCCATGAATATCTGAGGAGGTGTTAATGAGTATGTATGACTTATAGTCTCCATGAATGACATCATTTGTTTTTTATACATGACATTTATGGATGACTATGAATATGTTTACAATGAATATATCTAATATTTTGATCATTATTAACATTATTAAGTATAAGGATCAATTATTACTGTACAGGGTCCAAAACTATGAATGAGAACATTCACTGAATACAATATCGTTATTACATCGAATAGTGATTTAAATGAACAATTTCTGATAAACTAGTGATACATGATTATAAGTAAATCATAAAATGTATGATATATATAATTAGGGTTATATAATATATTTATAAAAATTATATATATTTATAATATAGAATGTTCAGACAAATATGAATGATTTGACATGCGAGGTTAGATATGTTTTGTCTCACTTTTATTTGCATGATACAAATGCTATATTTACCAAATTCTTATTTTCTATTATCTATATACTACCATTAAATGTATCTTATGGTTATTATCATGAAAATTATTGAATTTAGTCATCCATATTTTCTTTTTTTCTTTCATGGAACTTACTAATCAAAAGTTACTAATATAGAAGGGACTTATTTCAATATCTCATTATTATTCAAAATGGTTATCTTAAAGTCTCCACTGAGGGAATTATTTGATATTTATATCCTAATACCAATATAACATATATGTATTTTTTTATTTATGTCTATTAAAAATTGGAAATCTTTTTCCACTATTTATCAACTCATGATACAGAAACAATTTTATTAAGGAACATAGTCTTAATTTTCATACTTGGTCGGGGATATGTGTATTTTATATCCAAATTTTTTCTAAAATGTTTTCACAATATTTTTAATATTCTTAAATTATTTATTTAATAAATTTATATAAATGTTTTTATAAAAATGGGTTAAAATTTTACTTAAATTCATTCTTTCAATGAGTTTTATTCATAATTTTTTCCAAAAATAAGATAAGAATAATTGTACTAATATATTTTTCATGATCAAAATATCCCTCCATAATGAAAACGAAATTTAATAAAGTTTTCTTAAATATTATTATTTATTATTTTCAGTGAAATTTTGTGTCAGAATATTATAGAAAAATTTATTTTTTTAAAATTATTTTCAATGTGATAAAGGTGTTTTCCTCAATAATGTTTAAATAAAGCATTATGATTTTTCTATTCATCCATAAAAGACCCTATTTATCCTATGTTATACTCAGGATATGTTTTAATGATTCCATATTTTTTATTTGTACCAATAGTTTTTGATTAGTTTTATTGGGGATATATTTTAATGATACAATCCTTCTAATTTCATTGGATGGTTTTTGATCTGTTTGACTGGGGATTTACTATTTTGTTACCAATTTCCATATTACCCATGATTGTTTATTATTATCTTTAGTCATTGGGAAAATTATTAACATCTATATCATTATTTTTCATTATTAATGTTTATATTGATTATATTTTAGCCCTTTAATATAATGAATACATTAGACATAGTATGTGATAGAATAGGCCCTCTATACACCCACAATGCATCAGTAGGTCTCATGAGAAATTTTTGATTGGGTATCTGGTCGAGGTCATACACATTTATGGTTTTTTTAAATAAGGACATAATGTTATTTGTATGATGTCTAACATTACATAATCCTTCCTTTTGAGATTAGTTATTCACGTCTATGTGAATATTTGATTAAGGATATAATCGAAGAATAATTTTGAGCTCTTGATATTATTTATAAATAATTATATTATCTTAAATTATTCCTAACATATTATTATTTATTTAGAATTTGTTGACTAAATAGATTGTGTTTCATATACATACATTTCCATTCTGATTATTCCTTGATCATTCATGCTAACATACATTGTAATAATACCATTATTGGGAATATGAGATCAACAATATCATATGATTCCTTTTCACATAATGTGATGAAGTGTATTATGATTGATATGTAGAGATATTCTAAACCTTAAATTGGTGTTCCCAATGAAAAAATTATGTTTTATATTATGTTTTAAATTTTTATGTGAGATTAAAATATATATTTATTTATCAAAAATAACTAAAATATTTGTTCATTTGTGATGTGATCACATGTATATATCAGTAATGTAATAAATGACCAATAAAATTGGTCAACTCAGGTTAGGGTCTTTATATCCAATTAAACCAAGAAATAATTTTTTGGTATGATAGTATCACATTATAATATCATTTTTGGACATTCCAATATAGATTAGTTTGATGATGTTAGTTGTCTAATGACATCATATTGAGGTAATTCCATTATTTAAGGAAGTTTAATTAATTGAAAATATATGATTATGAATACCATCACATTAAATATAGTATAATATTTATATGTTAGATCAAATCCATCAAGTAGATAAATTATTTGGATGTTTATAACAACACTTGATTTTAGAACATACTTCCCATTAAATAACTATAGTGTGTTCGATGTCCTAAATTTCATACAAAAATTATCTAAAGTGAGTACATTTATAGTAAAATTAATGTTCAAATACATTAAAATATAATAAATTTAAATATTAATATAAAATTCAATTAATTTTATTGGTTTAGATACACTTAAGAAAATTACATTGATGATAAGGAAACTATTTTAATGAATTATTTACAATTTTAATATAATATTTTTAGGGAATAATATCTATATAATATAGTTATGTAATTTAAGTTATGATTATGAAAAAAATTATAATTATATATAGAATAATTATTTATCTATAATTAACGAAATTTTAATTTTTTATTGTTGAAAAAATACATTTTTTAAAAATATTGTATTAATTATATATTATAAGTGGTATTATTTAAAATGTTAATATATCATTATTTGAGTCTAAATTTTAATGGTATTATATATATATATTTATATATTCAAAAAAATTAGCAATCTTTTTATTTTTTTAATTCTTAAGGATTATGCATATATTCATTTTTTTTAAATATTGACATATCATAAAATTGTTTTTATGAATGATGCATACATATATTAAAATTATTCTTATTCCCTTTGAAATTATATATTTTAAAAATATTTTGATAATAAAGATTAGAAATTTAAAATTTTGATAAAATTTCAATTTCATTTTTGTGTGTAAAACAATTTTAGGCAAAAATCTCTCAAGGTATATTTGAAGCATTTTTGAGGTGATTATGTTTGTTGACATAGTGAAAAACTATGATGTGATTGTTGAAAAAGAAAAGCATGACATACAAATTTGTTGACAAAGGGGATTTCACAGTGGCATGCCGAGTTCAAGAGCTGTGGTTAATGATCAATGTTGGATTCAAGAACGTCGACAAAGGAATGGATGATCTAGAGGCAGTACAAAAAGAACAAATACAAGGTGGTGCCGTTTTCCTGTCTTTGCCAAATTTTTATGCCTGAAAATCAACAAATGATGAGAAGTTGTTTTTGGAAAAGGGACTTGCATGTCATGTACATGATGGCTTGAAAACGTGCGTGCCATATGTTTTTAAAGATCAGATCATCAAAATATGTCAAAGGGATAAGGGTCACACAACTATTGAGTTAGTCGCGCAAGTGACTTGCGTACCAAGAGAAAAGACTTGTGCGCCAATGACTAGAAGAATTGGAAACTTGTGTGCCTGTTGTTTTTCAAGATCTTAACATCAAAATATGGCAAAGGAAAGTGGTTTTCCCATGTTTAGAAGTGGGTCATGCAAGTGACTTGCAGGGGCAGAGTCCTGCGCACCGAGGGAGACTTGCGAGCCGTCGCGCAGGGTGGTCAAATTTCCTATAAATACCAGACCACCACTTCTAATTTTCAATGGATTTCAACACTTTGAGAAATCAGAGCTCCCGTCACGCAGGTGTGGAAGTCGCGCAAGTGGTGGTGTGTCGCACAAGTGGTACTTGCGTGCCAGATTTGACGAAGGGCGGTTGTTTTTAGTTGCGCGCCAATATTGGGTTGGGCGTAAAGGGAAGTGAGGCGCACAAGTTTGCAGTTACAGAAGCTTGTGTCACGCAAGTGTCTAAGGTAGACTTGCGCGACAGTTGCGACTTGTGTTCCGATACTTGCGTGCCGGATTAGACTGGCGTGCCAAGTATGGTGGTTTTTCCAGCAGTGTTTTCATGCTGCGTGGAAGCTGGATGTTTGCCCGATACCTTCGGTGCAAAGAGAGATTCATCTACGGGTGAAAGTTGTGCTTCAATATAGCATCTAAAAACAGAAGAGGATGTATTGATTAGAGATAATGAAGATACCTAGAGTTCTATAAACTGTGAGTGGATACTTTTCGAAGCCGTGAGAAAAGGAAGAGGAAGAAGGTGATCCTCTCCACTGGCAGAGAGCCAGAGAGAGAGAAATAGGGAGCGACCCTTGGGAAAGCAGTGAGCTGACCCTAAAACTTGTAAATGCAATGAGTCTGAGATTGATTGATTGTGCCCGAACCTTGTAATCCATAGCTGGTGATGTTTAGTGGATTTTGGTATGACCGAAAACATGTCAGTGTATGCTCCTTGGATGTAGCCCTTTGTAGTGATCCAAGTAAAATTATTCTTTCATGTTCTTGATTTACTTTCTGTTTATATCATGAAACAGGAAAGAGAGAGAAGAGTGTTTTGCTTAACAGTGAAACAAGATCAAAATGGACATTAATTTTCAATTATTCTAGCCCTGATTCACCCCCCCTCTCAGGGTATTCAGCTTTGTGGACCTAACAAAAAAGTTACTAATGTAAAATTTAGTCACATTGGTAAAAGACTAATCTTTGTAAAAGGGTTAAATTATGGATAAGTTAAAAAAAATAAAATAATAATATTTTCTATAAATGGATGGAATAAGAAATTATAGACCTATACATATCTTATAATCAATAATTTTCAATTTTGGATCGACTTTCCTTGAATATGTCATTCCTTTTTTATTATAATATGACTATTTAAAACAATAGAACCATTTCTCGCATATAATAGTTATTTTGCACCCCACTCCATTAGACAGAGAAAAATATATAATTTCTCACTATAATATACCATATTACTTTCTCCAATATTAATCTCAGGCTTTTTATCCTCTTTTCTCATGATCATTTTCCAAATCCATCAGAATTTAGAAGGCTCCGAAGAGAAATATGATTTCATTTTATGAATGTAAGGACTTATTGTACATGATTATTAAAGAAATTAATCCTATATATCTTATAAAATATAATATAATACTTTAAAAATATATTATTTTTAAATGATTAACCGTCTTTACATGTGATATTATATATATATCATTAATTTTTCTTACCCATTTAGTACTTATAATGTGTTCTTAGCATGGGAAGTTATACCACATACTAAAATATGATATGACATATACCTATTAGAATAATTATATAACATGAAAAATGGTTATATAATTTATTTTTTATTTGAATTTATAACATTTTCATAGCTATATAGAGATAATATTCTAAATACTAGTAACTAATTAATTAAATTTTTTGTAAATATAATTATCATCAAAAATGAGTGTAACACCCCAGGTAAATAAAGAATATGACATCTTTATATTTATCCATATTTTTGAATAAAATATTAATATTACTTTAATGGGGATTGTATGCTCGATGGCGTACCCAACAGACAACAACGAGTTTCTTGGGATTCTTACGTTGCACTCTAATAATAAAATAATATTTTTTTAAATGGTAGTTAACGCCTAGCCGTCGTAATGGTGAGAATGAATATAACTAACTACAAAATAATTATACATGTTTGTAAAATATATTTACTCATTACAATAAATTTTAGAGGATTAAAAATGCAAATGAATCCAGTTTTTAAGCGAAAACGTTCTAATATTCTTTAAAAGTTCGATTAACGGCCTTTTGATGGAGAACACCTTTTAAATAAACTTTTTGAAAATTTTATAAGCTCTATTTTTCAAAATAATCATAATATTTATGATTGGGACATTGAAATTTACCTGGGGTTATTTTTTGGTATTTTTCTGACAATGTTCATTTTTCAATGAATAGTGAAAAATACTGCATTTTACATCAAAACTGCTTTTTCATATAATTTCATTATATGGTTATATTATCTTTTTAATTTGTTTTAAAGTTTAATTAGAATATATTTTTACCATGTAATTCAATGATGGTCAGTGGGATTGATTTCACTTTGGAATTAGGCATAAACAAGTGCCAAACATTTCATAAATATTGTTTCTAAAAAACCCGCTATTTGTTTTGACAACGAGAAGTTTTTTCTAAATTAATTATTACAATTTATGTGTTTGGAATTTGGTAAAATTAATTAAATATTTGTAATCAGAAGTTCCAAATTATGTAATTAAGACTCTTTTGTTTTTGGACATTATGAATAGTAATGATGGTAATTATCTTTAATTATTTTGATTAATGAGTAATTGGGTAGTTAAAGATAATAAGATAATATCATAATAATAAAAAATCACCACAAAATGTGTCCTAAGGCTACTTTTTGTCTCATGGCCGACCATGGGATGCCTTGTTCCAAACTTGGGGGCCCCATGGAATCACTTTTGTGAGAAAGTGACTTTTTATCTATTTATTTTTAAAAAATGCTAAATGTGACAAAGAATGTATCACCTATGTAAAATATTTTTAATTTTGTCTACATAAATGATATTTTAGACTATAAATAATAATTGGAAAGATAAAAATATTTCCTACATCATAGTATTTTTTTTATAATTTTTAGTCATTATATTAATTAAATTATTTATGACATCATGATGATGCAGCGATGACCTCATAATTTAACAATTTAAATAAAATGAAAAGATAATGTAAAATCTAAGACCTAAACATGTTCAAAACCTATTGGATGGGTGTATTTATAACCCTTATCACCTTATCCTCGAAAAACATCAATGTGGGACCATTAAAATCCAAAACGCATTTGGAAATAATGTAACATTTTATACCTTTCCAAGAGTGCCCCTCCTCTCCTCTTATAAAAGGCCCCCAACTCTACCTCCTTACACACACTTCCAAAGCCTTTTCCATGGCCAACCCCTACCAATTATGTCTCTCCACATCCCTATATAACATCTTGAAGCCTCACTTGGGGAGAATCTTTTCCAAGGAAGCCTTTGAGCTCAAATCAATGGAAGTTAACCGATTTTAAGGTAATGTCTTCACTTGAGTCCTTTTGTTTTATTTTACTTCTCCAACCCTCTAAATGCTTTTTATTATTTAATTTTGTAACAAGTCCAGTATCTTCAATATACAATGATTTTGTGATAACAAGGATTCGAGCTACACTTACACACATCTACATCTAATGGTTAAAGAACATACTGTTTCCGTGGATGGTGAATTTCTACCTCCCGGAACGATGATTGTTCAACATTCTTATAATACCTTAAAAGGTGGCCATTAAGATGACACTATTTTTATATATGATATCTAATATGTTTATGTTTTACTTAAGCTTCTGTATTTTTCATTTAGGGCATACCTTTATGGTTTCCATTATGGGTAAACGCAATATATTCATTTAAGGAAGTGCGGACTACCGCCCCCTCAATGTAATTTGATTCGTTAATACCATATGTGGTATGTATAAAGGATATATTTAATGATATTATATATGATACCATACTAGAATTAAAATAATATTATGTATAATTATGTTTTAATTTCATTAAATATGAAATAGAAATAGAAGTAGCGTTCATTCGTACGTACGACATACTGTCTCCATGAACGGTGCATTTCAATTATTAACTCTAAATGTTATGTAATATTATAAATACATGAATATACTGGATATATATGATATATATGATATCTAAATCATGAATACATTTCTGGATATAATGAACATTTGGCCACACGAACAACTTGTAATTGTAAGAAGTCCACTTTCGACTTAAGAACCAAATATCGGAAAAACAAATATTATTAACTTAAATGATTACATAATGTTTATGACAAGGTAATAAGTGATATAAAAGGAATGATTAACTTGAAAAAGTTTCTTAAGGAAGTATAAATTAACTCAAGTTTATTATTCAGGAGATTAAAGAACGATCGAGTCAAGTCGGACCCGAGGTAATGGATCCTACTCCTCTCTTTCTTTTTAAGTACAATCTTTTATGTCATTCCTTTTAAAGCTCATATTTCTTGTTATTGGGGTGTTATTTTATATTAATATTACTGTAATTTTTATGTTCAAATGATGAGAGACCCTATTCTATCCATTTTGGATGTTTTACGTGGCACTGTTAGGCTGCCGAGTTTTCGTAAGGGATTTTTCATATCACTTTTATTCTTGTGAGATTTATGCTACATTTTCCACAATTTCATTTGAGCGGTGTACGTACTTCCCATTATTATACACTTTGTGTAGTATAATTTCATTTATGGGTATTCACATCTTTATTGTATGACCCTTTTTCCATGGGGTGTACGTTTTGAAAGTTACCCAACTCGGTAAGGGGACCTTTCACCCTCCTCTTTTTAAAAGACTTCTTTTGTTATGTCTTTTAATTCACATACTATTATGTTGGGATATGTTATTTTATATCCTTATTGATGTAAATTTTTTGTCCAAGTGATTAGATTCCCTTTTGTCTCTCATCAACTCATTTTATGAATTTTGAAGTGATGATGTTAGGCTATCGAATTTTACCAAGGGAACTTTTTAACACAATTTCGATTTCTTTGGGTTCAAAATTTATTTATTGAATATGTCATCTTTTGAATATGTGTGAATGACATTTTATTGTTTTACAATTAATATCCACTTATATTGGGTTTATTTATATTTTTCACACATAATTTTGAGATTGAATTATCCTTAATTTAAGGATACCGTCTTTATAAGGGAATTCATCACATTTGACATTTCTACTGAGACTTCATTGTTGTTATGCACCAATTCACTCTTATATGGTGTATATACTATCCTTTGGAATATTATATCATGAATCCATTTATTCTCATGATATTATAAAGTTCTGACTAATTGTTATTCCTCAATTATTGTATTCAAGTGTCTCTAATTTTGGTAGAACCCCTTTAACCAAAATATCACTTTAAATGTTTTAATTATTTGTTCTTATTAATATCCATGTTTTCAAAGTGGTTTTAAGGATTTATTTATATGGATATTAATGGTTTAAAATTTTAAAATCTTCAAGTTGGTATGGGAAACTTTGATTCAAAAATCACTTTATTAATTTTTTTAAATGGTTTTGGAAATGGTTTCTTTTTGAATGGATTCATTATTTAAATATTCTAAAATGATATATTGTGATTGAAATGTGGAAATGTCATGTTTACTTTATGCATGTTTTATGTGATATGTTTATGTTATGGTTATTGGGCATTGTTATGAAAACGGGTGGTTCCCTGATAAACTAAGGGCGGGTGAGCCCGATATAGCTCTCCAATGCATTGGGTAACACGAAGGAGTGAAACGTTAAGGTTTATTCGAAGAGATTTAGGGAATATACTGTGGTGGGTATTCCAAACGTAACCAAGAGGGTTACTCTCTATGTAATAATGTTATGAATGCCTTAAGATCCCTTTTATGCCTTATTATTTCTATGATTTATTCATGATTTGATATCCCTATGTTTTATGGGTAAAATATGATTTCATTATAATGTATATATGAACTCATGTTTCCTTTCCATATTTTTTTATAACTCTTACTGAGATTTTTATGCTCATCACAAGTTTTTGAAATGTTTTCCATAGGTCAAGGGAAAGGTACATGATGTGATGATAGTGTCAAGGATGTGTCAAGAAAGAATCCGTGTTTTATTTTAAATATGTTTCTGTTGATGGGAAGAATGAATACTGTCCTTTATGTAACCACTTTGTTTAAATGTGGAATGTAATGCAAGTTTCATGATCTAATTCTCTAAAACTCTATACCTGAAAAGATCCTCAATGTGTAATCTTGTAATCACTCAAGATTAATTAAGGTTTAGGGCTGGGGCCTTATAGTTGGCATCAAAGGTCAGTTTAGATAACTTTAGAGGTTATGGTATTCTTTAAGCATAAGTGACAGTACAATAATGGATAGGATTTCAGAAAGAGTCCTAGTTTTAGATAAAGTGAATGAGTAAGTATATCTTGTTGTTTATCTTCCTCATTAGTATATGATGGTTTTGTTGATATACTCACACTGACCTTCTTGGTTTTAGTAAATGGCTGGATCTAACAGGCACCAAAGTAATAGTGGATGTGAAGGAAACTGTGACCGTTTTTTGAGCAAGAAACTGAATGATATGGGGGATGCAATGAGAGCTCTTGTGATTATCCTCAACCAACTACTTGGAGTCATGATTGACCACCTAAACCTTGGTGATTTCTCTAAGGCATCATATATGCGAGAAAAATTCCCTACAGAACTACAGGTGATAATCATAATGGTAAGTGTGTTAAAAAACCTATGTGTTAAAGATGTGGAAAGAAACACCTAGGAAAATGTTTCAAAGGGACAGAAATATGATATAGATGAGGAAATTAAGGTCATAAAGCAAGAACCTGCCATGGAAAAAGGAAGCATCCAGTTGTCTCAAGGAAAGGGAAAGAAGTTCTTTCTGAGGGATCAATTGAATGTTTTAAATGTGGGGTGCATGGTCATTATGCAAACACATGTCCTATGAAGAAGTTTCGTGAATGGGATCACCAAGATCGTACAAATATTCGTTTACCAATACCTAATGCCATTCTGATTGAGGATGAAGAAGCTGATAATGACCAATCAAATGTATGGATTATTTCATAACTTTTGTTTTCCTATTTTGGAATATTAGGATATGATTCATTATTTTGTTTATAGGAAAGAATAATTTCAGAATAAGTTGGAAAGGAATGGTTATTGGATCATGAAGAATGTTGAGTGAGTAAGAAGTCAACATAAAAGGGCTTCAAGAGTTATGGTGAAATTCTTAAGAGTATTAAGTCTCTTTTGATGTTGGGGTTACATTAGAAGACTTTTTATAGTATGTGTAACCCTGATGCTTAACATATGAAAATTTTATTCAAGGAATAATTATCTGTTCTTTTGTGGACATAGTTATAAAGAACCATTTGGGTTTATATGATCCTTACTTTTGAGGTAATTATGGGTTACTATATGTTATGATGGAAGTGAAAGGAATGAGATAAAATTGAGGTTAAATTATGTTATGGTTATTTTTGATGACTTTATCTCTTTTTGGGGAATTATTTGAGAATTATATAGTTTTGGAAAAAGGACAACACGCATACCGTGTGACAACCCATCGCGTCGGACAAAGCTGTGGGAATCGAACCCACAACCAAAGTGCAACTGGTATTTATCGCATACCACTGGACTACGTGATGTCCCTGGTTAGTTTAACTAATTATTTTTAGTTATATGATCTTATGTATCTAGAATGAGATGATTTTGGGTTATTTATGGAAATTATTAACCTATCATTGAGGATATGTGATTAGGTTAATTACTTTTCAATAAAAGACTTTAGGAGCAATTGATGTTGTTTGGAGATAAATGTTATGATTTAAATTGGAAGACTATGTGACTAAATCCTTAAAATATTTGGGTTTCAACCTTAGTTTGGTATAATTTGAAGAATTTTATGGACAAATTGTTTATCGAATGGTCCTCGTTGAACTTTGGGTTTTGTTGGACAAATTTTGGAGATTAAGCATAGATTTTCTTTTTATAAAGGGTTATCCTTTTCTGGATTATCTGATCTTGTACTAACATTTTTGGTTTTGGTTTTGGTTAAATTCTGAAGACATGGGAAGTATATAGTTATCTTTTGTGGATTAGGTGATTCTCTAGAAGTTGATTATAGTACTCTTAATGTGAACAAGTCTTCCTAAATAGTTGTCTTTTGGAGAAAATATGAGTTTGTGTAAGGAATCTAATAAAAGTTGAAAGTCAACATGATAAGTGATTATGTTTCCTTCTAAATAAATTCCTCAATAAAAAGTAACTTAAAACAAAAATTTTGTCTATTAACTATTCCTACTGGGGAATGGAATACTGTTTAACCCATCACAAGTTTGTGATTTTCTCATGGTTAACTTTCTCCTAAACATGTTTTATATCACTCTCAATCAGAATATGACCCTTTGTTTTTTCCTCCATGTCCATATTTTCATACATGGAATCCTAGTATGGGTTAACTCGGGTGAACTTTGTACTTATCTTTCTTTATTTTAAAGTGATTGTTTTACCGACTATTGTTCCGATGTGGGTCTTTCAAGGATGTTTCCAAGCCCAATTTTAAAATTGTGAGGACGCAATTCCCAAAAGGGGGGAAGGATGTAACACCCCAAGTAAATAAAGAATATGACATCTTTATATTTATCCATATTTGTGAATAAAATATTAATATTACTTTAAATGGGATGCTATGCTCGATGGCGTACCCAACACGCAACAACGAGTTTCTTGGGAATCATACGTTGTACTCTAATAATAAAATAATATTATTTTAAATGGTGGTTAACGCCTAGCTGTTGTAATGGAGAGAATGAACAGAACTAACTACAAAATAATTATATATGTTTGTCAAATATTTTTACTCTTTACAATAAATTTTAGAGGATTAAAAATGCAAATGAATCCAGTTTTTAAGTGAAAACGTTCTAATATTCTTTAAAAGGTCGATTAACTGCCTTTTGATAGCGAACCCCTTTTAAATACACTTTTTTAAATTTTTTAAGCTTTATTTTTCAAAATAAACATATTATTTATGATTGGGACATTGAAATTTACCTTGGGTTAATTTTTGGTATTTTTCTGATAATGTTCATTTTTCAAGGAACAGTGAAAAATACTGCATTTTACATCAAAACTGCTTTTTCATATAATTTAATTATGTGGTTATATTACCTTTTTAATTTGTTTTAAAATGTAATTAGAATATTTTTTTACCATGTAATTCAATGATGGTCAGTGGGATTAATTTCACTTTTGAATTAGGCATAAATAAGTGCCAAACTTTTCATAAATATTGTTTCTAAAAAACCCGCTATTTGTTTTGAAAACGGGATGTTTTTTTAAAATTAATTATTGAAATTTATGTGTTTGTAATTTGTTAAAATGAATTAAATATTTGGAATCAGAAGGTCCAATTTATGTAATTAAGACTATTTTGTTTTTGGACATTATGAATAGTAACGACGATAATTATCTTTAATTATTTTGATTAATAAGTAATCAGGTAGTTAAAGATAATAAGATAATATCATAATAATAAAAAATGACCACAAAATGTGTCCTAAGGATACTGGCAGTCTCATGTCCGACCATGGTATGCCTTGTGCCAAACTTGGGGGCCCCATGGAATCACTTTTGTGAGAAAGTGACTTTTTATCTATTTATTTTTAAAAAATGTTAAATGTGACAAATAATGTATCACCTATGTAAAATATTTATAATTTTGTCTAAATAAATGATCATTTGGACTATAAATATTAATTGGAAAGCTAAAAATATTTCCTACATCATATTATTTTTTATATAATTTTTAGACATTAAATAAATTAAATTATTTATGACATCATGATGATGCAGCGATGACCTCATTATTTAACGATTTAAATAAAATGGAAAGATAATGTAAACTATAAGACCTACACATGTCCAAAACCTATTGGATGTGTGGATTTCGAACCCTTATCACCTTATCCTCGAAACACATCAATGTGGGACTATTAAAATCTAAAACTCATTTGGAAATAATGTTACCTTTTATAACTTTCCAAGAGTACCCCTCCTCTACTCTTATAAAAGGCCCCCAAATCTACTTCCTTACACACACTTCCAAAGCCTTTGGCTTGGCCAATCCCGCCCCATTTTGTCTCTCCACATCCCTCTATAACTCTTTGAAGCCTCACTTTGGGTATAATTCTTTCCAAGGAAGCCTTTGAGCTCAAATCAAAGGAAGTTACCCGATTTTAAGGTAATGTCTTCACTTGAGTCCTTTTGTTTTATTTTACTTCTCCAACCCCCTAAACACTTTTTATTATTTTATTTTATAACAACTCCAGTATCTTCAATATACTAGGATGTTGTTATAAGAATTATTATAGCTACACTTACACACACCTACATCTAATGGTTAAAGAACATACTGTTTCCGTGGATGGTGAATTTCTGTCTCCTGAAACGATGATTGTTCAACATTCTTCTAAAACCTTCAAAGGTGGCCATTAAGATGACACTATATATATATATGATATCTAATTTTTTTATGTTTTACTTAAGCTTCGGTATTTTTAATTTATGGCATACCTTTATGGATTTCATTATGGGTAAACACGATATCTTCATTTAAGGAAGTGCGGACTACCGCCCCCTCAAAGTGATTTGATTCGTTAATACCATATGTGGTACTTATAAAGGATATATTTAATGATATTATATATGATAACATAATGGAATTCAAATACTATTATGTATCATTATGTTTTAATTCCATTAAATATGAAATTGAAATGGAAGTTACGTTCATGCGTACATACGATTTACCGTCTCCATGAACGATGCATTTCATTTCTTAACTCTAAATGTTATGTAATATTATAAATACATGAATATACTGGATATATATGATATATATGATATCTAAATCATGAATACAATTCTGGATATAATGAACATTTGGCCACACAAACAACTTGTAATTGTCAGAAGTCCACTTTCGACTTAAGTACCAAATATCGGAAAAACAAATATTATTAACTTAAATGATTACATAATGTTTATGACATGGTAGTAAGTGATATAAAAGTAATAATGAACTTGAAAAAGGTTCTTAAGGAAGTATAAATTAACTCAAGTTTATTATTCAGGAGATTAAAGAACGATCGAGTCAAGTCGAACCCGAAGTAAGGGATCCTACTCATCGCTTTATTTTTAAGTACACTCTTTTATGTCATTCCTTTAAAAGCTCATCTTTATTGTTATTGAGATGTTTTTTTATATTAATAATACTGTAATTTTTATTTTCAAATGATGAGAGACCCTATTCTCTCCATTTTGGATGTTTTAAGTGGCACCGTTAGGCTGCCGAGTTTTCGTAAGGGATTTTTCATCTCACTTTTATTCCCGTGAGATTTATGCTACATTTTCCACAATTTACATTGAGTGGTGAGGGTACTACCAATTATTATACACTTTGTGTACTATAATTTCATTTATGGGTATTCACATCTTCATTGTATGACCCTTCTTCCGTGGGGTGTACGTTTCGAAAGTTACCCACCTCCGTAAGGGGACCTTTCACCCTCCTCTTTTTAAAAGACTTCTTTTGTTATGTCTTTTAATTCACATACTATTATATTGGGATATGTTATTTTATATCCTTATTGATGTAAATTTTATTTCCAAGTGATGAGATGCAATTTTTATCTCTCATCAACTCATTTTCTGAATTTTGAAGTGATGTCGTTAGGCTGTCGAATTTTACCAAGGGAACTTTTTAACCCAATTTCGATTTCTTTGGGTTCAACATGTAGTTATTGAATATGTCATCTTTTGAATATGTGTGAACGAACTTTTATTGTTTTACACTTAATATCCACTTATATTGGGTGTATTTATATTTGTCACACATAATTTTGAGATTGAATTATCCTTTATTTAAGGATACCGTCTTTATAAGGGAATTCATCACATTTGACATTTCTACTGAGACATCATTGTTGTTATGCACCAATTCAATCTTATATGGTGTATATACTGTCCTTTGGAATATTGTATCATGAATCAATTTATTCTCATGATATTATAAAGTTCTGAGTAAATGTTATGCCTCAATTATTGTATTCAAGTGTCTCTAATTTTGGTAGAACCCATTTAACCAAAATATCTCTTTAAATGTTTTAATTATTTTTTCTTATTAATATCCATGTTTTCAAAGTGGTTTTAAGGATTTATTTATATGGATATTAATGGTTTAAAATTTTAAAATCTTCAAGGTGGTATGGGACACTTTGATTCAAAAATCTCTTTATTAAATGTTTTAAATGGTTTTGGAAATGGTTTCTTTTTGAATAGATTCATTATTTCAATACCCTAAAATGATATATTGTGATTAAAATGTGGAAATGTTCTGTTTACTTTATGTATATTTTATGTGATATGTTTAGGTTATGGTTCTTGGGCATTGTTATGAAAACGGGCGGTTCCGTGATAAACTAAGGGCGGGTGAGCTCGATATAGCTCTCCAATGCATTGGGTAACGTGAAGGAGTGAAACGTTAAGGTTTATCCGAAGAGATTTATGGAATATACTGTCATGGGTATTCCAAACGTAACCAAGAGGGTTGCTCCCTATGTAAGAATGTTATGAATGCCTCAAGATCCCTTTTATGTCTTATGATTTCTATGATTTATTCATGATTTGATATGAATATGTTTTATGGGTAAAATATGATTTCATTCTAATGTATATATGAACTCATGTTTCCTTTCCATATTTTTTTATAACTCTTACTGTGCATTTTATGCTCATCCCAAGTTTTTGAAATGTTTTTCATAGGTCAAGGGAAAGGTACATGATGTGATGATAGTGTCAAGGATGTGTCAAGAAAGATTTCGTGTTTTATTTTAAATATGTTTCCATTGATGGGAAGAATGAATACTGTCTTTTATGTAACCACTTTGTATAAATGTGGAATGTAATGCAAGTTTCATGATCTAATTCTCTAAAACTCTAAACCTGAAAAGATCCTCAATGTGTAATCTTGTAATAACTCATGATTAATTAAGGTTTAAGGCTGGGGCCTTATAGTTGGTATCAAAGGTCGGTTTAGATAACTTTAGAGGTTAGGGTATTCTCAAAGCATAAGTGACAGTACCATAATGGATAGGATTTCAGAAAGAGTCCTAGTTTTAGATAAAGTGAATGAGTAAGTATATCTTGGTGTTTATCTTCCTCATTAGTATATGATGGTTTTGTTTTTATACTCACACTAAACTTTTTGGTTTTAGTAAATGGATGGATCTAGCAGTCACCGAAGTAACAGTGGATCTAAAGGAAATTGTGACCATTTTTTGAGCAAGAAACTGAATGATATGGGGGCTGTAATGAGAACTCTTGTGATTATCCTCAACCAACTATCTGGAGTCATGATTGACCACCTAAACCTTGGTTATTTCTCTAAGGCATCATATATGCGAGGAAAAAGTCCCTACAGAACTACAGGTGATAATCATAATGGTAAGTGTGTTCAAAAACCTATGTGTCAAAGATATGGAAAGAAATACCTAGGAAAATGTTTCAAAGGGACAGAAATATGCTATAAGTGTGGAAATGAAGGTCATAAAGCAAGATCCTTCCATGGAAAAAGGAAGCATCCGGTTGACTCGAGGAAAGGGAAAGAAGTTATTTCTGAGGGATCAATTGAATGTTTTAAATGTGGGGTGCATGGTCATTATGAAAACACATGTCCTATGAAGAAGTTTTGTGAATGGGATCACCAAGATCGTACAAATATTCGTTTACCAATACCTAATCCCATTCTGATTGAGGATGAAGAAGCTGACAATGACCAATCAAAGGTATGGATTATTTCATATTTTTTTTTTTCCTATTTTGGAATATTAGGATATGATTCATTATTTTGTTTGTAGGAAAAACGAATTTCAGAATAAGATGGAAAGGAATGGTTAATGGATCATGAAGAATATTGAGTGAGTAAGAAGTCAACATATAAGGGCTTCAAGAGTTAGGGTGAAATTCTTAAGAGTATTAAGTCTCTTCTGATGATGGGGTTACATTAGAAGACATTTTATAGTATGTGTAACCCTGATGTTTAACATATGAAAATTTTATTCAAGGAATAATTATCTGTTCTTTTGTGGACATAGTTATAAAGAACCATTTGGGTTTATATGATCCTTACTTTTGAGGTAATTATGGGTTACTATATGTTATGATAGAAGTGAAAGGAATGAGATAAAATTGAGGTTAAATTATGTTATGGTTATTTTTGATGATTTTTTCTCTTTTTGGGGAATGATTTGAGAATTATATAGTTTTAGAAAAAGGACAACACGCAGACCGTGTGACAACCCGTCACGTCGGACAAAGCTGCGGGAATCGAACCCACAACCAAAGTGCAACTAGTATTTATCGCCTACCACTAGACTACGTGAAGTCCCTGGTTAGTTTAACTAATTCTTTTTAGTTAGATGATCTTATAATTCTAGAATGAGCTGATTTTGGGTTATCTATGGAATTTATTAACCTATCATGGAGGATATGTGATTAGGTTAATTACTTTTCAATACAAGACTTTAGGAGAAACTGATGTTGTTTGGAGATAAATGTTACGATTTAACTTGGAAGACTATGTGACTAAATCCTCCAAATATTTGGGTTTCAACCTTAGTTTGGTTTACTTTGAAGAATTTTATGGACAAATTGTTTATCGAATGGTCCTTGTTGAACTTTGGGTTTTGTTGGACAAATTTTGGAGATTAAGCATAGATTTTGTTTTTATAAAGTGTTATCCTTTTCAGGATTATCTGATCTTGTACTAACCTTTTTGGTTTTGGTTTTGGTTAAAGTATAAAGACATGGGAAGTATATAGTTCTCTTTTGTGGATTAGGTGATTCTCTAGAAGTTGATTAAGGAACTCTTAATGTGAAGAAGTCTTCCTAAATAGTCGTCTTTTGGAGAAAATATGAGTTTGTGTAAGGAATATAATAAAAGTTGAAAGTCAACATGATAAGTGATTATGTTTCCTTATGAATAAATTCCTCAATAAAAAGTAACTTAAAACAAAAATTTTGTCTATTAACTTTTCCTAATGGGGAATCGAATACCGTTTAACCCATCACAAGTTTGTGATTTTCTCGTGGTTAACTTTCTCCTAAACATGTTTTCTATAACTCTCCATCAGAACATGACCCTTTGTTTTTTCCTCCATGTCCATATTTTCATACTTGGAATCCTAGTATGGGTCAACTTATGTGACCTTTGTACTTATCTTTCTTTATTTTAAAGTGATTTTTTTACCGACTCTTGTTCTGATGTGGCACTTTCAAGGATGTTTCCAAGCCCAATTTTAAAATTGCGAGGACGCAATTACCAAAAGGGGGGAAGGATGTAACACCCCAGGTAAATAAAGAATATGACATCATTATATTTATCCATATTTGTGAATAAAATATTTATATTAATTTAAATGGTATGCTATGCTCGATGGCGTACCCAACACGCAACAACGAGTTTCTTAAGAATCTTATGTTGCACTCTAATAATAAAATAATATTATTTTAAATAGTAGTTAACGCCTAGCCGTTGTTATGGCGGGAATGAACAGAACTAACTAAAAAATAATTATATATGTTTGTCAAATATTTTTACTCTTTACAATAAATTTTAGAGGATTAAAAATGCAAATGAATCCAGTTTTTAACCAAAAACGTTCTAATATTCTTTAAAAGGTTGATTAACCGCCTTTTGATGGCGAACCCCTTTTAAATCCACTTTTTTAAAATTTTATAAGCTCTATTTTTCAAAATAAACATTTTATTTATGATTGGGACATTGAAATTTACCTTGGGTTAATTTTTGGTATTTTGCTGTCAATGTTCATTTTTCAATGAATAGTGAAAAATACTGCATTTTACATCAAAACTGCATTTTCATATAATTTAATTATGTGGATATATTAACTTTTTTATTTGTTTTAAAGTGTAATCAGAATATGTTTTTACCATTTAATTCAATGATGGTCAGTGGGATTAATTTCACTTTGGAATTAGGAATAAACAAGTGCAAAACGTTTCATAAATATTGTTTCTAAAAAACCCGCTATTTGTTTTGACAATGGGAAGTTTTTTTAAATTAATTATTGAAATTTATGTGTTTGTAATTTGGTAAAATTAATTACATATTTGTAATCAGAAGTTCCAAATTATGTAATTAAGAATCTTCTGTTTTTGGAAATTATGAATAGTAATGATGGTAATTATCTTTAATTATTTTAATTAATTAGTAATCGGGTAGTTAAAGATAATAAGATAATGTCATAATAATAATAAATGACCAAAACATGTGTCCTAAGGCTACTGTTTGTCTCATGGCTGACCATGGGATGCCTTGTGCCAAACATGGGGGCCCCATGTAATCACTTTTGTGAGAAAGTGACTTTTTATCTATTTATTTTTAAAAAATGTTAAATGTGACAAAGAATGTATCACCTATGTAAAATAATTTTAATTTTGTCTACATAAATGATAATTTGGACTATAAATATTCATTGGACATCTACAAAGATTTTCTACATCATAGTATTTTTTATATAATTTTTACACATTAAATAAATTAAATTATTTATGACATCATGATGATGCAGCGATGACCTCATTATTTAACGATTTAAATAAAATGGAAAGATAATGTAAACTATAAGACCTAAACATGTACAAAACCTATTGTATTGGTTTATTTCGAACCCTTATCACCTTATCCTCGAAACACATCAATGTGGGACCATTAAAATCAGAAAATCATTTGGAAATAATGTTACCTTTTATACCTTTCCAAGAGTGCCCCTCCTCTCCTCTTATAAAAGGCCCCCCAACTCAACCTCCTTACACTCACTTCCAAAGCCTTTGGCTCGGCCAAACCCACCCCATTTTGTCTCTCCACATCCCTCTCTAACTCTTTGAAGCCTCACTTTGGGAAGAATCCTTTCCAAGGATGCCTTTTAGCTCAAATCAAAGGAAGTTACCCGATTTTAAGGTAATGTCTTCACTTGAGCCCTTTTGTTTTATTTTACTTCTCCAACCCCATAAACTCTTTTTATTCTTTTATTTTGTAGCAAATACAGTATCTTAAATATAATAGGATGTTTTTATAAGACGGATTCAAGCTACACTTACACACACCTACATCTAATGGTTAAAGAACATACTGTTTCCGTGGATAGTGAATTTCTGCCTCTCGAAACGATGATTGTTCAACATTCTTCTAACACCTTAAAAGGTGGACATTAATATGACACAATATTTATATATGATATATAATATGTTTATGTTTTACTTAATCTTATGTATTTTTAATTTATGGCATACCTTTATGGTTTCCATTATGGGTAAACGCGATATCTTAATTTAAGGAAGTGCGGACTACCTCCCCCTCAAAGTGATTTGATTCGTTAATACCATATGTGGTACGTAGAAATGATATATTTAATGATATTATATATGATACCATACTGGAATTAAAATACTATTATGTATCATTATGTTTTAATTCCATTAAATATGAAATAGAAATGGAAGTAGCGTTCATGCGTACATATGGCTTACTGTCTCCATGAACGGTGCATTTCATTTATTAACTCTAAATGTTATGTAATATTATAAATACATGAATATACTGGATATATATGATATATATGATATCTAAATCATGAATACAATTCTGGATATAATGAACATTTGGCCACATGAACAACTTGTAATTGTAAGAAGTCCACTTTCGACTTAAGTACCAAATATCGGAAAAACAAATATTATTAACTTAAATGATTACATAATGTTTATGACATGGTAATAAGTGATATAAAAGTAATAATGAACTTGAAAAAGGTTCTTAAGGAAGTATATATTAACTCAAGTTTATTATTCAGGAGATTAAAGAACGATCGAGTCAAGTCGAACCCGAGGTAAGGGATCCTACTCCTCTCTTTCTTTTTAAGTACAATCTTTTATGTAATTCCTTTTAAAGCTAATCTTTCTTGTTATTGGGATGTTCTTTTATATTAATCTTACTATAATTTTTATGTTCAAATGATGAGAGACCCTATTCTCTCCATTTCGAATGTTTTAAGTGGCACCGTTAGGCTGCCGAGTTTTCATAAGGGATTTTTCATCTCACTTTTATTCCCATGAGATTTATGCTACATTTGCCAAAATTTCCATTGAGTGGTGTATGTAATTCCCATTATTATACACTTTGTGTAGTATAATTTCATTTATGGGTATTTACATATTCATTTTATGACCCTTCTTCCATGGGGTGTACATTTCGAAAGTTACCCAACTCTGTAAGGGGACCTTTCACCCTCCTCTTTTTAGAAGACTTCTTTTGTTATGTATTTTAATTCACATACTATTATGTTGGGATATGTTCTTTTATATCCTTATTGATGTAAATTTAATGTCCAAGTGATGAGATTCAATTTTTTTCTCTCATCAACTCATTTTCTGAATTTTGAAGTGATGTCGTTAGGCTTTCGAATTTTACCAAGGGAACTTTTTAACCCAATTTCGATTTCTTTGGGTTCAACATGTAGTTATTGAATATGTCATCTTTTAAATATGTGTGAATGACCATTTATTGTTTTACACTTAATATCCACTTATATTCAGTGTATTTATATTTGTCACATAAAATTTTGAGATTGAATTATCCTTAATTTAAGGATACCGCCTTTATAAGGGAATTCATCACATTTGACATTTCTACTAATAATTCATTGTTGTTTTGCACCAATTAAATCTTATATGGTGTATATACTGTCCTTTAGAATATTATATCATGAATACATTTATTCTCATGATATTATAAAGTTCTGACTAAATGTTATTCCTTAATTATTGTATTCAAGTGTCTCTAATTTTGGCAGAACCCCTTTAACCAAAATATCGCTATAAAAGTTTTAATTATTTGTTCTTATTAATATCCATTTTTTAAAAGTGGTTTTAAATATTTATTTATATGGATATTAATGGTTTAAAATTTTAAAAGATTCAAGGTGGTATGTGACACTTTGATTCAAAAATCTTTTTACTAAATGTTTTAAGTGGTTTTGGAAATGGTTTCTTTTTGAATGGATTCATTATTTCAATATCCTAAAATGACATATTGTGATTGAAATGTGGAAATGTTATGAATAATTTATGAATGTTTTATGTGATACGTTTCGGTTATGGTTCTTGGGCATTGTTATGAAAACGGGTGGTTCTGTGATAAACTAAGGGCGGGTGAGCCCGATATAGCTCTCCAATGCATTGGGTAATGCGGAGGAGTGAAACGTTAAGGTTTCTCTGAAGAGATTTAGGGAATATACTATGGTGGGTATTCCAAACGTAACCAAGAGGGTTACTCCCTATGTAAGAATGTTATGAATTCCTCAAGATCCCTTTTATGTCTTATGATTTCTATGATTTATTCATGATTTGATATGCCTATGTTTTATGGGTAAAATATGATTTCATTCTAATATATATATGAACTCATGTTTCCTTTAAATATTTTTTATAACTCTTATTGTGCTTTTTATGCTCATCCCATGTTTTTGAAATGTGTTTCACAGGTCAAGGGAAAGGTACATGATGTGATGATAGTGTCAAGGATGTGTCAAGAAAGAATCTGTGTTTTATTTTAAATATGTTTCCGTTGATGGGAAGATGAATACTGTCTTTTATGTAACCACTTTGTTTAAATGTGGAATGTAATGCAAGTTTCATGATCTAATTCTCTAAAAATCTAAACCTGAAATGATCCTCAATGTGTAATCTTGTAATAACTCAAGATTAATTAAGGTTTAAGGCTGGGGCCTTATAATGAGTTTATTTATTATCATTTTTCAGCAATAAAATATGATCCATAAAATAACCACATGAATCAAAATATATATAAACTAAGTAAACATCAAATAATCATTAATATTACATGGGATATGAATCCATGACCAATATGCAATAGCATGAACTTCCAAACCAAATTATGCATGGAAAATTAAACACCGGGTCACAAATATTACTTTTGACAATAAAAAAATTAACATGTGGAAAATAAGGGATTAGAAATGAATGGTGTTAATAATTATAACTATTAATAATGTTAATTTTCATAATAATAACTAATAAAAAATTATTATACCTAGAGTATGATGTTTTCATCCAAGATAATGTTTGAGGTAATGGTTTATTAGTTCCATATTCCATTAATTGAGACAAGGTTATTATTGTTCACATTTTTAAATTTAATGTTGAAATTAAACTATAATAAATGAAGTAAAATGGATGTTATGAAATTAAATTTATTTAAGAATACATCTATGAATATCTCCTTAAATTTATTTTGAATCAAATATTACAACATCTATATGGTTTTCTTTTCTTATCACACATAGAATTCAATATTAATATTTTATAATTCCTATATGATTGAAGGTTTGAGTATTTATCTCTAAAATATATTTATGTAATTCTATTATGATAATTTATATGTTTTATTTGTATTTATATAACTTTAGTACACTTTGTATCAACGTTCAACCACAAGTATGAAAGTAAGATGAATGAAACATATATTTTATTTATAGTCGAGAATATTTTCCCCAAATATATATATAGTTTATATAATTTTTTGAATTATGTTATGTATACATCAATGATTTATTATGTTCATTTTTAATTTCTATTTACTTTTCTATGAATTTTGAAATGGAATATTTTTATGTTTTTGTACATGGGTTATTTTTTACTTTTAATAAAGAGGTATCAAAATAATTTATTTTCAAATGATTACACATGATCTTATTTTAATATATTTATATCCATTATTATTAGCAAATATTGTTTACATGTTCTCATGGTTTTATAAATTTATTTATAATATCATTTTCATATTAATTTTTATTTTCTAAATAAACCACATCGAAAACATATTATTGTGTTTATACTTTTTAATGGAAATTTTTAATTTCTTAATAATTATGTTTCTATCATTGAAAATTTCATTTAATTTTTACTTCTATTATATAGGAATTATTTTTAATTCTATCACTAACTTAATTTATTTTGATTAATTATAACGATTATATGTATATTTTTTTCATGAAACCCATTCATTTCCCATGGATTAAATACGATAAGACAGATTTATGAAATACATATGTTATTATGGAAAAAATATGTATAAAATATTATTATGTGAAATATTGATTCATTATAGCTTGTAAATTCATAGGGTAAATCCTTATCTTGCATGAGAGAATGTATTGGTAAAAATATTTTTCTAATATTACCAAAATGTATTGGGCATAAGCGGTTAGTCCTAGTCTATAAGGTTTTAATAAATAAGTAGTTATCCAAAATAAAAACGGATATGGATATGGGTGGATTTCTCAATTTCATAGTGATATTAAATTGTATATTTCTTATTCTATAATGAGATGAATGTTTTGGTGGTTGAAATCTAAAATTCATATGATATTATAGGCTTATAATTAAGCCAAATTTCAATATTATTTCATTTGTTTGTGTTATTATCTATGCCTCATGGTTGTTTTATGAAGTCTCTACAATCTTGTTTTATTGTATATGTTAATTTTTTCATGATAATAATTTTAAGGCTATATGTCCCTATATAATATCTCATGGAAAAATCAGATTATTATGTGTTCATATGATAATATTTCTTTACCATGTTCATATTTTCTCAAATTATTAAGATATAACCCTTTTTTATCAGTAATTATAGTTTTACCTTACTAATAAATTTATCTCTGTCTTTATTATTTTTCCATTTCCATGGAAATAAATTTAGGTTTTATGTATGATATTTTTCAGAGGATTCCATTTAAGAAGGTTCTTTTTTGGGAGATAAACAGTATATTTATGAAATTTGATGTTTTTTAAATAATCTTCAATATCAATAAACCTATGCATTTTGAGATTATGTGTGTTTTTTAGATTAATAGTTTATGTTATGTATATGTTTCAAATTATTTTCATATTAATCTCATGTAATCTTACTTTGTATCAATTTTATGGTGGAATGAATATGTTTTTAGAATGGAATAGGGATGTATGGGTTCAGGTAACAACAGTTTGTATTAGAGTTGAGACTTTTTATATTTCCAAACTACCTTATAACATATATGATAAAAAAATATTTGTTTTATAAAATACATGATAACCAAATATATAAAAAAGGTTGAATTAAAATAATCCTATGAAAAAAATGGTGTATTATATTAAATAATATTACCAGTGACTATTTATATTTGTATAATTTTTGTTAAATTGAATTTTTAAATTTTAATGGTATATTACCCAATTTAAGGATTTTTTATTTTATAAGTGGATTAAGATATGAGGAATTTAGTTATCAATGATAGTGAAAGTAAATACAATGATAGTACTTCGAAGTAATTAAATAGGATATGATAAGTGTTAATATAAGGACTCGGCCTTAATCAATACATAATATTTAATTAAATAAAAAATTCACTTTGACGATCTTTTCATGTTTTGAGTTTTAGAGAATTGGGCCTTAACTATTACATTAAATCTCAAAAATTACAAGGTAGACACTTCTACTATGTTTCTATTTTATTATAAAATAACTAATCTTGAATAAAAGAGTCATGTCAAGTCACATGTTTAAGACATCATGACTTTTCCTTAATCTCATCCTTGTCCCTATTCATCATTAAGTCCACTAAAGAACATTTCAAAACATGGGATGAGCATAAAAAACTCTGTGAGGGATTATAAAACAAAGAAAGAAAACATTAGTTCATCAATACCTACATAATATAATCTCATTAAAATACCTCATGAAATCATATGTTTTATGATTCACATATAGTAAACCTAAATCATAAATGTATATTGTGGAATTCATATCATACTTACATTGTAGCTATCAAATATACATAGGGAGTCACATTTGGAATACTCATGAATGTCTATTACCTAAATCTCTTAGGTGAAACATTCATGTTTACCTCTGTCACATCACCCAATCCATTGGAGAGCTATCTCAGACTCACTCACCCTAGGATAAACGCAGAACCACCCATATACATAATAATGCGCAAGAACCATAACATTTTCAGAACAAATAAAACAAACACAATGGAAAGATATATTTTGCACATTTCAATCACAATGAAAATATATTGGCATAAGAAATATGTTATCAAAACCATTTTCAATTTCTGAATACTTAATTGAGTATATGGTATTTATTTTCCTTTTAAAAACATTTTGGTTTGTTTAGGAATCTAAAAGACATATTAATACTCGTGGTTGTAGAAAGTTCATTGTCACCTCTTATGTTAAAAAGAAACATTCTTTATGGTTATTTAGTAAAACACATCATAGAAAAAGATTCCCATTGAATTAAATGAAAAGTAAAAGGTGTTTATACAACGTATAAAAGAATACCGGCTATTAAAAAAATATGCCTCAATGAAATGAGATTGAGATGAAGTCCATTACCTCGTGTCCAATTTTACTGGTTTATTCTTTAATCTCTTAAATAAGAAACGAAATTTAATTTATAATTTATAAATAATCTTTTTCATTTTTATTATTCCATTAATATCACATATTACTATGTTATAAACATTATGTAATCATTTATGTTAATAACAGTTGTTATTTTGATATTTGGTATTTGAGTAAAAAAAGAACATCTTATATTTACAAGTTGACTATGTGGTAAAAATTTCATCATCTACATATGATATTAATAATTTAGATATCAAAAATATCATCTATATCTAGTATATATATGTATTTATAAAATTACATAACATTTGGAGGTAAGAAATGAAATGCATCTTTTATGGATATGGTATGTCGTACGTACGCATGAACGCCACTTTCATTCCTATTTCTTATATTAATGTAATTAAAAAATAATTATACATAGTTATATTATAATTCTTTTATATTATCATATATAATATCATTAACTCAATCCTTTATACATCCCACATATGGCATTAACGAGTCGTATCATTTTGAGAGGGGAGGTAGTCCGCACTTCCTAAATTGAAATTTTCATATTAATCTATAATGGAAACCATAAAGGTATTATATAAATGGAAAACAAAGATTCATAAAGAAACAATATCCATAATATAAATCATATATAAATATAGCTCCATTATAATGGCCACTGTGAGAGGCGGTAGGAGAAAATTGATCAATAATAATTTCGTGAGGCGTTATTTTATCATCCACAGAAACAGTATGTTCGTTACCCATTAGATGGAGGTGTGTATCAATTTATATCAAATAATCCTCATAACAATATCCTTTTATATTAATAATTCTTCTGTTGTTATAAAAAAATGAATAAAAAGAGATTAGGGGGTTGGATATGTAAAATAAAACAAAAGAACATAAGAGAATACATTACCTTTAAATCGAGTAAATCCATTTGGTTTGAACCAAATGGGTTTAATATGGTGCCTTATGCATAAGGTAAGGCTTATAGGAGTAATATTGGGATCTAGATAGTTTATTTCAGTGGTGGTTGGAAGAGCCAAGTGTCTTGAGATTCGTGAATAATTGTTTAGAGGTGAGGGCTTTTTATAAGGGGTAGAGGGGCACTTTAGGAAAGTGTGAAAATATTATGTTATTATAAAATGATTGGTGGATTATAAAAGTCAAAAACATATTAAAGTAAAATATAATATGACTCATGGTCAAACTAAAATCATCCAATAATAATTGGACATGAATTGGATATTTTATTAATCATTTAAATATTATTAATTCAAATAATTTATTAATGAGGTAAAGAATGTATCATTATTGTGTCACATATAATTATATTTATATGATGTGTAAAAATTATTAAACAAATACGATTTTGTAGAAAAAAATTTTAGATTTCAATAATATTTATAGTCAAATAGAAAACTTATATAACCATATGTAAAAATTAATTTACTAAAAGATATTTTTTATGTCTTTTTTTTCTTTACAATAGGTTAATTAGAATAAAGTGTCATTATCACTTGTAAGTGTCTCCATAGGGTCCCAAAATAGACCCAAGGATTTTCATGGTTTTCCATGACTCAGAAAATAATTTTAGGACATTTTTTAATGTAATTTTGTATTATTATGATATTTTTTACCATGAATTACCTTATTTAACTTTAACCTCGGTAAATAAATGTCAAAAGTTATTATTCACCAAAAATAATTTTCATCATATTGAAACAATTTTTACTTATTAATAAAAACCATGTATGTTATATTTTTGAAATTTAATTCACTGAAGTGGTAAAATATCATTTAAATGAAAAATTTAGCGTTTTAACTACTACTTACTGGTTTCACTATTCATAAAAATTTGATCTTTTACAAAAAAATACAAAATATTCAACCTAAGCTATATTTAATATTCCAAAATAAAAAAATCATGTCTATTTTACCAAATTAAATACATATAAGTGGTAATAATTAATTTTAAACCAATTCCCATTCTCAAAACAAATAACATGTTTTTAAGAAATAATACTATCAAAAGATTGATAGTTTTTTATGTCCAATTTCAAAGGGAAATTACTTACAAAGACCAAATTTGGATTAAACGGTAAAATTATACTCTAATTACACTATAAATGAAATTAAAAATAAAATCTATCCATATAAATAAATTACATTAAAAGGTAGCTTTGAATTAAAATAAATAATTTTTTACTATTCATTAAAAATGAATTTTATCAGAAAAATTTAAAAAATATACCCAAAGTAAGTTCTGATATCTTGATTCTAAATTATAATTTTATTTTGTCAAATAGAACATATAAAATTGAGCAAGACATGATTTAAAGACGGTTATCCATTAAAAAGTGATAAATCGGCCCTTTAAAGAATATTTAGAGCATTTATAGTTAAAATTAGATTTGTTCACATTTTAAGCCACTAACATTTATTGGATAAATGTAAATAAATTTAAAAAATATGTACAATCATATTGATGTTAGTTCTATTCATTCCCACCAATACAATGGTTAGGCATTAATTATAATTGAAAATAATATTATTATATTATTATTATGCAATGTAACATTTCAAAGAAACCCATTGTTGCATATAGGGTACGCCATCGAACATAGCAACCACTTTGACATAAAATTAATATTTAATTCACAAAATATTAATTAAAATGAAAATGTATCATTTCATTATTTACCTAGGATGTTACATCCTTCCCGCCTATTAGAAATTTCATCCTCGCAATTTTATCCACTTCTCGTATAAATGGTTATATTTATCCATTATAGCATTTTTCAGATTCCCACGTTGCCTTTTAAACCATACGGGTTTTCCCCAAAACCTTTACCTGTTGAATTAACATATTTTTCCACATTTTCTCTCTTCTGTCCAGATTCTGGATGAGATTTTCCTCATAAGCGACATTCTCTTCCAAATGAACTACATCTCGACCTAAAGCATGAGATGGATTTGAAATATAATTTATCAAAATTGAATCATGAAGAACATTATGTACATGGGATAAACATGGTGGTAAATCTACTCTATACGCAACTGATACAACTTTTTATTATATTTCATAAGGTTAAATGAACCTCGGACAAAACATTTCATTCCTTCTAAAACGAACCACACTTTTCCATAGAGAAACATTGAGAAAGACATGATCACATACCTCAAAAGAATGATCCTTCCTCCAGTTATCTGCATAACATTTCTCCCTACTCTGAGTTATTCTCACATTCTTCTAAATCAACTAAACCTTTTCTTCCATATCTTCTACCAATTCTGGTCCCATTAGCTTCCTTTCACCTACTTCAACCCAAAAAGATGGATTTTGACAATGCTTTCTATATAAATCCTCAAATGGAGCCACCTATATGCTTGAATGAATACTACTATTTTATGAAAATTCCACCAAATAAGGTTGTCTGTCCCAACTTCCCTGGTAATCCAGTGAAAAATCACAGAGCATATTCTCTATGGTCTGAATTGTTCATTCTCACTTCCCATCTGATTGCTGATAAAAAGATGTAGTGAAATTTAATTCAGTACCCAGTGAATTATGAAGGCCTTTCCAAAAGTTTTAAGTAATCGTGGGTTCACGAGCAGATACAATGGAGAGAGAAACACCATGTAACCTGAATATTTCTTCAACATACAATAGAAAAAGTTTATCTAGAGAAAAAATTTCTTGAATAGGAAGCAAATGAGCAGACTTAGTCAATCGATCTATAATAATCCAAATTTCATTATTACCTCGAGATTTCTTCTATAATCACCCAATGAAGACCATGAATATATTTTACAATTTCCACTCTAGCACCAGTAAATTCTAAAGCATCCCTTTTGGTAACGGCCGCTCTGCTTTAACCTGCTGACAAATCAAACACATCACAGTAAAATTAGCAATATCTGTTTTTATTCCATCCCATCAGTAATACTCTCAAATATCTGTGTACATTTCAGTACTTCCAGGATGAACTAAAAATGGGGAACTATGAGCTTCACAGAACTCATTCTTCAACTGTGAATCACATGGACCACATAATCTTTTACCAATCCTCAAAACACAATCAATATCAATGTTTAATTTCGAAAACATACCCTTCTGAACCATCTCTACCTTTTCTGTAACTCATTGTCTTCTTTCGGCGCTTCCATTATTCTATATGATAGAGATTATTTCAGTGAAACTTAAATAAAAACAGATTACTTTCTTACAGCAACAACTTCTATGAAAAATATTATCAAATAAAAAAAACCAAAGGATCACATTACAAATGATTCATAGGTAATGAAGAATTACATTTTCAAGAAAAGCATGAGCAACATTATTTGATTTTTCTGGATGGTAAAAGATTATGCCATAATAATCCTTGATTATTTGAAACCATCTCCTATGTCTCATGATCAATTATTTATGAATTAATATATACTTCAAACTTTTTTCGTCTGTATATATTTCACATTTAACTCCTGTCAAATTATGCCCCAAAATTTTTAAATAAAAAAAGAAGCAAATTACAAATCATGTGTATGGTAATTTAACTCATCAGGTTTCAACTTACCTAAAGAATATGCAATTACCCGATCATTCTACCTAAGGAAACAACCAATTACTTTCAATAAAGAATCACTAAAAATAAAAAACTCATCCTTTTTGGAAGGATGTGCCAAAACTGGAGTATTCCCAATCTTCTTTTCAATTCTTGAAAACATGCATCACATTATTTTGTTCTGATGAACATAACACATTTTTGAGTTAACTTAGTCATTGGACTAGATAACCTACAAAATATTCAAAAAACCTTCAGTTATAACCTTCCAAACCAAGAATACTATGAATATCAGTTATATTTGTGGTTCTGGGCCATTCTCCAAAATTTTTTGTTTTAGAAGGATCAACAGTAATGCCATTTTATGAATCAATGTTACCAAGAAAAGAAATTTTTTGTAACTAAATCTCACAGATGCTAAATTTACCAAATAGTTTATTTTAATTTAAGGTTTCCATGAAAATCCATAAATGGCTTTCACGGTCAACTATACTTTTAGAATAAACCAAAATATAATCAATGAACACAACCCCAATCTTATCCATGAACTCACAAAAAATTCTATTCATAAGATCGTTAAATAGAACATGTGCATTGGTTAAACCAAAAGGAATAACTACAAATTTTAAATGGCCATATCTAGTACAAAATACAGTCTTCAAAATGTCATCTTCCTTTAATTTCAATTGATTGTACCCATATATCAAGTTAAACATCAAAAAAATACTGAGCTACAAAGAGCTGGTCAAACAAATCATCGATATGAGGCAATCTATTGTTTTTCTCAATAGTGATTTTATTCAATTCTCAATATTCAATGCAAATTCTCATTGAACCATCTTTTTTTAAAAAAAACCAGGAAGGAGAACCCCATGGTGATGTGCTAGGTCAAATGAACCCTATATCTAATAACTACAAAAATTGCTTATTTAAGTCTAAAATTTCAATTTGAGCCATTCGATAAGGGGGTTTGAAATTATTTTAGCATCAGGAACTAAGTCAATAGTAAATTCAACTTCTCGATAATGTATAATACCAAGAGACACATCATGAAAAACATCCAGATATTCATTTACCACTGGCACATAATTAATCTAAACAGCACACTTATTTTTAGTAATATACCCAAGGTTACATTAATTTCTTTCTATCACTAGTTTCTTATCTTTATGATATGTTATCAAAAGTATGGGTTCATTCTTGTACAGAAATTGAAAATATTTAAAAAAAGAAACCTCTTTAGCTCTGCATTCAATCATAGCATGATAAATAAAAATCTAATCTATACCCAAGATTACATAAACCTTACTAGAGGGAAAACAATATGGTGTGTAGGTACATTCTTTCCACACACAAGGACGTGAGGGTTATTATAATTTATTTTTGTACCAATAGTTCTTCTAGGTGAATTTTCGATAAGTTCAGGATTCATATCTATATATGGAATTCCCAATTTACAAGAAAACATAAAAGAAATGAATGAATGTGTAGACCCCGTGTAACAGCCCGAGATTTTATGAAAAATATTCTTTTTATTTCACTAATGTCTTGTGTTGTACGCTACACCAAAAGGAGCTTGCACAACACGCATCCTTGACTTGCCTTACATTACATGCAATCGCGACCTTTCTCGATAGCGTGTGTAGTACGCAATAACGAGTTTCACTAAACAGCGATATGCTATTAAAATGTTATTAAAACTAGCCGTTATGAATAGTAATAACCACTTTTTTAAATTTTGTAAATTTTATTTTTCAAAATGGATTTCATTTTTGGATTCAGAGTATCGAATTTATCCTAAGGTGAAATTTTGGTACATTTCGGATAACTTTCATATTCTGATGAATAGTGAAAATTACTAAATTTTAATTAAAAACAACTTTTTTAATCGAAATAATTAATAGTGATAAATTAATAATTTGAGTGGTTTTAAAGTATATTTATAATATATTTTTTCAATTTAATACAATGTTGGTCATTGGTTGTAATTTCACATTTAAACCAGACATAATCAAGTGTCAATCTTTTGATAGATATTGTTTTTTTAAAAACACGCTATTTGTTTTAACAGAGGGATTTAATTATAAAAATAATTAATGAAACATCTATGTTATGAATTTGGTAAAATAGACTTTATTTTTGAATTCAGAATATAAAATATAGCTTAGGATGAAATTTTGGCATTGTTCTGAAAAACATCAATTTTTGATGAATAGTGAAACTACTAAGTGGTAGTTAAAAAAACTGAATTTTTCATAAAACTTAATTTTACCGCTTCTGTGAATGGAATTTCAAAAATCCTAGAGACACGGTTGATGTCATTAAGTAAAATGTGGTTCAATGAGATGAAAATAATTTTTTGGTGAATAGTAACTTTTTACTTTTTTTACCGCGGTTAATAGTAAATAGGGTAACTAAGGGTAAATATGATATTACTATTACCCTAACACATGTCCTAATTCTATTGGATAAGTTTAATTCGACCAAAAACAACCTTATGAATAAAATATGACCATTTAGGCCCACTTGGATTAGATTAGGACATTTATTATTAATTTATTTAAAGAAGGGTTAAAATAGTTAAAATCAAAGTTTAATAAGTAAATCATTTTTAATATGGGGTTATACATAAGATAAATTCGACTATAAATATTCATTAGAATGATAAAACGATTTCCTACATAATGGTATTTTATTTGTAATTTTTAGACATTAAATAATTTAATTTATTTATGACACAATGATGATGCAGTAATTATCTTATTTATGAAATATTGACATAATTGATGTTATAAACACCAAAATAAAAGTAATTTGAGACTTTTTATGAATTCCACTAATTTTCTAGGTTACTATGATATATTAGTGTTGATTTAATCAACTTGGTTCGAACATATAATTCTGTTATGACTTTCACAAAAATCATATATCAAATAGTGTCAAAATTGACACAAAATAGTTTTTAAATCAAATATTATATTATTAATTATTATTTTATTCCTAAAAATCTAAGGTTCGGAGAAATGACTTAGATAAGGATATATGTATTATTAATAAACAATTTGGGGTTCGTTTGGAATGTTATAGTATGTTTATTAACCATATAGTGAACGAAAACAAAAAGACACAGTAAAAGTTAAATTATTTAACTTAGAGTTAAATCTAATTGATAAGGTTAAAATAATATCCTAAAACTTGTCTAAATCCTATTGATTGATAGGATTTCGACCCTTCCCCACTTTATCTTCGAAATAAGACCCTTTGGAACCATTATAAACCGATTTTGACTTTAATATAAAATAATATTTTGAGATATTCCTATGGTGCCCCTCTCCTCCCTTATAAAAGGGCACCTCCTCCCCCTTCATCCTCACACCAATTTCAGCACTCAAGCTCGGCCAAACTCTGCCAAAATCCCTTCTCCACTTCCCTAGAACAATCCTAGAGGTCCTGGTATTCTTCAAAGACCAATCTTAGTTCCCTAAGTGGAGGATTCAAAGAGGCGTTTCAAAGAAGAGGTAATAACCATTACCGATCTTTTCAATTTCTTTCTTCTTCAACATCTTCTTCTTTAGTTGTTTCATAACAAAGTAATAACATCAGTATTACTTACATACTGATATGTTATTATAAATATGAAACAACCCTAATTCACCTTCTATCCATCCTACGGAAAAAATGAAATCACCGCGCGTGCATACGTACGGAATACCGTCTCCACGCTGTGGTGTAATCTATTTTCCACCACCACCTTACAAGGATGGGTATAATGGTTTAATTAGTAACTATATATGATTATTATAAAGTGATATTGATACTGAAATAGTATAAATACACTTCAACGCAATTCCACGACCATGGGAACGATATCATCGCTCGTGCGTACGTACGGACTACCGTCTCCACGACGCGATGAGATTCATTCTCAATGATTAACCATTAATGAATGATTATAAAGTATATATAATAAGTACTAATGAAATATATTACCTAATAATGATACTGTAATTATTTATATTTGTATGTATGTCATCTACTTAATTCCATTCAATTCAATAAGGAAACGAAAACAGCGTTCATGCGTACGTACGGACTATCGTCTCCATGAACGGTATATTTCTTTCCATTTACTGATTTATTATATATGTAAATTCTGAATATATATATATAAATCATGTTTTATATTCTGGAATTAAGTAATCATGATCTATGTAATCATATGAATAATTACAAGTTAAAAACACAAACGACAAATGAGACGATTTTAACCAAAACGCTACTTTAACATGAATTTACAAAAGAACGGGTAATATAAAGTCATAAGTGGACCATATATGATATAATAACAATGAATATGATTCTGGAATAAGTCAATAACATGATTTAAATCATTATACAGGAGGTTCGGACACTTACGAAGCAAATCGGACCTAAGGTAAGGGAAATACAACAATCTCATTTTTATCCGAGATTGTTTATTCGTAAGTATTTACTGGGGTGTATTTTATCATCCACATCCATGTTTCATAAATATGTAATATTATTTCCATCCACCTATAATTGTTTAAATCCTATTTTACCCTTCGGTGAGTTCTTAGTAAAAGATATGAAAGGAATCTTTTGTCATTTTTCGTACGAGGTACTTTTTTTGACTTTTCCGACAAAAGTACGAAGAATGTTTTTTTTAACTTATACGGCATGAATGGATTTTTAAAACATTATTTACAAGAAGCTTCCTTTACAAGTTTTCAAGTTTATTTTTAATCAACTTCTTTTATTTTAAAGTTGTATGACATGTTATGAAAGGAAACATGTTTTTGAAAAAGAAATGATGTTTTCCTCAAGAATGGAGTTCAAGTGTTTTATCAAAATTATTTTCCATCTAAGATATTAAAGGGATATGTTTTTATCCCTATTATTACATTGATTTTATCATGTTGTGATGGAATTATTTTTATGAAATCCTTTATCTTATATGAATTGATTTATGATGTCATGATGTTTCAAGAATCCCATTTTTGTTACATGTGTTATGCGATGATATATGTTTTATGATTATGTGGAACACATAAGAAAGGATTCATTATAAGATCGGTGGGACCTATATCTCCCTCCAATGCATTGGGTAAAGATTTTATATCTCATGAGATAGACAGGGCTGGAACGGTAGGTTATACAGGTTCAGTGAAACAGGACTGAAACGAGGGTTACTCGATTCAGAAAGGGACATTGTCCACTAAGATAGTCTTGGCAATGAGTCTTGACTAACAAGAAATGATTCTCTATGATTATGTGTGAATGCCACAAAGTTTCATGTTTTAAGTTATGATTATTGTGATTACATTTCACTGCCATGATTTATCCCATGTTATGAAATTATGCTCTCTTTTGCAGGTTAAGATTTCCAAAAGTTATGTTCTTATGAATATGATGTGATTGATTTTTCTTTTTTATACCCTTACTGAGCATTTGAGCTCACCCTTTTATGTTTTATTTTCCCCAGGATATAAAGAAAGGTTTTAGGTAAAAAAAAGGGAAGATCTTTATGGGAGTTATTGAAGATCTTTCACCACGATTAGAAGATTACGTTCTGAGTTTCCAAAGACACTGAACTATTACGATCCTTGTGTGTGTGTTTTTGTTATGTACTAAGTATTCCGCAAATGTAATGTAATGTCCATGTACAATAATCTTCTGGTCTCTATAGTTGTTATCAGAGGAAAGGTTTAGTCAACCTTTGGAAACTAGGATGCGAAAACGTTACTGAGATCCCTAGAGATATTTCTATGATATGTCTAGGGATGTACCAAAGTATAAGTATACGTATAGGTTATAGTACTAGAACTACGCTAACGATCATAGAATTAAACCTAAGATGTTAGATATTGAAGGTACTCCCCCTTTATTATGTTGTTTTCCCTAGCATGATTTTTGCCTCTCACACTATTCTTTTTGGGTTTTAGACGATGGCTGGAACCCGAAGGAACCGTGGTGATCATTGCAATGGACAATGCAATGATTGTCCTCCTGAACAAACAAATGTTATGGGAGATGGAGTGCAAAATCTTATTGCTATACATACACAAGCTATGAATCATTCTGGACTTCCAAATGAGCAGAGAAGGGAACAATATTCTATTGAGTCCTTCATGAGGCAACGTCCACCTTCTTTCAGTGGGTCTTCTGATCCACTTGTTGCTGAACAATGGATCAGTACCACTGAAAAGATATTTTCAGTTCTTCAATGTTCTGAACATGATAAAGTCATCTTAGCAGTATATCATTTGGAAGGTGAAGCTGATCAATGGTGGAATCTTATCAAGAATACAAGGCAAAGAGATGAAATTGAGTCCATGGAATGGGATGAGTTCAAGAACTTATTTTTCAATAAGTACTTCCCTCGTATTCTTCGAACAAAGATGGAGAAGGAGTTTCTTGAACTAAAGCAAAAGGATGATGAATCTGTTGGTATATACGAAGCGAATTTTACAAGACTTGCAAGGTATGCATCTGGCATTATCATCCAACCTGAAAGTAAAGTTGATCGATTTTTCAGTGGCTTAAAACCAAGTCTTCGAAGGGCATTAGCTATAAGAGACTTCAGTAGCTATGAAGAAATTGTGTGTTGTGCTATCAAGGTAGAAATGTAAGTTGGTGTTACATATCCATCTCATGGTTTTGACAAAAAACGAAAGATGGAGTTCAAGGAGAAATCTCAGAATAATGGTGAAAAGAAGTTGAATGTTTCCTTATGCACAAAGTGTGGAAAGAAGCATGGTGGAGATTGTCTTAAAGGGACTAGAAAATGTTTTAAGTGTGGAAAAGAGGGTCACCAAGCAGCTGAGTGTCGAAGTAATGGAAAAAGGGTTTCTAATGATGTGAATAAATCAAACACTGCAGAGAACACACCACCAACACTTCAATGCTTCAAGTGCAAGGAAATGGGGCATTATGCTAATAAATGCCCTAATCCAAGTGTTAGTGATGATCAACATGAGAAACCACTGAAGGCAATGTACAAAGGGAAGTCACATACGATCACTATTGGCAATGTTGAATATGACAACGATGTGGTGGAATGATTAAGTGTTTATGTAATGGGATTTCGAAATAATGTTGTATCATTGAGTATTGCAATATTTATTGATGTGGTATTCAAAGTGATTGATATATTTTGGAAATAAGATGATATGCGCATAATGAAGGGAAAACGAGAAAATGAAATGTTTAATAGTATTCATGAGCTCATGATTAATATAAGGACTAAGTGATATCATGGTTTGAGTATATACAATTTTGAGGATTTTGGTATGTGGAAGGTGTTAACTTTTAACTACATTCAAGTTTTCACTATGGTTCAATGGGTATTCAAGAGAATACATGATTAAGGCCTTTGAATGTTTGGAATGTGACCAGCAAGACATATATATGGGGATTAACGATAGTATTAAATCTCTGGTAATCGTTTTCACTATATTATGAGAGTGGACTACAGTATTATGGATAAGCCTAAAGATTAGAATGGATTATGTTGGACATAAGTTAGTATTGTTTAAGGATAGAATTTTTTTGATATTATTGATGGGATGTTATAGTAATATAGTTTTAGAAAAAGGACAACCTGCAGGACGGGCGACAGCCCATCGCGTCGGACAAGGCTGTGGGAATCGAACCCACAACCGAAGTGCGACTGGCCTTTATCGCCTACCACTGGCCTACAGGAAGTCCCTGTTTAGTAGAAACTAGTTTTATTATATTAAGCAATGTGATATATGAAGTATGAGTCCATTTTAGGAACCATATATGATTAATCTCACTATAGACCGACTTATGTATATAATTTTTGCTAACCTTTTGTTTGAGACAGATGGAATGACCCGTCGTTCTATCACATAATCTACTAACACTTCATGAATAACAAATTCAACTTAATTTATTTAAGAGATGAAGTGGAAATTGTTCAAGGCACGATCAACAGTGAGATTGTACCAAAATAAAGTAAGTATTTATTCTAATTCAAATTTTCAACTTTAGGGAAATGATCCTGAAAACCAAAAATGTTTTCCTAGTGATCTTATACCTGATGAATCAGATGGTACCTTATAACATCACAAATCTATGGATTTGTGATTACTGGCTTTTCCACATCCATGTTCTCTACCACTCTCCATCAGAACATGATGGTTAGATTTCTCTTCCATATCCATATGTTTACCTATGTGGAAACCCATCGATTAGTTTATTTGGGTAATCGTTACATTTCATACTTTAGTTTTTAAAGCCAAGTTTTGGTATTCCTTTTTACGATCTGGGATTCTATTAAAGAAACTTTAGAATAGTAAACCATTTATAACCCTGACGAATTTCGAGGGCGAAATTCATTTTAAGGGGGGTAGAATGTAACAGCCCGAGATTTTATGAAAAATATTCTTTTTATTTCACTAATGTCTTGTGTTGTACGCTACACCAAAAGGAGCTTGCACAACACGCATCCTTTACTTGCCTTACATTACACGCAATCACGACTTTTCTCGATAGCGTGTGTAGTACGCAATAACGAGTTTCACTAAACAGCGATATGCTATTAAAATGTTATTAAAACTAGCCGTTATAAATAGTAATAACCACTTTTTGAAATTTTGTAAATTTTATTTTTCAAAATGGATTTCATTTTTGGATTCAGAGTATCGAATTTAGCCTAAGGTGAAATTTTGGTACATTTCGGATAACTTTCATATTCTGATGAATAGTGAAAATTACTAAATTTTAATTAAAAACAACTTTTTTAATCGAAATAATTAATAGTGATAAATTATTAATTTGAGTGGTTTTAAAGTATATTTATAATATATTTTTACAATTTAATACAATTTTGGTCATTGGTTGTAATTTCACATTTAAACCAGACATAATCAAGTGTCAATCTTTTGATAGATATTGTTTCTTAAAAACACGCTATTTGTTTTAACAGTGGGATTTAATTATAAAAATAATTAATGAAACTTCTATGTTATGAATTTGGTAAAATAGAATTTATTTTTGAATTCAGAATATAAAATATAGCTTAGGATGAAATTTTGGCATTGTTCTGAAAAACATCAATTTTTGATGAATAGTGAAACTACTAAGTGGTAGTTAAAAAAAATGAATTTTTCATAAAAATTAATTTTACCGCTTCTGTGAATGGAATTTCAAAAATCCGAGAGACACGGTTGATGTCAGTAAGTAAAATGTGGTTCAATGAGATGAAAATAATTTTTTGGTGTATAGTAACTTTTTACTTTTTTTACCGCGGTTAATAGTAAATAAGGTAACTAAGGGTAAATATGATATTACTATTACCCTAACACATGTCCTAATTCTATTGGATAAGTTTAATTCGACAAAAAACAACCTTATGAATAAAATATGACCATTTAGGCCCACTTGGATTAGATTAGGACATTTATTATTAATTTATTTAAAGAAGGGTTAAAATAGTTAAAATCAAAGTTTAATAAGTAAATAATTTTTAATATGGGGATATACATAAGATAAATTCGACTATAAATATTCATTAGAAAGCTAAAAAGATTTCCTACATAATGGTATTTTATTTTTAATTTTTAGACATTAAATAATATAATGTATTTATGACACAATGATGATGCAGTAATTATCTTATTTATGAAATATTGACATAATTGATGTTATAAACACCAAAATAAATGTAATTTGAGACTTTTTATGAATTACACTAATTTTCTAGGTTACTATGATATATTAGTGTTGATTTAATCAACTTGGTTCGAACATATAATTCTGTTATGACTTTCACAAAATCATATATCAAATAGTGTCAAAATTGACACAAAATAGTTTTTAAATCAAATATTATATTATTAATTGTTATTTTATTCTTAAAAATCTAAGGTTCGGCCAAATGACTTAGATAAGGATATATGTATTATTAATAAACAATTTGGGGTTCGTTTGGCATGTTATAGTAAGTGTATTAACCTTATAGTGAACGAAAACAAAAAGACACAGTAAAAGTTTAATTATGTAACATAGAGTTAAATCTAATTGATAAGGTTAAAATAAAATCCTAAAACTTGTCTAAATCCTATTGGTTGATAGGATTTCGACCCTTCCCCACTTTAGCTTAGAAATAAGACCCTTTGGAACCATTATAAACCGATTTTGACTTTAATATAAAATAATATTTTGAGATATTCCTAAGGTGCCCCTCTCCTCCCTTATAAAAGGGAACCTCCTCCCCCTTCCTCCTCACACCAATTTGAGCACTCATGCTCGGACAACCTCTGCCAAAATCCCTTCTCCACTTCCCTAGAATAATCCTAGAGGTCATGGTCTTCTTCAAAGACCAATCTTAGTTCCCTAAGTGGAGGATTCAAAGAGGCGTTTCAAAGAAGAGGTAATAACCATTACCGATCTTTTCAATTTCTTTCTTCTTCAACATCTTCTTCTTTAGTTGTTTCATAACAAAGTAATAACATCAGTATTACTTACATACTGATATGTTATTATAAATATGAAACAACCCTAATTCACCTTCTATCCATCCTACGGAAAAAATGAAATCACCGCGCGTGCGTACGTACGGAATATCGTCTCCACGCTGTGGTGTAATCTATTTTCCACCACCACCTTACAAGGATGGGTATAATGGTTTAATGAGTAACTATATATGATTATTATAAAGTGATATTGATACTGAAATAGTATAAATACACTTCAACGCAATTCCACGACCATGGGAACAATATCATCGCTCGTGCGTATGTACGGACTACCGTCTCCACGACGCGATGAGATTCATTCTCAATGATTAACCATTAATGAATGATTATAAAGTATATATAATAAGTACTAATGAAATATATTACCTAATAATGATACTGTAATTATTTATATTTATATGTATGTCATCTACTTAGTTCCATTCAATTCAATAAGGAAACGAAAACAGCGTTCATGCGTATGTACGGACTACCGTCTCCATGAACGGTGTATTTCTTTCCATTTACTGATTTATTATATATGTATATTCTGAATATATATATATAAATCATGTTTTATATTCTGTAATTAAGTAATCATGATCTAAGTAATCATATGAATAATTACAAGTTAAAAACACAAACGACAAATGAGACGATTTTAACCAAAACGCTACTTTAACATGAATTTACAAAAGAACGGGTAATATAAAGTCATAAGTGGACCATATATGATATAATAACAATGAATATGATTCTGGAATAAGTCAATAACATGATTTAAATCATTATACAGGAGGTTCGGACACTTACGAAGCAAATCGGACCTAAGGTAAGGGAAATACCACAATCTCATTTTTATCCGAGATTGTTTATTCGTAACTATTTACTGGGGAGTATTTTATCATCCACATCCATGTTTCATAAATATGTAATATTATTTCCATCCACCTACAATTGTTTAAATCCTATTTTACCCTTCAGTGAGTTCTTAGTAAAAGATATGAAATGAATTTTTGTCGTTTTTCGTACGAGGTACTTTTTTTGACTTTTCTGAAAAAAGTACGAAGAATGTTTTTTTTAACTTATACGGCATGAATGGATTTTTAAAACATTATTTACAAGAAGATTCCTTTACAAGTTTTCAAGTTTATTTTTAATCAACTTCTTTTATTTTAAAGTTGTATGACATGTTATGAAAGGAAAAATGTTTTTGAAAAAGAAAATATGTTTTCCTCAAGAATGGAGTTCAAGTGTTTTATCAAAATTATTTTCCATCTAAGATAATAAAGGGTTCTGTTTTTATCCCTATTATTACATTGATTTGATCATGTTGTGATGGAATTATTTTTATGAAATCCTTTATCTTATATGAATTGATTTATGATGTCATGATGTTTCAAGAATCCCATTTTTGTTACATGTGTTATGCGATGATGTATGTTTTATGATTATGTGGCACACATAAGAAATGACTCATTATAAGATGGGTGGGACCTATATCTCCCTCCAATTCATTGGGTAAAGATTTTATATCTCATGAGATAGACAGGGCTGGAACGGTAGGTTTTACCGGTTCAGTGAAACAGGACTGAAACGAGGGTTACTCGATTCAGAAAGGGACTTTGTCCACTAAGATAGTCTTAGCAATGAGTCTTGACTAACAAGAAATGATTCTCTATGATTATGTGTGAATGCCACAAAGTATCATGTTTTATGTTATGATTATTGTGATTACATTTCACTGCCATGATTTATCCCATGTTATGAAATTATGCTCTCTTTTGCAGGTTAAGATTTCCAAAAGTTATATTCTTATGAATATGATGTGATTGATTTTTCTTTTGTATACCCTTACTGAGCATTTGAGCTCACCCTTTTATGTTTTCTTTTCCCCAGGATATAAAGAAAGGTTTTAGGTAAAAAAAATGGAAGATCTTTATGGGAGATATTGAAGATCTTTCACCACGATTAGAAGATTACATTCCGAGTTTCCAAAGACACTAAACTATTACGATCCTTGTGTGTGTGTTTTTGTTATGTACTAAGTATTCCGCAAATGTAATGTAATGTCCATGTACGATAAGCTTCGGGTCTCTACACCTCGAATCAAACAACACATTGGCATAATCTAAACAAAAATTATACCTGATACTACATCATTTGATGGACCAACTTCTTCTAAAGCAGTTTCAAGGGATTTCACCACCCATTTATTCATTAGTATGGCTGATTTCCTATAGTTGTGTTCTTCATTTGACACACATTTTCAAATTTACCCATTTTGTTGTGCTTAAAACATTTTACTAATTGTCAATCAGATTTTGTCTTACCGCTATCCATATTTTTTTCAGTGCAATTTTGAGATTTATATCCTATTTTACTACATCGGTAGGACATACTAGAATTCAAAATACATTCCCCAGCATGAATTTTACCACAATTTTCACAAACAATAAACATCATTTTCTTACCATCAGACTTATTTTGAAGAGTTCTTCCCTTTCTTCTGCCTCCCCAACCTATTATACTGTTGTTTGATAAAGAACACCCGATCATCGGATAACTCCATTTCCACCTTCTTCGCACATTGAACTTGATTTCCATAACGTTTGAACTCATGAGGATCTAAATCCCTTCGATACTTTGGATTTTATCTTGACTAAAATCAATTGATTTTATGATCAAGATCTCATATAAAATTTGGAGCATATCTTATCAGTCAAGAGAATTTTGCATCATATGTAGCCACCGAGTCATCCTCCATCCTCAATTACTAGAATTTATTTTCCATCCTAAGCCGAACCACCTTTAGAAAATATTTCTCTAGAAACATACCTTTGAATTCATCCCAATCAACGGCATAAATCTCTTCACTATCCCTGATATTTTTCACCATATACCACCAATGACCAGTTTCTCCATCAAAACAATAAACAGTGAGATTAAACTTTAGTTGTTCAGAATACCCCATAACATCGAAAATCTTTTCTAGTGCTTTAATCCACCCTTCTGCTTTCACTTGGTCATATGATCCTCTGAGAGATGGGGGATGTTGCATCATGAAATTCTCCACTAATAACAAGTTCCTCTGTGGTTGACTGGGATGATCTCGTGCATGGATACCACCACCATTTATTGCGTGAGTCAACTATTCCATCACTACCACAAACTGTTCAATTATGATGCCAACCATATAAGTTGGCTGATTTGGGAGGTTTTATTCATTGTAATGTTGTCCCAACAAATTATCCTTGTTTCGTTTGTGAAAAACCATTCTGAATACAATGATATCTTAGGAGAAGCAACATGGTAATCTGTAAATTCTATTTTTTCAATATTAAAATAAATTAATTTATGGATATTTATTAAAGAATACCATAAATCCAAATATTATCTAAACTGACTTCTAATATCAACCATAAGGACTCATCCTTAAACATTGCATAATCTTTAATTAATTGATTAATTCACATTGAAGATCTTCATAGGATTAGAGTTTTACAGAATTAGGCCATAACTATGAAATTGCATATAAAAAATTACAAGGTATATACTTCTACCCAGTTTCCATTTTTTTATAAAATAATAAATCTTGAAAAAATGAGTCATGTCTAGTCCCATGTTTTAGATGTTCTGACTTTTCCTTGATCTCATCCTTGACCCTATTAATCATTAAATCCCATGTGAAATATTTCAAAACATGAGAGGAGAACAAAAAGCTCAGTAAGGGATTATAAAACAAATAAAGAAAACATTAGTACATTAATAAATACATAACATAAACTCTTTAAGATACCTCCTGAAATCATAATATTTATGAATCACACATAGAAAACATACATCATAAAGGTAACTTGTGGCATCACTATCATACATACATTGTACCTATAACAACAATTTAGGGAGTTAAATTTTGAATACCCATCAAAATATATTCAACAAATTTCTTTGGAAAATAATTCACATCTACCTCCATCACGTTACTGAATGCATTGAAGAGCTTTCTTGGGCACACCTACCCTAGGTTTGTCACAGAACCACCCATATATGTGACAATTCCCAAGAAACAAAACATATTCATAACATATAAAATAAACACAAAGTAAATATTACATTTCCATTTTTCAATAAAAATTTAAATATATTTAAAAAACAAATTCATTATCAAAATTATTTTCAATTATACAATATGTAATAGAGTATATGGTATTTATTTTAATTATAAAAACATTACGTCTTGTAAAGTAATCTATAAGGTCAAGTAATACTCATGGCGGAAGAAAGGTTGTTGTCACTGCTTAAATTAAAAAGAAACATTTTTTTGTCGTTTAGAAATACACATCATAGAAAAATATTCCCTTTGAATTAAATGAAAATTAAACATTGTTTATACAACGTATAAAATAAAGTTGTGTATTAAGAAAAAATATTCCCCAATGAAAGGTGATTGAGACGAAGTCCCATAACTCATGTCCGTCTTGACTCGTTCGTTCTTCAATCTCCTAGATAATAAACTATAGTTACTTTTTTTACTTGCATTATAACCTTATTCAAATTTATTATTTCTTTCATATCACATATTATTATGTTATAAAAATTATGTAATCCTTTAAGTTTATATCGGTAATTTTGTCGATATTGGGTACTTTAGTCAAAAATGAACTTCTTATATTTACAAGTTTTCTATATGGTCAATAGTCCATTATATCTATAATGATATTAATTATTTAGATATCCTATATATATATATATTATATATCTATTATGTTGACCTCATATGTTTTGATAATCCTAATCATGTATTCATGTGTTTTGATAATCCCAATATTGTATTCATATGTTTTGATAATCTCAATCTTGTATTCATATGTTTTCCAATTATGTGTTAATATATTATGATATTCACAATTACTGTTGATCTATACTTTAATTCTTTCAAATCGATTATCAAGTTAATAATAATGTTAAAATAATTTCTGATTTATGTTAATCTCGATTATCCATGTTTATATAAGATTTGAAATGATTCGAAGTGAATTAGATGTGTTTTTCATAAGACAGTCAAGTGTAAGTATCACTGACCTGAACAGAGCTACCGATAGACGGAGAGCTACCGATAGACGAATAGTTACCGACAGCCAGAGCTACCGACAGCCAGAGCTACCGATAGACATAGAGCTACCGACATCCAGAGCTACCGATAGACACAGAGCTACCAACAGCCAGAGCTACCGATATGCATAATAGCCAAGATCAACCGATGGAACTAAGTTCATTATGCTACCGATAAGAGCTACCGATAAGATCTACCGATAAGAGCTACCAATAAGAGCTACCGATAAGAGCTAGAGCAACCGATGGAACTAAGTTCATCGAGCTACCGATAAACCGATAAGAGTTTGAAGAGCTACCGATGGAAGATCCTACACAGAGTCAACCGTACACGTCTACAAAAAAATGGCTACCGATAATTAACTGCGGAGTCAAATCCTATATCCTCGACACTATTTGTTTATTACACTAACGGCTACATTTGTTATTTTTGATGCATGTAATGTTATTAAATGATTTCTGTTCCCATTTCAGGAAACCATACCATGTAGGATTGAAAATGATAATCATTCCTTTTTATCAGCAAAAAAAATGGCATAAAGACAACGTGTATGTATCAGTGAATAAAGACAAGAGACTTGAAGATATTGAGCACATAAGAACACACTTGCGATCAAGCTCAAAACGTGCCAAGAACAACTGGAGAAATTTCACTCATAAGACTACTACTACCAGACTCCAGAACAGAAAGCATACATCGAGAAATCTATGTTAAAGAAGAACTACACAGAACACTTCATTTTCTGAGCCGATAACCAAGATGAACCTGGAAGCACCGAAAGAAGAAACGATACTCTGTTTTTCAGTCAAATACCAGAGAAGGACTCAGAACTATTTCTGATCAAATCCAAAGGAGTCCAGAGCTGCACTGCAATCACTAGAGTCATTCTAAACTCTATATCTTACTCTAAGTGATTTAGTATTTTCATTACGAGTAGTGTGTGTAGCCTGTTAATTATTACACACACTGTCTCCGGAAGCTTAACTGGAGGATCTGTAATTCCTCACTCACAATATTTACATTCATTATTTCCCACTGTGGATAGTGGTAGAGGTCGAGTGTGACCTGGACAGCTTTGAGCTTTTGTTTGTTATCCCACGTATAACTTTGGTAGAGGTCTCTTGACCTGAACAGTGTGGTCACTATTGTTAACCCAGATCCAGGGTGTGGATCACTTTATATAAATTTTGAGAGGACTAAGTCTCGGCTTGAGACTGAACCTCTTGGTTAACTCTTGTGTTTTTTGTTAAAACCTATATCTATACTATATACTTTTATTTCATATTCCGCTGCTATTACTTTGAAATATAATTTATTTTCAATGCTACTTTGATAGTTAAAATCGCAAGTGTTTATATTTATTATAAACCAGTAAGTTAGTTTAAAAAGTTATTTTAATCATAAGATTAAGTTAACTTATAATTAATCAATCTTTGAGAAACTAATTGAACCATGATAATCCGTATAAATTCACTACAGTTTAATTTGTTTTTGAAATTGGGGGATTTTAATAGAAATTGTTTTTAGCAGAAATTTTAATTGGAACTCAATTCAGCCCCCTCTTGTGTGTCCACTCCGACCAACATTTGGTATCAGAAGAGGTTGTGTGTTTTGCAAAATTTTTATTTACTCTCTGCTTTTCAACTGTGATTTTAGTTGTATTTTAAAGTTCTTAAAATTTCTGTTATTTATAAATTTTTATCTCTTTATATTTTGTTTATAATGGATAATAGACTTGAGGGTGCTGCTATTAACCAGCCACCATTCTTTAATGGAAATAACTATGCTCAGTGGAAACTTAAAATGAAAATTTATCTAGAAAGCATGAGTTTTGATATTTGGACTGCTTTTGAATCTGAATAAAAAATTCCCACTACTGATAGATCTACTTGGGATGAACCTAGAAATACTGCTTACAATAATAATTGTAAAGCTATGAATGCTCTGTACTGTGCTCTAGGAGATGAAGAATTCAACAGAATTTCTGCATGCAAAACTGCTTTTGAAATTTGGGATACCTTGGCTATTTCTCATGAAGGAAAAAATAATGATAAAGAAATGATATTGAACACTTATACTATTATGTATGATAATTTTAAAATGAAGTCTGATGAACCTATTTCTGACATGTATCTCAGGTTTAATGAGATAGTCAACACGATGAATTTACTCGGAAAAGTTGTTCCACCAAAGGAATAAATTATGAGAATCTTGAGATGTCTACCAGACCGATGGAGAGGCACATCTGTCTCAATCAGAGAATCTTGTGACATTGCTTCTCTACCTGTCAGAGAGCTTATTTTCAAATTTATGATGTATGAAGAAGAGCTCAAGGTAAACAAAGAGGAAGATGATGAACCGAACAGAAAATCTGTTGCTTTCAAGTCTAATGCTTTGAAGAGTAAGGATAAGGATAAAATACAAATGGAGGATGAGAGTTCAACAAGTGAAAAATCAGAGTATGAAAGTGATGCAGAAATGGCTCAAATAGCCAGGAGATTCAAAAAGTTTTATTGGAAAAAGAAATTTTTTAGGAAAACAAATTAAAAAGGAAAGTATGATCAACAAGGAAAATGGAAAAAGGATTGGAAGAAAGCTGACAGGACTGATGAAGTTGTCTGCTACGAATGCAAGCGAAAAGCACATATCAAAGCAGACCATCCAAAGTAAAAATTCAAAAAGAAATATGATTACAAAGACAAAAAGTACAAGAAAGACATGAAGGCTACTTGGAGTGCTTCAGAAGACAGCACAAGTGAAGCCGAATATTTGGACTCTGAAAGGAATCGAGCCAAGATGTGTTTCATGAAAAATACATATGAGGTAACATCTGACACTCTTGTTTTAAATTCATATTATTCTGGAGATGATTCTGATTTGGAAAACATGTCAAAATCTGAACTATTTGAATACTGTGATATGTTAGAAGAAACCTATAATGAGTTTAAAGATAAATACAAAGGTTTAATGAAACAGTATGCTTTAAGTGTTAAGAATAAATATGATCTTGATATAGAAAAGGAAAAGAATGATCAACTATTAAAGGAAAATACAGAACTGAAATTGTCAAATGAGCAACTCAGAAAGGACTTAGAAAAATTCACAAATGGAAAGGATGCTCTAACTCAAATGCTAGGAACGCAAGTTTCACCTAGATATGATACTGGTTTAGGATACCAACCTGGACATAGATAGTTCACCAGAACCCGATTTATTCCTAAGTCTGAAAAAAATATTGGTAGTTCTAGTTTTGGAAATTCATATGCTTCAACTTGATATTCATACGGTTATAGAACAAATAAAGTTTATCTTTCAAAATCTGTTACTTATGTTAATTGTATGAAACCAATAAAACAAATCTGGTTACCTAAAGCCCTGATTGCAAACCTATCTGGACCCAAGAAAATATGGGTACCAAAGTCATTTCCTGTTTAAATCTATTTTATAGGAGACCTGCTTGAAGAGCTATCACAAGAAGATATGGTATTTAGCCAGTGGGTTCTCAAGACACATGACTGGAGATTATTTTTGCTTTAAGAGCTTAATAAAGGTTAATGTAGGTCATGTCACCTTTGGTGACAACTCTGAAGAAAAAATCATCGGCCTAGGACAGATTGGTAACACTGACTCAGTATTAATTTCTAAAGTTTTATTCGTTGATGGACTTAAATATAACTTTCTTAGTATATCTCAATTATGTGATGATGGTTTAAATTTCAAGTTTGAAAATGATTCCTGTGATGTTTTTTACTCCAAAAATGCTTTAGTATTTCTTGCTCTAAGGAATGAAAATGTTTGTTCTGTTGATTTAAATTCTTTAGCTAAACAAAACATTCCATGTTTGAATGCTTTTCATAAAGAATCCTGGCTATGGCACAGAATAGTAGGACACTGCAACATTCACTCACTTAGAAAATTGGATAGGAAAAACTTAGTTAGAGACTTAGCTAATTTAGAATTCCCAAATGACAAAGTGTGCAATCCTTGCCAAAAAGGAAAACAACACAAAGTTTCTTTTAAATCAAAGAAAGAAGTCTCAACTTCTCAACCACTTGAGTTGGTTCACATGGATTTGTTTGGACCATCAAGAGTTTCTAATTTAAATGGGAAGCACTATGTCTATGTTCTAGTAGATGACTTCTCTAGATATACTTGGGTATATTTCTTAGCTCACAAAAGTGAAGCTTATTCTTCCTTTGTTAAATACTCCAAGTCTGTAGAGAATCTTAGTGGACTCAAAATTAAGACCTTGAGAAGTGATCTTGGCCGTGAGTTTGAAAATCGAGACATTGAATCTTATTGATTACACAATGGCTACACTCATAACTTTTCAGCTCCTAGGACACCTCAGCAGAATGGCGTATTAGAAAGGAGAAACCGAACCCTTCAAGAAATAGCTAGAACCATGCTCAATGAATATGAACTGCCTATTTACTTTTGGGATGAAGCTGTAAATACAGCTTGTTATGTTATCAATAGAGTCTTGATCAGACCTGTTCTTAAGAAAACCCAATATTAGTTGTGGAACAATAGGAAGCCTATGGTTAATTACTTCATAGTTTTTGGTTGCAAAGTCTTTATTCTTAACACAAAGGATAATCTGAACAATTTTGCTTCTAAAAGTGATGAAGGAATTTTTCTGGGTTACTCTACTTCAAGTAAATATTATAGAGTGTTCAATAAGAAATCCAAATGTGTGGAAGAATCTGTTCACATCAAATTCGATGAAACCGATCCACATGAGCCTAAAACCTCTCTTGAGAATCTTGAAGAAGATTTGTCTGTTCTTGACCTTAATGATAAATCCAAAGAACATGTTATAAAAACTTCCAGTTCTGGACTTTTTCCAGAATCTGTTTCGGTCGAATCCGAACCTACTTATGAACCTGAAGTGTCTAGTCCTACCTTTACTAGATCAACAATAATTCTAAAGAATCATTATTTGGATGTTGTTGTTGTTAATCTTCATAGAGGAACACAGAATAGAGCTTCTCTAAGAAATAAGGTTGAAAATCAAGCTTTTATCTCCCAGCTAGAACCCAAAAATATTAATGATGCTATCGTTGATGAATTATGGGTAATGGCTATGCAAGAAGAGTTAAATCAATTTGAAAGAAACAATTTCTGGGAATTATTTGACAGACCTAAGGACACCCTAACAATAGTCACTAAATGGGTTTATAGAAATAAAGTTGATGAATCAGGAAACATAGTTAGAAACAAAGCTAGGCTAGTTGCACAAGGATATAGTCAAGAAGAAGGAATAGACTATGAAGATACCTTTGCACTTGTAGCTAGATTAGAAGCCATTAGGATTTTACATTCATATGCTGCACATCTAAATTTCAAGTTATATCAAATGGATGTCAAAAGTGCATTTCTAAATTGTTTTATAATTGAAGATGTTTTTGTAGAACAACCACCTGGATTTACAAACCCCCATTTTCCAAATCATGTTTTTAAACTTTCTAAAGCTTTATATGGCTTAAAACAAGATCCAAGAGCTTGGTATGATAGACTCAGCAACTTTCTTATTTCAAAAAGTTTTACTAAAGGGATTGCTGATCCAACTCTTTTTATTAAAAGAATTTCTAAAGATGTTTTAATTGTAAAAATCTATATTGATGATATTATTTTTGGTTCTTCTAAACATTATTTATGTACTGATTTTTCAAAAAGTATGCAAAATGAATTTAATATGAGTTTAATGGGAGAACATAAATACTTTCTTGGATTTCAAGTATTTCAAAATTAAAATGGTAGTATTTTGAATCAATGTAAACATACAAAGGATCTTTTAAAATGTTTTGGTTTGGATATTATTAAGGAGAGTGAAACTCCTATGAGTACAATCTGTAAATTGGATACAGATGAAACTGGGAAACCAGTGGATCAAACCAATTATAGGGGTATGATTGGTAGTTTACTTTATCTTACTGCTAGTCGACCAGATATTATGTTCAATGTATGTATGTGTGCAAGATTTCTAGCTAACCCGAAATAATCTCATTTGCTTTCTGTTAAAAGAATTTTCAAGTATCTCAAACATACTGTTAACCTTGGTTTATTTTATCCAAAAGGACAATCCTTTGAGTTAATGAGTTATTCAGATGCTGACTTTACTGGTTCTAAATTAGATAGAAAAATCACTTCAGGAACATGTCATTTATTAGGAAATTCCTTAGTATCTTGGTGTAGTAAAAAGCATAATTCTGTAGCTCTATCCACTGCCGAAGCAGAGTATATAACTGCTAGTAGTTGCTGTGCACAAATTCTGTGGATGAAACACACTCTCTTGGACTATGGATATGATTTTAAGCATGTTTCAATTAACTGTGACAACACTAGTGCAATAAACATCTCGAAGAACACTGTATCTCACTCAAGAACCAAACACATTGATGTAAGGCATCATTTTTTGAGAGATCATTATCAAAAGGGTGATATTTCTCTTGAATTTATCGGCACTGAACATCAATTGGCCTAAATTTTCACAAAAACCATAAGTGTGGATAGGTTATGTTACATTAGGCAAGAGCTGGGAATGTTTAATCTTCACCAATAGAAATCCTCACTGATAAAGCGCTATTTTAAATCTCTTTGTCTGCTGCCAAAAATCTGAACCGTTTTTTATTATTTTATTTTTATTCATTTAACTTATGATTCCTAAATGATAAAACTATGTCTAAGCCGCTTCTCACTCCACCGAAGCCAAAATCTTTTTCCTTCAAACCTTAGAACCCGAACCCTCTGCGAACCTGAGATCCCACAAACTAGCGATGGAAAAAACCAAAAATCATGTCATCCGAGACGACTGTGTTGAGCCTAAAGAAAAAAGGCAGAAGTTCAAGCCAGAAGCGAGTAGTGCTGTTAGAACTAGGTCAGGAAGGAGACCAGTAAATCCTCATCTGCAAAATAGAGCTATTGTGAACGAAAAAGAGCTGTGTGTAGACTGGCTGTTCTCCAGCAAGTCCTTGGTGCTTGAAGTTCTGGATGCTCAGAGATGGGTAGACTGCTTTTCAAATAACAACGGTCCCTACTACCCAATGTTGGTAAAACAGTTTTATGACATCGTAAGATTTGAGAAGTTAGATAATGATAACTGAGTATCTTTCATTTTTAAATGGTAAAGTGATATCATTTTCACCAGTAGAATGGACTGATTGCTTAAAAGTTCCACATGAAGGTGTGTCTGGATGTGTATCAAGAGCAATTCCACCTACCAGTGACATTTTTGATCATGAGACCGCTTTGAAAGAACTGATTGGTGATGGAACTCCAAGGCAAGTGGTTGTTGTAGAAATGGATGGAGAAAACAGATTACTGTTCAACTTTGTTCAACATGTGTTGATACCAAGGAGAGGAGACTTTTCTAATTTGAGATATCATGATATCTATCTCCTACATCTTTTGAGACATGATGTCAAAGTCAATTTGTGCAGATTGGTGATGAGTCAAATGGAAGATATGACAAGGCCGAAATCAAAGACTAACACCCTATTCTTTGCTAAGATGATTTCTATAATGATCAAAGTGAAAGGGATAGCTGAGTATCAAGATGAGACAGTTGTAGTGAAGAGCAAATTTTGTATCACTACTACAGTTTGGAAATATATGAAGATTAATTGGAATCCGTGGAGAGGAGAATGGGTCAATGATGACCAAAAGGTATATGATAAATTTAATCATGTGGATTATCCTTCAATGCCAAAGGATAAAAGAGATCCAGGTCTAGGACCTGATGAAGAGGAACCAGAGTACAGTGATGAGTCAGAAGAAGAAGAAGAAGAAGAAGAGGAAGAAAATCCTATGGATGATGGAGGAGATCTTGACTTGCCTCCAAGTCCTGTTGCTGAAATTATGTCTTTAGAAAAGGAAGTGCTAGAAAAAGTGAAGACACCTGCTAATGAGGAAGAAGAGAATTTCTCTGAATCATCTGATTCTACTGAATTGAGTCTGAGTCCAGTTATTGGAAGCTCAGTTGTACCTTCTATGGATGAAGAAAGAGAAAGAGGAGAAGTTGTACCTATTCCAGAAAATCATCTTGCTGCTGCAGAGATGGAAGTTGTTGTGGAAGATTCTGATGATGAAAGACCAACAGAGAATGTAGATGCTATATATGAGAATGCACCCATTGAGGGGGATAATTACACCAAGTTTGGAAATGTTACAGTGACTATCGATTCTGAAACTGGGTAGAAGACCCAGGTTTTATAGTCTTTGGTTTGGATTATCCTGATTCGGATAATGAAGTATCTTTGAATAGACCAAAGATCAGCTATGACATCAATCATGAGTTATTACCTGCTAATGTGGTCCGAGTACATGATTTAGATGTGCTGAAAGAAATTCTCAAAGTCAGTTTTGTAGAATAAGTAAAGACAATGGAATCTTTTTTAGTATCCTCGATTCAATCAGTCATGGCTGACTATGTAGTCAGTTTAGCTTCTGAAAGAGTATCTACTACAGTTTCTCCTACTGATTTTGTTACAAAGTCTGACCTCGAATCCCTAAATCATGAGCTGAAGGAATCCTTCAGTGCCTCTGTTGCTGAGATGAAGCACTTTTTTGGTGAAGAAATGAAGATGTTAGAAAGGTCTTTTGAGCTTTCTCTTGGTTGCAATCTATCAAATTTTGCGGGTGAGCTAATGGGAGAAGTCAAGGAGTGCCACACTCAAAGTGCTAGGCTAGAAGTAGATCTTGAAGCGCTATGAATATCTGTTGTTGCCTTAGACTCTTTCATGAGTTCAAAATCTCAAGCTGACAAGGATTTAGCCTATGTGAAGAGTGTTGTAAGTCAGATGGTCTCGGTGTTTGAAGCTTTCAAAACATCTATGAAGGATCATGTCAAAAATCAGGACTCTCAAATGAAAAATCTGATTAGTGGGTTGACCAAAAGCTTCAAAGAAACTGTATCCTTCTCTGTTGGTTCTCTAGTTCCAAAACCTCCAATTGATCTGAATCAATTTTGTGCTCTGATGAAGGAGGATCTTGGTTCTATTTCAACCAGTGGCTCTATGGACTCATCAGATTATAAAGTCGAGTTGTGCTGTCTACAAGGGATTCAGCCAGAGAAATAATGAAAATCATCCAGGACTACATGAGAGAGGCCTCTGCTTCTCAAGAGGCAATCAAGAATAAGGTGGATACTTATTTTGAAAAGGTTTACACCAAGCAACAAATGACAAACCATTTCAAACTTCTGCTTGAGAATCTAAAGTTACCTCCAGTGTCTCAGACCTTCAGAGAGAAGGTTAGTAAGCTCAGGGAGCTTACTCCTACTTTGGATAAATTCATTGAAAATAGAGATGATTTTGTGTCTGCAATGGAGAGAGGAGGAAGCATTATAATGGATTTCAGAAACCTATTGCTGCCCTTCCTGCATGTGGATGCCAGACCGGTCATTGTACCTCCTGCTTTTCCTACCTCTGCCTCTACTGCGTCTCCAGTTCAGATGACTCCTGCTCAAGCCATAAGAAGTCTCACACCTATGATCACTCAAAGGACTTCCCAATACAGGCCCGACACTGTATCAGTTGCTCAGCCTCCTCTAATCATTTCTGGAATTCCAAAGTCCTCCCTAGTATCCTCCACACCTGAATACTCTTCTGATCCCAAGGGAAAATCTCACATTGAAGATGTGGATTGACAAAGTGGCAAGGATGTTTGATAGGAATCATTTTTTCTCTTCTATTCTGTTTATGTAATTTTTTTCTGCTCTAATACAAATTCCTTTCTTTACACTATCTATGTTTATCAGTTTTCTATGTTTGGTTTCCCACTTTTTCATTATCACAAAGGGGGAGAAATATGTTCAAAATGGGAGAAAAGTGGAGAAATATAAAAGGATAAATATAAAAGGGGAGAAATATGATCAAAGGAGGAGCCTTTGATACTATTTCTTACATTTCCTTCTTTGGTACCAATTCTTTCAAACCTTTTCTCTAATACTATTGTATTTAATTCTACCTATGATAATTTTTGATCTATATCTTTCTATTACTATTTCCTCTTTCCTCTGATACTGTTTTCTTTGAGAAAATTGAATATTAATGTTATACTATCTAATACTATATTATCACATTTTTAAAATGGCCATATCATAAGTTGTGATTATCAAAAAGGGGGAGATTGTTGACCACATATGTTTTGATAATCCCAATCTTGTATTCATATGTTTTGATAATCCAAATCTTGTATTCATATGTTTTGATAATCCCAATCTTTTATTCATCTGTTTTCTAATTATGTGTTCATATATTATGATATTCACAATTATTGTTGATCTACACTATAATTCTTTCAAATCGATGATCAAGTTAATAATAATGTTAAAATAATTTCTGATTTATGTTAATCTCGATTATTCATGTTTATATAAGTTTTGAAATGATTATATGTGAATTAGATGTGTTTTCCATAAGACAGTCAAGTGTAAGAATCACTGACCTAAACAGAGCTACCGATAGACGGATAGCTACCGATAGACGGATAGCTACCGACAGCCAGAGCTACCGATAGACGGATAGATACCGACAGCCAGAGCTACCGATAGACGCAGAGCTACCGACAGCCAGAGCTACCGATAGACACAGAGCTACCGACATCTAGAGCTACTGATAGACAGAGAGCTACCGATATGCATAATAGCCAAGAGCAACCAATGGAACTAAGTTCATCAAGCTACCGATAAGAGCTACCGATAAGAGCTACCGATAAGAGCTACCGATAAGAGCTACCGATAAGAGCTAGAGCAACTGATGGAACTAAGTTCATCGAGCTACCGATAAACTGATAAGAGTTTGAAGAGATACTGATGGAAGATCCTATACAGAGTCAACCGTACACGTCTACAAACAAATAGCTACCTAGAATTAACTGCGGAGTCAAATCCTATATCCTCGACACTATTTGTTTATTACACTAACGGCTACATTTTTTACTTTTGATGCATGTAATGTTATTAAATGATTTTGGTTGCCATTTCAGGAAACAATACCAAGTACGATTGAAAAGGATAATCATTCCTTTTTATCAGAAAAAAGGGAATAAAGACAACGTGTATGTATCAGTGAATAAAGACAAGAGACTTGAAGAGATTGAGCACATGAAAACACACTTGCGATCAAGCTCAAAATGTGCCAAGAACAACTGGAGAACTTGCACTAAGAAGAATACTACTACCAGACCCCAGCACACAGAGCATACATCGAGCAATCTATGCTAAAGAAAACTACACAAAACACTTCATTTTCTGAGCCGATAACCAAGCTGAACCTGGAAGCACTGAAAGAAGAAACAATACTCTGTTTTTCAGTCAAATACCCGAGAAGGACTCAGAACCAATTCTGATCAAATCCAATGGAGTCCAGAGCCGCACTGCAATCACTAGAGCCATTATAAACTCTATATCTTGCTTTAAGTGATTTAGTATTTGCATTACGAGCAGTGTGTGTAGCCTGTTAATTATTACACACACACTGTCTCCTGAACCGTAACTGGAGGATCTGTAATTCCACACTCACAATCTTTACATTCTTTATTTCCCACTGTGGATAGTTGTAGAGGTCGAGTGTGACCTGGACAGCTTTGAGCTGTTGTTTGTTATCCCACGTATAACTGTGGTAGAGGTCTCTTGACCTGAACAGTGTGATCACTGTTGTTAACCCAGATCTAGGGTGTGGATCACTTTGTATAAAATTTGAGAGGACTATGTCTTAGCTTGTAACTGAACCTCTGGGTTAACTCTTGTGTTTTTAGTTAAAACCTATATCCATACTATATACTTTTATTTCATATTCCGCTGATATTACTTTGAAATATAATTTATTTTCAAAGCTACTTTGATAGTTAAACTCGCAAGTGTTTATATTTATTATAAACCAGTAAGTTAGTTTCAAAAGTTAATTTAATCATAAGATTAAGTTAACTGAGAATTAATCAATCTTTGAGAAACAAATTGATCCTTTATAATCCGTATAAATTCACTACAGTTTATTTTGTTTTTGAAATTGGGGGATTTTAATAGAAATTGTTTTTAGCAGAAATTTTAATTGGAACTCAATTCACCCCCCTCTTGAGTGTCCACTCTGACCAACATATTATATATATGTATTTATAATAGTACATAACATTTGGAGGTAAGAAATGAAATGCACTGTTCATGGATATGGTAAGTCGTACGTACAAATGAATGCTACTTTCAATTAAATTTATTATTTTAATGGAATTAATACAATATAGTACCTAGGTATATTATAATTATAGTATAATATCATATATAATATCATTAACCCAATCATTCATATTTCCTACATATGGCATTAACGAGTCATATCACTTTGAGGGGGTGGTAGTCTGCACTTCCTAAAATTGAATTATTGTCTTTACCCATAATGGAATCCATAAAGGTATGATATAAAATGAATATAAAGAAAAATAAAGAAACATAAACATAATATATATCATATGTAAATGAAATTTCATCATAATGGCCACCATGAGAGGTCGCAAGAGATAATTGAACAATCATCATTTCATGAGGTGTCAATTTTCTATCTACAGAAACATTATGATCTTTACAAATTAAATGGAGGTGTTTGTAAGTGTATTTTGAATCCTTCTCATAAAAAATACTATTATATTAATAATACTGTTGTCTTTATAAATAAATTAATAAAGATAGTTTAGGGGGTTGGAGAAGTAAAATAAAACAAAAGAACTAAAGGGAAGACGTTATCTTTAAATCGGGTAACTCTCTTTGGTTTAAAAAAAAGGGTTTCTTGAAGTGCCTTATGCCTAAGGTAAGGCATATAAAAGGAATAAAGGTATCTTGAAAGATTTTTTTGGGTAGTTTTGGGATGAACCAAGGGCCTTGAGAAGTGTGAGTATTGGGTTAGACGTGAGGTATATTTATAAGTTGGAGGAGGGGCTCTTAAAGAAAGTTTAAAAACATTATTTAATTATATGATGATTTTCTATTTTTGAAAGTACAAAACATATCAATGTAGAAGATATGATGAATCATGATAGAGATAAAATCATCAAATAAGAATTGGAAATGTTTTAGATATTTGTTTGATCTTTATAATATTATTTATTTCAATAATTTATTAATGACGTAAACATTGCATCATTAATGTGTCAAAAATAATTTCATTTATTTGAAATCTAAAAATTTTAAAAAAATACCATGATGTTAGAAATATTTTTATATTTCCAAATAGTATTTATAGTCTAATAGATTACTTATATAAAAATATGAAAATATTAAATTATTAAAAGATATTTTTTTATCATTTTGGTCTTTCATTTTTGTTAATTAAAATAAAGTGTCATTATAACTCTTAAGGGGTCCACGGGGTCTTAGAATAGACCCAAGGGTTCCCATGGTCATCTATGACTCATACAATAAGGTTAGAACAAGTGTTAAGGTAATTTTGAGTTATTATGATATTCTTTTTTCATAGAATTGCCCTATTTACATTTAATTATAGTAAATAAAAGTCAAAAGTTAGTATTCAACAAAAAATATTTTCATCTTATTGAATCACATTTTATATACTAATGGAATTTATGTATATTGAATTTCTAAATTCAATTCAAAGAAGTTGTAAATTTTTATTTAAATGAAAGATTCAACTTTTTAAATATTACGTAGTGGTTTTACTATTCATCAAATGTTGATGTTTTTAATAAAAATACCAAAAAATAAGCCTAAGCTTTATTTGATATTCTGAATCCACAAACAATATATATTTTAAAAAATTCGATACATATAAGATTAATTAATTAATTTAATGTTAATTCCCATTGTCAAAACAAAAAGCGTGTTTTTAAGAAATAATAACCATCAAATGATTGACACTTGTTTATGTCCAATTTCAAACAAAAATTACCTCAAATGACAAACATTGGATTAAACGGTAAAAATATATTCTAATTACATTTTAAAACAAATTAAAAAGTTAATATAACCATATATGTCAATTAGATTAAAAGGCGGTTTGAATTAAAATATAGTATCTTTCAGTATTCATTAAAAAATGAATTTTACCATAGAAATAAAAAAATTTACCTTAAGTAATTTTTGATGTCCCGAATCTAAAGAAGAATTTTATTTTGTCAAATAAAATAGATAAAACTGACCAAAACTAGATTTTAAAAGGGTTCTCCATTAAGAGGTTGTAAATCAACCTTTTAAAGAATATGAGAGTATTTATGCTTAAAATTAAATTAATTCAAATATTAAGCCTCTAACTTTTATCGGATAAATGTAAAAACATTACTCAAATATGTATAATCATATTTTAGTTAGTTCAGTTTATTCCTGCCAATACAAAGGCCAGACGTTATCTACTATTTAAAATAATAACATTATAATATTATTTCTCCATGTATGATTTCAATGAATCCCATTGTTGCATATCGGGTACATAATCGAATATAGAAAACCCTTTAAAGTAAATATAATATCTAATTCAAAAAATATTAATTTAAATGAAAATATATTATTTATTTATTTACCTGGGATGTTACAGTTAGAAAACATCTTATAAATTAGGTCCCTTGTTATGAAATATAACAGAATCCATAATGAACACCAAAACATTCCAAGATATTAATAAAACATCATAGATTAAATTATATATAAACGACCACAAGTCATTAGAGGTATAATCCAATAATTCTTTGATATAGAAATAAAAAACCCAAATTATATTTTATATTATTTAATTCTGAGATTATAAAAAAATATTATTTTAATCATTAAATGTTTAGATGGTGAAGTCGATCAGTGGTGGGTGTTTATTAGGAACCCAAGGCATGTAGAATAAATAAACTCAATATAATGGCAAGTGTTATAGAAAGAAATTTTTTTAAATTATAATTATGAATCTCTTCACACAAAAATGGAGTGGGAGTTCAACCGGAGCATAAAAAATGATGATGATTCCATTTTCCCTAATGAAAAAAATAAATTATTCATGAAGGTTCTGATAATGGATTTATTATTAAACATAAAATTCAAATTTTTTATTTCATTATTTTCATAAAAAATTAGTTTAAAATAAATATAAATATAGTGATACTTTGTATCTTATTTTGAGATTGAATAATGAACTCTCAAAGTAGAAATAGAAATTAGTGAATCATCATATTCTCATGGCTTTGGGTTTGAGAATATAAATATAGCGACTCAAGGAATATTAACAAATAAAAACCTATATGAATTTAAATTAACATACCAACATGACAGAAATATTTTAGGAATATAATATCCCAAAACATTCAATTTATGATTTAGTAAATTTTAGAATTTGTCATTTGATGATGATATTTATGACCCAATTTTTTTGAATTCAAAATAATACAATATCAAAAGGATAATTGGAGTCACTCATTTCATTAAAGAAATTTGATGTCTATAGTTTTAATAAACTATGAAAAAAACTATAAAATGAATTCACATTAATGAAAAAATTATTTATCCCACTTAAACCATAATTTCTATAACACATATAGATTTTATAATTTTTTTTGCTCAAAATTAATAAAATAATTTTAATATTATATATTTTATTCACACATAACATATATTCAGTTATATGAAATGACTATGTTTTTTCAAGATTTGTACAAAACATAATGTTGAGTTTGTTTGACATAAAACAATTCTATTAACATTTGGTACACACATCACAAGGTTTTTCTTATTTTCCATATAATACTTATTTACATTGATAGCATGTGTTACACACAATGCTTAGTTTTAAAAAACTAAATTCTGTTGTTAATATTATTTTTAAGATATTATTATAGTTTTCACATAACCATTAGAATGTAATTTATGAATAAGATTAACTAAATTGTGAAAATATTATTTAATCATGAATTTAAAATGAACCATTTGGATTTCAATTTTATATAAATGAATTTAATAACTGTTTTAAAATAATATAATTCGTTTTCAATGAAACATATTTTATTTGTAAAACACCATTTTTCACAATAATATATACAACACTCTTTGGATTATTTATTTCAATGAAAAAATATGATATATTAATTCATTAATTTTTATACACATCTGATATTATTTATAAGTTTAAGATATGATTAAATCCAATTTTTTTAATAAAAATATGTGTTTTCTAAATTAAAAATTTTCTGTCTTTTAATGGGGAACCCATTTTTAATATAATTTTGGAAAATTTTATAATTTTTATTTGTGTAAATAATATTCATTTTTGAAATAGATATATCAAAATTTACATTGGGTGACTTGTTATTATTTCCCAAAATATTCAATTTTTAGAAATTCTTAAAAATACTAAATTTTAATTCAAAACTACTTTTTATTAAAATTCATTTACATATTTAAATAAAATTTTAATTTTGTAATAATGTATATTTAGATAAATTATTAATAAATTAATCAAACATAGGTCATTGTAACCAATATGACCCTGAAACTGGTCATAAAAACATTTCAATCTTTTGAACATTTAACATTAAATACATGCATTGTTGTCCCGTCTGCATGATACAATTAAAATTAATTTCTTTTAATTTTATGTTTAGAAATTTTAAAAATGGATTAAATATTTTTTTAAAAAATAATAGTAAATTTATAATAATTGTATCATATTATTTAAAATTAATATTAGTGAAAGTGATTCAAATTAAATACAGTGACTAAGATAATAATTAGCATAACAAAATGATAAAACATAAACATAAGGCCTTAAATAATCTAGAAAATTGCCCAAAATCAATTTTATGTACATATTTTTACAACATACACCCTTGGAAATAATTATTACCATTATTTAATCCACGTAACATGATAAAAACGTGGGTGGAATTCCCTTATCAAAAATTTACAAGAATGAAACTCTCCTACACTATAAAAAGAAACTTACCCCACCCACTAATTAACACATCTAAATACCTTTGTCTCAAATAAAATCCTCCAAAATGTATTTCACAAATCCCTAAAATCCACTTATAATCATTAATTTGTGATGAAATTCAATCAATGAATCACATTGTTTCATACAATGAGGTGTTACTTTCAAAAGAGGTACCATCCTCCCTCAAGTTAATTTTTTTTATTCTCCACCCCATAAAATTACATTATTCCATGTTTATATAATAACCTCAGTATCCTAAATATACTAATTTTTTATATAATATTTTTATCTACATGTACACACGCTTCCATAAAATGTGTAACGATCATAACTTTCTACTGTACAGTGAACTCCTACCTCCCGAAATGGTGTTCTTTTTTTTTTCATTAACCACCAATGATAGTTGAGAATTATGGAGGAAAATAAAATTTTAAATTAGTTATTTTATATTTAAGATGTAATTATTCTATTTAAATTGTTTATTAAAATATTCCATCATTCTACCCATTTTCTCTAAATACTATAATTTTTTTTGGATGTGTGGACTATCACCTCCTCAATGCAACGTAATTCAATGACACCATAAAATGTATTAAGGATGACTTTAGTAAAAATTAATTATATATATGAAATAAAACTTTTAGTTGAACTAATATATATATACAGATAAACTTCATTTACATTCTTTCATCCCAAATGGTAATTAAATGGAAATATTGTTCATCTGTACGCACAACCTACAATCTCTAGGACTAGTGTATTCCATTTCACACACACACACAGACAGACATTCATATATATATATATATCATTTATGTATTATTATAAATATTTATTTAATGAATATATATGATATTTTTATCATTTTTTTGATTCCATAAATTAGTAAATCGTCATCTAAATAAGATATCCAATAATAACAAGGAAAACATATATGAAAAAAGTGCATATTAGCAGAATAATTACATTGACATAGAGTTGAAAATAAATTGGGAATATAATGTCATCATCAAATAATATATTGTATAAGATTTAATAATATATTTCTATGTAATATTTATATAAAACAAATATTTATTATGAAGGGTTTTAAATAAATATGAACAATTTCAACACTTAAGGTAATGATTTTCTCTCTCTCTTCTTATATCATTGAAATCCACTCCTTGTTCGCCACTTTTTATTTTGGGTTATGGTTTTAATGCCCATGAATGTTATATATGATTTATATAATTAAATTTTATTTGTATTTACATATCAATTCTATGATGCTTCTTTCATGGAGTTATGTATAAAATTCTATCAAATCATTTAAGTAACTGTTTCTCAATTTGTATTATCTGAGATACATTTCATTTTATGAAACTATATCATTAAATTAGGTGTTTATATATCACATTATTAGGTTATAGAATAAATATTATTCATTCCATGATATTTTATGCTTCATTTAATGTTATTCTCTCTTGGGAATTGTTATTTAATGTTACCAAAGTGGAAAGATTTTATTTTTATAAGCACATGATTTATAAGAATATATAATGATTATGAATCCATTGATTGAATATTAATATCCATATATTATGAAATTTCATTAATTATATTACTATTTTGTTATTCATTTCATATAATGGTAATGGTACCATTTTATCAATCTTTGGAACATAAGAAAATTAAGAAATCATTTTATGAAAATCATACATCATTTATCCCTTTGGTCAAAAATCTATATTCAATCAAAAATATTTTTTATAAATATGTTTTAAAAAATTTCATACTATAATCCTATAATTTATAAAGGTTATTTTTACCCATGTTTTACAATTTTTTTAAAAAATTATTAGGAAGTGTCTATTATTTTTCTGATCAAGTCACATTTAGAATATTTTATAGTGAAAAAGAAATGTTTAGCATATACAGAGTTAACATCCATCATTCCCTTAATTTATTTGACGATTATTTGGTTTCTTATGAAAGGTAGTTTTCAATAATTTTATTCCTATTATTTAATAAATTTATTATATTATAGAGATTTTAAATGAAATTGTTTTTCAAAATAATTTATATTAAAAATTTATTTAATTTATTTTAAAATATTTAGTTACATGTTTTCAAAAGGTTATATTCAATGAAAAATTATTTCCAAATGACATCCATCCACCATTTATGATTTCAATTTAGTTTCATAGTATAGTTTTAAATGATATAAAGATTTATTTATGACTTTTTTAAGGAGTTTTAAAAGAAAATGTCTTTCCAAGTATTTTTTATTATTATATATATGTTTTCAATGAAATTTTAAAAGAAAAAGTTTTTCAAAATGATATATTTTTTAAAAAATTATTTTCAAAATGAATAAGATATTATCCATCAGGAATTTTTTAAAATGATATTATAAGGCTCTCTTCATAAGAAAATTGTTTTTATAATGGTTTTGTGAAAATGATTTTAAAATAAAGGATATCTTCCTTAATAAATGTTCTATGTGACCATACAAAATCCTTGTCCATCTAAGACGATATGAATTTTTATATTTATGATTTATTTTGGATTTTATCCATGAATAATATTTTTATTAATTATTGTATAGTTTATGATTTTATTAAATGATGAATATGACACTCATCTCCCTTAAACGAGTTATATTATTTTGGAATCAATTTTTTTTCACAGGTTATGCGTCGATAAAATGATAATGAGACATATCTATTTTGAAAGGTTATTCTATTATTGAATTTTTATATTACCCGTTATAATTGTTTTATTATATTATGTTGTTTAGTAAACTCATATCTTTTTTTGGCCCATGATATAATGAAGGTATTATTATCATATAGAAAATTCATGTTTCATTTCAATATGTGAAATATGTGACCTATATCTCTCTACAATGCATTAGGTAAATATTGCGAAATCATGCGAATAAATTTTATAATTGAAATAGATTATATTATTTTCAATATTATGTATGAACCTAATTACATGATTTTAATGTTTTGTGTGAACCTAATTATATGTTCACAATGTAATTCATGGGAAAATTTTAAGATCCATAAGTTTATGCGTGAACCATGTTACATGTTCAAAATATTATGAGTGAATCTTATTACGTGATCAAAATATTATGTGTTAATAAGAATGTGTTCTCACGATGTTATACATAGAAATTTGTGATTATTCCTATGTTTATGCATGAGCTTCACTACATTTTCACAATATTCTGCTTGAACATTATTATATAATGAAAATTTCATGTGTGGACCTTGTTTCCTGTCCATAATTTTATTCATGGTTCTGATTTCATTTCCTTAACATAATGACTAAATCTATTTCTACTTATACATGTTTACAATGTTATAAGCTTATTTTTATAACATTATTACATGTCTTATTCCGATGTTAATATTTTATGGCTTATGAACTCGATTAACTGATTAATCATGACTTATGATTTTATGATTTGTGTTCCAAGACTCATGATTATAGTCTTTGATATGCGGGGTATGAACTTCTATTTGTACAATCATGTTATTATACCATTACGCTCATGATTATTCTTACATGTCAAAATTTTTAGCATTACTAATCATATGAGATCACCCAATTCTTATGTTTTATTTTCCTCGGTTATGAAAAATGGTTCTTAAGTATGATTAAACAAAGGGGGTTATATTTACAGAGATATTTGATGATATTTCACCAAATTTAATGAAAATGTTCTATGATTCAAAATACACTAAAATATTATGATGATTAGGCTAGTATTTTTGTAAGGTGTTGAATATTCATTTTAAATGATGTAATATACATGTTTTTTAATCATCTGTCCATATTGTTGGTATCAAAGAAACAATTTATCTAACAATTTGCAACTAGGATGAAAAAAATAGTGAGATACATTGGGGTATTTAGAATGATATTTCTAGTGATGTCTATAAAGTTATTCCTATTGTTCAAAATATTTTCATGTATTGATCACAATTTAGTTATCATATATATCATTTTTCACGATTTTTTGTTTTTCTTCTATGATAAGTGTATCTCACTCTATGATTTCTTGTTTTAGTTAATCACATGAACTAGAATAAACATGGTCAAAATTATATTTTTTAGAACAGAAATAATAGGAATTTTGTAAATTTAACTCCTATGCGGAAATATTACAATGAGAACCAATAATTCTTTACAAGTATTGTTTACACTACATAATATAAATGGACAAAAAACAACATGTGGAGGTATGGGATGTTATAACAGTATAATTTATCTTAAATGTGAGAAGAATTATTATATTGTGGTTGAGTGACCTTATTGAATGATCCATTTTTCATATTCTATAAAATAGTTATTAAGGAATATATTTATTAATCCAATGTAATGGCTTAATAATAGTGTTGGATAATTGAAGTTCCTATGTTTTGGAATTCAAATATAACGACATTTGAAACATGAATTATATAATTATTTTAATAATAATTTTTTCTTTATGGATTGAAAATGATATGTTGAATAGTGGTAAAGATTTATAAAATTTATTTAACTAGAAGCCTATATTTTTATTATTAGAAGGTTACCCCTAATGTTTTCTAAATATTGAAAAAAATGTGTTAATATTGGATAAATAAATTATTTATTTTTATAAAGTGAGTAAAATAGTAATGATTAGATTGTACATGGTTATTGATAAGTTGAAAAAGTAGTCAATGATATATTGGATAAATTTTATAACTTCTTGGTTTTATGGAATATATCTTGTAATATTTGAAATAAGTAAGAATGAATATTTTCCGAAGGAGTTATGGTAATTTACGTTATTACAAAATTTGAAGAGAATATACGATGAGGGTATTGCCTTGTTTGGAATGTGATAATCAGGAGATACATTATGATATATGGGTGATCAATGTAATGATTATTTAGTTACAATCTTTCAAAATTCTTAAATTTTCAATTTATGGAAGGCTTACATGTTTAACCATTTATGTAATAGATTAATATATGTTTTAAATATTATTTGGGAGACTAATATTTTGTCTCATCATTTGAGGATTTATCCTTATTGGATAAATTTTTCAAACCATTTTTTTCTATGATAACAAATTATAAATGTAATGGTTTTTAATTTAATTGATGGATATCATGATCTTATAATTCTTTAGGATTGAGAAATTCACCTTCATTTCACAGAATAAAAGATGATGTGGAATTGATTCTGGTAATAATGATGTATATGTTTCTACTTAAATGATTTAATTATATAATTTAAGGAATATTATACAACTATTTAAGAATAGGATTCCTAAAATAAAAATTTTGCAATCTAGAATCATTTTTATGATATTAAATACCTTTCAAGCCTATTTGTGTTGTGTAATTGTGATTTTAAACATCTATTAACCATGTTCTCTATCAATATCCAATAGAATATGATACATACATTTCTATTTCATGTCTATGATTTCACTTTCCTCCTATATTCTCTTATGGTGAAACATAGTCATGCATTACTTATTATGTTTCCAAATTACCTTTGTAATTTAATTTTTAGTATTAACTTTTTTGATGTGCGTTTATATGAATGGAATATTAAAGTGTTAAACTATTTATAACCTAGAGATATTTCGAGGGATAATTTCACATAAATGGGGGTAAAATGTAACTTCTAGATATTTTGTAAATTATTTTAATTTATTTATATCTTTTTTATATTCTTAATTTCTTGAAACACTAAATATTGAATGCATTATATGAAAGAAATAAGATATTCTATATTTTTATGTAATATCATGTCGAGTTTTCACTATAATAAAAACATATATTAGCATGAGATACATGCAACAGAATGTTTGGATCATGTGGCACACAATACTAATTTTTTTTCATAGAATGTGTTACACACAAGACTTTGTTTTACCAAACTATAATATAACATAATTTTTTATAGTTAAAATATTAATATAGTTATCGCATAGCTATTAGAATTTAATTTATGAATAATATAACCTAAATTGTAAAAAGTTCATTTAAATAGGTTTATTAAATTAAAACATTGGTTTTCAACTAAAAATATATGATATTGAGAACAATATGAAAATAAAGAAATTGATTTTCTGTGAAAGCTACTTTCATATGTTCAAACACCATTTTGTCTCAATAAATTAAACATTCCACTTTTAAGGAATTTTTTTGTAGAATTTATATATGACATATTATATAAATATTTGTATACTCATCCAATAGACATTACAGAAATACGATATGAATAAATCAAATTTTATGAATAAATATATGCATGTTTCTAAAATGTAATTTTAGATCCTTTTAATAGAAACACCATTTTAAATATAAATTTTTAAACATATTTTTTTTCAAAAAAAATCATTTTGAATGTTTAATATCAATATTTAATTTGAGTGTTATTTTATAAATTTTCTAGGAAGATTCATCTTTCGATAAATGGTGAAAATATTAAAATTTAATTCCAATCTTATTTTTCATAAAATATATTTATATAGTTAAATTATATATTATTTTATTAATTTAATATTATATAAATTATTCATAAATTATTAAAATTTAGTTAATTAGATAAAGTTTTACATTTAAATTGGATATAATAAAATTTCAAACTTCTGAACATTTTTACCTTAAAACCCCGCATTTTCATCCTATCCATGGGATACAATTTTTATTAATTTTCTCCACTAAGGTGAATAGAATTTAAAAGAATAGATTCTATATTAAGAATCATAATAATTTATAATTTATAATAAGGTAAAAGTAGTTTCTCAGAAAAAATATATTAGTGAATGTGATTAAATTTAATAACAATTATTGAGAGAAAATATTGCATAACAAAGACTAATCCTAAACTTAATTCCCTAAAATGATCTTAAAAATTGACCAAAATACCTATCATGTTCATCTTTATACCATATAATCAAATTTATTAGAATTATACCATTATTTCAGCCACTTTTAAAGGAGAATAAAATTGGTGGAATTCAATTTTATAAAAATTACAAGAATGATACTCCTCCCACCTAAAAAATAGTCCTCAAATATCTCACTCATTCACAAGTCTAAAGCACATTGGATTGAAAAAAATATACAAAAATATACACATAAAATATCTCCCTTAATCGTATAACCATCTCTTTGGGTTTAAATTTAATCATGGACTCCCTTTGGTGAAAACCAAGAGGAGTTACCTAAAGATGATGTACATACTTCCAAAATATATTTTGTTTTATTTAATTTATCCATACCATAAAATATTATTATTTTTTGCTTATATAATAACCTCAATATTATTAATATTATATTAATATATTATTCTAATGGATCTACCTATTCCTCCACATAATTCAATCAAATTGGTGATGAACTTATAGTTCCCATGTATGGAGAACAACCACCTCTAGAAATGATATTGTTTTTCATTTTCAACCTCTCATGGTTGGGAATTGTGATAGAATTTTTTTTATGATATATATGATATAAATGATTAATTTATTCATCTTTAACTAATGTATAACACATACATTATATTATTCCATTTTTTATAAAAATGATAACCTTATTTGTGGACGTATGGACTAGCGCCTTCTCAAAGCAATGTGATTCATTCACACTACACATGGAATATATTATGGGTGGGTTTAGTAAATTTATATGATATATATGAAATAATAATTATACAATAATTATTTTATATAAATAAATAAATGTTATTTAATTTCTTTCATTTATAATAATTACTAATTTGAAACAACGTTTATATATACCTACGACCTACCATCTCTATGAATCCTTTTTCCATTACATATATCTATAATTTATTGATTGTTATAAATATTTATACTATATACATGTATGATATTTATTTCACTTTTTACATTATATTAATAAGTATATCATAATTTATGTAATAGAACCAAGAATAACAATTAAAAAAATATATGAAAAACAACAATTTATTACCAGAAATGTAACATTCTCATATAGTTGTTAAAAATATTTTACATAAATTCATCATAAAATAATATATCGAATTAGATATAATAATATGGTTCTATGGAATATTTATAATAGTATTATCATTATTATATAATTTTATTGAACTTATATGATGGAATTCAAGACGTAAGGCAATGGTTTTTTCATCTCACTTTTTATAACTATAACATACATGCCAGGTATTTTTATCATTTCTTTTTTGGGGTTGTACTTACCTACTATGAAGGTATTGTATTATTGTTATCATTAATATTATCGGTATTAAAATTACTATTTTTAGCCTTTATTTCATGGGGTTTATCATTCAAATGATTCCAAAATGGTAACATAATTTTGTCTCAATATTCCATTGTTTACATACATGTCATGTTATCCACTAATATCATAATATTATGTGTATATAATGACCTTTTAAATGTTATATAATCAATATTTGTCCCTTAAAAATTTTATAATCTTCATTTTATGTTATTAATTTTTATGGATTATGATATAATGTTAGAAACCTGGTAAGATTTTATTTCTAAAACTCATCAATTATTGGGCTTGTATAAGATTAAGCTTATATTGATGAAATATTATAGTACATATCTTAATAAAACCCTGAATTTTTCATCCCATATGACTTTTCATGTCATCTCCATGTAATGGAAATATTATTACACTTTTTTAAAAATTAATATATTTATTAAAATGTTTTATGAAAACCCATCATTGCATCTTTTCTCAGTCGAAAATATGTATTCTTTCAAATATGAGTTTTCTATTTTTTTCAAAAGTATCCTAATATTATACAATGATTTTTGAAGGAGGTATCATTCCAAGCTTAAATAAATATTTTCAAAAACTTATTTTCCATGAAAATTATTTTTAAAATAATTTCCACCCTTATTTTAGGGGATTAATTTGTTTTAAAAAAGCAGATGTTATCAAAATGTTTTCCAGATTTATTTAAGATATCTCAAGTTATTTTTAAATAAAAATGTTTTAAAAATATTTTAAAGAGTAACTTATATGATATCTAATATTTGTTAAAATATGATGATTTACTAAATATATTATGTTTTAAATTTATCTGTAAAATTTAGAATATAATTTTCCCATAACTATTTTAAATGAAATTGTTATACTCTATTTATAAGGAAATTATTTTTTAAATGGTCTTATGAAATATATTTTCCATGAAATGATATCAAATTTACGAAATGTACCATGTAAATATTTCAAATACTTCTATATATAAGATGAACAAATTTTTAAAAGTTTATTATTAACGGGGGATATGATCCAATAATTCCATTAATATTCATTTTTAAATGGATAACGTTTTGATAGAATCATGTTTAGGAAACCCATATATCTTCCACATGTTATCTTCCATTTAGACCCACTTAGTTTCATGGGTTATGCATTGAAAAAAGAATTATAAAATTTTTTACATTTTATAGAAAATGATATGATAGATTTTCAATGATACTCATTTTATTTCATGGGTTATGATATCATTCATAGGAAAACCATCTATTTTTCTTGGTCATGATATTATTAATATTTTTCTTTTGGAACAAGCAATTTTTTAAATTTTGTTGTTTTAGTCAAATACCAAAACAATATATTTATTAAATAATAGAATTAATTTTGTCTGAATGATGGGATTTTTTACAAGCCCTTTCATAAAGATAAAATAAATCAAAAGGTAGTTTGTTTAACAATGTAATGTCATGGTTGACTACCATATTATCAAGGACATCACCATCCTTAGTCTATTTACGAAATGTATGAGTAAAAATATATCTAGTATCTATATTATAATTTAGACAGACTACCTAATGTGAAGTTATCGTCCATGCAAGGTGCACTACATCATTCCAAAGAGCTTTCACAATGGTCATTGAATCGTTTTCGACCCATAGATGATTTTATCAAAGTTTCTTCTCAAAAGAGATAGCATGAATCACTCTCATAATTTCAAATTCCATAGAGGAGGTGATACCACAAATTCTATATAAGCAAAATAGGGTCTTCCTTGAGTGGTTTTTGTAGATCTCACCACAAACAAAGGGTCCTAGGTTATATTTTGAAGCACCATCAACAGTAATGTTTTGTGTGAACCTGATTACATGATCATAACATTCTCTGTTAAACTGATTACATTTCTACAATGTTATACGTGGACCTGATTACATGTTATGCATGGATGTTTTTTAATTTTCATAAGTTTAGATGTAAACTTACTTAAATTATCAGCATGTTATCCATGTACCTTGTTTCATGTCTATATGTTTATACATGATCCTAGTTATGTTTTCACAATCTTATACATAAACATCCTTAAATTTTCAAAATTTTATGGATAGACTTGGTTTTATGTACATAAGATTATGTGAGGGCCTGATTTTAAGTTCATAATTAAATTAGAGAACCTATTTCTACTTATACATGTTCACAATGTTATAAGATTATGTGTATGAGTAAATTACCTTTATTATACCTCTATTATGGTATTATGTATTATGATATCTATTGCCTCATAATTCTGGTCGTATGAATTTCTAATCATTATTCCATGACTCTTTATTATGGTCTTTGATTTCCAGGGTATGTTCTTTTAATTATATGATAATTTCTTATACCCTTATTTTCATGATTAGTCTTACATTCCTCCTTTTTTACCCTTACGAAGTGTCTTATCTCACTGTATTCTTAGGATAACATTCCCCTATTTTTACCAAAAACATTTAATTAAGAGTAATTAGAGTGTATTATCTTTATAGAGATGTTTTATGTTCTATCACAAAATTATAAGAATGTGTTAAAATATTCAAAAGACACTAAAATATAATAATACTTGAGAATGTGTTTTTTTAATTTTATGAATATTTTTCTAAAATAATTTAGTATCCCTGAATAATAATTATGGGATTCTATATTTTCTTTTTCACAGTTAGAAATCATCATCATCCATATGAATTCATCTATAAACATAACTCATTCAACATCATTCATTATAACAAATGGAAAATTATAAATAGTAAATGTGAGTTGAAATTATTGGTAAGGGAAAACATTATAAAAATATAAATGTCATCGATGCACATTAGAAGATAATATTTATATAATGAAATAATAAAATTTCATTAGTGTAACATATGAATATTTATACCCATAAGTACATATATCATCAAACATTAAATTATGGAACACTAAAATAATAGTCTAAATAATCATAATAATTTATAATCATGATCCATAAGATATCAATCATAATCAAATGATCCATCATTAGTCTTTAAAAATGGAAAATTAAACAAATTGGTATCATGGAACATCATCTTATATAATCCCTTAAATAACCCTAACATGATCGATAATTATTGGAATAACTATACAATAACAAAATAAATATTACAATCTAGAGAGGGTAATTATTTCCTAATGGATGGGAGCATTAATTGGATGCACCCATAACAAAATATATAACGGGCACACTAAGAACTATCTAGTATACCCCATAATATTTGATTTATTAGAACAAAAACATGAATAAAATACATGTAGATCTAATTATAAACTTATAGAAACAATAATTATACCTTTTATAAAACTATTAACCCCAATAAAAGGAAAGGGTTTTATAAAAATATATTGGAATGATGAATAACCTGTGAAAAAGAATTTTTTTACATAAAAATATCTTGTCAAACATAATTTTTTCATGGAAATTAAATGGGTTCTATAAATTTAAATTTTATGGATGATAGATCCATGGAAAATGAATAGTTTCCATAAAACTATCTTTGAAATATGATTAGCCTGTGGAAAATAGGCATTTTCTGCAAAAAAACATTGAAACATGATTAACTATTGGAGAAGAAACGAGTTCCATGAAATATATATTTGAAACATTATTAAACAAAATAAAATATATTTGTTTATAATAATATGATTGAAATATGATTAAAATTTAGAAAAAATAGATACCATAATCATTTATTTGATTTATAATTAACCCGAGGAAAAGAAATTCGTTCGATAACAATGTATTTCAAACATGATTATCCAATAGAAAAGAAGACGGTTCTATAGTATCACTTTGGAAAAGAAATAATAACTCTATAAGATTAATAAATATGTTATCATTAAAAAATGTATCCATTTTATTATGAAACAATTGGTTGTCATAGCTTATGAATAGGATTACAATTAAAAGATTAATAAAAAATTAATGAGTAAAATAAAATTCTCATGTCGAAAATTCATTTATTAAGAAAAAAATAAAATTGAATTTATCAAATAATAGGAAAAAATGTTATTTCAAAATAAAATTTCAATATTCCAAATAAATATTAAAATAAATTAATGTAATTATGGAAGGTAAATGCATACTTGGTGTACATGTTAAATGCATATTCCTTTTTTGGAGTACAATGTTTAGAAAATTTAATTGATGAAATAATGAAATGAAGACTCCTTTGAAAAATTTATTTTATAGAAATTAAAAAATTTAAAAAAATTTATTTAATAATTAATTAGGAAAATGATAAAAATAATTAGAAACTTCTTTTATAAATCAGGTTTTGAAAAAAAAAATAGATTTCTGACTCACGATATAAATGAGATTGAATTTCCTTAAAAACAATTTCTCATAATTTTTAAGTAGACAATATTGAAAATGGTATAATTACCTTGATATATCATTAATAAATAGATTATAATATAAATATTGATAATTATAAGATTTCAACATTGGATATATAATTAAAAATAATCCTAATAAATAATTAGTGTTATAAAAGATTCTTACAACATTAGAGATAATAAATTACAATCCACCTGAAATAATAACATCGAATGAAAAATATAATATATATATATAATTATTATAAATTTTTTCATACGATTAGTGTATAAAACTCATAAAAATGTAGGTGTATTACATAACATATGCCTCAATGAAGACAAATTGAGGAAAAAATCCATTACTACTTTGGAAACATGGAAACATTAAACCCCATGATAGAAAAAACCAAAAATGGATATTTATGTAACCATATATTTAATTATAATAATCATAAAATACCTTTATGAGTGGTATATGTACCACACAACAAAAATAATTGTTTAATATGGCATATATCTCACAAAAATAAAAGTGATCCAAGAAAACCCTTAACTCATGTCGGAATTGTCACGTTTGACATTACCTTCATTAATAATAATCATATGTTAATTATTTAATGTATTTATAACAATTATCATGTTTATCTTTATTTTTATTAGTTATTATCTTGTTATATGTAGTTACTTAATCAACTAACGTTTCCACATTTGTTTTTACTATATTCATTTTATATGACAAAAATGATTTAGGTAGGGTAAAAATGGTCAAAGGTATATGAATTATGAATAACTAAAATAATAATAATTTATTTATTTATAATATATATACACCAATTTTATTTTTAAACCTATCCCTTATTTTTTTTACAAAAAATGGGAAATATTAAAATCATGGGGATGGTTATTCTTGCATATAAATGGGTAACATTTCAATTTTAAATGATATTTATAGAAAGTAGTTAAGTAATATTTTATGTTTAAATAATTATTATTATATTTTAAATACCATAATTTTAATTTTTTATTCAAATATATATTTCAATATTTTTATGTGGTGATGATAAAAGGTATCACATCGCTTCAAGGAGGTGGTAGTCTACAGATCCATCAACCAAGTAATCGCTTTTTGAGTGAGTGAAAAAATATGAATAAAAATGATATATTATATTTAAATAAGGATAAATATTTAATTAATATATTAATTATTTCATTTATATCACAAATATTTATTATCTTAAATATTTTTACATTCTACGCAAGGAGTTAGCAAAAAATATGTCATGTCGTTTCAAAAGAAAATAGTCCTCCGTACACATGAGCGATGTAATTGTATAACATATGTTTTGTAATGAAAAAATATATATATGAAATGACATGATATGTTTCTCGCTAACGCCTTGCGTAGAATATAATTATATTAATCTTATTCCAAATATTTAATCAATTTTTACATATTCAACTCCCATAAGTGCACGAATTTAATTTAAATTAAATCTCACAAACCCGATGAAAACGTGAGTTCTAATTCTCAAAATGTTTATAATTATATAATTATTTTATAAATAAATATGACATGAAAAAAATATTGAAATAAAAAATATTATTACATGATATAAATGTGACCTTATTAATATTTAAAACTAATTGAAAATATAATTAAACATTATAAATTTTTTTAAAGGAAAATGTAATTTTCACTTAAAATTCATTATTTTTCACTATTAATAAAAAATGAATCCTATTCAAATAATCCCAAAAATTAACTGTAATATAATTTAGGTATTATAATTGTTTTAACATGAATGTTATATAAGTTCTATAAATTCATTTTAAATTACTCGCACCAAACATGATTAAACCCTCTTTAAAAAAATTATTTTCTAGAAGAAAATTATTTTTTATTTTAAATGGTTCTCCTTTTATTTATAATCCATATAAAAATAATAAATGAATGTAAACTATATATATTTAAAATTTATTTAATCTTATTATTACACAAAAAATAAATGAATTAGTTATAACTGCTATATAAAATAATAATATTATTATTATATTGTTGTCTAATAAAACATGGTCTTGTGTGTAACTCTATTCTATAAGGAAACTCGTTATTACATGTCATATGAGATAAAATCATTGTATCATGTAATGAAATATATTTAATAGTTTTACATAATTATATTTTATTGTCTTGAGGTGTTATATTATCATATAATTGTGTTTTTTCGCATCACCTACACTATCATCCTTTCTTTTCTCCATTTATATTATTGAGGGTGTTACATCTTCCCCATATTTATTAAACTGATTCCGTTCAATTAGAACTTTATAATAGTAATCAAAAGATAAAAATATGAAAATAAATTTTTAAACCCACATCATAAAACTAATAACCAGAAAAATATTTTTAATAAGATAGAAAAGGGAATTACAATGGTCATATAGAGTAACACACAAATCAGTTTCCAAAATGTATAATGCAGGCGAGAATGGAATAAAATATAAAACATTTATAGAGAGTGATTTTGTTAATAGATAAAAATCATGTTAATTTTAAATGGAATGCTAATGACCTTAATGAAAATAATATTATAGGACTTAATAGTCCATATATTCATTTTAATTGAAGGTACTTTGATAAATTTTTTTCGATATGTTTTCCTAGAGACGATTAATTCTATTACCCTCTAGTCTAATTGGATTTGGAAATATTACTGATTAATGATTATAATTACATCCTTTAATAAATTTCCAAATGATCATCTATTTTGTCCCAAATGATGAGTGTTGAAGAGGAATTTTCATGCCTAAATCACTAAAATAAACATTATAAAGAACCCACATAATCACCAAAATATTTCCAAGATATTACAACTATATATAGGCATTAACCAATAAAAAAATATTTAGAAGGTATTATTTTCTCATAATTAAACCCCCATATATTAATTTGAAAATTACTATTATAATAAAAAAGCATAAAAACAAATCATTATATAAATTAATGTCCATAAATTTATTCAAACATTTCTTAATTAAGTTCAAAACCTAATGAATTGAAGGATTTGGTAATATTTTATTAGAAGACAAATCAATAAATGTTATTCATATAATGTTCAAAATATTTTTTAAATTAATATAATATTTACCTTTAATAATTTCATACTAACTTGGAGACACATATGATGTGGTAGGATTGAAACCATTATCGTCACATGGTCATCAGTTTAAGTTACACATTCATTCTAGATGTGATAGGTTTTAAAGCAACATACAAGTCATCCATTTCTTCATTTATCGTGAGAAAAAATTCAACCCTAAATTATGCTTCTTATTTATCATTGGGGTTACTAATATATCAACCAAAAAACCATCTCCAAAATTGTTATTAATAACCACCAAATTATTTACTATATAATTATCTCAAATGGGAAGTCTAAGATAGTTAACTTACATTAAACCTTAATCTTATATACCTATGATGGTATCTATAACTCTTAATATAATCTAATAAGAAATTGTCCAAATCTCATTTTTTATCTAAACTGTTCCATTCATACCAATTATAATAGCTCAGAACCATCACTAATGTATTAATTAAACTATAAATATTTTGTATTGATCCTAGGGATATAAATGCCTCAACCCAAACAAATCCTCCCAAAATGACATCAATAACCTCAAAATATTTCACAATTAAGACCATCAGTTGATGTGTATGATACAATGAACTTATAATCAACCTCAATATTATTGAAAAATTATGGTATCCATAACTATTAAGACAACACCATGGAAAAAATACAAATATCAATAGGTATATAAGCATTCCTTTTATACCATATATAACAGCCAAACATCTGAACTCCCTGATTTAGTAAATATTACATTTCTGGCTTTGCTGTCGATAACTATGAACGAATTTTTATTCCATGAAATCCTTATAAAATCAGAGAAATAATTGGATAAATTATATATAATTTCCCAATCATGTAGTATATTATTGTTTTATAACAATTACAGAATACATAAAAATTTTCAATAAATAAAGGCCAATGACCATATTGGTCTATTGCTTTTATAAACATGGAAACATAAACAATGGTACATAAGCAAGATAAATTAGTTTCTACTAGGTTTTTCTTGACCATCACCCTTATTATACTCATCAAAAATAATATTTATCTTCATAATATGGGATAATTGAAACATAAAAATGGGTGATCTCAAATGATTAGTATGGGTAAACAATAGAAACATATGAAAAACATGAGCATATGGGTATGAGAATATGATCATAAAATTAAAAGAACATATTGTGCATAACAATGTTAATAAACAGGGATTATGGAATAATGTTTTGTTGTTCATAAGACATTAATCTCAAGGAAATAATAAACACAATCTATGAAAGCATAAAATACGAATAAAACATTGAATTGTCGAAAACACATAAGCATATAATATGATTTCCATAGAATCCAAGGCATTTCTACCATGTCATTCTAAGTAGTACAAGTTCACTCCCTATACCATATATATATTCATGTTCCACTACGATGGAAAACATAGAATAATGATTTAATTATTTATACCATTGTGGTATTCAGGGTTCACTCTCATTTCTATAATAGTATTCATGGTTCAATCCCATAACTATCTTAGTCGATGTTATGAGATATAAATCATTTTAAATTTCATTTAAGGGAGATATATGTCCCACCCATATCATAATGAAATTAAACATAAATTTTCAAGAAAAGAATAAAAAATATTATCATAATATGATAAATTAAATTGGTATAAAAAACATGTGATCATATCATAACTTGTGGGAAGAAATAAATTTTTATAATAAATTAATCAAAACCGAACTCATTAAATAAAAACATGTATCGTAAACATAATTACATCAAAACATAATCCCTTAAGATAAAAAAATATAAATGCAATCATTGAATCATTTCACTATAAATGCATGAGTAACAACAATGAGTGTTATCTTAGATGGGAAATAATTTTTAATGAACATTGAAAAACATTTCTTAAGGAAAATATCCATCATTCATTGAAATTTGTTTTTCAAAAAAAACCCTTCAAAATTTTTTTTCTTAAAAATAAAACTAAAAACTTATAATGGAAAAATTAAAACATTTTTAATTCCTTTTTAATTTTAAAATGTTTTTTAGAGCATTGAAACCATTGGAAATCTGTTGGTCCATGAAACATATAAAAGAAACATCAAAATGATTTGAAATCCATATCTTTGAAAATTGATTTTAATAACATTTCCATAAAATTATCCTTTTAAAAATGCAATGTAAACTTCAAATAAATTATGGATGGAAAATACATACATTCCATACAAGTTAAAAATAATATTCCTTTTGTATGGTAAAAAGTTTAGAAATGTGCCTTGACTAGAAAATGACAAAGAGATTTATTTTTCAAAAAAACATTATTAACATAATACAAGGGAGAAGATTTATTTTAATGGTTATTGTAGAATAATAGAATATTCTTAGAAACCATTATATAAAACCTTATTTTTAAGAATCTTAAATTCCCAACTAAAAATAAATGTACGTTCATATTTTCATAAAAACATTTCTAAATAGTATTATTTTTGAAAGAGTGGGTAAATGGTTCTAATACATAAAGACATCAAGAATTACCAAAGGATAATGAAATTAATGATTTTTCTTGAAATATAAATCATAATTTTTCAATAATGATAATGTGGCCATCAAAAATCTTAATAAATAGAGAAATTATTTCAGTAAATTCTTACCACATAGTAACATTGAATCATACTCAACATGTATGAAAAAAAATTAAATCGAGCATTACAATATAATGAGAATAATGTGATACATGTTATAACCTTCATAAGTTAATGTATACACCTCATATAAAAATATATATTAACAACATGGTATGTGTCTAAAAGAAGGAAAATTGAGACTAAATTAATTTATTTATTTTGTAACATTTTAAAACTACACACCATGATAGAAACATCATAAAATGGATATCTAAATAAACATATATTTATGTATATGAGGAATAACATAAATTAATTTTTAGTATATACCTGACAAAAAATTAGTGAGTAGGGTATAAGGCATGTATCTCATGGAAATAATGAGTGAGATGAAATTCCATTACCTTGTGTCTTGATTATCATTGTACTCATTCAACCCTTCGGTATAATAAATATAAATTTATTATAACACAATAATATAACCAAGTTATTATATGTTATAACATATATATGTTGATTATGAATTTATATTAACCACTTGTTATCCATCATATGTTATGGTTTCACTTTGTATTATATTTACTTTGTTCCTCACATGTGTCTTAATTTGTTATATCGTTGGCCCTTATATGTAACTCAAGACTCTAGAATGTAATCTAGGATATAAAAATCTTTTATATCAATACTATTTGTATTATAATAATCCATATAACATATAATAATGAAATTTAATACACCATTCATGGAGATCATATGTCGTACATATGATTGAATTCCATATCTGTTTAATTATTGTGTTGAAAAAAAGAGATTAAAAGAAAACTATTTATATATATGTATATATGTATATAATTACTAAATTATATTGATTTTATTATTATATAAATATATATATCATATATATACACTAAATTCATCCTTAACACATCCCATTTAGTGTATGAATGAATCCCGATCCTTTCAAGGGGCGGTAGTCACTGATTCCTCAAACAAAAATATCATATTGACACAAAATAGAATTTATAAAGGAATGTTTTTTAAAAAGAATAAAAAAATATTAAAGAAATAATAAATATTATCTAAAAAATATATAAATATAAATTTCATCATAATTTCCACCATGACAGGTGGTAAAGGGAAAATAAAAAATAATTGGCTAGTGAGGCGATAGTCCTCCATACATGTAAATAGTACACTCATTACCCATTAGATATATGTATGTGTATGGTTTTTTTGAAACCATAGGATAAAAACATATTAGTATATATAAGATAATATTTTTTTATATAAACATAGAATAATAATAATTTTGAGATTGTAGAAATAAAATGAATGAAAGGGTTTGGAGGGAGGATGTTACCTCTTAATCAATTAACCCCTTTTGGATTTCACCAATGGTTTTATTTGGAAGGCTTTATTCCCATGGGAGGCATAAATTAGTATATGTGGAATGTTGTACAGATATTTTGGAGATATTTCAGTTGACCCAAAGTGTCTTTATAGATATAAGGAAGTGAGACAAGAGGATGAATTTAATAATTAAAGAGGGTTTGCACCCTTATAATATTTTAAAGGAAAGGAACCCATCCATGTTTTTTATGTAATGTAGTTAAATAATGACAATAAGTTAATATAAGGGATGATATAGTAGATATATATGTACTAAAAGTGGATTTTTGACCATTTTCTAGGTCATTTTGGGTATTATGATTATGATTTAATTTCTTATTAATCTTAATATAATCTTAATCATTGTTATTAATTTTAATTACCGAACTACTTTTTTGGTAAACAAATAAGTAAAAATTATGAGAAAATATAAATTATGGTGACTCCAAATATGGAATAAAAATTTAAAAATTACTAATATATATGTATTCTATAATAATTTAAATATAATCTTTTAGTCGGGTCAACAAGGTGGGGTTTTAAAGTAAAAAAGATAAAAAATATCTATGTTTTTATATTAAATTTAAATTTAAAATTATTTATAACGTTCATAATTAGTTTATTTGATAATAATTTTATATAAATAAATAATGAAAATTAATTAAATTATAATTTATCCATATAAATAAATAATGTGAAAATTAGTTTTCAATTGAAATCCAGTATTTTTAAACACTCATTAAAAAATAAAACATCATATAAAAATACAAAACATTCACCCTAACATAATTTTTATTATTATCTTTAAAATTGGAATTTTATTTTGACACATATGATTTATAAAAAAGATCCAGAATTTTGATTTCAAATAATTTCGACTTAAAATACTTTAAAATTTCCTCAATAAAAATATTGGTTTTTATGAGTAAAATATGTTTTATTCCGATATTGTGATAATGATATAATTTGTATGAATATAAAAAATATTTTCACAACTTTATTAAAAAATATATTACATTAAAATTAATTACTAATTTTGGTTAATTTTTTTGTTAGTATTAAACCAACTTTGTGAGCATAATACTGGTTTTCTGTAAAAATACTTCATTTATATTAAATGGGTTCTTGTATTCAATTATAAGTAATTTTTAAATAATTCCTTCATTTTTTATTCTACGAAAACTATATATTTACATAATTTGGTGAATAATATTCATTAAATATAATTTAATTTATATGTTAGATATTGTTAGATATTTTTTATAAATAATATATTATTGTTTTGTAACACTTGGTTCTATTTGTTACACAAGCCATCGAGGAACGTTAGTCCTGCATGAGAGGTAAGCTTACCATAGTGTTCTGTATAGATAATGATACACTATACATTTTATTTTGTGCATGATTAACATGGAATTGAGTATAAACAAATCCAATATTAGTACATTAATAAAAAGAACTATTTTCTATATTACATGAAATGAAAAATATCAAAATGATTAAATAAATTAAAATTTATTTTTTCACTAAATCTATTGGGCTTCATTAATCCCCTCTAAAAATTAATTTCTCTCTATGTATTCATCAATGTAATAAAATTTTTTATAATTGAGTGTTCCTTTAATATAAAACCACATAAAAAATGAACACTAAAAAATAATTTAGAAATTAGATGGTATAAAACTTGATAGTTACCCAAAGTATAATATAACTGGGTTTCCAGATGGGAGAACATAGGTGGGAAGTGAAATCATTTATAGTAAAGAAAAATCTATACATCATGTTCTGATAAAGAGTGATAGAGAACGAGGTTGGAATAATGTTAAAAATCTAAAATCTATAATCCTACGATGAACTAAGGGACCATGTGATCCATTAAAATCAATGGAACAAGGATACAAATTTATTTATAGATATTTTTCCTAATAGTGGAGAAATATCCTGAAAAGATACTCTTTCATGATTTGTACACATTCTCACCCTTTGTTGTCACATTATCCACTTCACCACTTTCTCAAAAAATGAATTTCAATTTTTTATTCACGAAGTACTAACAGATCATGAGATCCATGATAATTCATCCCATATCTCTTCAGTTACCATAAAAAAAAATTAATAGAAAAGGATATCCATTATACATGAATCCTAATGTTGTGAGGTTATAATTTAATATCTCAAAATTAATGGGAATTTAAACATAATCATCCCATAAATGGTAAACCTTATAATCCTTTTGAATGATGAAAATAAAAAACATTTGAAATATAGTCACAAAACCATCTTAACACTAATCCCAAAATATCGCAACATAGCTCTTGGTTTTCACATTCCATCTTCTGAATACCTTGATATTTTATTATCTTGAAACATGGTAATAACCATAATTACCATAAATAATTTTTTAAAACATGCATTCTTCCTTATTCAAAATGTTACTGGATATATTCTATAAATACATGAAGTTTAAAACATTATCCAAGAAATCATAAATTAAATTGTCACCAAATTCATTATCATTTATGAGGTAATCTATATAGTCTAATTTAATTGTTCATATCCATAATATCTTTATACAAAGTAAATTATATTAACATAAGGAATATATTAAGGGATATATTTCCCTAGTCAATATTGTACAATGCCATTAATTCAATTTCTTATTCAATAAAAAACATAAACGTGCATATCCTTAGAAAAAAATAATCCATTTTTATTTCCCCAATCTTTTGACATTAATTTTTATGAATACAAATACAAAAAAAACGATATTTTTCCACTCTTTCCAAAATAAATAATAAGGTTACCACATACATTAATTTAATACCTCGTAACTTTTTCATTTTGTATTATGTGTCATCATGATCAATGATATAACTATTTCTCGTACTGCTTTACTGGTTCTATTTTAGGGAATTCCACATAAGACATTGATTTTCATAATGCACATAAATTACATAGTTAAATAATTTTACCTTCGATGATGTCTTATAGATGCCAACATTACCATCGTTATTATTATTTGAAAGTGTCAGTTTTTCTAGTAAATTACTTTCTTTTTTTCCTCCATGTAAATAATCAGAAACCCCTTTTGTTCCTATAAATAATTCACATAGGATATTATTTCCACATTCATGACACAAAAGAAAGCATATCTTTTTTCATCTATAGGATTCATTACCAAAACTCCTAGTGAAATTATTTATTCTCATACTTATTGAGTTTGAGAGTTTATTAACGTGTTGTTTTTTATCAATTTACTTGAACAAGACTAGCTATGATCACAACATCCTTCACTCCTACGATCATCTCTTTTGACTACTCATCAATAGATTTTCCATTATATTCAATATTTATCTAGTTTTTTATATTATCTTCTATTGTATAAAACCATAATAATAGTGTGAGTATTACTTATCATATATGAACACAACATATTCATGTTAATAATTACTTATAGGCCGTCAAAACCATGACCCATTCCTTATTATATGAAACATTAGGTTTACCCTAGGGTTTTCTAGAATAGTTTAGGAAAATAATATTTCTAAAATATAAAAATGAAACAAGGCACCAGGAGAGTAATGGGGTGGGCCATGACCTATTCACTCATTAATGATAAAAAATTGTCAAAAGAACATAACTAATAAAATCTAAAAGAATTATAATCATCATAATCCTAGCCAGATTTATCCTGTAATGGATTTAAAACATTACCTCAAGTCTTTATCCTAATTTAGGAAAATATAGTTCTCATATTAGGATTCACATGCGTGTATTCCTTCCTTGTCCTTTCCTTTTTCAAAGGTTTCGATGAGAAGCCTTCAATGTCAATAGCCTTTCCTTATTTAAATATCATCTCGATATGAGATGTTCATTGGTGAATCCTCCTTCTCCATGTCTATTAAATTCCTCGAATTTTTATTAAGACTCCACTACTTATTATGCTCGGAAATAATATTGGATCCTTCATTTTCACTGTAGGTATCCAAATCAGTAGAATTTATCAATTCTCCATTTTCTTCTAGTATCCCTCGAGAATAATATTGAGTGTGTTCAATCACACCTTCTGGATGAGGGACCATATCGTCCTTTTTTTACTGCTTGTCTTGAGTGACTATAGGGAACCATCTCAAGGCCTACCTATACAGAGGGCATATCCCTAGATTATTGTATCCCCTCAACCTAAAAGAGAATCCCATCTTGATGATTATGGACACTACCATGTTATTGTCCAGCCAGTTCCTATACTACATCAGCTCCAACACCACTATATTCTTGTAAAATATCTTATTCTTCATCAATATTTACAACAACCATGATTTCGTCCATGCATTCATGTAGAGAGTTTGGGGATCCATCATTGTTTTGATTTTTTCTAGTTTCCTTAATACCTGATGGTTATAAACCTTGACCAAACAAAATGCACAAATATCGTATACAAATTACTTTTCATTGGGGTATCCAATGGACTAGAAATCCAAAATAAATGCAGGGATATTCTCATATTTAGTCTATAAGTTGATATCATCTTTTGAAGTAGAGAGTACAACTTTATCATCCAAAATTAATGTTAGAAATGATTTTCATCTAAGACCCTAAAATAATATCTCGAGATAGAATATAATTTAATTTTTTCCATAATAATATGAATTTACAAACCCAATTCAATATCAAAAAGGATGCAAAGTTGTCATAATATTCATTTCAGACCCAAAAATATAATCCATACCTGAACTCTAGTGTTCTAAATAGAGAAATTGTTAAAATTAAAGTCCCATTTCTTGATGGTGATCAAGAACGACTTTAGGTAAGTGGATCCAAACCCCCATGAACAATTAATGAGATCCTTATATTGGATGATTATGTTAATAAAAATTCATTTTCATTAGGACTACATCTAAATTTAGTGAAACCCTAAATTGCATTGAGACATGCCGAAAGAGTGATTATCTCCAATGTAATAGACCCATGGAGTAAAATATATCAACTAACAATTGAAAATCATAAAATCTTATACATAGAAACAATAGCCTCATCGTTATTTTCAACATCGATAAGCTTACCTTTGTGAATTATTCATTGAGGAGAAAAGGAATTCAATGAAGGAAAATTCCATATACCCGTATCATCATTTATATTGTTACCTTTGTAATATGAGCACATCATCATGTTTATCATGGATCGAAGCATGGGAGGGGAAGCCACCCCCCCCCCCTCCTTGAGAGAAGATAAATATCTAGGTCACATGGAAAGACCATTCCCTGAAAGAATCCCAAACCCCAATCACCCCTGCTACACCATCTCCCAAAACTGACCTCCATCACAAATTCTAAAAAAATAATATAGGTTATTAATAGAAAAATGACAATTAAATTATTCATAATAGTTCATGAAGAGTTAGATAATCCCCAAATAATATCCCTAACGAGTTTCAAAACAGGTGTCCAGTATGGCGAGGTTTCATGTACCAATTTTTCCCGAGTCAAGCTTGGGATATCATATCTGAGTTGTTACCCCTAGGTACATCTGTGCCAGATCCAAAAGCTCATATAGTATCCCAACATTTATTTATTTCTAAAAACCACTCACTATATCCTTTATAGAAATTTTAGGACATTTTCATAAATGTTAACTCATCCTTATATTTATCCTTAGAGACATCCCTAGACAAATACCTAGAAAAATATACTGAGGAATATCACCAAAGTTTAATCAACCTTTTTACCAAAGGATAAATAAACCTTGATAATGAGACCAACTGTTACAGTTTTGAATTATTTCCCAAGGAAAATATATGATACTCATCAGAGAACTCCATGGGTGGTGACACCTCATGGGTGGGACACACCACCATCTCTAGTTGTGTCTTGTTCCTCATGAAACCCATGGGTTAATAGCCATGCTTCATAAAATGTTCACATGTTAGAGTTACCAAATATCACATGACATCATTTTCTATGATACCAATTATAAAAACCATTATTGATATACATTAACATTACATAACATATTTAGATTAATTATAACATTACACAAATAGACTCCTAAAATTGTATTAGTCTAATTCCTTTGGAAACATGGATATATAAACACTTATACATAAGAGTGATACATTAGCTCATAATAGGTTTTTCTAGACTACCACATTTTTTTGGGAAATCAATCATAATATGTATCATCAAGTCTTGGGGGAAAATGAAACATAAATATGTGTGATCTCAGATACTTAGTAAGGGCAAACAATCGAAACATGTAAACATAAATATGAGCAGATGTGTTTGAGAATGTGTTCAAAACATTAAAATATCATACACTTCAAATAAAAAAAATTAACATGAATAATGGAATAAATATTAATAGTTTATAAGAGACGAATCATAAAGAAATAATGAACATAATCAATGAATTCCTAACATAGGAATAAAACATGCAATTATTGAAAACACAAAATAATATAATATGATTTTCATAGAATATAAGGCGTCGCTACTAATACTAAATTAGTAGTCTGTGATCACTCCGCATTCTATCATGGTAGTCATTGTTCAGACCCATGTCAATTTTAGTACCATGAGTTTACTCCTTAAACCTTATTCATCGTAATGGTTCACTCCCATGACCATCTTAGTTATCTTGGTTCACTACCAAGAACATATTAGTCTATGACATAAGATATAAATCATTCCCCTTTGAATTAGAGGGAGATATAGGTCCCACTTATTCTGTAATGAAATCATACATACATGTTCCATAAAAACATAAACAATCATATCACACCCCACAAAATTAAATGGGTATCAAAAACGTGTGATCATATCATAACTTGTGGAAAAATATACAAGTTGCACAATCGATTCATAAAAAAACATAACCCTTAAAGGAAAAATAGGCATCATAAGCATCATTCCATCAATGAATAATTCATTCAGCGTAATATTATAAATATTTACATTGAATCATTCCATAAAAAGAAACAAGTAACAATAATAAATGTTATCTTATATGAGAAATGACTTTTAAAGATCGTTTAAAATAATTTCGTTAGGAAAATGTAATTTCTACATTGAAAATTATTTTTAGAAAATAAAACATTTTGAAAACTACTTTCATGATAATAAGCCTGAAAACATATAATGGATCAATTAAATATTTTTAAGAATCCTTTTTATATTGAAAACTATTAGAGGATCTTTACAACTATTTCAAAACATTTTTTAATTGAATCTCATAAAAAATATAGAAAATAATTTCAAAAGAATATTATTGAGAATGGATTTTAAAATTTTTTATTAAAAATTATCTTTTTAAATATGAAAAGTAAACATCAATAATATAGAGATAGCTAAACTCTTAAATTCTGTATTAGTTATAATGAATATTCATTTTTCATGGAAAATTTTTTAGAAATGTGCCTCGACTAGAAAATAAAAAAAAGATTCAATTTTGGAAAACCATTAATGATTAAAAGGTTAAACAAGGGAAATATTTTATTTTAAATGTTATAGTATAATATTATAAAAATCTTGGAAATCATTTTTGAAAACATGATTTGGAAGGAATTGCGAATTTCTAATCGAAGTGAGTGGTACATCTATACTTTCTTAACAACAATTTCTTAATTTTTGTAAGTACCTAAGAGAAGAAAAAATGGTACTAATACATGAATAAATAATTAATAACCATAGGAGAATAAAATTACCGAGTTTTCTTGAAATTCGGGTCATAATATTTCATTAATCAAAATTTGATCATAAATAAAATTGATAAATGGTGAAATTAATTCAATAAATTCACACCACATGGAAACTTGGACTCATACTCCCTGTGTAGAAAAATGAAATTACATTGAGCTTTTAAATACATTGATAATAATGAGATTAATGTTATAATATTTAATATTATGTTCATATGCATCATACAAAAATATATGTGTATAAAATGGTATATGTCTCAAAGAAGGAAAATTGGGGAAAAATTCATTTACCGATTTTGTACCTTTTGAAACCTAAACCCCATGGAAGAAATATAATAAAATGGTTAGGAAAATACCTTTATTTATTTGCGAATAAGATGAATAGAATACATTCATGTGAAGTATATATAGGACAAAAAATAAGTGAACATTGAATAAGGTATATATCTAAAAGAAATAAATAGTGAGATGAAATTCCCTTACCATATGTCTTGACTCTAGTCCTACTCATTCAAATGCCATGTATAATATATATAAATTTATTATAAACATATAAAAAAACTATTTTTTGATATACTATACCATATATTTATTGATTAATACCTTTTATTACCTTCTTATTAACCATCCTATGTTAAGGTCTCACATCAGATAATATTCTATATGTTCTTCACATCCATCTTAATTGGTTATATCATCTGTTCATATAATTATATCATTATTCTTGAATTTATACTATTATATAAATATAATTTATATCCAATATATTTATTATTTAAATAATAAATTTTATATATAATTATTAAATGGAATACACCATACATGGAGATGACAAAATATATGTACGCATGGATGCAATTTCTATTTAATTATCGTGTTGAAAAAAAGAATGTAAATGTAGAATGTATTAATACATAAATATTTTTCATTATTACAGTATATTTATTATATTATATATATCATATATAAACACTACATAAATCCTCAATACTATCAATGTATCATATGAAAGAATAACATCACATTGACGGGGTGGAAATCCACACTTCTTTAAATGAAATTATTATATTAATACAAAATTGAATGTATAATAAAATGTGTTTATAACATAATTAAAGAAGCTTATATACATAAAAAATATTATTAATAACATATATAAGTAGTTTTTTCAATATAATTTCCACAATTATGGATGGTAAAAAATGAAAAATCATTATTTAGTGGGATGGTAGACCACCGTACATGTAAACAATATGTTTGTTACCCATTACATGGATGTCTGTGTAAGTGTATGTAGAACCCTTATCATTAAAAATAGAAGTATATTTAAGATATTTTTTTATAAAATAATGGAATAATAATATTAATGGGAGTATATATGGAAAATAAATGAATGGAGTTTGAGAGAGGGTTTTACCTCTTAATCAGGTAAATCCTTTTGGTTTTCCCCAAAGGGTATCCTTGGAAGGATTAATTCCCAAGGAATATTAAAATATAAAGTTCAGGATCTTGGGGAGATATTTTGAAAGAGTTTTTTCTAGATGATGTGTCTTGATTGGTATGAGGAAGTGGGAGGAGAGGAGGCCTTTTATAACGGAGGAGGGGTGACACTCTTGTAATATTTTAATGGAAAGGAACCCCACCAACGTTTTTATGCAATGATGATAAATAATGGTTAAACATAGATACAAGGATGGATAGAGTCTAAAAATGGTCATAAAATGGACTTAGGACAAGTTTATAGGTCATTTTTTTCCTTATGGTTTTGTTTTAGTCCCTTATTAATATTAATTTAACCTTAACCGTTGTGATTAATTTTAATTACTTCACAGATTTTTTGGTAAAAATCTATGTTGAACATATTATAAATTAGGAATTCTTATTAATAAAAATATGTAATCAAATTTCTTAAATTCAAAACATATAAGTGGATGAAATTAATTTAAATATAATCTAATAGTCTGGTAGACAATGTGGTTTTTTAATGTAAAATGATCCAATGTTTTATATGTGTTTATATTAAAATTCAAAGTGAAATTATTTTTAATGATATAAATTGGATTAATTGATAAATATATTATATAATGAAACATTTAAACCAATTTAAAATATCATTTATCCATATAATTTTTTAACATGAAAGAATATTTTTGAATTAAAATTATGTATTTTTAACCATTCGTTAAAAAATAAAACAACACAAAAAATACCTAAAATTCACTATAAACTAATTTTTATTGCTAATGTTCATAAATGAAGATTATTTTAACCTATAATATTTATAAACATTCCGAAGTTTTTATATATTATTTTTTCACCATTAAAAGGTGTTAAAATTTCCTTAATAAAAATTCTTGGTTTTATGAGTTTAATTGGTTATATTAATATCTTATGTTTATAAAATATATTGTATTAATACCAAAAACAATTACATGGATATATAAAATATTTATTACATTAAAATTATATAAAAATTGTAGTTTATTTCATTTATTAGTACTAAGAAAACTTTGAGAGCATAATAATAGTTTTCTATAAAAATAAAAACTTTATATTTTATTGGTTATTATATTAATTTCTAAATAATTTTTAACAAATTTGTTAATTTTATATTTTTTGAAACCCATATATTTACATAAAATAGTAAATAATATTTAAAAAATCCAATGTATTGGCTATGTAATATATTAATATATATATATATTGTTTTAAATAATATATTTTTGTTCTATAACACTCGGTCTTGCATGTTACATAATCTATCGAGGAAATTTAGTATTGCATGAGACATAAGATTACCCCAATGATCTATATAGGGTAATATAAAATTTATATTTAATTTAGTGTATTATTTACATATAATTTTATGTAACTCATGACCAAAATAATTCATTAATATAGAATGAAATATAGTCAACGATTTTTGGACAAAAAAATATCAAAAAGATTATATTTATTCGAAAAAATACATGACAAAATATACATTTGATATATTATATCCTCGAGTTATTTTTAGGTTTAGAGTATTAGGGAATTAAGAAAAACTTCTACCAAAACAATTTACATGATAATAAAAAACAATTTTTTGCACTTAACTAAGATTTTACGTCTCACCTTAAGACATCATAGTCATATATATGAAATAAATTCATGAAATAACTCATTCAAAATCAATAATTATATCTTGGGAAATGGTCAATATAATAAGGGCGATTTAAAATGATAATAAAGGGAAAATGTAATAATTAAAAAATAATTTTAATTGGTGATACTAAGAAGAGAATAATGGTATAATGACATAATCAATGTGCATGAAAATAACATAATAATCCCCATTCCCATAAATACCTAGATCATAAAAAAATGGAATAATGGAATTGATATTTTAAAAAGCAAATAGTCATATGAATCCATAATCATGATCTATGTGATATCATAGTTGATCAAATGAAGCATCATAAACCCATAGAAAGAATATATAAAACATATTGTTATCCATTAATAGAATCTAATAGAACATTTTCACAACCCTTCTAGAACACTTATAGACCCTTACATATTGGAAATACCGTACAATCGACATATAATAAAATTATTTCTATCGCATAATGATTACCTATTTCACTAGAGTGATATCTATGCACACCCATAAAATAAGTTGTAGGAGGATCAGCCAACACAGTATAGGTTGCTCCATCATATGATATGTCCAAGAACCAATCCATGAATAATGTTCATAGATATTTCATAATATACACATATAAATTGTAATAATTTATTTAAAAATTTTATTAATCCTTAGAAAATAAATGGATTCCCTAAAAATATAATTGAAACATGATTTAGTTATTTAAAACAAACAGGTTTCATTATGATCTCATTGAAACGTTATTTATCTACAGAAGAGACAAGAGTTCTAGAAATATCGTTTTGAAACTTTTCTAACCCATAGAGAAGAATTTGTTTTCAAAAAATATCAAAATAACAAGATAAACTTGTGGAAAAGAAATGGGTTCCATAAAAATCCTTTAAAAATATGAATAACACATGGAAAAGAATAGTTTCCTATGAAAATTTCATTCAACGAATATTAACACATGTATAAGAAATAAATTCTTTAATTATAACATTGAACATTATTAAACTACTGAAAATAAATTGGTTTTATAACATTCATAATGAAACATTATTAAACCGTAGAAATAGAATGTGTTCCATAATAATCTCTTTGAAACACGATTAACCTACAAAAAAGAAATGGGTTCCATAACAATGTCTTTGAAATAATATTAATCTATCCAGATAAATAATATGGATCGTATCAATACAACATATATTAATTGGAGTAAAAATAAAGTCTTTATTATCATTGATGAATATAAAAACTATTAAAAAATAATTATCAACATTCTTGAGGAAAATAACTATCTAAATTTGAAAATCACTTTTTTAAAAAATAATTTTATTGAAAATTCTTTTCATTTAAACCCACAGTAAAAACAATTACTTTTAAGAATATTAGGGAAATTATTCTATAATAATAACCTTGTAAATATTGAAAGGAAACATCAATGAATTTAAATTCATGAAAATGGATAAATGATTTTATGTCGTACATGTAAAAGAAATATTCCATTTATACAATATTTGTTTTAGGAATGTTCTTTTATCAATAAAATATAAGAATTTCCATTTAAAGTTTAAAAAACAAAATGGGTAAAATATATATTATTAAATAATATTTTAAAGGTTAAAAAAATTTAAATTATTTATAGAAAACACGATTTGGAAAAAAAACTCATTTCTGACCGAAGAGATAAATGAAGTCAGATTTTCATAAAAAAAATCTCAAACATTTTAAGTACCATCAAATTGAATTTTTTTACAATTACATGAAAATAACATGAATATAAAAGGGATAATATAATTCATAATAATAATAATATTTCAATATTGGATACTTAATCATACACAATCCTAAACAGTGATGATATTATAATATAACAGTCGTACAACTTTTATAAAATTGAATCCCAATCCCGACAAATAAATAATAGTTAATGAAACATATAATAAAAATAAAAAAATATATTCGTGTTATAAATTATCAAAGGGGTACTATATAGACCTCATTAATCAAGATAGGTGTATAACATAATATATGTCTAAAATAAAGAAAAATTGAGAAAAGGTCGCTTACTGCATCGGTATAATTGAAACTAAAAACTCCATGAATGAAATATGATAAAATAGATATGAAAATCACTGTGAATTTAATTAAATTTATTATAAAATAAATTAATTTTATTATATAAACCACTCAAAAAATCATATGTTTTGAATAGAGAAATATATCTCACAAAAATTAATGTGTTGCGAGAAAAGCCTTATCTCAAGTATAACTTATCACGTGTCTTTTTATAGGCCTAAATAAAAAATCTTCTTAATTATTTAAATTAATGTAGAATTTTTTCATTTGTATTAGTAATTTTTTTAAACTTATTACTATTTTATGTACAATTTATTATTATTCTAATTTTGTGCCAATATTTTTACCAAATTCATCATGAGTGTAAAAAACATCTTATGTATGTTTATTATACTAAAAGTGGTCATAATAAAAAAACGTTCATGAGAAATAATAATGAAATAGTTATCATATTTATAAAAAAATTATAAATTTAAACTAATCAAAAATTTCGGTTATAAAAAATGGTATATTTTGCAATCATAGATTCAGTATGAAAAACGTATGTATGAGTAACAGTTCTATTTTCAATGATCACTATGGAAATAATGTAAGTGATTTTTTAGATTTAAAAAATTATAATTATATTATAAAATCTTAAATATTTTATTATATATACTCATATATTTTAATACAATGTTTTGGTGATGAAAAAAAGGAATCACATCTCTTCATGGATGTTGTAGTCCACACGTCCATGAACGACGTTATCACTTTTTCAGTGAGTGATGAGGTAATAATGATAATAATTTATTATATTTAATTAATGATAATTATTTCATGGATATGATAATTATGTATTGTTATCATATTTATTTATTATCTTTACCCTTGTTATATTCCATGTAATGTGATAGTGAAATGAAAATAATATCGCTTCATGTGGTGGTAGTCCTCTATGCAAAGAAGCTACATTATGATATCCCCAACAGTATGGAAGTAATATATGTATATATATATAATATAATTACTCCACATGTATAATTAAGTTATTAATATCATATATTACCATTATATCCATCATAATATCCAAATATGAGAGGTTGAAATGGAAAAACGAATGACATTGTTTCATAAGGTGGTAGTCTCCCATACACATTAATGAAAACTTCATAGCCCAATTTTTGATGTGTTTTTCATTGTTAGTATTACTATTTTAATAACAAATTATAAATATATGGGATATACTGAGGTAATTATAACATCATGGTATAATTAATAATTTATGAAGGATTATAATGAAATAGAATAATGGCAGTCATCGAATAATATTACCTCTACTTAAGGTGTTCTCTTTAGTATAGAAATAAAGACATCACAGGAAAACTTTATTCCAAAATAATGATTCTAGGATTAATGGAAATTAGATATGTGATATTAGTTGTTTTTTGGTATAAAAAAGTATTTACAGGTGTGATTACGTGAGGGGGTTGAAAAACCATTCCTAATGGAGGATGAGTTGCATTCTTGTAAATACCCATAATAATTCATTATTGGGAGGTATCCCTTACCTAATGTGCTTCCATAATTGAAATATAATTGATGGGATGGTTTATGTGTTCAATAATTAACTCCAAACCTTAAAATAAATAAAATTCTTAATTTTTTATTACCTATTCTTTTTGATTACTTAAATATACCCTTTTATCATTTACTATGAAAACATATATATTTTTATTTATCTATGTAATATACTATGTAATAATAAAATTAAAATTAATTTTATATGATATATAATACCAATGGATTCAAAATAAGAAATAATATTTATTAAATAAAAAAACTATATGTGTGTAAAATTAATTTTAATACCATTTCATTTATGGAATAGGACCATATTTTAACCATAATTGAGGTAATTAAATTTAAATTATTTAAATAATATTTATGGTTAAATATTATAGTAAATTATTTTTGATAATATAAATTATATTTTTTATAAATACTGAATCCATTTTCCGAAATTCAACTAGTAAAATTGGAAGAATTTATTTTAATATTAATCCATTGACATGATCAAAATCAATGTTTGTAATGTGAAAATGTTTAACATTTTGAAATGCATTTATGTCCCAATTTAATTTTAAAAAGATTCCAATAACATAAATTTGATGAAATTAAATTAAATTTATTCACTTTTAATTAAAAAAATTGAAAATATAATTTAACATTATGAATTATCTAAATAATAATATATATTTTAATTAAAAATAATTATTTTTCAATATTCATCAAAAAATGAGACATCTCAGAAAAATCCAATGATTTCTTCCTAAGATAATTTTGTGTTATGTTTTAAAAAATTATGTTTATTTTTTCCATATAAATTTTATAAAATTTTTAAATATTATTTTTAAATTATGTGGCTAGTTGTGATTAATCCCACATTTTGAAAAAACTAGTTTTCATTAATCAATTTTGTTTTTAAAATCCCTATTTAATTTATAATATTTAGTGTAATGGCTCGGACCTCTCCGACCCTTTCCTTTGTCGGTAAAAGGGTCATGAAGTGTTCTGGAGGGTATAATGGACCTTTCCCACACTTTCTAGAATATTATAACTACACGTCGTGTATCACCTTTCCGAGTATACCCCATGTTGAAGCCATATCCTTTCCGTTTGAAATAAATGAGTACACGTCGTGTAGTCCATCCTACACGCCGTCTAGTTCCTACCCGCATACACATTTCCCTCAAACCATGTGTTGACCAGTCAACGGTTGTGTGCCATGTTGAAGCTGTGTCCTTGCCGTGTGAAATAAATTAGTACACTCCGTGTAGCCCATACTATATGTCGTGCAGTTCCTCCCCACGTACGCGTTACCCTCAAACAGTGTGTTGACCAGTCAACGACCGTGTGTCGTATTGAATGCCATGTTTGAAGCTGCGTGGAGACCGTGTGAAATGGTCGAGTACAAGCCGTGTACTAGAAAGTACACACAGTGTACTTTATTTTTTCTCGCCTATAAAAGGTGGGAGCCTTTCCTACTTTTCAAATCACTCATCTCCTCCCCTCTCCTTCGAGTAGAGCTCTCATGAGAGACTCCAAAGCTCTTTTCCTCTATAACTTGTTCGTCTGAGCTCTGATTTGCGATCCTTCAGTGGCCACAGGATCATAATGACGAGGTGGAACTTCTAATCTTATATCTTTTTCTTTCCCTTAACCTTTCCTTCCCAGTTTCCACCTGAGGAGGTTTTGATGGGTTTTTTACAGAAGCGACGGACGCCGACAGACGTCTTGTAAAGCTGATTCGGGGGAGCATTTTGATCAGAACATGTTGATTTAGGGATCTTACCTTCGTCTCTCTAAATTGTGAATCATGTGGGGTGGGTGTCCTCTTGTTTACGTGAAACACTTTTGAACATGTTTAATAAAGATAATAACTGGCTTATATAACAGGGATGAGAAGTTTGTGAATGCAGTTACATTATTTATATCTTGTAATATTATGTTGTGAATTGAATGAGCTTCTGCCTACTGAAAATCAAAGTTGTTGGGGGCCTTTGATTGCACAATTAAGTGCTTCCCTATCTTTCTAGACCGTTTTGTGGATGGTAACTTGTGGAATGTTGAAATTGGTTAATCACGTAAAGTTGGCTGATTAAAATCTAGAACCCTTGTGTGATCACCTCGGTTGAACAAAATGGAATAATGAACATGTGGGTGTTGTCTTGGTTAGGTGGTGTGTAAGGGGGGGGGGGGGGGTGAATCCTAGGTTTCATTATGTGAAGGGAGTTTTTTGTGGGTTGTTGTGGATCGGGTGAGAAGAGGGGCTGCAGTTGGCTTGGTTGTGGGTTGGTGTGAATGTTATGTTGGTGATGGGCAGCGGGGCTATGATAAATGGTATCAAGGGATGATGATGTACGGGTTTTGGTGTGTTTTTGGTTATGGTGGTTGGCAGTGGGGCTGCAGGGATGGGTGGTGCATAATAAATAAAAGTGGAAGAGTTAATGAATGATGGAGCATGGTAAAAGAACGAAAATAATAATCAATGGGGATGGTTGGTTAATAAGAAGGGAATTGTTTGTGTTGCTTGTATTTTTTTCCCTATCTTGATTTGTGGATTGAAGAGATATGTTTTACGAACTATTGATATGGTTGGTTTTGGATAATTTCCCAGTAGTTAAGGAACTAATAAACTAATTTTGTTAAAACATGAAAACATAAATGGGGTTGGGGTTATTTGTTGTATGCGTACTTCGACATTGCAGTGCCGAGGCATGTGCTCAGTTTCACTTTTTAGAAGCCATAGTTTGGGTTGTGTGTTTGGAATACATATATATATCTGTATATTTGTGTTTTGTCACACCCCACCCATGTTTAGCACTTAGTGTCGAACACTCCCATTTCATGGGAGAGGGTGTTTTTCCCTTAGATACTAGCTCATTCCTTCTCCTTCTTCCATAAGTTGTGATGGCTTGAGGCAACCTTACACCTAAGACTCTTCAGGTGGGTTTCTATTGGGTTGGTTTCAGCCCAAGACTCTTCGGGCATGCTTACTGTTCCTAGGAATCTTCGGGATGAGGCCCAGGTGTGTTCGGGTGGGGATGTGATTGTGGTTGTGAGGCCCAGGTGTGTGCAGGTGGGATGTGTGGTTGTGAGGCCTAGGTGTGTGCTGACGGGATACGTGGTTGTGAGGCCCAGGTGTGTGAGGGCGGGATATGCGGTTCTTGAGGCCCAGGTGTGTGCGGGGGGGAAGAGTGTGGTAGTGTCAGGACGTTCGCTGTTAAGAAGAGCAGCTTACTATTGGGAAATGGTGAGGGGTACCAAATACTCTTGTTCTTATACACTACTACCTGTTTTTGTGTTTATTTGGTGAGTGTGGCTGGTGGGGTTCGGTGGATAGATCTCCTTGTTAGGTATGGCTTCTTCTGTTGTTCTCACGGGCCATTAGGATGTCTCCTCACTTGTGCATGAGAGATTTAGGTTTCCCTACTGGGTATACTTTTATGCTCACCCTACGTTTACATTAAGGTTTCCAGGAGAACTACCAGGGCCGCGCGGGACCCTACTAGTCGGTACAGTTGGAGTTGTTGCAGTTGTTGTACTCTTGTTTCTTTTGGTATTGTACTTTGGAGCTTTCTTGTTCTTGTACCCTGTTTCAAAAATATTTAAACATGCATTTGGTATTGGTTTGAGTTTATTTACTTGTTCCTTTTTATTTTGGAGTTTGAATCATCCTATTTCCCAATATTAAATAATAAAAGGCTAATGCCTCCCATATTTGGGAAAAATTCATACCCTTGGTGCTAGTTGCCACCCTGAGGCCTACTGGAGGCAGGACTCGGGGGGTCATTATCTTCCTTTCACCATTGCCAGCTCAGGAGGGGCATCTTTGATGGAAGGGGGTAGTGACAGAATGGTATCAGATGTGATGGTTGAGAGATAGGATGTAGTCTATAGTTAGGAACAATAAGGATTGCATGGGATGGTAGGGCGACAGAGTTGGCTGATCATGGTGTGTGACATAGGCCAGGGAAGACAGGCTAGGAAATGATATTTTAGGGCCCCCATGATCCGATCCAAGGACTCTGAGCCTACCAAACGACCAAGTGAGACAACATTTTTTGTATGGTAGAGACCCCAGGGAAGGTAAATGCATCATCATATTTTAGTTTTACTTTATTTGGATGTTCTGGGAAGGAAATTGAATAAAATGACCAAATGAATTCTTGATAAATTTCCTTACTTCATGGGCTTATGCGATCTTTGTTTACCATACAGCTATGACACTTGAATGTCATCCCCAGGTGGCTTAGACAGCCGAGGCCTAGCAGATCCAGGAAGTCAATCAATTGAGGATTGACCGAGAGGAGAAAGATAGCCAGTGGTAGAAGACTCTCCGTTCTTTCCAGTGAAAAACCCTCAAGAAGTATAAGGATAGTACTTCGGATATGGAGACTTAGGGGTGGGTTTAGGGGCTAGGGATCTCTTTTATAGTGATCCGTGCTCCAAGGGAGTACTGGGTTCCCCTAGTAGTCAGTTAGCTGAGAGGTGTGGTGTGCCAGTGGTGGACGCTCTACCTTGGGGAGAGGACAGAGACAAAGGTTACGTGGGATGACGTTGAGAAGGAATTATGAGATGAATTCCTTTCTTCCACGATCAAGGCGGAGATGCAGTAGGAGTTAGTCTCCCTTTAGTAGGGGATTATGTCAGTACGAGAGTTGGGGATCAAGTTCAATTATCTCATATGCATTTGTCTGGATCTCTTTCCCGATGAGGAATCTCGGGTGAGACGTTTGGAGGAGGCACTTCGTCCTTCGATCCATTATGTTGTCACCCCCTTCACGCTTCCGACGTACTTGGCCATACAGAATAAAGAATAAGTTGTAGAGAGGATGCACTCGTAGGGAGGTGCACCATGAGAGGGGATCCATCCAGGTTCGTCGAATGGGAAGGCAGTCAGCAGTAGGACTCCTACGACGGGACCTTCCAGATTTAGGCCAGTAGGGAGTAGGCCCTAGCAGTTCCAGTTCATATCTTCAAGTCCTCGTCCCTTTTTCACGAGCCCAGGACCTAAGTGTTTCTCTTGTTGAGGTTTCGAGCACATTCAGAGTCGGTGCACGACCTGAGCACAGTACGGTGAAGGTGGGCAGGTTCAACACCAGCCTCAGCAGCACCAGTTGTAGGTGAGGCCCTTCCAGCAGTAGCAAGGCCCTTCTCCTCCGAGGGAAGAATTTGCAGGAGGAGGCCGACCTCAGGGAACTCGTCAGGGACCTTGACCAGGGCATGGTCGGGGAGGTGGTGGACATCAGAGAGGGAAAGGATCTGGATGTGGAAATTTGCACGTAATAGAGTTGGCAGCTCTGGAAGGACCAGAGGTGGTGTGAGGTATGATTTGTTTGTTCGGCACTCTCGTTTCTACTTTGATCGATTCAGGAGCTTCACTCTAATTTATTGAACCTAGTCTATCCCATCCATTGGGTCTAGATGTAGAGAAACATTCCATACCCCTAGTGCTGAGTACCCCAGTTTGAGGCCAGACCAGCTTATCGTGTGTTTGTCGGGGATGTGGGCTGTTTGTTGGGACAACATCGATCAAGTGGGGATCTTCTTCTGCTGCAGATCCAGCCATATAATGTCATCATAGGCATCGACTGGCTATTTTTTATTGGTGCCGTTATCGACTGCTTCTGGAGAAGGGTCATGTTCTCCGAAGTGTATGTGCAATGTGTATCTTTTGTTGGATGAGGATCTATTAAGTGGGAAGCCGGCATGGGAAGCCTCTCCTTTCCCTGTTAGGTGGGTTATTAGTGGTTTCAGCTGATACAGAGACGGTGGATGTCCCAGAGGTTGTTGGGGAGTTCCTCTATGTTTTTCCTGAGGAGGATGTGACTCTACCCCCCCTGACGCGATGTTGAGTTCGGGATAGACTTACAGCCTGGTGCCTATCTAATTTTGATGGACCCTTATCGGATGGCACCTTCGGAGTTGCGGGAGTTGCAGATTCAAATTGACGATCTGATGGAGAAGGGTTTTGTTGGACCCAGCATGTCACCATGGGGTGCTCTAGTTTTGTTCGAGAAGAAGGCAGATGGTGGTCTTAGGTTATGCATAGACTACCGAAGGTTGAATTAGGAAATAGTCAAGAACCCTTACCATTTTCCAAAGATATATGATCTCATCGACCATCTATTAGGAGCAGGTTGGTTTTCTAAGATTGATCTATGATCTATATATCCTCAGATGAGGGTAAAAGATAGTGACATCTCAAAGATAGCTTTCAGGTGCAGGTATGGGCACTTCGAATTTTTAGTGATGCCTTTTGGAGTTACAAATGCACCAGCTGTGTTCATGGGACTTATGAACCTTGTCTTCTGATAGTTTCTGGACCGGTTCGTCATTGTGTTTATCGATGACATCCTAATCTACTCAGGATCAGAGGAGGAGCACGTTGAGCATTTCAGGGCAGTCTTGGAAGTCCTTCGACACCACCAGCTTTATGGGAAATTGTCAATGTGTAAGTTCTTGAACAATAAGTACACTTCCTTTGGCATGTAGTGTCTCAGTGTGGATTGTCAGTGGACCCATCGAAGGTGGAGGAAGTTGTTTCTTGGGCAGCACCCAAGAGCGTGGCAGAATTTCGTAGTTTCCTGGGGTTGGCAGGATATTATCGGAGGTTCGTTTCAAACTTCTCTAGAGTTGCTGCTCCATTGACAGCTTTAACTTGGAAGAAAAATGTCTTCATATGGAGCGATCAGTGCTAGAAAGCTTTCGACTACCTGAAGGAGAAGTTGGTCAGTGCTCCTCTACTCATGTTTCGAGAGGAAGGGTTGTTGTATGAGGTGTTCTTTTATGCTTCTGGACTTGTTTTGGGGTGCGTACTGATGTATAAGAAGGGTGTGATATGTTATGGTTCTAGGCAGTTGCACCCTCACGAGCGTAACTATGCCACCCATGACCTATAACATGAAACAGCAGTGTTCACACTGAAGTTTTGGCGACATTACCTTTGTGGGGAGTGCTTTGTGGTGTTCTTAGATCCCAAGAGCTTACGTTATATCTTCTCCCAGCATGACTTGAACTTATGGTAGTAGAGATGGGTCTAGTTTCTCCATGATTATGACTTCGAGATCACTTACACTAAAGTTAAGGGAAACATTGTGGCTGATGCCCTGAGTAGGAAGTTGCATAAGGAAGTGGTTCGGGAATCCGCTGATGCTTGGAGATCGATGGGAGAGTTAGCTTCCTTGCACTTGGATGCAAGGGTTGAGGGCGTTAGAGGTTGTTTGTTTCAGATGACGGTGTAGTACTCCTTGATGCAGAAGGTGGAAGAGTCTTAGTGGGGAGACTCCGAGAAAGAAGTATTACGGGATCGTATCGATCAGGGAAACACTCTAGAAGGATGGTCAGAGGATAGCCGACATCAGATGCTTTTTCATGGAAGGATGTTTCTTCCAGAGGCGATACGTGAGGGAGTTCTCCATGAGTTCCATAGCATAGACTTTATGGTACATCCATAAGTATAAAAAATGTACCGAGGCCCGAGGGAACAGTTTTGGTGGCCTGGGGTAAAACAGTTAGTGAAGGAGTTTGTGGCTAAATGACTAGTGTGTCAGCAAGTGAAGGCTGAACACCGTGTTCCCAATGGTTTTTTGCATCCTTTAGATGTACTCGAGTGGAATTGGGATGATATCTCAATGTACTTCGTCATAGGACAACCCAGATATCATAGTGGTTATGATGCTATCTGGGTAGTGGTGGATCGACTGATGAAATCAGCTCACTTCTTAGAAATTAAGGATTCGGGCCCAGTGAGTACCTTAGCATAGTGTTATGTAGACGAGGTGGTGCGGTTTCATGGAGTTCTGAAGACTATCCTCCCAGATCAGGATAATCGGTTCACCTCATGAGTCTTGAAAGGGTTAAAACATGCTTTTGGCACCCAGCTACGCTTTAGCACTACTTTCCACCCCCAGACCGATGGGCAGACAGAGCGGACTATCCAGATGTTGGAAGACATGTTGTGAGCATGCGTTCTGAATTTTGGAGGATCATGGGTGTGACAAGTTCCTTTAGTAGAGTTTTCCTACAATAACAGCTTCCACTCTACTATTGTCATGGAACTGTTTGAGTCTTTTTATCGAAGACCAAGTCATTCACCCATTTGCTAGGCAGAGGTTGGAGAAGCAGGTGCTCTTGGGCCAGAGGTAGTACAGAGCACCACAGAGAAAGTCCATCTTTTGTGTGAGAGGATGAAAGAGGCCTAGGACCGACACAAGTCTTATGCAGATCGTCAGAGGAGGCCCTTGGAGTTCGAGGTGGGAGATCATGTGTTCTTGAAGGTTTCCCCTCAACAAGGGCAGCGGAGGTTCGGGAAGGGGAGTAAGCTCTCAACTAGGTTCATCGGACCTTTTGAGGTGCTGAGGCGAGTCGGAGAGGTGGCATATCAGCTAGCCCTTCCACCTCAGTTGAAGAAGGCTCATGATGTCTTCCACGTCTCCCACCTTCAACAGTACTTACAAGATGACTCTCACGTTATTTACTAGGGAGAGATAGATTTGAGAGATGACACTACATTCAAGGAGCGACTAGTCAAAATCTAGGATCATAAATAGAATGTGCTCCATGGATGAACCATCGCCTTGGTTCGTGTGTGGTGGAGGCATGACGGCCTTGAGGAGAGCACTTGGGAGTAGGAGGATCAGATTCACGTTCAGTACCCAGAGTTGTTTTGACGTGTGTTTTTCATTGTTCTTCTAAGCTTTGTTTGATGTTTAACTCTGTACCTTTGTTATATGGAATGCTTGACCTGTCAGTTGTGAGACTTTTTCCTTGTTCTCTGGAAGTGTGTAACATGTCCGGATGTGTAGAGAAAGGGAAAACCTGATCCTTAATTGAGATGCATTAATACAGATGCGATTTAACCCATGCGGGCGAGTCAGTGCCGCCTAAAGCAGATAATATCTAGACATAAGAGAAGGAATTTCCCCAAACCACGTGTTCGAGCAGTGTGTTGGTTGTACGGTGTTGGGGGCAGTGCATGTTGAAAACTTCTAATGTATGGAAGTGGGAAGACAAAATTCTTAATCAAGACGCATTAATGAGGATGCGATTAAACCCATGAAGGCGAGTCAATGCCGCCTAAAGCGGATAATATCTCGACATAGGAGAAGGAATTCCTAACACATTTGATTAGGGTTGTTGGATGGGTTCCTATTATAACGAGAGCCCTAAGAGGTATCTTGTTAGGTTCCTATGGGTTGGCTTTTGAATTGTTGGGGATGAGAATGTTTTTAGAGGTATCTGATTTAATGGCCCAGACCTCTTCGGCCCTCTCCTTTGTCGGTAAGAGGGTCATGAAGTGTTCTGGAGGGTAGAATGGACCATTCCCACACTATTCAGAATTTGTAACTATACGCCGTGTAGTGTGAGTACATATTCTGTACCACCTTCCCGGGTATAACCCATGTTGAAGCCGTGTCCTTTCTGTGTGAAATAAAAGAGTACACGCCGTGTAGCCCATCCAACACGACGTGTAGTCCCTCCCCGCATACGCATTACCCTCAAATCGTGTGTTGAGCAGTCAATGGCTATGTGCTGTGTTGAATTCGTGTCCTTGGCGTGTGAAATAAATGATTACATGCCGTGTAGCCAATACTACACACCATGTAGTTCCTCCCTGCGTACGCGTTACCCTCAAACTGTGTGTTGACCAGTCAACGACCGTGTGACGCATTGAATGCCGTGTTGGAAGCCTGGTGGAGACCGTGTGAAATGGAAGAGTACACACTGTGTACTTTAGTTTTTCTCACCTCTGAAAGGAGGGGGCCTCTCCTCCTTTCGAATCACTCCTCTCCTCCCCTCTCCATCGAGCAGATCTCTCCTGAGAGACTCCAATGCTTTTTTCCACCATAACTTCTTCGTTCGAGCTCCGATTTACGATCTGTCAGCAGCCATGGGATCATAATGACAAGGTGGAACATCTATGCTTGGATATTTTGCTTTCCCTTTTGTCATTTATTTCCCAGCTTCCACATGAGGATGTTTTGATGGGTTTTTGACCTAAGCGACAGATGCTGACGGATGTCTTCTAAAGATGATCTGGGAAAGCGTTGTGATCAGAACCTGCTGAGGTAGGGATCTTACCTTCATATCTATAAATTGTAAATCATGAAGGGTGGGTGTCCTCTTGTTTATATGAGACACTTTTGAATCTGATTAATAATGAAAATAACTATCTTATATAACGGGGATGGGAAGGTTGTGAATGCAATTACATTATTTATATCCGGTGATATTATGTTGTGAATTGAATGAGATTCTGCCTACTAAAAATCATGGTCATTGGGGTCCTTTTCTTGGGAAATTAATTTATGTTCTATCTTCCTATAACGTTTTGTGTATGGTAACATGAGGAATGTGGAAATTGGTTAATCATGTAATGTTTTCTAATTAAAATCTGGAACCCTTGTGTGATCACCACAGTTGAACACAATGGAATAATAAACATGTGGGTGTTGGCATGGTTACGTGGTGTATGAAATGGGGGGGGGGGATGAATCCTGGGTTTATTTATGTAAAGGGAGTGTTTTGTGGGTTTTTGTGGATTGAGTAAGCAGCGGGGCTACAGTTGGGTTGGTTGTGGGTTGGTGTGAATGCTATGTTGGTGATGGGCAGTGGGGCTGCAATAAATGGTATCAAGGGATCATGATGTATGGTTTTCGGTGTGTTTATGGTTATGGGGGTTGGCAGTAGGGCTGCAGGGATGGGTTGTGAAAAATAAATAAAGGTGGAAGAGTTAATGAATGATGAAGCATGATAATGGAATGAGAATAATAATCAATGGGGCTGCTTGGTTAATAAGAAGGAACATGTTTGTGTTTCTTGTATTTTTTCCCTAACTTGATTTGTGGATGGCAAGGATATGTTTTATGAACGATTGATATGGTTGGTTGTCAATAATTTCCCAGTAGTTAAGGAACTAATAAATTAATTCTGTTAAAACATGAAAACCTAAATGGGGTTGGGGTTGTTTGTTGTATGCATGCTTCGACATAGCAGTGCCGAGGCACGTGCTATGTTTCTCTGTTTAGAATCCATAGGGTGGGTTGTGTGTTTGGTATACATATATATATCTGTATCATTGTTTTTTGTCGCACCCCAACCATGTTGAGCACTTAGTGCCAAACACTCCCATTTCATGGGAGAGGGTGTTTTCCCATAGTTACTAGCTCTTTCCTGCTCTTTCTTCAATAGGCTCTGATGGCTTGAGGCAACCTTAAACTGAAGAATCTTTAGGTAGGTTTAGATTGTGGTGGTTTCAGCCCAATTATTTTTGAGTAGGCTTATTGTTCCCAAGAATCTTCAGGATGAGGCCTAAGTGTGTTTGGGTGGGGATGTGATTGTGGTTTTGAGGCCCAGGTGTGTGCGGGCGGCATGTGTGGTTGTGAGGCCCAGGTGTGTATGGGCGGGATACATGGTTGTGAGTCCCAAGTGTGTGCAGGCGGGATATGTGGTTCTTGAGGCCCAGGTGTGTGCGGGCGGGAAGAGTGTGGTAGCGTTAGGACATTCGTTGTTAGGAAGAGCAGCTAACTAGTGGGAAATGTTGCGGGGTACCCAATACACATGTTCTTATATACTACTTGTTGTTGTTATGTGTTTTTGGTGAGTGTGGCTACTGAGGTTGGGTGAATAGATCTCCTTGTTAGGTATGGATTCTTATGTTGTTCTCACGGGACATTAAGATGTCTCCCCACTTTTTCACGAGAGCATTAGGTTTCCCTACTGAGTATACTTGTATGCTTACCCTACGTTTAAATTTAGGTTGTTAGGAGGACTACCAGGGCTGTGCGGGACCCTACTAGTCAGGACATTTGGTGTTTTTGCAGTTGTTATACTCTTGTTTCTTTTGGTATTGTACTTTTGAGATTTCTTGTACTTGTACCATGTTTCAAAACTATTTAAACATCCATATGGGATTGGTTTGGGTTTATTTACTTGTTCATTTTTATTTAGGCGTTTGACTCATCCTATTTCCCGATCATAAATAATAAAAGGTTAATGCCTCCCATATTTGTGAAAAATTCATACCCTTGGTGGTAGTCACCACCTCGGGGCCTACAATAGGTGGTACTCAGGGGTCATTATCTCCATTTCACCATTGCGAGCTCAGGAGGGGCATCTTTAATAGAAGGGGGTCATGATATTTAAATTTATAGTAGACATGTGTAAACTCTTTACTGTAATTATTTATATAATCCTTCATGAAAAATGGTGGTTAAAACCCCATTGGGTGGAAGTACTGTAGCATGATAGTAATAGTATTGTAGCAACGACGATATTATAGGTCGGTGGGTACTATAAAGGTGGCAGGGCACTGTAGCAGTGGAGGTATTGTGCGGGTATAGTAGCAGGTAGGTTAATATTCAAAGAATGGGCATTGAGCCAAAAAGTTGGGCCTATTGGTTATGTAATGGGATACAAGACCACTGGGCCTTCGGGCTATGTAATGGGTCTCCCTTTTCCCAGTTAAAAGTGGTCTTTTCTTTTATTTAATATTAAAATGAGGCTTCAGCTCCAACCATTTAAAAAAATGATATAACTATTATATTATATGATTATATTATAATTATTATATTGTTTTCTAGTAAAACTCACACTTGCATGTAACATAGGCCTTTGAAGAAACTAATTCATGCATGTATATCAATATATCCTTAGTGAAGCTTGTAATGAATACTATTTAAGAGATTAAAAAATCATATATTCTTGGGGGTATAATATTATCTTATAAACATGGTGTTTCATGTCACATATACCATTGAATATAATTTTCTTCTTTTAAAACATCTAGCTGTTATGAGGAATCAATGGGAAAACTATATAAATAGACTAAAACTATAATTAAACTGAGTTTGAGAGAGAGAAACAAAACATAAATGATAAAATATATTTCAATGGTCAAATGGGTGAAATTTATATAAAGTGATATCAACCTAATGCACCACCCACACTATAAACATTTAATTATAAGAAGTATATACCTTACTTCATGAAGTGTACTAAACTAAGAGTCCATGAAGACAACCAATTTAAAAACACCAAATAAATCTGAAAAAAAATAAACCATAGGTTATCACAACTATTGAAGTGTGTTTTGATAAATATTTCATATAATTATACTAATTTGATTATGATTCTAAAATTCATTTATATCCACTATGTCTGTTAAGAGCATCAAATCACTATCACAATGGCTAGATATTGAATTGTTTGTGAATATCCAAGTGAATAGTTATTGAAATTAATATCTATAGATATAAATAAATTTATTTTTTTGATATTTTATTCATGAAAATTTTATTATTCAACCTATAGTTAAATTTAATTGGATTTTTGGAATAAAATAGCTATCTATACAAGGAGTCCATATTTACCATGGGGACTGGTAACTCACATTTCATATCCCAAAAAATATATTATAATTTATCTCTCTATATTTGAATATGAACTCCCAATGAAAATTAATTTTATTATATGGATTTAAAACCCAGTAATGAGGTGTCTTTTAGTTGCAATGGTTTATGAGAAATTCCTTATTTAGGATTTTATGAAGGAGTATATTCATGTTATTCATAAAGTGTATTCTAGTCTTACCTATACTATAATGGTTATCTTTTATTATAAATTATTTTTTCAATCATATCGATATTATATTCTCCTCAAATATTTTCATAAGTGAGTGATATTAAATGTTTTTGGATGAATATTATTTAATAGAGGATAATAACACTTTAATATTTCAATACATATTTACCCTTAGATAAATGCAATGAGTTTAATATATTACAGAGTACATAAAACTAAATAAAAATGAAAAAAGTTATAATCTAATAAAATATATAATAAATTACAAGATAGTAAAACGAAACAGTATTACCAAAATACATTAATTTGTGTGGCTTTAATTACCTTAGAAAAATACAGTTTATTCTAAATAAAATCGTTTTATTAATTATGTATCTTTATTAAATTATTAATTTTTAAGTAATCATATAAATAATATTTATTGTAGTTAGTATGTCCAAATTAGGTAATTTCTTCAATAACTGTTTAAGTGTAAAAATATGTTAGTAAGGAAAAAAATTGGTCACCACAATAATTACATTGGTTGGGTAAGAGGGTTACATTTATAGATAAGGTAAACAAATATGATATAAATATTTATCTAAATGTATGGATAATAGATTTATATTACTATTTTTCTATTATCCTCAATAATTTTCTATTCCAATTCCACTTTTATTATATATGGAATTCATTACGTATTATGATATGAGAATTTTCAAAAACCAGTATGTGTCACATATAAAAGTTCCCATACACCACCATTTATATGGTATACATGAAGTTATAATTCCTAAATTAAGTTAATTATATCTTCCTCACCATGATTCTTCTATCACATTATTATCCACATTCTGAATCAGATTTCCCATTTCCTCCAAAACTATTTAGGTCTCACTGAGAATATTCAAATTCATATTTGTATGCAATGTATTATTATAATTGTTTTTCAGAGAACATTTTCCTATAAATAATTATAAATTTAATTTAAAACATTAATACCAACTATTTAATTTTTTTCAGATTACAGAAATATGGTCTTATTAATATAATATAACTTATTATTACTCATAATTTCATTATAATATGTTATTGTATGTGTTAGTTCTACAACATATATGAGTGGAGTTTTAATGTTGACAACATTTCAGACTAAGTTAAATTAAATCATTATTTTATTATTTTATAATAATATGTCTATTTTTTAAAAAATATATTTAATAATAAAATTCCAAATAAAATTACAAAACAAATTAAAATATTTTAATAATTAAATAATCACAAAAAAATATTTATCCCTAAGTAGCCATCAATATAAGTTCTATAAGGTGGGAATGGGATTACAAATTTAATTCAAAAAAATATTTTATAACATCATAATAAATTTTATTAGAACAACCCATGATCAGTTATTATAGACCACAAAATTAAAACTGATGCATGAATAGTGAAATAACATAGTAGACATAGGGATATTATATTTAAAAAAAATCAATTAACATATTGGTAACATGTAATTAAAAATAAACGGTTTTAAGTAAAATTACTTATAATAAGGTTCTTTTTTCATAATAATAATGTATGAAAATTTATAAAATAGGGAGTCAGAGTGTGTTCGACCAAGACAACGATTGAGATAAGTGTTTTTCATATGAGTTATCAATTCTTTGAGATGTTATAAATACTAAAAAATTATTTTATTTTATTTACTTTTAAATATATTTCAATAATTGTTCCAATATATTATTTTTATTAAATTGAACATATTTAAAAATCCATTTAATGGTTTCTCTATCATGACCTATTGATTCAGAGGTTAAAAAATCAACATTTGTTTCTATTCCAATCTCAATTTGAATTCAATAATGTCTATGTCCACATTTCAATTATAAGGAATTGAATATTAAATATATTTAATGAAAGATATATTTTATTTTCAAATAGTCAATTCAATGTTTAATATGTATTTATTTTCATTTAAAATTCATTTGGATCCCAATTCAACTGAAAAAATACCATTATTTGGGACCATCCCTATAACTTCTTTATAGTTGAAAATAGTTTTAATGCAGGTATTTATTCATTATTTTCTTTTATAAACATTATTAACTATTAATACATGATTAATTATGGTTATATTCTATTTACATTGGATTTCAATAAAAATGATTAAAATTTTTCCTTTTTTTTGTTTTATGAATTGGGTAGTTTTTTAATTTTAAAACTATAAAAAGGTTTTATTTTTAAACAGATTCTATGTGAATTAATTTTCCATTATTCATACACATTATTTTTAATGATGTTTATTTCTTGAAATTTTCTAATTTCCCATTTAAATTGTATATAAATTTTTTATGATTTGGTTTAAAAAAAAGAAATCTGTTTTAAAAAATACATTTCGTTCTTTTTCAATGTAATTTTAAAATTTCCAATGAATGTTTTTTAAATATTCCAACATTATTTGATTCTTCTTTCAATTATATTGAGATATTATCTAATAAAACAAACAATATATTTTCTTTATAGGTCTTATGATAATTCTATGTGAATGTTTTCTTAAAACCAGTTTTTCTCCCATTGTTTGATAAAACATTAATTGATTTAGATTTATTTCCTATTAATGTGTCACTCATATATATGATTTGAAACTATAGTATAATATGGTTCATTAAATACTTTCAATTAATAATAAATATATATATTATAATATATATATATATATAATTATATGAAGTTATGGGAGATGTTTTGAATCCAAATCTTGAATGGTTATCGGGAAGAAATAGTTTTCTTATTTATAAAAATATAAAGGAAGCATGTAGTTAGCTGAAGAATAATTATTTATACTTTCCTAGATTGTTTTTTGAAATCCTCAATTATATGGGAATCGATACAGCCTTTTCCATTACGATATGAATTTCATTGTAGTTAAACTGAAAAATCACAATGAATTTATTTTCTAATGCTCATACAGTATCTATATTTTATTTCACATTATTATGTTATAATAAAATTTTCATGGTTGTTGTCTCATGTCTCTAAATTATTATGCCATATTAAATTTCATGTTTCCATGATGACACTTTTGAGTCTATATGTTCATCAATTCTTCGGTATGGATTACTTTGATGATTACATATTCTTCTATTAAGATATTTCTCCCATTTTCGTGTTTTATCAAATATATATTATCTAACCCTATGTATCTCATTTCCATATTTTTATCTTAACGATAATTTTATCCAAATAATACTTATGTTCCCATTCATCAAGTAATGTATTAGGGTATAATGTCAGATATAATTTAAAGGATGTCTTGTTATAAGGTCATTTATGGTATATATTAATGAAAATATTAAAATGATTCACTTTTGAAGATAATTTCCAATGAAACCAAACCATTGGATTTATGGATTGTGTGACTATATGTTAGGTGAATTGATTAAATTATTTAAAGAATCAATAATATATTCATGTTGTGATCAATTAATCGCACTAGGTATCAAAACAAGTGTGTGGAGAATATGATTATAGAATAAGATCCAAGAGTTCAGGTCTATGTTGCTTTAATGAAGTCAATACATGAATACATAGTGGTTACATTCACATACCCATTTATGATTTTATATGATAAAAAGTATCATATTGTTTTGTTAAATTAACATATAAGTCATTAAAAACCTTAAATATTGATATAAATAATTTCATTATCAAATATAAGGTGGAAAATTGTAGGATTTTAGTGTCATAAGATTCAAACAATGAGTAATTCATAAATCTATTCACGAGTCCCAAAAAAATATTCCTTTTATCAGTAGAGAGTGTGGTTGTGGATGCATTATATCATAAAATAATTTTATATTTCCTGATTACACAGGGGGACATCTTCTTGAAACAACTTATCGACTCTTCCTTTTTAACATGTGATAATGAATGGTGGAGATTACTGATTATTTTTCAATCGGGGTATAATTAAGGATTTTGATTCTATTGATTGGATAATATTTTTTGTATGGATTCACATGTTACCAATATATATAATGGGGGAGAAATATGAGACCATAATTATTAGGGGGTAGCCGAGTCTTGGTGATTAAATAGACTATATGAATTGAACTGAAAAGTGTAGAGTTCTATGTTAATATCTATTAAAAGATTATTGAAATAAAATTTATCATAAATTGATAGATTTTGAATTATCCAAAAAATAATTTCATCCTTTTCTGTCATGTTTGAATTATTGTTATAATATAGGAATTTGTTGAATTGATTCTTGAGATAATTCACTCCTGTGTAATAATGGTGTTTTGGTGTCGTAATCATTGATAAATTTATTATAGATGATGTGAAGAGATTTAAAAATTAATTTAATGAAATTTAATGATTTTTAAGGAATATTTTTATACTCTGTGAAGACCCTATGAAAATGGGTTATCTAGGTGATCTGTAATTTTTTGTGAATGATTCCACAAGTAATAACCATTTATTACCCAATTCTATTATGGGTTTTTTTCACCATGATTTTGATAGGGTGAAAATTCCATTTGATAATTTTCTACATATTTTTTTCTTGGTGGTAGTAAATTAGATTAACTAAAATGGGATTTTTTGAAGTTCATTAGTGACATGGAGAGATGATTAAATGACTAAATCCACCTTTTCATAGTGCTTCAGCTTCTTGGTGGAATAATTTTGGTGATGAGTTGAGATTTCATAATGCGAAAATTGATTTTAAAATGGTGTTTCTCAACAGGGGTGGAGGTTTTATGTCCCTCATAAAATATATATTTGTAATAATAGATATAGGGGTTTTCTATTTTAGATGAGTGTTAGGGATATTATTTCATAGTTCCAAAGATAACTCAACTTTGTGAAATTCAGTTTCAATTTGACATTCTTAGGTCAAAAACTAGTATAAATATACGTATGGACATGATCATTTTGAGTTATTGTTATATATAAAGTTAATGAAATAATATGATAAAATAGTTGGATATGTATAAGATATAATAATTTTTATCAATCTAATAAAATTACCTTTAAGATGGGAATTTTCATGGCCACCATTCCATGTTAGTGTTTTTTCTATTCATAAATTATGGGCTGTATACAAAATCAGATAATTTGATGAATAGTTTGAAAGAATCATAGATAAAAAATTACCCATTCAAGAGAGTTTTTTCTAGGTATGGGGATAAAAAAGGTTCACTCATGATCAAAATTCTAGATGAACGTGGGGTTAAGAAAATGTGATTCATAAACTTATTAGAACATCTGTTTTAATATTTGTAAAAATATTTTAGGGTAATTTCTATATTACAAGAATTTTTCTTATTAATAATAATAAAATAATATGTATAGAGGATTCATAAAAATTTTATACTAATTATTATTCACTGAAAATTATGGTTGTGTGACACTCTTAAAAAATAGTATTTTTGTGTGATATTTCTCACCATATATTTTATCATTATTTCTTCCCCATATGGATTAAATTATAGTAACTATTTTTGGGAATAACATTGATCAAGGGTTGTTTTTTAGTATCCAATGAATCACCCCTACAACAAGTGCAATATTATCTCCTAAGACTATAATTTTCTATCAAATAATTGTTGATGTCATTTCCAGTAACATTTCCACATATATTATCATGGTTTTAATTGTTGTTTTTAACATTCCCACCCTACCGTCATGTTTTGAGATAGTATAGAACTACTTTCCAAAGGAATGATGTTCTTGTTACATACACAATTAATATTATTTAGGTGAAATGAGTGAGTGTATTAGAGATTGAATTATAACCTAAGGGATCATATTTTCTAGTGAAAGACTCTCTTATATATTTAATTTATATTGTAAAATTCTTTCAGAACATGGATTCTATTTACCTAGTTCATGAAAATGAATGATTTTTACCTTGTATCAATGTAAACATATGTATGTATTAGTGGTTCTATATATATCTTCAAATAGTTTGTTATACTATGGTTTCAAACCACACTCTTAGTATATATAGAATATATATCATCATTTAAGGTGGTGGTGGGTGTGGTGGAGCTACGATCAGACCCATGAGTGGGGATTTTTTTGTAATCTTATGAAGGTAATCATAAGCCACTTACATCGATACCTCTAAAAAATAAACATCATACCATATAAAGTGAAGTGTTTCTGACCTAGTGATGCCTTTAAAATTCATGTAGCAATGTCCAATTGAATTTTAATTTATTTTCTAGCATCTAAGACATGTTTTTTAAGGGCCCGACCTTAAACATTACATAATCCTAAATTAAATAAATAATTAAAACTGAGGATATTTTCAGGTTTATAGTTTTATAGAATTAGTCCATAACTATTACATATCAACTTGAAAAATACATGTACACACTACTACTCAGAATCCAATTTTTTAATAAAATAAAAACTTGTAAAAAGAAACATGTGTAGTTCCATGTTTTAGACATCATGGATTTTCTGTGATCCAACCCTTTATCTTATTTATCTATAAGCCCTGTTGAAAAAATTTCAAAAACGTGGGATGAGCATAAAATTCTCAGTAAGGGTTATAAAATAAGGTAGGAAATGATTATCCCATCGTTAAATATAAGTTAATGAAACAATACTTTTCAATAATAACATACCTTATGAAATCGTAATATTTATGACTAATATACACAAATCATAAATCATAAAGGTAACTTATGGAATTCATAACATACATACATTGTAGATATTATATCTACATAGGGAGTCACATTTGGAATACCCATCAGAGTAAATTTTCTAAATCCCTTTAGAGAAACATTAACGTTTACCTCAGTCACTTTACCCAATGCATTAGAGAGATATATCGGGGCTCACCCGTCCTAGGTTTATCATTAAACTATTGTTATATGTAAAAAATACCCAATAACCATAACATAATCATAACAGCTAACACATTTATAAAGTAAATATAACATTTCAACATTCTAATATATAAAAATCAATATATTGAAATAAACAATGCTTTATCAAACAATTTTCAAAACCATTTAAAACATTTAATAATGAGATTTCTGAATCATAGTGTCCCATACCACATTGATGTTTTTAAATTGTTTTTTTAAACATTAATGTCCATATAAATCAATACTAAAAACCATTTTTAAAACATGGACATTAATGAGAGATATCTAGAAGAATAATTCTTTAAAGCTTTTAAAATGATGTTTTAGTTAAAGAGTCTCGTAACACTTGAGAAACAATTGATGAAAAAAACCGAAGAATAGAATAAAACAAAAAAAAAATACCACGAGAATAATGGTATTCATGATATAATATTCCAAAGGGTATAATATACATCCTATAATAGTGAATTGGCGAATAACAACAATGAAGTCTCAAGGGGATGTAAATTGAGACGAAATACCTTATAAAGAAGGTATCCTTAGATTATGGATAAATCAATTACATAATTATGTGTGAAATATAAGAATACACTCAATATAGGTTGATATTAAGTGTGAAAATATATGAGGTCATTCACTCATATTTATAACACGACATGATCAAGAGTTATAAGTTTAACACAAAGAATTGAAATTGGGTTAAGAAGTTCCCTTATATAAATTTGACTGCCTAACCACATCACTTTAAAATTCATAAAAATAATTTGATGAGAGAGAAAAGGGTATCTCATCAGTTGTACATAAAATTTACATCATAGAATAACATATCACAATATTAGAAGATGGTAATTAAAATACATAACAAAATGAAGTCTTTAAAAAATAAGAGGGTGAAAGGTTCCCTTAGCGATTTGGTAACTTACAATACATACACCCCATGAAAGATGGATCATACAATGAAGATTTAAATACCCAAAAAAATATGTATATTACACAATTAATTCAATAATGGGCAGTATATAATCAACACAAAAGAAAATAGTGGCAATATAGCATGAATCTCATGGGAATAAAAAGTGAGATGAAAACCCCTTACCAAATTGTAATCAATCGATTCATAAGAAAAAAAGTTAATATACACAAAATTAATAACATAATACTGTGTATATAAACATAATAATTATAATATCTATCAAATGGTTGTACAAAACACACCAAATGAAATAAATAAGTGGCGAACAATGGAAATCTCACAGAATTGAAAGTGATATAAGAAATCACGTACCTCGTGTCTGACTTGATTCGTTTGTTCCTTGTTCTTCCTCAAAAATAAAATAATGTTAATTTATACTTTCTTAATAACAGTTCCCATGTTTATTATTCCTTTTATACCACCTATTATCATGTTATAAACATTATTGAATCATTTATGTTAATAACGTTTGTTTTGTCGATATTTGCAACTTGAGTAAAAAATGGACTTCTTATAATTACAAGTTGATCACATAGTAAAAATTTAATTATATACAGAATGGTATTAATTATTTAGATATAATATATATTATATATATCCAGTATATACATGTACATATAATAGTATATTACATTTGGAGGTAAGAAAACAAATTCACCATTTATCGAGATGGTAAGCCGTACATACGCATGAACACTTCTTTCATTTCTGTTTCTCATTTTAAATGAATGAAAACATAATGATAAATAGTTATATTAAAATTAAATTATAATATCATATATAATTTCAATAACTCCATCCATTATATTTCCCACGTATGGTATGAATGAGTCATATCACTTTGAGGGGTGGTAGTCCACACTTCCTCAAATGAAATTATCGCATTTACCTATTATGGAAACAATGAAGGTAGGATATAATTTTCAAAGATAGAAGAATAATGAAAACATAAAAGTAATATATATCATATATAAATTTAGTTCCATAATAATGGCCACCATGAGAGGCGGTAGGAGATAATCGAACAGTCATCATTTTGTGAGGTGTTAGTCTGCTATCCACAGAAACAATATGTTTTTCGCCCATTAGATGGAGGTGTGTGAATGTGTAGTTAAGATCTTTGGCATAGAAAAATCCTAATATATTTAGAAAACTTTTTTATTAAATAAAGGAATAAAAATATTTTAGGGGTTGGAGAAGTAAAACAATAGAAAATAAGTCAAGAGAAATTCATACCTTTAATTTGGGTAACTCCATTTGGTTTGAACCAAAAAGAATCCAGGAAGTGCCTTATGCCTAAGGTAATGATTCAAGGAGGAGAAGAATTATATTTAGAGCTTATTCGGTCAAGGGTTGGACAAGAAAAGGGGCTTGAGAGGTGTGAGGAATGAGTAATAAGTGATGGCTTTTTATAATGGGGAGGAGGGGCTCTTTAGGAAAGTGTAATGAAATTATTTTATTATATAATGATAATTGGTTCTTAAAGGTCCAAAACTCATTAATATCGAAAATTAGATGACTCTTGGTCTAAATAAAATCATCTAATATAAATTAGATATGTTTTTTATGTTATTTTAATATTTGTAATCGTATTTATTTAAATCATTTAATAAAGAGGTAAATACTGCATCAATTTTGTGTCATAAATAATTTTATTTATTTGATGTTTAAAAATTAAAAAAAATTACCATGATGTAGGAAACAGTTTTTTCTTTCCAAATAATATTTATAGTAGAGATGATAACTTATATAACACAATGTAAAAATTAATTTATAAAAAGATATTTGTTTGTGTCATTTTTTCCTTTACTTTAACTTAATTAAAATAATGTGTCATTATCTCTCCCATGTGGCTCCATGGGGTCTCAAAATCAACCCAGGGATGACCATGGTAGGACATGAATAATTAAATAAGGTTAAGAAAAGTGTTAAGATAATTGCGTATTATTATAATATTCTTTTTATCTTGAATTATCATATTTACCTTTTACAACGTTAAATAAAAGTCAAAAGCTACAATTCACCAAAAATAATATTCATCTTATTGAACCAAATATTAATTAATAATAACAACCATGTATGTTAGATATTCAAAATTCAATCCACAAAAGCATTAAATTTCCATTTAAATTAAAATGTATGTTTTTAATAACTACTTAGTGGTTTCACAATTCATCAAAAATTGATGTTTTTCAGAAAAATACCAAAAATTCAGCCTAAGATATATTTAATATTTAGATTTAAAAAATTATGTCTATTTTACCATATTAAAAACATAGAATTTTCATTAATTAATTTAAAATTAATTCCTGTTATCAAAACAAATAGCATGTTTTTAAGAAACAATATCTAACAAAAGATTGACACTTGTTTAAGCCCAATTTCGAAATGAAATTAATTCCAATGACCAAAATTGGATTAAGTAAAATAAATATAATCTAATTACACTTTAAATCCAATTAAAAAGATAATATAACAATATAAAAAAATTATATTAAAAGGAACTTTTGAATTAAAATACCGTATTTTTCACTATTCATAATAAAATGAATTTTATCAGAAAAAAATATAAAAAATTTACCCAAGGTAAATTTTCATGTCCCGATTATAAAGAAGAATTTTATTTTTTCAAATAAATCATATAAAATTTACCAATACATGATTTAATGAGGGTTCTCCATTAAAAGGCGGTAAATCAACCTTTTTATGTAAATAATGTTTAAATTTTGATTCATTCACATTTTAAGAATGTAACGTTTATTGGATAAAGGTAAAAACATGTAATAGACATATATAATAATTTTTAAGTTAGTTATGTTCATTTCCACCATTACAACTGCTATGTATTAACTACCATTTAAAATAACAATATTATATTATTAGTATGCAATGTTAGATTTCAAGGAAACTCATTGTTGTGTATCAGGTACACAATCGAACATAGCATCCCCTTTAAAGTATAATTAATATGTAGTTCCCAAATATTAATATATATAAAAAAATTCTTGTTCATTATTTACCTAGGATTTTACATCCCCCATTTAGGGAATTGCGTCCTCGCAATTTTAAAACTGGCCTTGGAAACATCATTAAAAGTCCCACATTGAAAAGATTCAGAAAAACTATAACATTAAAAGAAATAAAGAAATGTACTATTGTCACCCAAGATAACCCATTATAGAATTCAATATAAGAAAACATGGATCTATAAGAGAGAAAAAATAGTCATGTTCTAATGAAGAGTCATAGAAAAATTATTAGGATAATGTAAACCACCAGAAAATCAAAAAATTATAATGTGTTAAATTGTCTTTGATTACTCACTAGGAACCGTAAACCAAATTTTTTTTAAATTTCTTTTCATAATTTTGAGGAATTCATTTACTACATTGATTAAAAACATAATGAAATATATTTACCTTCTAGTAAATTTTCTTCCTTTAATAAGTTTCTACCAAAAAATAATCTTTTCTCCAAACAATGAGCGTTCAAAAATACATAGTCACATTAAAAGCAAAAGAATCATCTTCTAGAGAATCACATAATCCCCAAAAGAAGAACTATATACTTCCTTTGTCATTAGACATCAACTAAAACCAAAATGGTTAGTGCGAGATAAGATAATACCCAAATGAGATAATCTTTTAGAAAATGAAAAACTACTCTTATTCTCTAAAATTTGTCAAGAAATAACCAAAGTTCAACGAAGAACATTCAATAAACAACTGTCCTTAAAATTATTCAAATGTAATCAAAACTATTATTGAAACCCAAATCTCATAAGGAATTAACTACATAGTCCTCCAAGATAAATCTTAACATTTATCTCTAAAAAACATCATTTACTCATAAATTATCATATTGAAAAGTAATTAACCTAATCACATATTCTCCATTATATGTTAATTATTTTTATAAATAAACCAAATCGTCAAATGTCCCAATAAAAATATAGATTCTTCCAAAATAAAATTTCAATGATCATTCCAAAATTGAAATCCCATAATATTCTATCTTCCTTAGGAATATAGTGTTTCCTCAAAAGAGAGAACGTCTTCCATAACATCCTTTATCAAATAATCACCAAATCATTTTCCTCTATTATGTATATCCATTTGATAAAATGTACGTTCACAAAATAAAATTGTTCGTGTTCTAAAAAATATTTTTTCTAAAAGAATAAGTCATACTAACCAGGGAATTCAAGAAGGACAATGGCTGGTGATGAGCCCTTGTCTCCCTTTGGTTGTGGGTTTGATTACTACGACCTTTCCAGATGCAACATGTTTTCACCCATGCTATTGGTTTCCATTTTATAAAACTCAAAAATAAATCTAACATGTTTTAACCTAAATGGTTTCCTTATACAACTATTTTTATCCCTATTCATTATGATATCAACATATTAGTTCTTGAAGTCTTATATATATTGTAATTTTTTTATTTCACCACGATATGATTAAATAAAATGATCCCCAAAATGAAGAACATAATACCATTATCATGGTGTCCATTTGGTTTCATCATCATCTTGTTCACATATGTAAAAGGTCTATGCATTGCAACAATGATTTAAAGATCTTTCAAAATCATTTGCTTCCTTCATCCAAATACACCTTGTACTACATGCTTCATATGGGTGTTCACAAAAACATAGTTTTGGAAGATAATCGTGTATGAAATATAATTTCGAAACATCAAATAAAACAAGATTTCTATAGAACAGTCAGACCAAATTTGAGTTGAAACATTCAATTAATGGTCCTTTTAAAAAACCATATGTATTTGATGAGATACTATATTATAAAAGAAAATATAAATTTGTTGTGCAAGGGTATCCTTCTTCAGAACCTTTTTAAAAATCATAATATCATTAAAAATTTTGTAATAAGGTAAAATATTTAAAAATGCCTTGATAAAATTTACATGTCATGAAAATATGAGAGTATTGTGAAGAAAGGATTTTTTAAATAAAACCGAAGATCCACGATGATAATGAGGTATAGTGGAGGTGTTTGGTATCTCAAAAAACTACTTGCAACTGAGTTGTATTGTAGAAAAGGTTTCGCAATCGTCCGAACATGACTTTGTATTAATTATTTCATGAAAGTCATCAGGAAGAGATAGGAATGTCATTTGAGATCCTCCTCCTTCAATTGGTAACATACATTTCCAGATTTGAAAAATTTATAAAACAAGGATTTTACAAAAATAAAAGACATAGGGACTAGCCATGTGTCTAACGAAAACTCTGAATCCCTAAAGTGGTGTAAACCTACCTATGATACCAACTATAAGGACCCAACCATAAACATTACACAATCATAAATTAAATGAATAATTCACAGTGAGGATCTTTTCAAGTTTGGAGTTTTAGAGAATTAGTCCATAACTATTACATATCAACTTGAAAATTACATGTACACACTACTATTTAGTATCAATTTTTTCATAAAATAAAAACACTTAAAAAGAAACATGTCTAGTTCCATGTTTTAGACAACATGACTTTTCCATGGTCCCATGCTTCACCCTATTCATCTTTAAGTCTGGTGGAAGACATTTCAAAAACATGGGATCAGAATAAAAATCCCAGTATGGGTTATAAAATAAGGAAGGAAAACATTATACCATCATTAAATACAAATCAATGAAACCATACTTTTCATTCACAACATAACCAATGAAATAATAATATTTATGAATAACACTAAAAAATCATAAATCATAAAGGTAACTTATGGCATTAGTAATATACATGAAATATAGCTATCACATCTATATAGGGAGTCACATTTTAAATACACATCCCAGTATATTCCCTAAATCTCTTTTGAGAAACATTAATGTTTACTTCCTTCACATTACCCAACGCATTAGAGAGATATCCTGGGCTCACCCACCCTACGTTTATCATGGAACCACATGTATACATAAACAATACCTAGTAACCATAACATAATCATAACACATAACACCAGTATAAAGGAAACATAACATTTCCACATTCCAATATATCAAAACAAGATAATTAAATAAACAAAGCTTTATCAAACCATTTTCAAATCCATTAAAACATTTAATAAAAAGATTTTTAAATATAAATGTCCCATACAACTTTGATTCTTTTAAAATAATTTATATTTAGAAACCTTTATGTTCATAATAAAAAATACTAAAAACCATTTTAAAAACATGGAAATTAACGATATATATTTTGAATAATAATTAATTAAATCTTTTAAAACTATGTTTTTGTTAAAGAGTCTAGTAACACTTGAGAAACACTTGACTAAAGTTAGTTGAAGAATAGAATAAAAGAAACATTATAATATCATGAGAATTAAGGTAATAATGATATAATATTCCAAAGGGCAGTATATACACCATATAAAGGTGACTTATTATATAACAACAATAAAGTCTCAAGGGAATGTAAATTGAGACGAATTCCATTATAAATATAGTATCCTTAGATTAAGGATAAATAAATTACATAATTATGTGTGAAAAATAACAATTCACTCAATATAACTGATATAATGTGTGAAATAATCCGTGTTCATTCACAAATATTTATAACACGACATAATTATGAAGTATAAGTTTAACCCAAAGAATTGAAATTGGGGTAAGAAGTTCCCTTACAGAAATTCGAAAGCCTACTAGCGTCAATTTAAAAGTAAAAAGAATAATTTTATGAGAGATAAAAGGGTATCTCATCACTTTGACATAACATTTACATTCTATAAGAACATATCCAAAAATTATAAGATCTAAATTAAAAGACATAACAAAAAGAAGTCTTTAAAAAAGAGGAGGGTGAAAGGTTCCCTTACCAATTTGGTAACTTATGAAACATACACCCCATGAAAGACATATCATAAAATAAAGATTTAAATACACAGAAAGTTAATTATATTACACAATGAATTAAATCAGGGGCTGTATATAAACCAGACAAAAGGAAATAGTGGCAATATATCATGAATCTCACGGGGAAAAAAGTGAGACGAAAACCCCTTATCACATTGTAATCAATCGAGTTGTATGACTAAAAGTTAACAACCAAAAAATGAATCATATAATACCATGAAAATAATTATAATCATGATAACATATATGAAATTTTGGTACACAATACACAAACTTCAATAAATAAATGGAGAATAATGGAAATCTCACAAAATTGAAAGTGAGAAAAGAAATCCCTTACCTCGTGTCCGACATGACACGGTTTTTACTTGTTCTTATTAAATAAATAACTAGAGTTAAATTATAATTTCTTAATAACCTTTTTCAATCTTATTATTCCTTTTATATCACTTATTACCATGATATAAACATTATATAATCATTTATGCTAATAACGTTTGTTTTGTCGATATTTGGTACTTGAGTCAAAAATGGAAATCTTATAATTAAAAGTTGATGACATAGTCAAAATTGCATTATATCCAGAATGATATTCATGATTTATATATCATATATATCATATATTTCCATTATATACTTTTATGTATAATAGTACATAACATTTGGAGGTAAGAAATGAAATGCACCGTTCATGGAGACGGTAAGTCGTACGTAAGCATGAATGCTACTTTCATTTATATTTCATATTTTAATTGAATGATAATGTAATGATATATAGATATATAATATTTAAAGTATAATATAATATATAATTTCAATAACTCTGTCCTTAATATGTCCCACATATGGTGTGAAAGAGTCATATCACTTTGAGGGGGCAGTAGTCTGCACTTCCTCAAATGAAATTATCTTGTTTAGCCACTAGGGAAACCATAAAGGTATGATCTAAATTTAAAATTAATAAGAATAAAGAAAACATAAACATAATATATATCAAATATAAAAACATTTCCATCTTAATGGACACCATGAGAATCGGTAATAGATAATCGAACAATCTTCATTTTGTGAGGCGTTATTTTTCCATCCACAGAAGCGGTATGTTCTTCACCCATTAGATGGATGTGTGTGTAATTTAATTCAAATAAATCACATAAAATAATACTAGTATATTTATAATAGTAGTATGGTTATAAAATAAAGGAATTTGAAGAGTTTAGGGGTTGGAGAAGTAATATAAGAGAAAAGAAGTTAAGAGGAATCGTTGCCTTTAATTTGGGTAACTCCCTTTGGTTTGAACCAAAAGGACTTCTTGAAGAGCCTTATGTCAAATGTGAGAATTCTAGGAGTAGGAGAGGGATATTAATATAATATTGTTTTAGGTTTTGGATGATCCAAGGGGCATGAGAATTTTGAGAAATTAGTAATAATTGAGGGGTTTTTATAAGGGGGGGATCATTAGGAATGTGTGAAAATATTATTTTATTATATAATGAGATTCGGTTTCTAAAGGTCCAAAACACATTAAGATCGAATATAAAATCACTCATGATCGAAATTAAATCATCCAATAACAATTATACAGGTCTTGTGTGTTCTTTTAAAATTGATAATCTTATTTATTTAAATTATTTATTAATGTGGTAAATACTGCATCATTTTTTGTGTCATAAATAATTTTTTTATTTGATGTCTAAATATTATAAAAAAATTATCATGATGTGGGAAATATTTTTATCTTTCCAAAATATTTTTATAGTATAAATGATAACTTATATCACCCCATGTAAAAATTAATTTACTAAAATATATTGGTTTGTTTATTTATGCATTTACTTTAAGTAAATTAAAATAAAGTATCGTTATCACTCCCATGTGGATTCATGTGGTCCGAAAATTGACCCAAGGATGACCAGGGTCGGCCATGACTCATACAATAAGGTTAGGACAAGTGTTAAGGTAATTTTGTATTATTATAATACACTTTTTACCTTGAATTACCCTATTTATCTTTAACTGCGTTTAATAAAAGTCAAAAATTACTATTCACCAAATATTATTTCCATCTTATAAAACCTCATTTTACTTACTAATAACAACCTTGTTTGTTGGATTTTTGAAATTCAATCAACATAATCTTTAAATTTCATTTAAATGAAAATGTTACTTTTTAACTACTACTTAGTGGATTCACTATTCATAAAAAAAGATGTTTTTCAGAAAACTATCAAAAATTAAGCCTAAACTGTATTTGATAATTTGAATTCAACAATTATGTCAAATTTACAAAATTAAAAACAAATATGATGCATTAATTAATTTAAAATTAATTCCTATTATCAAAACTAATATCGTGTTTTTTAGAAACAATATCTTTCAAAAGATTGACACTTGTTTATGCCCAATTTCAAAGTGAAATAAATTTAATGATCAACATTGGATTAAATGGTAAAAATATATTCCAATTACACTTTAAAACCAATTAAAAAGATAATATATGAATATAAATAAATTAGATTAAAATTCACTTTTTAATTAAAATACAATATTTTTCACTATTCCTAAAAAATGAATTTCATCTAAAAAATACCAAAAATTTACCCCAAGTAAATATTGATTTCCCGATTCTAAAGAAGAATTTTATTTTTTCAAATGGAACATATAAATGTGGCAAAAACTAGATTTTATGTGGGTTCACCATTAAAAGGTAGTAAATCAACCTTTTAAAGTAAATTATGTTTAAATTAGATTCATTCACATTTTATGTAAAGCCCAGACGCCAGAAGCCTAGAGTCTTTGCATTATTACGTATGATTGTAATGATCACAAAAGATAAAGTCTCGAAACACCGATTAGTTTAACAGACTTGGAAGTAATAGATATATTCATAAGGTTTACATTACATCATAAAATGGAAAACTACAACAACATTGTTTCCATAGACAACACTGAGATCCCATAGAATATCCCTGGTGGTCAGTCATAATATATTTTTTCGCATCTTGGTAAAAATAAAACCTAGAAAGGGATGAGCTCAAATGTTCTGTAATGATAACAATATTGACGAAACATTTATAAAAAATCATAAATATTTAAGGAAATGTATATAATTAAAACAAAAGACTTTCCAACATAAACAATATCATAATATGGCAAATATAAATCAAAATAATTCATTTCATTTACTTGAATAGATATTCTAATAGTATAATAATCACATGCAATATCAATAGAAACTTTCATAATGATGGAATGCATAATTGCAGACTTTCATAACCACATAGTCAAGGCCTTGTGCTGAGACTACAAATATGATTTTTCCAAGGCCCTATGCCAAGACACTAGTTTGTCTCATGAGACCAACAGATGCATTTAGGAAAAATAGCAGGCTCCACCCCTCACTTACTAAGTCCAATGCATTACTCATATGAAAAGGATTAAACATAACATAAAAATTCATATTAAAACAAGAATAAAAAATTTCAATAAATTATCCATAACCATTAATGGTATAAAAAAAATATATCTACAGTCAAACAAATCACAAAATGTTCAATAAAATATAGAATATTTGTATTATAATAAATTAACTTCAAACAAGTTTAAAATCCCTCAACGGGTGTTGATATAGATGAAAATGATTTGTAAAACTCTTCATGAGAAATATCTCTTTTTCATAAAAACATTTAAAAGTCACATAATTAAGAAAGAAAGAAATTTAAAGAAATTTTTTAATCATAGTGTCTCTTAACACATTGAAAATTTTGAATGGAATTAACATTTAAAATCATTCATGTCTATATAAATAAATTCTTAAAACCCATTTTGAAAACATGGACATTAACCAGAATGATTTAGATGAATAAATATATAAAACATTTAAAATTCAATTTTATTAAAAACTTCCCTTAAAAACAATCCATTTTATAACTCTTTTATGAAACATGGACATGGATAACAAATATGTCCCAGTATGTACTTACGTAAAAACAACCTCACATAATAATGAGATTGTGAAATTAACCCTTACCTTGTACTTTTCCTTGTTCAAGGGTAGGTCAACCTATTATATAATGGTTAAATTATTGTTATTAAATTTTAAAATAATCATATACATTAATATGATATCATATATGATCTTTTAACATTTCTTTGTTAATAATATCTTATTATTATCGTTGTTTCTGGTGTTAACTGATTCATTTTTTTTATTTATAATGTAAGTAATTATTGTTATGGATAGAATTTATATTATACATATTGATAATTATATTATTTCTTTAAACATTATTTTTAATCATATAATAAAATTAGTCTTAAATGGATATGATGGGGAATGAATCTCATCGCGTTCGTGGAGACGGTAATCCGTACGTACGCACGAGCGACAATATCATTCTTTTGAGATTAAAATAATATATAATTTGATATATATCATATATAGGAATAATTATCAGTTTTTATTTATTATTTACATCAATTAAAAATCATTATTATACCCATCCAAATAATAATGTATTGAATAACAATTACACCACAACGTGGAGACAGTAAGCTGTATGTAGGCACGTATGGCGACATGTCATTCAAAGGATGAATTAAATAATGAAAATGTTTTTACCATATTTATAATAAAATAATAGTATATAGAAGATACTTTTGTTATTATTTTATAATTCAAACATAAAATAAAGAGGAGGTTGAAGAAGAAAGGAACTAGAAAGTGGTGATGAAATATTTACCTCTTCTTCAGGTTCTGCATTTTAATTTGATCAAAAGTGCTCATTAGAATGAATTTATTACTAAAGGAATGAATCTAGGTTGAAAGGAGGATAGTTGAGAGGGTATTTGGGGAGGGTTTGGACTAGAAAAATTGCTTTGAAGGTGTGAATTATAGAGAAGGGGGGGTGCCCTTTTATAAGAGGGGTGGGGGTACCTTAGGAAAAGCTAGAAATATTATTTTATAAATAAATAATTTTCGATTTATAATGGCACCAAAATTAATTATTTAAAATATATGGTGGGAATGGGTCGAAAACCACTCAACCAATAGGTTTTATACTGGTTTGGGTCACTATATTAACTTTATCTCTTAGATTTAACAATTAGTTAAATAGTTAGACATTTACCATGTCTCTTTATATTTTTATATTATATGGTTAATAAAAATTCTATTAACATCCAAGAGAACCCCAAGTAGTTCATTAATGAAACACCTATCATTATATAAGTCTCTTGGCCGAAATATACATTTTTAGGAATAGAATATCAATTAATAATAGAGTATTTTTTTTTAAAAATTTCCTTTATGTCAATTTTGACACTATTTGGTATTTTAATTTTGATAAATTTATGACAGCATTATTACATAAAAAAATTATCTAACCAACCCTAAAAAGTCATATTAACCTATAAAATTAGTTTCATTCATAAAAGCCGCAAATTAAATTTATTTTGATATTAATAATATCAATTATTTTAATATTTCATTAATTAGGTAATTACTCCATCATCATTGTGTTATAAATAAATTAAATTATTTAATTTATAAAAAATAAAAATAAAATTACATTATATATTAAATCTTTCTATATTTCTAATGAATATTTATAGGTGAATTTATCTTATGTTTAACCTTATATTTAAAAGGGTTTAGTTATTAAACATTGAATTTAACACTTTTAACTCTTCTTTTAGAATTAAATAATAATTAATGACTCAATCTAATCCAAGTGAACCTAATGTATCATATTTTTTTCCTAAGGTTTTTCTTGGTAGAATTATACTTATACAATATAATTAGGACATGTGTATGTTTAATAATAATATCATTTTTTACTTTAATTACCCTATTTACTTTTAACGGTGGTAAATAAAAATAAAAAAGTTATTATTCACCAAATATTATTTTCAGCTTATTAAACCACATTTTACATACTGATATCAACTGTGTCTCTCGGATTTTTGAAATTAAACTCACTGAAGCGGTAAAATTAGGTTTTATGTAAATTTGCAAATGCTTATAGGAGGTGGGTAAAAGACAGTAAAAAGTTTGATAAAATTATTTTATATCTAAAATTATTATAATCTGAATCCAATAAATTGCATTGAATTTATATCAGTATTTTGTATCTATTTTGACTTAAAATAATTTTAAATAAAATAAAAAATTATTTAAATAAAAAGTTTGTTTTAATCAATAACTCAATGTTTTCACTATTCATCAAAAATTGAAAGTTTTTAAAAAAAATCACCCTAAGGTAATTTTGATATTCCGAATTCAAAAAGAAATTCTATTTTACCAATTTCAATACATATAAGTTTCATTAATAAATTTAAAATTAAATCTCGTTTTTCAAAACCAAAAAGCATATTTTTAAGAAACAATAACTATCAAAATATTGACACACGTTTATGTCTAATTTTAAATTTAAATTACTTAAAATGTCCATCATTGGATTAAATGGTAAAAATATAATTTAATTACACTTCCAAACTATTAAAATGTATAATTCAACACTATAAATTATTTTGATCAAAAATGTTGTTTTCAGTTAAAATATAGTAATTTTGACTGTTCACCAAAATATGAAAGATATAAAAAAAACAACAAAATTTTATTAAATCTAAATTCTTATATCCCGATTCTAATGAAGTTGTTTATTTTGACCAATTTAATATATAAAAGATTCAAATATTTGATTTAAAAAATTTCACCATTAAAATGAGGTAAAATTTCATTTTTTTTAAAATAATTCATTCATCTGAAAAAAATGAATTTGTTCTTACATTATATATAAGAAAATCATAATATTGATTCTAAAATTATAAGTATTATATAATGTTCAAAATTCAGTTAATAATATTCATAACCACTTTTGAATGTCTAGTTTTGTAAGTCGTGGTGCGCTTGATCGTAGTTTTGCATGTAGTGCAATTTTTTTAATTACATTGAAAAAATAACGTTCTATGAAATCTTGGGGTGATACATTATTCCCTCCTTCAAAACATTGCATCCTTGCAACAAGAAATTGTTCTTAGAAAATAAAAGGTTGAAAATAGAAAATACATTTGTTGGAAAACCCACATAGAAAATTGGGTTAATATAATTTAGTCTTAATAATAGGAATATGGGAATGGAAAAGTCACTAACAAATTATGTTCTCAGTTAGGAGAACATTGGTTGAAATTAGAGACACATAATTGGAGGAAAATTTAAATATATATATATGGAGTGATTGAGGTCATCAGCCACAAACAATTATTGAATTTAGGGCCTCAAAGCCATCAATCTCTGATGATTTAAAATATCTTCAGTTCAAAAAAACATAAGGTATTTGGAGAACACATTATTAGTTTTAAGATACCTTACCAAAAATTTAAGAATTTATTTCTTCATATAATAAGAGAATAAAAAATATATACTGGACAATTATAGTTCTATCCTTTAACTAATTTCTATTACAAACTCATCTTCCACTCTAAAAGATAATATAACATAAAAAAAATTTATTTATCCTATTTGAATAGGGTTCCAAAAAAAATTAATTTATATTTCATCTACCAGTCCTTTTAATAAAGATACATTATTCAATCCAGGACATCACATGGTCCACTGGTAGGTGATACACCATTGTCACCCTTTGTTTCTTGGTTCAACTCGGACGGCCTTTCCGGACACAATGGGTTTCCACCTGACCTCCGGGTTGTCATTTCTATGGAAATCCAAAAAAAATATCAAACTAAAATTATCCATAATACTTCTATCCAAAATCATAGTCAAAAATTTATAAGGATGATAGACACAATAAAGGTCTTTTTTTCCATGTAATAACATGTGAACACCTTCATCGTGTATTCTTTCAAAACACTACAACATCCTCAATTAGGATAAAATCTTATTGATTAAGTTCATGCTCCCTTATTCCTTATAGAATACTTGATATAATCCTATCAAAAAATTTTGTAAACTCCAAAAATTATGTAATATACAAATCATTAATCAATTTCTATGTAGTCAGGAATATCTAATATAATTTATCAGAATCAATCATATATTATTCCAAAAATCACTACCTCATTATCCGAACCATTTTATGGTTTATCATTCTCTCAACCATTTATTTTCCAAAACATTAACCTTTTATTGAGTAACTTTTCTTGGCTCCACACAATCTCATGTCCTTAAAGAAATATTATTGAAATACAATCCTTATATAATCTAAAATTTTATAAAATGTACATTATTAATATAATACTCAAATGACAATATACATTAATAACAACGTAAGAAATATAATCATTCCTTTTCATCTTAAGTAGTATCATAACATTATTATTATCCAATAGCAGCATTTGGGGTATACTAAGATGATTTGGAAATTGATTCATGTAGTGTCCCAACTCCTTGGAGATGAAGCATTATACATTTGAAACTTTTTTCGTACCATTTCGATCACGTACTTGGTGTCCTTTTTATCCACACTTATAACAAACACTCATTCTCTTCATGAATACAACAAGGAGATTCTTTCCATAGTTATCACATATGAAAAAATATGACTTTTCCCACTTCCCATTATCTATTTTTCTCCCTTCCATACTTTTATTATTTTGCTTCCCTTCGAAGCCATATGACTAAGAGAATTCTTCACATACATTATTAACACATGATACTATTTCTTCATATATTGATAATACATCGGAGACTATTTCTATTCTAAATGTAGTCATAAAACCATGAATGATATGATCCTTCTTACTCTTTGGATCATACCTATTTTGGGAGTTCACATTCCTTCTACGGGCGCCATTTCCATAAAATGGCACATACTAGGTCAGTATATGAATTGCAATGCATAATTCTAAAATTTTAAAATACCTTATATAAATCTAATAGTTTATAGATATAATCCATAATCATAAAAATATTTTCTTTGGGGAGGTATATACTCGTAAATCATTCGTAATTATTTGTAAAGAAAATGTGAAATATCCTAATCATATCCCCTGAAAGTGTCATAACCAAGAGTGCAGTAGGGCCTATTGTTGTGCACCAGTTACAATCCACTTCTAGCTCAAAGAGGTGTTATTGGGTTTTACGCCTCGGTACATCTATGCTAGAGCTGACTCTACCAGATCATATCCATACAGGGATGTATTTTCTTAGAAAACTCACAAAATCTATACAGTACCAAAATTCTAGGGAGTTCTTTGATTCTAATCATCAAAGACTGTCTTATGGCTATGTGCATGAATCAGAGTTTATCTAAATCTAGTTTCCAAGGTTTGTACTAAACTTTATCTGATACCAACTATAACGCCATGACCCTAGAATCCCGGATTCTATGCATTATTACATATCATTGGCATTATCAAAAAAGATAAAGTCTCGAATGTATGATTATTTTAGTAGCCTTGGAATTACTAGATACATTCATAAGCTTTACATTACATAATAAAATGGAAAACTACAACAACATTGTTTCCATATACAACACTGATATCCCATAGACTATCCCTCCAGGTCAGTCATAATATACTTCTTTGCATCTTGGGTAAAATAAAACCTTGATATGGGTGATTTTAGATGCTCATTAAGGATAAGAATATAGCAGAAACATTCCTAAAAAATCGTAACCATTTAAGGAAATGTATAGAATTAAAACAAAATAATTTTCAACATAAAATTCATCATAATATGGAAAATATAAATCAAAATAATTCCAATAACTTACTCACATTAATATTTTACTAGTTCAATAATCACATGAAATATCAATAGCCACTTTCATAATGATGGAATGAAAAATTCCAAACTTTCATAACCATATAGTGAAGGCCTTGTGCCAAGAAAACAAATAAGATTTTCTCAAGGCCTTGTGCAAAGACCCTAGTTTGTATCATGAGACCTACCGATGCATCTAGGAGTTATAGTGGGCTCCATCCATCACTCACTATGTCCAATGCATTCCTCGTATGAAAAGTTTTAAACATAAAATAAAATTCTTATTAAAACTAGCATATGAAATGTCAATACATTATCCATATACCAAGAAAGGTATAAAAATAACACATCCATAGTCAAACATATCACAATCCCTTCAATACAATATGGAATATTTGTATCATAATAATTCAACTTCAAAATTGTTTAAAATCAATCAAAGGATGTTGATATAATGAAAATGATTTTTAAAACGATCTGTGAGAAATATAACTTTATAATAAAAACATTTTAAAGCCACACAATTTATAAAGGAATAAATTTAATGACATTCTTAAATCAAAGTGTCCCATACCACTTTGAACATTTTTAATGACTTAAATTTGAAAAACATTGATTTCCATATAAATAAATCCTTAAAACCCTTTTTGAAACCATGGAAATTAATGAGAATGATTTAGAAGAATAAATATTTAAAACATTTAAAATGATGTTTTAGTAAATTGTCCCTTAAAATAATCCTTTTAAAAACACTTTTATGAATCATGTACATGGGTAATAAATATGTACCAGTAGATACTTATGTAAAAACATGCTCAGATAATAAAGAGATTGTGAAATTAACCCGTACATTGTAATTTTCCTTGGTCAAGGGTAGGTTAAACTTCAGTATAATGGTGAATTAATTGTTATTAAATTATACAAGAATCATATACATTAATATGATATCACATATGATCTTTAAACATTGATTTGATAATAATATCTTAGTATGATCATCGTTTCAGGCGTTAACTGATTGGTTTTATTTTATATTCTTTATTACGTAAGTAATGATTTTTATGGATAGGATGTATTTTATTACTATTAAGAATTATACTAAGTCTTTATGAATCATTTTTAATCATTTAATAAAAATTATTCTTGAATGGATATGATGGAGAATTAATCTCATCATGTTCGTGTAGACAGTAATCTGTACGTACACACGAGTGACAATATCATTCTTTTGATATTTGAATAATATAGAATTGGATGGTATATCATATATAAAGAATAATTATCATGTTATATTTAGTATTTAAATAAATTAAACATCATTATTGTACCCATACAAATAATATTGTATTTAATAACAATTACACCATGACGTGGAGACGGTTAGCTGTACGTACACACGTATGGTGACATGTCATTCAAAGGATTGATCGAATAATGAATATGGTTGTACCATATTTATAATAAAATCAATGTATATATAAGATAATGGAGTAATTATTTTAGAATTGAAGAAAAAGAAAGAGGAGGTGGAGGAAGAAAGAGGAAGTGGAATAAAAAGGAAACTTGATAGTGGTGATGAAATATTTACTTTTTCTTCAGGTTCTTCGTTTTGATTTGACCAAAAGGGCTCCATAGGTTGGCTTTCCTGATAAATTAATGTATCTGAGATGATTTAAGGAAATTTTATAGGGTATTTGGGTAGGGTTTGGAGAGCCAAATGGCTTTGAAGGTGTGAATTAAAGAGAAGGGAGAGTTCCCTTTTATAAGGGGGTGAGGGGCACCTTTGGAAAATCTAGAAGTATTATTTTAAAATAATATCTTTTTAAGTTTATAATTGCTTAAAACAAATTATTTAAAGGATAAGGTGGTTATGAATCTAAAAATACTCAAACAATAGGGTTTAGATAGGTCTGGGTCACTATATTAACTTTATCATTTATATTTAACTCATAGTTAAATGGTTTGACATTTATAATGTCTTTTTGTATTCTTATTATATATGGTTAATAAACTTACATTAAACATACAATAGAACCCCATGTGGTTCCTTAATGATACATATAAAATTTTATAAGAATTTTGGACAAACCATAGATTTTTAGGAATATAATATCAATTTATAAAATAATATTTATTTTAAATACTCTTTTATGTCAATTTTGACACTAATTGGTATTTTTTTTTTCTAAATTCATAATAGCATTTTTACATAGAAACAAATTCATCTATCTATCCCCAAAAAGTCATAGCAACCTAAAAAAGTAGTTGAATTCATAAAAAGTCTCAAATTACATTTATTTGGATATTTATAATAACAATTATTTTAATATTTCAATAATTATGTAATTACTTCATCATCATTGTGTCATAAATAAATTAAATTATTTCACATCTAAAAAATATAAATAAAATACCATTACATATTTAATCTTATTATATTTATAATTAATATTAATATTTGAATTTATATTATATGTAGTCCTATATTAAAAAAGGTTTAGTTATTAAATATTGAATTAAACACTTTTAACTCCTCTTTGAATTAAATAATAATAAATGTCATAATCTAATCCAAGTGGACCTAAATGATCATATTTTATTCCTATGGTTTTTTGGGTCCAATTATACATATCCAATAGAATTAAGACACGTTTTAGGTTAATAATAATATAATTTTTACCCTTTATTAACCTATTTACTTATAACCGTGGTAAATAAAAGTAAAAAGTTACTATTCACCAAAAATTATTTTCATCGTATTGAAAAACATTTTACTTAATGATATCAACCGTGTATCTCAAATTTTTTAAATTCAACTTAGAGAAGTTGTAAGATTATGTTTTATGTAAATTTGCATATGCTCCAATGAGGTGGGTAAAGGACGGTAAAAAGTTTGATAAAATTTTTATATATCTAAAATTAATATTAACTAACTCCAATGAATTAATTTGAATTTATATTGGTATTATATATCTATTTTTACATTAAATAATTTAAATAAAATAAATAATTATTTAAATAAAAAGTTAGTTTTAAACAATAACTCAGTAATTTTCACTATTTATTAAAAATTGAATGTTTTCAAAAAAAAATACCAAAAATTTACCCTAAGATAATTTTGATTTTCTGAATTCAAAAATGATTTCAATTTTACCAATTTAAAATCATATAATTTTAATTAATTAATTTAAAATTAATTCTCATTTTCAAAACCAAAAAGCGAATTTTTAAGAAATAATAATTATAAAAAGATTGACACTTGTTTATGCCCAATTTCAAAGTGAAACTACCTACGATGACCATAATTGTATTAAATTTTAAAAATATAATATAATTATACTTAAAAACCATTAAAATTTATAATTCAACCCTATAAATTATTTGGATCAAAAAAATTGTTTTTAGTTAAAATATTGTATTTTTCAGTATTCACCCAAGTCTTAAATTTATCTGAAAAACACCAAAAATTTATTTAAACTAAATTATTATGTCCTGAGACTAAAGAAGAACATTATTTTTTTCAAATTGAATATATAAATGTTTAAAATATTGAATTTAAAAATATATTTCAATTAAAAGGTGGAAAATCATTTTTTGAAAAATACTTCTTTCATCTGAAAAAAATGAAAATGATCTTACATTTTGTCAAAGAAAATCATCATATGAATTATAAAATTATAAGGACTGTGTAAAGTTCAAAATTCAGTTAATAATATACATTACCACTTTTGAATGACTAATTTGGTAAGTCGTGTTGCGCTTGATCTCAGTTTTGCATGTAGTGCAAGCTATTGAATTACATGGAAGAAATAACGTACTATGAAATCTTGGGGTGTTACATTTTAAGCCTCTATCGTTTATTGAATAAATATAAAAACATTTAAAAAACCTATATGATCATTTTTATTTAGTTTTTTTCATTCCCTCCCTTACAACTGCTAGGGGTTGACTACCATTTAAAATAATAATATTATATTATTATTGTGCAACGTAATAATTTAAATAATCCAATTGTTGTGTATCAGGTAATCCATCGAACATTGTGTCCCCTTTATAGTGGAATTAATATTTAGTTCACAAATATTAATCAATATAAAACATTTCATGTTCTTAATTTACCTGGTATGTTACATATTCTTCTAATTTTAACATATTGTGGAATAGACTATATATTATGAAATTTAAACACAAGTAATTAGTACACCTAGGATAAATATGCCTAACAATAGCTTATATGGTTCTAATACAGGAGAACCTTATTTTTTTAATCCTGTATATTGAAAAAATGGTAGAGGGAATTTTTAGGGATTACACCTACAATAAGACCCATGATATGTTTATCAAAATTATGGGAGAACATGTTTCTAATCACTAATGAGAATATATTTAGGTTTTATATCTTATTATAGGCACATTTATGGATTTACACCTTCAATTTGTTACTATCAAGATGAGGAAATATAAATTTCATCATGGGTGATGAGATTAAATGAGAATGGGTTGATGCATACAATATATTTAATGCTAATATATTCACATCTACGTCCTATGTATTAATAACAATATTAGGAATAAAACCTAGACACATAGTGGATATGTCATAGAGATGAAGTCATGGATCATATTCTTAATAAGATACCCATATAATCATCCATGGTTCACTTGATGGTCCATGGAAAACTGACTAGATTATTGAAGGTTAAGAATGCAATTTTGGGGAAAAAAATTGAGAATATAGATCCATATTTTATTCACCAGTGGCCTAACTATTAGAGCCATTTTGATTAAGAAAATAAGTGGTTATTGAAAACCTAATGTTTCTATTTGTTTGAGAAAAAATTTACAATTATTCTGATGGGATGATCTATCCTCATTATAAAAAATACATTAGTTAAGGATTGTAATATTGAAATAATAACATATTTCTCAATTTCAAGAGGTCATAGTAATTTCCTAGATGCGTAGGAACCACTGTACGTAGACCGGGTTAATAGAGTGACAAGGTAGGATACCCGGATGAATAGGGTTCTAAATTATGTGGCCTGGGTAATAAAAATTCCAAAGGCCCTAGGAGTGAGTCCTCTTAGAATGTATAATTTTATATTTGATGGATTAATGTAATAGAGAACAAAAACCATCCCTAAAGACCAGAGTGAATGGGTGAATAGTTGGGTGGAGTCTTGGTGCTTGGTACTGTCCATAAGGACAGAAATGGTTTAAAAAATTAATGGGAATTAGGAACATATGTAGAATGTATTAGAATCTTTAGAGAACCTATAATGTTTATTTATTCACTTTGTTCATAATATTGTCTTCTGTGAAGTGGTATTAAAATTATTATGTCCATGGAAAGATAAAAATACCCCTTAATTTCGTACATTTTTTCTTAATTTGGAATTGAATGATGGCTAATGTTGATATTGGAAGATTCAAGCATAACTAACATTCAATAAAGTATTTTATGGGATCAAAATTACTACTCAGTTCATAGTCACTCTATCATGGTCTTGAAATTAGGGGTCGAAAGATCCTTATATTGGAAATGAGATCTTGGAAATAAGATAATTTTCTCCACTACATTCAGGAACCCAACTCTATCTAGTTTGTTAAATGGTATAGGAGTGATTATGGCCGGGAACATAGGAAGATAAAATTCTATTGTCGTAAGGAAATGTTTGAGCCCAATAGATAGTGCAGACAATCACATTTATAGGTTTAGGTGAGATGTAATGAGTACTGATAAGGTTTCATTCCAATTTGAAAATTTTCCAATCCTTACATATATATTGAAGAATTATTCCATCACCAGAATTGGGATTCTAATACCATAGACTTTTATCTGATTTTCATTAATATGGTCAGCAGCAAATGTAAATAAATTATTTGGGAAATATTCAAGCTCATTGAACACCATCATGTTCATGGAATAATCCCACGATCCAATGTGGTTGATTTCACATCTCTATCTATCGTGTTTTTTTATTCATTGTTCAGTGCACTATGTATAATTTGTGATTCTTTCATCACATAAAAATTTGAGTTTAACCCCCCATCATTGTGGAAATGTGACTGAGGTGAATCATTGGTACAAAGATCTCTTTTTTTCCAATATATGATTAGTGATATTCATAATTTATGGGATCGATATAATTTCTAGAAATGTGATTAATTAATAGATTGAATAATTAAGGTTTATTTGATAGGTTATAGTTATCTTGCATGAACTTCCTTTTCTATTAACCTGGTTCGGATTATTTGACAATAATATAGTAAGTAAAAAAAACATTCCTATACTTTTTTTCCTTGTCTTTTACTCCAATATAGTAGATACATTTTCTATGACATCATTACATTACTAAATGAAATATTTTTGGATACTTTTATAGTTAATGGATGGATACTCAAGCCATGTATCTAAAGAGGTTTCAGAATATCATGCTAAATAAATGTTTAAAATCATGATGTTCAGTTCATGATATCCAATTATAGGAAATAATTATACACTTGAATGTCTTATTGGATAATCTCTACACTTCTACTAATCAATTTATTTTCTAGCTATATAAGACTATGGCATCCTAACTGACATTACAATTCATTAACATAATATTGATTATCTTTTTATTAAAATATTTTCACTATGATGTGTCCCTTAGAATAATATTTACATTGATGGAATGATTTCTTAAAAAAATTGCAATAGGAATTAAACATTTTAGACTAATTTATTTATAGTTATATTTAATGTGGCATAAATATACTTAGCTACTAAGATATCCTATGCTCATAGTTAGGGGGATGGGTGAGGCCTCTAGGAGAACTCTATCCAAGGGGAAACATTTCTGATGAGTGTTCATAATAATTTAATTTGATATAGATATACCCTTATTTTGACAACAACTTATATGTTATAGTTAGAAAATCATGTTACATTATGAGTTATGAATTTCATGGGAAAATTTATTTTTTTTTTGTTTCTGAGTTACTATTTAATCAAAAAAATGATATTTTCCATAAGAAACCTCTTAATTATTTTTTTATTTCCTTCCTCCTGAAATGTGGTGTTTACCATTGTAAATTAATTTATAATGATTAAACAATGGTTGATTTTTTTTGAGTTTAAAAATATTTATTATATAATTATTACATATTATAGTACATGGACTATTATTATCTTCTCTGTGGAGCATATTATTGAAATTTCAAGCTCTAGTTTTATTTTGGATCAAGGGGGTTTTACCAATATAAGATATAAAAGCACATTAAATTCTAGGGTGCCGAGTTGAGACTATAAATGGATATTTTATTTAATTTCAATTAAATAAAATATTTTATATATTATTTTATTACCTCGCCTGAATTGGGATTTCTATTTATAGGTTGGGGAGGAATTCGAATATAATTCATATAATTAAAGACCATGAGAGGGTAGAGGGAGAGGATTGATGGGGTTTTTTGGGGAGTTTAAGCACAACCAGATCAGGGTATAATTACGATAATGTGTAGATCGTGACTTGATGAATCACCAGTATACCATGGTGTATGATGATTATTTTTATTTAATACCATTTCCTCATAGAATAATAAATTTTGGGGTTTTATATGACTATTAGACTATTTATAAGGACATCTGATCAATAGTGTGATTATTTGGGGAGAATGTGATTTCATGGTGTTTTACATGAGATCTTCATTTAGGGATCTTGATTAGATGACCTGTTGATGAAGAAAAAATATATATTTGTATATATTTTAAGGGATGTGTTAGATAATTAAGATTATACATGATGTATTCTGTGATTACATTACATGTTGGATGGTTCATGGTGTAGCCAAGTACTCTCCCGCAAATCACATATGTAGGTTCAAGGTCAGTTAAGGTACATGGAAAGACCCCTTGTATTTTACATGACTAGTGTCCCACTTTTCTAACATATGACAGGACATAAAACCCAATATGATGAAGGGGGTTAATTTTGGTTTTTAAACAAAAATAAAAAAATTAATCTTTTAGAATATTTAGATTAGTAGTTTTTTAATTACTAATAATGTAAAATAATGATCATTTTTTGAAGTACTAATGAAATTGATGATCATGGAAACTTAAATATACTCTATACTAAAATATAGTTAACAAAATAAAATTAAAATGATCATAATATTAATCTTTTGAAAAATCATTGAAGAATATAATTTTTAGAGTTATCGAATTATAAAAACTATAGAGGATAATAAGAAAACTATTACATAAGAAACAATATAATGAAAAAAACTAACAGTATTGGTCAAGAAACAATCTTCTAAATTAAAACGATATTTAGTAAAATTAAAATTTCATACCAATGTGAATAGTAGATCTATTAACTAGTTTTAAGATATCATAGGCTTTCAACATATCCCAATGTATCCCTAAATTTATTCATATGAAAAAAAAATTCTTCATATCCTTAAAGGATCTCAATAAAATATTTCAATTATAAATCAATTCCAAGAATCCAATGAAATTGGTATGTATCTTTGTTTCCATAAATTTCCTTGATCAATTGAACAGTTTTTTATTATCATATATTATAGGATTTGAAGAAAAGTTAATGTAATTGATATTCTAATACATTTTCAAAGAAAAATCTCAGAAAATGGTATATTTTAGTTAAAACAATCAGAAATAATAATAACATTGATCAGAAGTGCTCTTAGTAATAAGAAATTATAAAAAAAAGAAAACAAATAAAACTATTATGAATAATTATTTAGGTACTCATAGATAATCATGATTCTCCATGGTTTGAATTTATTTATTGCTAATAATATAACCAACTACCATTGTTTTATTTAAAAAAACTCATGATTGGTTATAATATTGTCATCAATAACCTCATCGTGTATCAACAAATGTAATATGTTGTGTCATCTAAAGATGAGTTTGATTAGAACCACTGTATTTCTTCTATATCCAAGGAATTGAATCCGAAATTGTAAATTTATATCACTTCATTTTCTAAATCATATTATTGGTGAGATATATCATTTACCAAAATCTCATTTGAATAAGTAAAAAACATAATAAAATCAATATGATAGTTAATAGTGATATAAAGTGTATTGTGAATTCTGAAATAATGAAATAAACTAGTTTCTGACTAAATAGTCTCCAAATCAATCAACCACATTATCAAAATAACATGATAAACAAGAAACTCTGATGATAGGAAATTGGATGTTAAAAATGAATATATCGGAATTCCTTATGGTAGAAAATTTTTATATCTTAATTTTAGTAAAATGACTAAAAAATGTTATTATAAAACAATCCCGCCATTTGAAAAATTATAAAATGTTATAAAAATAATTCAAATATCCTAAATCTCCCCCCCTAGAATAAAAAATTGTACAATAATCAACCAAAAAATTACAAATTGAATAAACTTATCCAATTTATCCTCTATTTTTTTCAAAATTAAAAATATGAACGAATAAATATAATACATAGTTATAAATTAAATATTCTTTGAAAATTTTCAGATCATGTTCTTCAGTTTCCTTTGTAACATTTGCTTCTTTTTAGATCATCAAAAAACTTTTTTAATGTTTTATGTAATCATACATGTGTGAATCCATTTCATTTCAAAAATTATTTCATACCTGTAATGATCTTATTATATACTGAGTTCAATGTGAACATCAATTTATCCATTTTCTTTATAGATCATACTCGTAATCTCTATAAAAAAATATTTTGTGTTGTCATAAATTAATATTAAACTTATTTACTACTAATTAGTGGTATAGAATTGGATATTATGATGATATACCAATTTTTTAAAAGAATAAATTTATCATTATAGAAGATCTTATCATCATCTATAGTTAATCTTTTAAAAGAATTATTTTTATTAGAAAAATATCATCAAGGAATAAAATAGAAATAAATTGTTTGAAAAAAACCAATGGGGTTTCATTTTACAAATATGTATTTATGGTTTAGTTAATCCAAAAGTTGTCCTTTTATGTTTAATTATATTCCAAATGCATTATAAATGGATGGAAGTACTAAATATATGATGTAAAAATTATTTTAGGATTTAAATTTTATATATCCTTCAATGGAAAAATGAAAATGTTACATTTTTTTAATTAGTATCAAGTCACCAAAACATAATTAATTAGTTAAAAATTTCCAAAAAAATTAATACCTACCCCTATATCAAAAAATAATAATGGTGATATATCAAAAGATACACTGGGTACAATAATTAATGTGGATTTTATCTTCTATAAATAATATATGATATTCTTTATTCGTTATTGGTTAAAAAAAGATGTTAAAAATTTGTAATTTCAAAAAAAGATGATATAACTTAAGGTTATAATTTCTAATATAGTTATTTTTGAAAAATAATTAAATTTAGAAATAAGATAATATTGAAAATGAATTATAATTTAAAATCATATAGATTAGAAAATAGATGAATTTTAAAGTACAATCGGTTAAAAAATTAGACTTATTTTAATATAAAATATATTTGAAAAGAAGAATGATTTTAAAATTATAATTGTAAGAAATTCATATGGATTTAAAAATAATATAGTTTTTAAAATGAAAATTATTTGAAAAAAACATAATCATTAGAATAATAAAGACAAGAAGATCATATATTATTTATTTTTTCAAGATTAGTTTTTAGTGTTAGTAGATTGATAAAAGTAGAAGTGGATTGAAGATCCATTTAAGATGAAAATTTACATCTTCTATTTTATTAATTTGAAACTATTGATTATAAGTTATTTTTTAAAAATAAATTTAAGCTAATTTTCCATTATGATAATGTATGGAATAATATCTCATTTTTGTGTGATATCTATTGAAATGGTATGTGACATCTATATAATTTTATGATGAGTTATGTGATAAGTTTACAATAAAGAAAAATTATTAGTGTTACTATAAATAATCATAGTTTGATTGAAAATAAAAACAAATTCCACAAATGTTTGATGCATTTAAAAAAATTGGGCATAATAACTTATGACTACTTAAAATACTTTTTATGTAGTGGAGTTTTTTATTGAATGTTTTTTAGCTGGACCAAGTTACGATTGATTCTTTGAATAAATTAATTGTTTTACTAGTATCTTTTCAATCTAGCATGTATCCTATAAATTCAACAACCACATAACATTTCAAAGTAAAATAATTTCATGAATAAAAAAATAGTTCTAGTTATTATGTTATAATAAGGTTTCTAAAAATTTATTTTATGTATTTAAATATATAGGTTTCTTGTTTTTTTTAAATATAAAACCTAAAAATGCTATGAAAATTATTCCTAATTGACTTGTAGTAATATATAATAAATTTTCTATCCAACTTATATAGAAATTTTGATCGAATAAATTTATCAGTAACATCGATATTTTATTAGTGTTTATTTCTCTAGAAGAAAAAATATATTATGTATTATCAAAACAAACAATTTTTGAGTAATTATTTAGTTTATATATGCTGGTTTAAAATATTTCCTTATTGTTTTTGAAAAAAAATAAAACCAAGGGAAATTATTAGTTCTCTAATATTGATATTTTAAAACTAATTTTACATATTTTTTGAAAAATATCTGAAAGATATTTGTAGGTTGAAGAAAAAATTAGTTCATATATATATATTTGAAAACAATAATGTTTTTATATTTTTATTAATGAAAAGTTTGTGGTAAAAATTTACATTAAAAAATTATTGTAATTTAATAACTGGTAATTATATCATACTAAGCTCTTTGTATTTATTTATGTCTATATAGTACATTAGAATATTTACATACATTGTTTATAAATTAAACATATTCAATATTAGGTTTCATGAAACATATAATTCCTCATGAACATAACTATTAATGAATGCTCTTTTATGTACATTTGAAATAGTGTAATGTTTAGAAGTTATTTAAAGGATAGTAAGATTCTCATATTTTATTTTATAGACACAAGTGAAAATATATCACCAAAATCTAGGTATACATCTTGGAAAAAACCTTTAGATATTAGAATTTATTAATTTATAATAATAATTAAATTTTCATCACAAATCTTCCAAAAAATGCTTCATTCTCTAAATTACATGTAGATCTGTTGGCCATTGATCTAAGGATAAATATTTCGTCCATTAAAATAAACTGGTCTCTTCTTGTATGAACATTATCCAAAAGTCATCACATGAATATCATCAAAAAAATTTAGTTCAAATTTTAATTCGAAGTTATGATGCTCACAATTTTTTATTAGAAAACATCTAGTTTTAATAGGCTGACATACATCTCTATTAGTATAATAAAATCAGTGAACCCTAAATATTAAATTAATTTTTGGTAATGTGGTAAGATGATCTAAAAAAATGTATTTACATCATTCACTATTGTGGCTTATGGATATTTAAAACATCATTGTTTTAATTTAGAATTATTTACTATCAGCAATATTAAATTGTATCTCGATAAATTAGTTGACAGTTTATTGAAATCATCATTTGGTATTTTTGAAATTCTAAAAGATTTACAAAAAATATGATTAGATTCACCAAATATTTCATGAGCCATTTTCTAAATTTTATTGGTCCATTTATATAGAACTATATAATCCCATATAGTTATTGAATAAACTATAAAAATTACTTCATTAATTATTTTGGGAAAATTTATGTAATAGATATTTTGTATCTAGGATGAATACATTACATCCAATTACTCTAGAGTAATAATTTTTTCAAATTCTTAAAGTCCATAAATCCTAAATATTATTATTAAGAAAAAATTATGTGAATATAAATATTTATATTATAAAAAGTTGTACCCACAAGCTCATCCCAAAAATGTATAACAACTGAATATTTACATTGAAAAGATTAATTAGTTACTTGAATAATTTTATTTCTTAATTCATGTACACGTTTTTTTGGTATTATAGATTTAAAAAACTTATTAGTAATAATAGTTTTACTGTAATATTTTTAAAAATATGATTTGATAAAATATCCACCATACTCATTCCAATTTGTAACCAGGGGTAGGTTTTTATCATTACTATTAATAGAATAAAATTTTACAAAATGATTAAAAGTTTTAAATTTTATAGTGATAAAATAGACCCAAGTAAAAATAGAGTTATCAGAAACTAAAAAATATACAAAATATTTTCCTCTAATACATCTAGCCTTAATATGGCCAAATTTGTCCTTGTGAACAAACTACAAATATTCTATGGTTGAGAATACACTATAAGATTTAAAACATGACTAATATTCGTTAAAATATTAATATGGATCTCATTCCCTAGTGGAATAAATCTTAAGATTTATTGGACCCCTAATATTCCCTTTCTTAGATACATTAGTTAATGTATATATGATATGGTGTCATTTTGTCATTTTTCATAAGTTGTATAAATCATTAGTTACAAATTATAAAGGGAAATTCTAATGAAACCATTATTCTAAATCAAATAGGAAAAAATTTCATTCATATTAAAACATAAAATGAAATTGAATTTTTATCATTTAAAAATGAATGTATAATTCACGATGTTAACAAGATACCCCTCATAACATAACTGAATATTGCAGATAAGTATGATACCAATTTGTGAAATATATAAACCATTTGAAATAAGTGTTTTCCATGAAAAAATATCACAATCTTTGAAGATTTTATCGTATTAATTTTTTTGAAAATTTGAAATTCCTCATTTCATTTCATATAAATTATTTTGGATTAACTTATCTGAATTCAATTTTATGAAAAATCATTATACACATACTATTATTTTTTTACTATTTGTACTCTGTATCTTTTTCTCAAAATATGAAATTCGTTTCCTCGTACCCACAAACTATTGGTTCCTGTTATTTTATCAAATAATTTTTTGGAACCCATATATATCCATCAATTTTATGTTATAAAGATTATAGTTACTCAAAAATATATTCTGGTTGGAAATTAAATAGATAACCTCATTTAAATTATCATGTGAACTCCAATTTTGAATTTAGTGAAAAAGTATACATTTAGGTATATGATAATTAGATTGAAAACATGGTTTTACACAATTTAAACCAAATCCACATGAAGTAACATGGGGTTTTATTTTTTAATAAATTTTATAATTTTTTTCTTTGCCTATATAATAGTTATATAATAGATATTTTTATAAAATTGATTTAATTTCAACTAAAAATTTCTGACTATCCTCTTCAAATTTTCAATTTACAAAATCCATATATACTAAATTATAATAATAATAATTAGTTTTGGAAGGATTTTTTTATATTTCTTATAATTTATAAATTAAACGTTTAAATCATTTTTTACATAAATATTTATTTATTTTTTAAATTAATTTATATTTTCAACTTTTTTATTCTCTTGATTCATTAGTGTATGATATCTTCCCATTTTATCTAACCATTTCAATTTTTCATCGTCGTCTAAAAATATTAATTTTTTTTTTCTAGTGGAAAATATTTTTCATGTTCCGATGGTGTAAAATAATCTTCTTTAGTATTACATGTATATTTAGAATAAATATTTAAATTTATAATAGAATCTATAGTTACCTCTCCCAATAAGTATATTTCATTCCATGGAATATTTAAATATAATACAATAACTTTTTGGAAATCAGTGGTACTATCATTCGATTATATATTTTTTAAATGATCAAAATTCACCAGCACTCATTTTATTTGATGATTTCAAGATATTTATCCTTAAATTTTATAATCTCTTCATGGATTTATATTTTTCTTATTTTGGAAATTCCGACATGATATGAACTTACATTTAACACTCTTATAATATAAATTTTATTGATTAATTTTTTCCATTATATAATTCATATCAATCCCATTAAAAAAAATAAATTTTCAGCATGCCTAAATATCTATCTTAACATTTTTAAAGATTCACTATTGTCTTCTATTGAATCACATTGTTATGAACAATTATATTTTCACTTAGAAAATAATGATTAATAAGTGTTATCACAAGTTAAATGAGTATAAAATTTAGGATTACCTAAAGTAAAAAATTAAATCGACAATATTTTTCCCTTTCATATTTCTCATCATATTATCTTTACCTAATCTCATATTGAATTATTTTTATAATTATATCATCTAGATAAAACAAAGTCAAATGTTTGGTGTGATAAATTCTGTTACACATAAAAATATGTTCTTTTGATATAATTTTTTAATATATTAAATTATTATATCCTTTTATAACTATTTTCAACCAATGATGGGAAACTTTTTTCTACATTCATAAAGAATTATTTCATTTTTGTTACAATTTACAAACGTAGAAAATTAAAATCTATGATAAATAGTTCTTATAATAGATTTATTAGTTTCTAAAAACTATGATGTTCAAAAATTTATTATCTCAAACATCTTATAAATTATATATTTGATTTCACATTAAAACATTTTTATACAATTTATCCTAGATATATAACATATAATGTATACTTCGAATTGTTGATTACATGATATAATTTTTTTCCCTTATGATGGAATTGAATGATATCATTCTCTTAAAAATTATCTTCTCCTATCAACATGGTCAAGGTAATTACTCTACTATTAATGAATTTTTTTTCATTTTATTACAGAACTAATCAAGATCCACACTATCAAAAAATATGTTTTTTTGTCTTATTTATGTCTTCTTTCCATCCAATAGATTCTATAACATATATAAAAAAATTATTATACCAAAATAGTTATTATAGGGAATATAAGTTGAAAATATGATATGCTAATGGAAAAAAATCTAAATTATTATGATATTAGAATTAGGATAAATACCAGTTATGATACAAAATTATGTCCCACGGATTTATGTGACATAAAATATTTGAGGGGTGTTACAAATGTAAGAATATTAATCATAATTAAATATTACCTTTATCAAAATTTTGATTAACAGTTGAAATAAAATATTGAGTTTTTTGTTTCAAAATAACAAAAAACTATATTATTAGAATAATGGAAAACCAAAATATATTGAAATATAGTTATATGAAGATAATTTTATATTTTTCAACGATCAATGAATGATTTAAATTAGTGTAATTTTAGATAACTAATTTAAGAAACTATATTATTAAATAAAAAAATAATTCAGTAAACAATACAATTATGATCTAAAAACATAGAATATTGTTAAATGATCCAAATAATTCATTTAATAGATATTTATTAACATCGTAGTTTTAAACCATTGATAAAAGTAAATTTGAATAATAGATATGAGCTATCAAGGACATTCAACAAGTCATAGGTTATCCTCAATTTCATACATATCAAGAGGTCATTCATTATATTATCATAATCACCTGGAAAAATATATTTACACAATCTCACATATACATTTGAAAAGTATATGAAACAATATTTTTATCTATGAAATACCTCAATAAAATGGTATTAGTTTTTTCCTCCATTCCTCTAAAGTCACTGACCATGTGGTATTGAGATAAAAATGAATAAATCTAAAACCCTTGGTGGTTTACTTGGAAAATCTCACCCAATGATAACAATAATTAAAAACACATAGAAAAAAAGATTATATCTATCAAAAGCGTTCTCATAACTAATATGATTCAAATCATTAAAAAGATAAAAAAATTGAATTCTTTTTCATATACTCATACATACATCATATTTTTAGGTGAATCGTTATTTATAGTAAATTTATTAACCAACACTAAAGATTGAGTTAAAAAAAATTGGGTTCAATTGTAATGGTATGACCAAAAACTTCTTCATCTAATATTGAAATCTGTATGTTTCTTTGTCTACTAATTTGTTTTATCAGTAAAATTGTAGGTTTTAAGAGTTATATATTATTAATTTAACATTGGGTAAAAAAACTAGATTTTCATATACCTGTTTAGATCTTTTTTTTTCATTTTTCCAAACGTTCATACTCTATATTTAAAAAATAAACATAATATTCTTGTTATATTGTTATTACATTAACTATATTGTGATATAAAAAATAATTATTGATGTAAGTTATTTAATCAATAGTCTCCATAACATTGTCAAATGTTTTATAAGGACAATAACTAATACAGGTACACTTCAAATTACCTTGTTTGGGTTAAAAGCCATGTTCCCCTAAGACATGCCATGTACTTGGTGCTGATATGCTATGTCCTTATGAGATACATGCACCGAGAGATGTTGATTTCACATACCATGTTGACTAATGTGTTAGAGGGTATTTTTAAATTTTTGTTTCCGTGAGATGAAATTTGACATTATATGAATCATATCCATGTTTTTTATTTAAATCATGATGGTTGAATCCTCTTTGTGATTCAATGTCCTTTAAGTGATGATTTATGGATGGAAAAATTTGATTGAGAGGATTTCATATTGGCTGATGGACTTATAGATATAATATGAGTGATTATGTATAAAACCTATTGGGATTCATGAGAATGAAGGATATACATAGACTTTGTGAGATAAGGTTCTTGAGTATAAATAGTATAATATATTCCATTGTAGCAATACTCAGTTCTATTGAGATATGTGGAAAAGTTATGGACCTCCATTTTAGGTATTATTTGGATAGATAATTTTTCCTAACAGAAAACATTGGGTGTATGTTTAGGTAAAATATTATAAAACATAGAATGATAATGATATGGATGATCATAGTATATGACCTTGTGGTTGAGAATAGACAATATTTGTATTTAGTGTGTTGATCTTGTCTGATTATGATGGTGTTGAGTAGTTACCTGAGATAATCGACAAGTAGTGAGGAATGCCTTGTGATATGGGGATATCTTCAAGTTATTATCTCCTTAGTGATGTGTTAATTATGACGTGAGAAGAATTTTATTGTCTTATGTGTTTATTTTATGGAAAATATATCAAGAAAAATGAATGATTTGGTCTATGACATGGAAAATATATATGAAATAAAAGACATTATGGATATAAATGATTCTTAGTGTCTCCTTAGAAACTAAATTATTTATTAGAGCCATGTATTGATCTAGAGATGAGGATTGGTCATGGACACGAGAGGAAAATATACCTAATCTGTTATGTGTATGGGTATAGGAAGATAAAACCCATTTTTCCATTATATGATTTATTTTGAACTGGGATTCACTTCCAATGAAGCCTTTTTATGATGATATTTTATAAGAGGTATGAAAAAATAGTGTTTGATCTATATTTGAGATATCGTAGTCCATCCAAGGATTTGAAAATAATCAATATGACATATGATTTTGAATAGAGGGTAATACATAGCTTAATGAGTATTATATCTGAGATAATTAAGGATCAATACACTACCTCACTTACAATCATTTAATTTTTAGTCAATATAGAATAGATATAATTATAACAAGTCAATAATATACAATTATATGTTTTAGAGTGAGACATTACCCTATAGAGTATGTGTATATGAGATTTTTTAGTTGGGTTGTATTGTCCACTATATGATTGTTATTCCTTGAGATGTTGCAGGATTGATGGATTACCAATAATTGGATGTGTCATGACATGATCAAGGTGGTGTGAGGTTGGGGGAGGGTGTGCTACCATACAAGTGATTAATATAACTAGGAATTCATAGGTGATGTATCATGATTCAAACTATTTGATTGGGTGTATTACCTAAGTTTTTATGAGTGAATCACTATACTAGTCTTTTTGTATTACCAAGAAAGTGCCCCAAATAAAAATATGTTCTCTTTTTTATACTCGATTATATTGGAATTGGTGTCACGAACCAGCCCAGGTACCCTGGTAACCCAATAACCAAGCCGGCCCTGACATCACCCGAAGGGTGTTCTCGACCTCCACGGGTCGTAGACTAGCACCTGGCATCGTACAACATACATGTGGGAATGAATTTTCCACAAGAATGTGGAAGCAAGAGTATATCAAATAGTATGCATAAGAAAATAAACTCCACTAGGAGAGGTGTACCAGAATACAAAGAGGTATAAAATGCCAAAGTACAACAACAAAGGTACTAAATATGGTAATTACAACCCTATGGTCCCTAAGGACACAACTCACCAAGACCAAATATCAATAGCTAGATCCACCTCCAAGAGCTCCCTTCCCTTTTCTCGATCCAGGAAGAAGAAATTCTACAAACAACTGAAGGAAAAAGTAGTGTGTGAGACTAAGCCCAAAAGGATATCACCAAAGATTCTATAACAGATTCCAAATATAGATTATCCATGTAAAAACATTCAATTTTCAAATAAATAGGTTTGGAAATTAAAAGACATATTTTAGCAAATCATGCTATACATTTTCAAATGATGGAAATAAATACCTTAATCAAAGACTTTACAAATGATGGGATATTTATAAAATAATGGATTAAATAAAACATTTATATAAAACAGTTTCTATATGTTCAACAGGCATGTAAAACAGTTCAAAAGCATTGGCATACATTTATATCACAAATATAAATATTCAGGCGAGCAACATGGTCATCTGCCAAAATATATGATAGTATTAACCAGTTACAAGATTCCGCACTCTCTATGTGAACTAAGAAAGATGTGTATACACACGTCCCTATAACACTGGCCAAAGGAGACTCATCACCAACCCATCAGCGATGTGACCCACCACTTGTATGTTTTAGAACGTTGTCGTACCGTAGAGTGTATCCAAATAACTCACTAACTACTTTAGGTTTACATGCGCTCTTACATGATGGGTGCACTATTTTAAGAGATCTTAAAATACGATCATTCCCATTCTTCCATTTCAAAAGTGCCAATAGAATTCCATTTAAAACCAAAATAGAACTTATTCAAAACATGCCTTTTTTACAAGATTAAACCAATAAGTTTATATCAAATCATTTTAATCCATTTTCATAAGTTTGAAATCCATTCAAAACCAATTCCATCATTACACATTTCATCTTCACAATTAAATTCAACAATTTAATTGAAAACATTTCCAAAAAATCAACAATTTTAATCTAATAGTTTAGATCATCCAATTTTCCATAAACACACCCAATTCAATTGAATTTGGGTTTTCCCACATCTCTATGCCAAAACCATTCCAAATATCTCAATTCAATGGCATCTAGTTTTTTTATCAATTTATTTGAATGAAACTTTAGCAATTTAAGTTAAATCAATAATTGAAATAAATTAATCAAGTACATTGATAATAAATTTGGAATGTCGGGACGGAACCACCTACCTTGAAGGTTTTGAACAAGACCACAACGGTCGATAACTCTCAAGAAAACCAGATTGCATCTTTAATAGCCCACCTTAGATCTCTTATCCTAGAATGATCAAGACCAAATTTCATCAAACATGGTACCACACACATAGATCTACCCATAGCGGGTGTAGATTTATGAAACCGAGAGAAGAGGAGATGTAGATCTAAGTAGATCTAAGAAACCGATCAATAAACAAGAAGAATAATCACATACCTTTAGAGTCCCACTTTGATTCACCAAGAAGAGCCTTTGGATCACCTTTGGATCAAAGGGAGAACCTTCATTGACAACAGGAGAAGGAAAATCCCGAGTTAGGGCCACTTATGAGGAAAAACGAAGCATTTAGAGGCAAAACGTCTATGATCCACAATTTAAGGATCTAATTTTAAGTGACCGCATGGTTTTTCCACATGGTTTGTCAAACCGTGCGCACACCATGCGGATCTCACTATCCAGGGTTGCTGGTCCGCACAGTTTAGTCACACGGTTTACCAAACCGTGTGCACACCATGCGTACCCCATTGTCCAGTGCTGCTAGGTGGGCACAGTTTCATCACACGGTTTATCAATTCGTGCTCTAACTGTGCACAATCCATTGCATTTTTTTACTTAAAATTTCATCCAAAAGCACCCCCAAGTCACTACTCCAAAACAGAGGCTCTTAGAGAAATCCAATGTACCTAAAAACATGACGGTATGTTACAATGTCCCCACTATAAGACCTTTCTGTCCCCAGAAAGCCTATGAAGAAACCTCCACGCCAAAAAGATGAAGCCACTGCTCCCTCATTAGTGCCTCCCTTTCCCACGTCTCATGAGAATCTGAACCATGCTGCCAAAGTATACGGAACAAATGTATCATTCACCCCCTAAGAACCTTAGTCTCAGAATCAACAATCCTAAATGGTTGTTCAGTCATAGATAAATCTGGTTCAGTTTCAAGATCACTCCAAGTCACAACATGTGATAGATCGGAGAGGTACTTCTGCAGGTACGATACATGGAACACATTATGTATCGATTTAAGCTATGGTGGAAGGGCTAGATGAAAAGGAACTTTTCTCACAAGACCAACAACCTTGAATGGTCCCACAAAACGAGGATTAAGGTTCCCTTGCCTCCCAAGCCGTCGATGACCAAAACGGGGTGAAACGTTCAAGAACACGTGGTCACCAACTGAGAACTCTAATGGTCTATAGTGACGGTCAGTATAAGACTTGCACCGACTTTGCGTTGTTATCATTCTCTGACAAATCAACTGGATCTTAGCTATCATCTCTTGGACCAAACTCGGTCCTACCAAAGAACTTTCACCAATCTACGACCAACATAAGAGATATTGACAGGGACGACCATACAATGCATCAAAAGGAGCCACTTTAATCATAGATTGATAACTATTGTTATAAGAAAACTCAGCTAACCCAAGATGATCATCCCAAGATCCAACAAAGTCGAGAACACAAGCGTGGAGCATGTACTCAAGGATCTGAATAACTCTCTCTGTCTGGACATCTGACTGTGGATGGTAGGTCATGCTCAAATGGACCTGAGATCCCAGTGCCTCCTGAAGGCCTCTCCAAAAGCAAGAAGTAAACAAAGTATCACTATCAGAGACTATTGTATATGGAACTTCGTGCAAACGAACAATTTCTTTCACATGGATATTTCCCAACTCCTCAACTTTGGTTGTATCTCGAATAGGTATAAAGTGATTCGACTTGGTCAGTCTGTCGATCAGAACCCATATCTCATTTTTCTTCCTCTGGGTTTGAGGTAACCCAACCACAAAGTCCATTGAGATTTCACCGCACTTCCATGTAGGGAATGGAAGTGGTTGAAGAAAACCCAAATGTTTCTGGTGCTCGGCTCTCACCTGATGGCATGTATAGCAACGAGATACAAACGTAGAAATGTCTCATCTCATACCTGGCCACCAAAACTATCACCGCATGTCATAGAACATCTTCGTGGTCCCCGGGTACACATCCCGCTAAGAGTTATGGAAATCCCTCATCAAATCCTTCCATGACAATAACGGTACAATGTAACGGTTTTGATAACACAAAACACCCTCTTTGTAGAATGACCAAAAGTTGATGGTCTCCCCACCATAAAGTGAGACCCTATTGCCATAGAATTCATCATCCAGTTGTTGTTCCTGAATAATTAACTCGAGGAGAGCAGAATTCAACTAAACACAGGCTAATGAAACTTCATTCCCCTTCCACCAAACTCAAATATGCAACTGAGAAAAAAGATCCATAAAACTACACTCTTCTGAAGATTCTTTCGCGGCATTTGATGGATGTTTCCTACTTAACGCAACTACAACTACATTACCTTTCCCCGGGGTGTAGGCAATGTCAATGTCGAAAGATTACAGGTACTCCACCCAATGCCTTTGGCAGAGATTCAAATCTTTTTTATGGAAGATATTACTCAAGCTCTCCCATAAAGGTAATGTCTCCAAAAATTAAGTGAGTGCATTATATCTGCATGTTCAAGGTCATGGGTAGGATAGTTCTTCTCATGAGGCTTATGCTGATGAGATCCATAGGCAACCACTTGATTACCTTGCATAAGGACGCATCCCAAACCTGAACCCGATGCATCATAGAAGACCGCATAACATGCCCCTACCTCATAAAGAGTTAACACCGTCATACTAGTCAAAAGACGCTTTAGCTCAACAAAATAACTCTGAAATTTGTCATTCCAGGAAAACACCACTCCCTTTCGAGTTAGAGCAGTCATTGGAGATGCTAAGTTTGAGAAGTATTTAACAAATTGATGATAATATATTGCTAATCCCAAGAAGCTCTGAATTTCGGAAACATTCCATGGCTGTTCCCAAGTCATAACAACCTTCACATTTTCATGATCAACTGATATTCCTTGTTCTGACAAGACTTGTCCCTAGAATTTTACTTCTAGATTCCATAAATTGCACTTTTAAAGCTTGGCATAAAGACGGTGATTTCTTAAAAGACCCAGAACTATTCTTAGATGAAGCACACGAACCTCCTCAGACATGGAGTATACAAAGATGCCATCCACAAAGACTATGAAAAAAGTATCCACATACTCATGGAAAACATGATTCATCAAGGCCATGAAAACTACAAGAGCATTTGTTAGGCTGAAGGGCATAAAAAGGTACTCATAATGGCCATACCTAATTTGAAATGTGGTTTTCTGAATGTCAGATTCCTTTATCCTCAACTGATGGTAACCAGATCGAAGATCAATTTTTAAAAAACACTTTTCCCATTTCAATTGGTAAAACAAATCCTCAATTCATGGTAATGGATACTTGTTCTTTATCGTAACTCTATTGTGATTTTGATAATCAACACATAAGCGTAGAGAACCATCGACATTCTTGGCGAAGAGAACTGGTCATGCCCAAGGTGACACACTCGGGCGTATAAAACCTTTCTCAAGAAGATCGTCCAGCTAAGACTTCAGTTATTTTAATTCTGCTAGAGCCATTCAGTATGAAGGGATAGAAACTGGTTGAGTACAAGGCATTAAGTCAATAGTTAAATCAACCTCTCTTACAGGTGTAAAACCAGAGAAGTTTGGAGGAAACACGTCATGAAACTCAGAGACGATTGGAGGGAGATCACCACACTATGAATCTCTCTCTAGGTCAAAAGAGAAAACTGATATAACTTTCCCCAACTATGGGAAAAAGGGTCCGACTCTGCTTGACCTTGGGTCCCATTCTCCTTGAAATAAGATAGACACACCATTGGGTGTAGTAATGAAGACTCGTTCAAGAGAAAAATCGATCCGGGATTTATTAGAAATGAGCCAATCCATCCCAAATATGACGTCAAAAGATTTCATGTCGAGAACCAATAAATTCCAAGAATGATCATCATATGATAGAGAGAAGACACAAGAAGGACTACTGATACACTTCTCTCTCATTAAACCAAGTGTTGTAGTAATATCCATTTCACAAGATAAAATCTCTAAAGGCATATTAAGCTGATTAACAAGACAAGTTGAAATAAAAGAGTGAGATGCACTAGTATCAAAAAGAGCTGTCACTATGGACGAAGCTATAGTAATGGAACCTCTCACAGTTTCAAGACCTGCATCAGCTACCTCTGGCGACTCATCCACTGCGTGAAGAAGCTTCGTTCCGAATGCATGTGGCTGGAGTCTTTTAGCATTTAAAGCATTTCATTTCCCTATGGTTTCTGGAGGTTCTGATGATCCTGTCCCACTATGTGGAGTAGATGAATGATGGTAGAATATAACTATGTGCCCCAAACTTCCACAGGAGATACAGTTCTTTGGTGCCTCAGTGAAAACCCTCTTAGAATTCCTCAACTTTCCACATTGATAGCAAGTCAAAGAATCCCCTCTTGGTGCTACCGGAGGTCTAGAATAACTCTGATATTGAGAACTACCGTATGAGACGTTGCACTTCTGTTTCCCTATAAAGGGACCAACACTCTCACAAGAAGGAAAAGAAACCCCCTTCAACCCTAACTTTCCTTCCAGGTCTATCTCAACCATTATCACCCTATCCAACACATCAGCATAAGTAGGAAACTTCAATAAGAAAACATGAGAATGAATATCTGATCGAATCCCCAACTCAAATCGTTGAGCCTTAATCCTCTCATTAGATACAATTTCAGGAGAAAACTGTACCAACTCAGCAAACCGATTGGAGTACTCCGTCACGGTTTTGTTGGCCTGCTCATGTTTAAAAAATTGCACAGCCTTGGACAACACCATAGATTCTGGATAGAACTAATCAATGAAAAGATCCCTAAAGTCTTTCCACTCCAAACCATCATATTTCCCAGCCATTACCATTGTGTCCCACCATCTCCTACATGGTCCCTCTAGCACGAAGTTTTCACCCTTCACATTGATGGCATCAGGTGTCTCAAAAAACCCAAACAAACATTCAATCTTACTCAACCATTCCTCATCATATTGAGGGTCAGTGGTGCCTTTTCAAACTGGTGGCTTCTAGTGTAGGAACTCTTGAGAATGACTTGAGAGAATATCACTTTGAGGATCTAAATCTGGTGTCTGAATAGGGACTAGAGGTGGTTCATGTCCAAGAGCTTGGATAGTGTGAACGATCACCTCAACCAGACTCGGATCCACAAATAGGTCTCGCCTGCTGGGGTTCAGCAGCAACCTCTTTTTGGATCTGATTCCCACGTCTTTTTTGAGGAATGATGCTACACAACACCAGAAAAGACATAGATTAAGACACCAAACGGGTAACAAGGAAAACTACTCTTAAAATAAGGAATAAACAGGATTTGGATTCCACTCTATCCAAATCAAAATAGGGAAAATACTAGAACTAATCCACAAGTCGTATTTCCCTAACAATTCTTGGTGACATAAGGTTCATTACGGTGAGAGATGGACATGCTCTCAATCACAAATACCTCCAAATCCCCGACAAGGAAACTCAAATGCATACTGTTATCAAAGAAAGATGTTCAACAAACCTCCCTATGATACCAATTTGTCCTTAACCATCCCAGGTACCCTGGTAACCCGATAACTGAGCCGACCCGAAAATAGCCCGAAGGGCGTTCCCGATCCCCATGGGTCGACGACTATCACCTGACATCGTACAACATACAAGTGGGAATTATTTGGCCACAGGAATGTGGAAGCAAGAGTAAATCAAACAGTATGCATAAAAAAACTCCACTTGGAGTGATGTACCAGAATTAAAATAGGAATAAAATGCCAAAGTACAATAACCCAAGTACTAAAGATGGGAATAAAATCCCCAAGGTTCCTAGGGAAACAACTCACCAAGACCAAATATCAATAGCTAAATCCACCTCCAAGAGGTCCCTTCCCTTTGCTCAATCCTGGAAGAAGAAAGTCTACAAACACCCAAAGGAAAAATTAGGGTGTGAGCCTAAGACCAGTAGGATATCCCCAAAGATTCTATAAGTGATTCCAAATATAGATTATCCAAGTAAAAACATTCAATTTTCAAATAAACAGGTTTTGGAAATTCAAATTCATATTTTAATAAATCATGTTATACATTTTCAAATGATGGAAATAAATACCTTAAGAAAAGACTTTATAACTGATGGAATATTTCTAAAACAATGGCTTAAATAAAACATTTATATAAAACATTTTATATATGCTCAGAAGGCATGTAAAACATTTCAAAAGCATTGGCATACATTTATATCACAAATATAAATATTCAGGCGTGCAACATGGTCATCTGCCAAAATATATGATTGTATTAACAAGTTATTGGATTCCACACTCTCAATGTGAACTCAGCAATATGTTTATACATACATCCTAATGAAACTAGCCAAAAGAGATGAATCACCAACTCATCAGATATGGGACCTGCCGCATGTATGTTTTAGAATGTTGTCGTAGCGTAGAGTGTATCCAAATAACTCACTAACTATTTAAGGATTTATGTACTCTTACATGATAGGAGAACTATTTTAAGAGAGATTAAAATATGATCATTCCCATTATTCCATTTCAAAAGTTCCAATATCATTCTGTTTTAAACCAAAACAGGTCTTATTCAAAACATGCCTTTTTACAAGATAAAACCAATGTGTTTCTATCAAATCATTTTAAGAAATTTTCATAGGTTTGATATCCATTAAAAACCAATTCCATCATTACACATTTCATGTTCACAATTAAATTCAACAATTTAATTGAAAACATTTCCATCAAATCCACAATTTAAATCGGCCAATTTTCTATAAACACACCCAATTCAATGGAATTGGGGTTTTCCCACATCTCTATGCCAAAACCATTTCCAATAACTCAATTCAATGGAATCGAGTTTTTTTTATCAATTTAGTTGAAAGAAACTTGAGCAATTGAATTTAAATAAACAATTGAAATAAATTAATTAAATACATTGATAATCAATTTGGAAAGTTGGGACGGAACCACCTAACTTAAAGGTTTTGACCAAGACCACAATGGTTGAGAATGCTCAAGAAAACAGGATTGCTTCTTCAAGAACCAACCTTAGATCTCTTCTCCTAGAAATATCAAGACCAAATCTAATCAAACATGGTACCAAACACTTTGATCTTCCCATAACGGGTGTAGATATAAGAAATCGAGAGAAGAGGATAATTAGATATAAGTAGATCTAAGAAACCGATCAATAAAAAATAAGAATGATCACATAACTTGAAAATCCCACATCAATTTACCAATAGGAGCCTTTCAATCACCTCCATGACAAAGGGATAACCTTCTCTGACCCTAGGAGAAGACAAATCCAGAGTTAGGGCCACATAGGAGGAAAAACAAAGCATTAAGAGGCAAAATTGACGAGATCCACAATTTAAGGATCTAAATTTAAGTGATCACACGGTTTTTCCACACGGTTTGTAAAACCGTGCGCACACCATGCAGATCTCACTATCCAGGGTTGCTAGTCTGCACGGTTTAGTCACACGGTTTACCAAACTGTGTTCACACCATGCGTACCCCACTGTCCGGTGCTTCTAGGTTGGCACAGTTTGATTGCACGATTTATCAAATTGTGCACTAACCATGTACAAGACATTTCCTTTTTGTTTTACTTAAAATTTCACCCAAATGCACCCCCTAAGTCACTACTACAAAACAGAGGCACTTAGAGACATCAAAAGTACCTAAAAAATTAATAGGATGTTACAATTGGTCTACATAATTGTCCATGGGCCCATTACATGATTACATAGTCATCAGAAACCTTGTAAATGTATTCCACATTTTGTAGTTTGTTTGGGTCTATCCTTGTTAGAACATTAGAAAAAAAGGATTGAATGTGATAATTATTTTTATTTTACTCTATTTATTACTCATATATTATAGGTATATCATGTCTACCAGAAATTGTTATGATAAATAAATATTGGGAAACCATTCATTTTTTCCTATAAGGAATTGATTTCCCCCACTTGAAAAAGAACCCCATGTGTGAATGTAAACATTATGTATACTTTCTTGTTAACCAGGGGAGGTGAAGTGGAAATGGTATGGTCCGTGTTCTATACAATTTGGAATCATTATATCAATAGATATCTAAATATAATTATTGGGGTATGAATCATGGATGATGGTGGTGACTCATGTAGATTTTTTTCATGTACATATTGGTATATCCAATCAACCTTGTAGAAAATCTGTTGATGTATTTTGGCATTATTGTTATTCTATATGACCTATTTCGTCCATAATTATTTTGATATTGAATATTTTGTTCTGTTTTATGAGGCATACATTCATGGATTTTTATTCCTATTGGATGATTTTTGGATATATCTACTATGGATAATAATGATACCAGGGACTATTATACCCAAAAACCACACAATAACACTTTTCCTAGACATAATACTATAGAATATGGGGAGGAACCCATGTGGTTCGTGAGGATCTCCACTCATAAAAACTATTAATGGTCTGGGGTTGGGGAATTACATATTATCATTAAATATTTTTGTTTCTATTCCTATTTATGAAGATGGTAAATAAGTAATTTGAATAAATATTAGTATATGTTGGAGCTCATATTGGTGTATTGTGAACACCATTTCAGATTGAATGTCATTTTTATGTAGCATATGATATTTCAATTCTTGATTTCATCTTTTATTATTTTATGCTTTCATATAGAGTGACACAAATATGTTTTTTGGATTTATGAATTATGGTGTATTAAATGTTGGATTATTAGAATGGGTTATGTGTATATCAATCATTCAAGGCACATTGAAATCACTTGAAATTTTTATTCTTGTGTGGGATTTATATCCCTAATATTGATTGTTCAGTTTTACAATGAATCATTAAAAAAATATATTTTTATTTACATAAATTTTTTTTTAGTTACACTAAACATGAAAATACTATAAATTATATCTACCTATTGTTCGTTGGGATCCAATGAATGGATTTTACTTGAAAAAGTTTATACATTTACACTAGTAAAGGATGTATAATTTCCCTCCATATGTCAATAAAACATTCGATTGCTTGGTAATAGTTTTGAATGAAATTGTAGTCAGTGAATTAACATGTCAAACCCAAACTATATAGTGTTTATCTATGTAGATTTTTGGTGAAATTATACATATCCAAACCACATTAGTATCGAATATTTCATAAATATAAAAATGGATGATTATGTTATATATGTATATATATATATATCCATTTGAGTGTGAGTGTGTGTGTGAGTGTCTGCTTCTGTTTTTAAGGAGGTGTGATCATTATACTTATGAAAGTAATCTCATATAGAGAATCATGTTGAGTGTGAGTGCCTTGGTATATGCTAATTAATTTGAACACCATGTCTATTAATTGAGAGTATAAAATTTTATATGGGGTTTATGGATCATGATTTTCCTATAGATGTTTTGGGAAACAAAACAATGGTGTATCTTTTCTGGTTTGACATACATCAGACCATTTTTACGGGAATTGTGGGAGATACCAGGGACCATTTTTATTATACATGGTATTTTATTGTGTTTTTCTATTTTATGATCTGAGGGTTGCATGATAATTTGTTAATCAATGGTTTTTAGGTGACATGTCGGTATGATAAATTTCAATATGATTGGGGTTATGTTGATAATACATATGTGGTGGTACAAGGTATATTTCATAGTGATGGAGTTTACTTGGACTCCCCTATTTTATATTACTGAGAGTGATTTTGATATTGGGTTTGGTTTTTGGGAATATAGAATATATTATACCGGATTTTGATATTTATGGATGCACTTATTGTGGAATTTATAGTGTTATGATGATTCTTTATGTTTTGAATAGATGTCTATTTGAAGGTGATAATTGGTTATTCCCTAGAATGGATGAGATGCGAGGATGATTAGAAGAATAATAAATTTTGAAACTAGTTTATTGTATTTTTTATGTAAATGGTGTGTTTTGGTAGTGTTAGGTGTGTAAGAATATGTTTAAATGGAATGATACTCATGATAATGTTAGATGAGTTCTACAATCGAGTGATATGAGAGGATATAATAATCGGGGTTAGATTAGTTTGATGTTGTATATTCTATTTATACACAATTAAATTTCATTATGGATCATGCATAGGGTTTGTATTGTCCTTTGAATGAGATTTTTGAGGGAATTTTTATGGACAAAGATTCCATGGGTTCATGAGAAATGTTACCATTTTTATGATAATTTAGGGGAAACATGGTGTTTAGAGTTTTCTAGTGTGGAAAAAAATGGCATATTGTAAGTGAAAAATAATAAATGTTGAAATATATTAAGGATTATGTTGTGTATAGTTATATGGAAATCCATATGGTAAAAATAACACCATTCCCATGGTGGTTGTTTCCTTCATTACAAATATAAATTTAGATGGTGTTGACGATGAAATTTTGGGTAAGCTATTAATGGTCAACATTTGATGTTTCACAATGATTCCTAAGAATGAGTGGGGAAGTCACATATAGTAATTACATTGGGTTTTAGATAGAGAATAATATTTAGAAAAATTAAACAAATATTAATGGGGTTGATGGAGTAATGATATTGTTCATTGGATTGTTGATGTGTTATTTAATTGTGGTATGATGGAAACCACAACAAGAGTGTTGTTCAATGATTAAGAATGTGATTTTAGTGAGGCAATCTGATGGTGGGAAAAACCATCGATGAAAATCATCCCTTATGAGTTATCTTTTTTAATGGGGAACATTATAATACAAGAAATGAATTGGATGGCGACTCGGTCGTGCCTCATAATGTATATGTATTGTGGAGTTTCATATGGGTGATTTGATGATGGGGAAAAGTGGGTGGATTGGGTTAGGATAAATAGTGAACACTGAGATTAAAATATTACTCTAAATGATCATTTAGAGTTTGGGGATATAACACGATGTTTTTAATGGATTTATTACTAAGATAAATTATAAATTTTATTTAATGGACACCCGATATTCTCATGGATGAGGAGTGGTATTGTGTGGATGTTAAATAATCTCATTACCTTCATAATTATGGATATTATGTAAAATATGATTTTTTTTTATTCTTAGAGTTTATGATGAAAAACATTGGAATTTCCCATTCATAATATCTTATAAATATTTCTAAATGATTTAATTAACATTATAATGGTGTGTTTACCCTACGTCCATTAGTTTTTTATTCTGATACTATAGGGTATTTAAGAATATATTAATCTATATGTAAAACATATTAATTATTCAATTACCAAGAATTATTATACAATCTAGATCAATTATAATGTTTTCTTAGGTTATTAGGGTTAGAGAAAATCACTAAACGGAAAAATTAATTAAATTTACTTAAATAAAATTAAATAATATTAATTTCAATACCACTATAATTTTTGGAATCTTATTTATGTGACATATTTTATAGATTAAAATTTGTTTTTTATGAAAAAATAATGTTTGTGGATTGATTTATAGGGATTAAGAGCATTGTTTGGGAGACTAATCTATAACATATTGTAGTGAAATTGTTCTGTAGTGCAGATCATGACCTGAAGCTCTCCTGGTAAGTCAAGGGGTTGGTCTGTTATTTATATTTCCCATTATTACCGTGTTTATTCATTTTTTTAGGTTTTAATATGATTAATGGCGTTCTATTAAATCTTTATTGTCCATTGTATGATTATTTGTGGGGAAATGGGTATTTCAATACCTTTATAGTTTATTTCTATTTGGAAAACTAGATCAAATATTCACTGGTTCAGGAAAAGTTGCATATTTTCTTAAATTACTGTTTAAGGTTGAAGATGATGACTACATGATGTGGAATACAAGAGGATAAATAGATTACTATGAATATTTATATAACTATGTGATTTACTAGATATCACATGTGGGGGTACATGGATTTATAATGTGAATTGTACAAAAACGTGATCCAAATAATATAAATAGTGTCTTAGTGGAGGGGGGAACAAGCTGATGTCAAATAAGTTTCCCTATATTGTATGGTTTTTTATTAGTGGTGATTTAATGTCACAACTTATGGGAGAATATTCCCACTAAAATAAATTCAAAGTTTTATTCCCAAATCTATAAAAAATAGAAAAACTAATCCATATAATAGATGTCACAAAAACCGATGTACATAAAATATTGAACCCAACAAGCCCCTACTATATAGAATATAAATTAATATAACTACCATTATGATTTAATAATATATAACCTAGTGGTAGTAGATAAAAATTGAATAATATATAAAATAATTCATTGGATCCCAAGATAGTTTACATGTAAAAAATAATATAAAATAACTAAAAAATAATCTAACCTTTCACCCAAATAATATAATCTTCATACCAAATCCTCATCCTCCACAAGCCACTAACTGAACCATTTGAGAATCTCAATAAAAATTCATTTTATTAAGAGATAATAATATGCTCTACACTCAAACTACAAAATCACATTCTGGTACATGGGTTAAGGGCACGTCTATTGACCTAGTCGAAATCCCCAATACCTCAATAATACTAATTATTTCTATAATAAAGACGATTTTTTTTATATATATAATTATTTTATTAATTTCATTAAAAACACCCACCTAGAAACATTTCACACAACGCACATACAAGCATATATGGAAGGTCATCATGTGCTAACACGAACACCACCACACATGAACCAACCTATTTAGGATTCATGTTGGAAGTATGAAAACCACCATGTACAATTACATGAACCAATTACTAATGATATTGGTTAGGATATATTGTTATAGAAATACACATATCTAAAGATAGAAGTGTATTTTTTCATTCCATATTCTATTTCCCAATCTATACCCAAATACTCGTTCTAGGAATCATCTAAGACCATGACCCACTAACCAAAATAATAGGGTACAGTCCAATGTCTATTTCATAACCCATTACCTTATCTATCAAGGTATGGTTTGGAAAAATATGCATAACATATATAAATATTTCATGATTTGAAATGAATAATCTATTTATTTCACACAAAACAATGATCAAGAATGATAATAGTTTATTGTTTTTGGAGAGTATATGCACAATAATATAATTTCATGAATGATCTTATTCATTCCTAAAACAAATTATCTCATTTAACCCTTATTATAAATATCGTAATTGAAACCATTCATCATAAATCTACAAAATGGAAACATAAGAAATGATGAACTCAGATGATTATTATGGGTAAGAATATATGATATAAATAAATTATTATACTCAAGAATGATATAATATAATGTTTATGGTATTATAACCATATCATAAAAATTTTGTACAAAAATATTCGAAGATCATAAATCCCGATTCATAGATTAAATCTTTAGATTTTAAATAAATGAGTCATAATATTGAGAAATAATTATTAACCATTCATGATTAATGATATCATATAATAAAAATAAAAAATTTCATAGGAATTGTGGTAAATTAATATTCATATAAAATCATTTCATTATTAATTATTCTTTTTCTAGACTATTATGGTAGAAACGTTCTAGAAGATGATTGTCTATACTTGTCATATAATTATTTCCACTATCCACGTTCACTCTAAATACAATTATATGAGACATATTTCCATAAATAATGAGGTTCAATTCCCAAACAAGTTTATATTATCAATTAAATAGAGATAATTAATATCACCACAAACAAATAGTGAAAAACGTAAATGTGTTTTTGAAAAGATCATTATAACATTCAACAATTCATCATATCATAACTTGTGTAAAATAAATATATTTCATAAAAAAATTCACAAAAACAATAATAATACATATAAAGAAATATCAAAGATGGTATTGTTAGATTATTTACCCACTAATTAATACCAAATATCAATATATGTTGACATCGATTAAAAATACATTTTAATGAATATCCACACATTTTTTTGGAAAAGTGTGGAAAATGTCATTTTTATTTAGTATCATTATAATAAAATATTTTCATAATATTTAAAATATTAGTTTATTTAAAAATAAACATGCATACCTATAATATAATCTCAAAAGATCATAATTTTCATTATGTATGGAAAATAAATTAATATAGTAAACATTAGAATAAATATTTATTTAATTGTTTTGGTAAAAATTCTAAAAATATATCTTTTGGTTAATGCCAGTATGAATTCATTAAAAGAATAGAAAATAAATTTAAATATGATAGACAGTTATATTGAATTAAAATTATTCCAATGATAATAAAATTTTCAATAACATTTTAATGAGCATGGGTATGGATGAAATATATCTTCAATAAAGTGAAAAGGAGGATGCATTTCATTAAATCATTTTTATAAATTTTTAAATTCCAAAGATATAAAAATGGTAATATTATAATAAAATTATATAAATAAATAGTGGAGAATTAAATAAATTTTATTTAACAAATAAGGATAATATAATTTCCCCCAATAGAAATTTAACATTGAATGACCTAAAAAGAAATGATATTATAAAATTAACCATTACCTCAGGTATTGTATTTTATTGCATTAATTTTTACATGCCTATATAATTAATTTCGATTAATTAAAAATATTTATATATATAATAAATAATATTACACATTTAATAAGATATAAAATTCCATTATTATTTTTAATTTCCTATTTATTGGAAAATTACTAATTAAAACCTAAATTTCCTGAAAACCAGTATGTTTTATAATCACGTATTGGATCTATGTTACTATTAAAGAACCATGGTAATGGTTTCCTATTGTAAAAAATAACAATCATGTTATATTTATGATATTTTTTATTTGTATAAACATTTATTAACATTAATATAATGAGATTATTAAAATTTAATTACATCCCTTTTTGGATATTGTAGCTGATACATTTCCTTATGTAATGTTTTATTTTTTAATGAATATAAAAATAAATGAAATATAATAATATATTATTGACTAATTATAATAATGTAATAAATCTATTATAAATTCATTAAAACCACACAAATGATGATCCAAGCATGATGGACTTGAGAAACAAATCACATCACTTCATATCGGCAGCAATCCATAAGTACGGATGAACAAAGTTATTTTTTCTCATATGATAGAAAGTAAATAGAGAAATGATATAAAATTAAAAAAATAGTTCATTGTGTTTATTATAATTATTTCATCATGTTAATATGGATTTTTTTTGTGAATATGGAGAAGGATGAATGAAACTCAAAATTGATATTGAATGAAAAATACCAATTCTTTAGGAATCATCCATTGGATTATGCCTTAATCCTTAAAGGGATGGTCTTTTTGAATGAAAATTTTCTCTAGGATATGGGGATTTATATCAGAAATGTGTTTGGGATGTTATTAGATAATATATACGTATCAATGAATGTTTAGGGGTTAGGGAGATATGACCTTCTTTAATATGTGAGGTGGGTGGATTAGTTGAAAATATTTTATAATTATTAAATGAAAAATTTATATTCATGTAAAATTTTAACCAAATGGAAAATTACTTAAATATAAGATAATTTATAGTTAATATATATACATAAAATAAAATTTAGGGAATTTTAATATTTATTTTAGACATTATCCTTTTTATTGATCCTGAATATAACTATTTTTAACCATGACTAAAGTAGTATATTTTTCCCATAGTTTGTATTCATTATTAAAAAAATGTTTCCACAATACCAAATTATGATATAATGATTCCAAATATGGAAAAAATTATGAAATTCATTTCATGTAGGTGGAAAAATTAAATTTAATGAATGAATGGAAAATTTAACAAAATAGATTTTTTGGAAAATGAATTTTTAATAACTAATATGATTTTATTCAAAATAATTACATAGTAAAACCCATAATTGAATGTAAAATTATTTAAATGAATATATTTTATAAAAAAAATAATCAAAATAATTTATTAATATAAAATACTTCTACATATTAATATAAAGAGTCATTTAAATCACAAAAGCATTTTGTTATAAGATCATGTATTTTTATCTACAAATGATTTTGTTATTATTTATAACTAGTTTATAACCAATGAATTAATTTTATTTGGGTGTAAATTATACTTTTTTAAAAATAATATATTAAAACGAAAATTATAATAAGAAATATTTCAAAATAGTACTTTAGGATTAATACTATTTCTTAAGATAATTTGAAATAATTTTCAATAACTATTTTTTATTTAAATACAATATAATTGTATTACTTTTAAAACATATAATCATTATTCACATAATTTGTATAGTGTTTAGTTTCATAATATATTACAAACATTATTATTAAAGATAAATACATTAAAAAATATAGCCTTTTTACATTACTCCCCTTATTGGAATTTCTCCCTCTTAATTTTGACACTTAGATATAAAAAACTAAGGATTCTTTTTCCTAATCACATCCTCATGTTCCCACAATGCTTCCTGAAATTTATGATTAATCTAAAAAACACTACCATGATAAATAATATATATCTACATAAATATATATTCAATATAATATTAGTATTATTTTTTATTCTTAAGAATGATCATTTTCCATAGGTATAAAATCTAATTCTATTATATGTGATAAATCTGGTGTGTACTACCTCAATAGAAATACATAGAACATGGCATGATATTTGGAGAGTATTCGAGGAATAAATGAGGTGTATGATAATATTCTGATGCAATAATGAATCTCATAGTGATCGTTATACCTTAGGAATAGATTTAATTTCTCTCTAAATAAAAAATCTTAATTCCATGGATTTATTTGAAATAGTACAATATGACAAAATGTGAACTAAAAAATATCAATTTGAATTATTGAGTGGAATCTATATTTTGTAATAAAGTTAAAATAATTTAAGGAATCCATAAAAAATTACATTAAATTTATCATAGAATTATCTCAATATATGTTCCGGCATTTGAATAATAATCTCAGAATGACCATCTCTCTGAGAAATCTATGTTGTGTTAAAACCTTATTCCACATTCAAAGGTTGCTAAATAATACTCTAAAACATTATGGTAAACCTTTGATATTGATTTTTTATGATTGAGAGTTGTACAACATGATTCCTTTCCACATAATTAACATATAACATAGTGATATGATAACTATGAAAATCATACCTAAGAGAAATGAAATATGCTTGTTTTATAATTTTATTATCTGTATCCCAAAAAAATTTACCTTTAGATTTTTCTGTTATTCTAATAATGAAATTAAGTGTAATTTTTTCCCACATACAGTATGGTATCAATAATGAAGGAAAAAATATATCATTATTTTTTTCATTAGCCTTATTTTTTGGCATACATGGAATCGAGACACATTTCGGGTATTATCACATTTCAATTCACCCCATCGGAAATACTCTTTCATAATACTATAAATCATTATACATTTAGGATAAATAAATAATTATGAACTATAATCTATATCCAATAGATACATAATCTAATAATTTTTTTAAATGTAATATACATTGTTACTAAAACATATAATTATATCAAAAGCATGGTTGTGCATTAGGACATTCAATAACATCTTCTACATTTCCCAATCTTCATTTTATGAATCAATAATCCTTATATGGAATTATGGTTGAATATTCATCTATGAATGATATAATGTATCCCCTTTATCATGTTTTCAGGATCTATCTTCCACAAATCCATATGTAATGGATATCTTTCAACCAAAAAAAGGTCAAACTATTGTTTTCCATTTGACTTAGTGCATCTGCCACATTATTTTCCTCACCAAGATGGTAATGATTTGGAAATAATAACTATTACACCAATTTTTTCAATTGGAAAATATTTATCTTCTTATATATGAATATATACTCTTATATTTTATGATATATATATATATATTCACTAAAAAATAAATCCATACATATTTTCTATGAAGGGATGCCTATTATTAAGGTAACTAATGATTCTAATCATTATTCTCATATAATTTCATATGTCATGAGGCATTATAAATCACCATATCATTCTGCATGTGGATAAATAATTGTGACTTCTTAGATGCATGCATGTAGATCACACACCCATTTATGTTGTAGGTTAGTATGGGAATAGGTAAACTAAACAACAACCATTTCAACACATTTATATTTTAGTGATTATCTATATTATAAAGGAACATAATTCACATTACAGTCAATGTGGTTATGGGTTTAGATAACTATTTGAAATATCTCCTAATCATTGGTAGTTTCCAAAAAATCAATAAAACTATATATCATCATCACATTGGTTGTTCTAGTATATTGTAAAAGAACATGCATATTTGAGGGATCCCCCAATATACCATCTCATTTAATTATGAATCCTATCAATGGTACATTAGGTATCCAGAATTTATATTTTTTAAATATAGAATCCAAATTATCTGTAATCAATGAAATCAAGAAAATCGTAAAATATTCATCATGTTATTCAAACATATTTCAATATATATATATATCATCTATAAACAATTCCACTAAATGAACAAGGTAATATATATAGAACGTAATAATTATATCTATAAATATTATAAGTGAATTGGTTATTTCAAATTAAATCACTTAAAAGTCATAATATATGTACATCATACAAATATTATTCTTGGATATGTTATCCTTTTGACCCTGACTTGATTATATCTATATTTAAGGCTAGTTGATGATAGGTATTAATCATCTCATAGTTGATCAGAAGACGAAATAATATTTGGTATATGATTGTTTTTCATTATTTTAATATTTATATTTTCATAAAAATCACCACAAAGAGACACCTACACATCATTATTCATAACAAAAAGCACATGTTTACCCCATGGTGATGCTACTCTCCAAATAAATCACTTTTCAAAAAACATGGTTTCTTCATATATTTTATAACTCAATCAATTCCATTATATATGGAGTCTCTGAAATGAGAATATAACCATGTATGAGAACTACTAAAAAATCATCTTCACAATTCATGGGATGACTAATAAAATGTTTATAAATACAATGGAATATTCTATAAAAATGATTATATATTCAATTTTTATTTCCCCTAACAATTATAGATTTATGAAACTCTTTATTAGGTGATGATTACTATATAATCTAAGTAAATTCAATTGGAAGATTATAAACATCCTCACAAAAATAGGGAATAATGGGATGATTTGGAATATAAAATGTGACTTCGCTTACTGTTCAATTGAAACAGTCTCTATATAAGGAGATCCAATACATTCCCCTATTATCATAAAATTTAACTAGAGGTATAATCATAAAATTTTTTGAATGTAAATTCATAAAAACTTATTTTTTATGCGCTATAAAATTAACATTCAATCATAACAATATTATGTCTTTTCAACATTAATTAATCATTTAATCTTTTTTGTGGTGATATGATGCCATTGAAAATTTATTTAGATATATATGTGTGCGTAGAATCATAAAAAATATGAAATTTTGAGTTATAGAGTGGGTGATATGTGTACCTTTAGAAAATTAATATATTTTCCTACATTAATAATTGTGATCTAAGGAGCATTGTATATATCTTTTGGCTTAAGAGCCTATCAACACATTTTTCTCCATTAACCCATGGATTCATGAAATGTTTAGAATAATGAACATAATCCTTTTTCCTGGTAGCATTTGAGTGTGGGTGGTTTATGAAAATGTGTTTCACACCATTATTTTCAGTTGCACAATGACCTTCTATTACACACTTGATACATTGTACAGTCCTTAGGAGACAATATTAATCATAAATATATTAATACTTATAGGATAAAAGAATATTCAATTTATTTGATATGTGGATCAATTATTATAATTTCTATGAAACCCCATATTTTTAATCTTCTCAAAAACCACAAGAATGATGGTAATCTCCACTTTCCATTTCTACCTAGATAGGGAATCAAATGACATATTCATACCTATAAAATATCAATATGGATAGCACCTTACACGACATTTTTTTAAGACACATATGAACTGATAAATTTTCCATTCAACTTCAATGATAAAACAAAATAAATACCTTTAGAATATTTTAATTATGTACTCATTGGTACCAAAAGATTCATATACCTTCTTTATATTCATTAGAAATTACACTTCCATTTTTAGCTAAAGTGTTCAGGAAATTTCATACTATAAAATAGTCTCTTAAATTAATCACATTCCATTGAGGGAATTTCTTCATCTTTCATTATATTATAAAAATTATGACACCAATAATCTAGTTATATCGATAAAATATAAAACATATTGAAAAAATCATCATGATATTTACACTAGAGAATGAAAAAATCATTTTAGTGGTACTGAAACATTTATCATCCCCTAGTGGATAATAAGGCCCACTAAAAGAAGATAGATATTTCTTTTTTAAATAAACAATAATCTATTGAACCTTCATTTGCGCATTTGGATTCCCATTATAATTCATGGTTTGAGGTAGATTCATGATAGTGATTTTACATTTGATCTCCAGTGTTGTCTAGTTCCTAAAAATGAAATACATTGCACGGTCCATGACATCCATTGTTAGGAAAATTCATCATGGGTCAAACCATTCACTATAAATAAATAATTATGTTTATTAATTATTCTATAATAATATGAGTGATAAATAATATAATCAATAAAATCAATTTTTATATCTCTTAATTATGAAACCATCAAATCATTTAATGATACATTTGGGTTCATTCTGTATAACATTGAGTTCTTTATAGGTTGTAATATTTTTTCCTCATATTCTTAATAAAGGAATCTCAAATAATTAACTAACACTACTTTGATACAATATATGTAAACAAGATCACATCATAAATATATAATGTATCATTTTAGATGAATATTCAATACATATAATAAGAAATAACACCTTATAACCATAATGGTCTCGTTTATTTTTTGAGTATATACATATTAACATATTTCATGAATGATATTCAATAAATAATAAATAATTCTTATCAATTAGTACCCTTATTTGATATATTCTTCTTAATATCAGTATTCATAACCTACGGAAAACGGAATTATAATAAAGGGTGAGCTCTGATTCTTAGTATGGGTGACTATGGGACATATCAATCAATGATCATATACAATCATTAGATAAAAATAAGGTTTCATGAGAAATATCGTAACATGTAGAGTTTATATCCAATTATTCATAGGACATTAGTCATGATTCATGCTATAATTCATTAATATTTCAATATAAATGAGTTATATGAGTGAAGAATCAACACTAATCAATCATGATCCATGAGAGAATATAATTAAAATTTGAACATTTCATATGAATTTTGGCACAATAACAAGTATAGAATATATTTTCACTAATCTGTCATAACTTCCAAGATTATCCTAGTAGACGATGTCCAATAGTAGATTGTGTTCTCTATCAATTCCATCATTTAAAGTGTTAAGGTTCACACCAGAGATAGTCATAGTGAACACAATCTCATAATAAATTCAGTAAAATCCCCATTAAATTACATAGTATCTTATAAGATATATTTCATTATAGAATGTATTAATGGGAATTAATAGACCATAATATAAAAAACTTAAGGAAATACATATATGTGTTATAATATCATAAAAAAATTTACTAATTAATCCTAGAAAAATTCTTATAAATGAAACACCATTCATAAAAATTACATCATCACATAATCTTAATCCATCTAGAAAGATAAAATAATGTCCCAAACTGGGATTCTAACCAATAGTTCTCTAACAACCATTGGCTACATGGCCTCAAGAACAACTCCTAAAATGAAAAAGGCTACCGACTAGCAGCGAGGGCCTAGGTGTGCTTATGGGGACACTCTTCCCAAATTAGCAGAGTATGACATAGTGGAAAACTATCACAGTTCAATATCAGATGTAGTAATACCATACAACATTTGTAAATAGTGGAAGAATGATAATATAAATAACCTGATGTCATATCATACAAAATACAACGGTACGTGTTTAATTTTCTATAAAAAAACCAAAATAGGTTACACTGCATTCATATACAATACAAGTACCAAAAGTATAAAAATGTCCAAAATGAATCTTAGAGTCATCTAAAGACCCAACATGGCCCCATTATTTACTTCTCATAATCACCATATCAGGTACCTGTAATAGATTTATTTCCCTTATCGACACTTGAAATCATATAAAATGTTTGGTTCCAAAATATGACCCAAATAATATGTGAGATTAAATCATTGTAGTCAACAACCGAAGGACTTTGACAATTAGTTAGTGAATATATAGAACAGATAGTGTGTAATAATAGAAGAAATGAGCTTGGTAGTACACAAAAGTAAAAAACATACATGAACTAATCTACATTGATATTTCATCACATTATCCATCTAATAATTAAATTTCATTTAATTCATATGTTTGATGATTTGGCATAAGCCAGACATATCCCATGTAACTGTATGTATAGCAGATGCCTCAGAAGGCCATCTATACAACTATGAGTGAAGAATGAATCCAACATTGTGAATTGGCACAAAAGATGCATCATAAGTCATTTCATTTCAATATTCAAAATATAACCTGATATCTTCCTTCTAAATCTTGTGTTCAAATTCAAATATCACTCTAGGTACAATTTCAACCGATGCTCTACAAGACTATCCCAATGAACCTCTCAAGAACACGATATCACTCTAGGAGTTGTACATGTCAACATCTTCTGAGATCATAATTTTTGGTCATATAGGGAATACCCAAGTAAAAATCATGAAATATATGCAATGGCTCTTAATCTCATCCATGCAATCCCTTAATGGATCCATGATTCAATATAAATTAATGTACCAATTGTATGTGCCCATACATGCCATCCATGATTCACCCATAACATAAACATAGTAAACCCTTCAATATCGTACATGTAATTTAAATCCAAATCCAATGTTCACATTAATAACAAGGTACAATGGTCACATGAACCCAACCATGAAATTATAAACTAAATCCATAGTTCACCCAAGTCTATGTAACAATTCATCAATCAATTCATTTAATATTTCATTCGGCATGCTATTGTCAAACTAAAAGAAACTAATATAAAACACCGCCAATGGGTGTCTCATTCCAAGACCAACCAAAAAAGGCTTGGCCTTCCATTTACTCACATGAGAAAATTTCTCATAACAAGAATCATATGAAAAATAAAATATTTCATTTTTTTAACGTTATTCGACTATTGTAGGTAGGTCAACAGAGAACAAAAATCAATCCAAACATGCTTAAACATGCAGAGGTATACAAGGGTAAAGGGAGATTTCGACCATCCCATACCCTTAACTAGTTAAATTACAATTTAAAAAACATGTAATTATGTTAATAATCTCATACTATTTTAACAACCATAGAATGTATCAAAGGCATGCCTCATAGAAATCCCTTTCCAAAAGACCTTGAAATGTTGTCCAAGGGAACTCACCTATGGGGTGTCCCATATTATAGTTATGGAAGCTAATATAGTGTGTAAAAATAGATATTACATTACCTAAATAAAAATACGTAATAAAATGGTTCAATTATAATTCATTGAGACATCATAAAAACAGGTGCACGACACTCTGACATATAAAAACAGCTCGAAAATAAGTAAATGGTATGAGACCACCTAAGATAGGATCGTGTAAGATAGATTTTCCAGTACCAGGCTGTGATAATCCTAGTATAGGTGAAAGATGAAAAATTGATGATGAATGTGATATTAGGTTATATTATCCTAAATAAAAATATAAAAAATCAATATCCAAAACAATCAAGAAAGGATAAAAAAGAATCGAGAACTTAGAGCTGTAGATTTGAGGAAACACATGACACTCTATTAAGTGATAAGAAGGGGAACGTTGATTAAAATATAGATTAGTATAAAAGAGGAATGCTTCCATGGGAGGGATACTATCCATCTAAATAATGCCCAGATAGGGTTGATATACGATTTGTACTTAAAATTTAAATATTTTAAAAACTAAACTATATGGATATTAAGGTTTATCTTCACAGTCGGTCCAACCATGGAGAAAACATGCAGGGATTCTTAGATGTTTGGGGCATGGTTCACAATTACCTTGTACGGTATTTTGTAACCATGTGGTATATTTGCTCAATCCACTACAAATGTCTTCTAAAATTGAATAGCTTCTGCAAGGTCATGAGACCTAACCCACATTGTTTTCACTTACCATGAAACCTCCACTTTTCAACCAAAATCTATGTTCTGGGATCCAGACAAGCCTCACACACACCAGATACCTCCATGACCATAAAATTCTTTCATAAAAGGGAATATTTAAGAAATTAAACATATAATTGATTTAAAATAAAATATGAATACCTCAATTAGTAACTGGGTTCTTACATATTTAATGGATGGTATCCTTAGATCATATCCAAAGTGAAGAAAAATAAATATAAAAAGACATTGTTATATATAGGAAAATTCTATAAAAGGGGATTTGAACAATTCCTTGAAAAGAGGAGAAAATATTATTTTCCTTTGGTATCTTTTAAACTAAAAAATTCTTGAATATTGAGTGAACTATTTTATTTGAAAATTAACATTGATGTTTTTTAATATAATATTAAATTAAATTTATGGTCTTTGTTATAGGAATATCTATTCATGTTCAAAAATTTAAAATGAACATTTCTTTCACAACATTGGTATAAATTCTATAATTATCTTATTCTAAAAATTTCAAGAATATTTCTTTTATATCATTAAGTAGAAATTAAAATATTGTTGTAAATGACATTAGATAATGTTTTTATAATAGAAAACACATATTCTTGAGTTTTTTAAAAAATATAGAGATTGTAGAAATTTTTCATCATCTAAAAATGAAATATTATGGGACTTTCTTATTGAATTTTCTCTATTTTTTAAATATTTGAGTGACTATTGTGGTGGTAATTTATTAAATTTCAATAAATAAATAGATTAAATATCACATGTGATGTTAAAAGAATAATAATAATATAATTTCCTTGAATGTATATTTAATATATAAAATCCAAAAAGTATTGAGATTTCAATATAAACACTTACCCAATGTACATCCATTATCCATACGTGTTCCAATGATATTTTAGAAAAAATTTAGATTCATTATAAATCTATAAAATTAAATTAAAAAACCTAACAAAATATATCATTGAAATTTAATTTCCAATTACTAATTAATTAATAATATTTATCTAAAATCAACACATGGGTGATGAGTTGATTATTTTCTATATAAATTGTAGTTCGATAATTCTAGTCCTTGCACAATGGATATGGTTTTATAATTAAAAAATTATTAATATTTCTATAATAATAATATTTATCAATTTTATACCATTTTTAAACATTCATATATATTGGATATGAAAAATTAATGATATCACATCCTAGAGATGGTAGTCCATATGTACAAATGAGTAACATCTTCATTTTATCAATAAAAGGACCGAATGAATGATTAATAGTAATATGTATTTTTAGAATCATAATAACATCATAAATATTATATATTTACTTTTATGCCAAATGTTTTACCATCCTTTTAAGTGGTGCATGTAAAATGAATCACATCACTTTGTGTAGGTGGTTTTCCACACATATGCGTGAAGGATACTATAATTCTTAATCGGATAGAACCTAGGTAAAAAATTTATATACCAGTTAAATAAAAAAAGTATATGTATATTATTCATTTGGATTTTTTCATGTAAATATATTTATAGATTATTTTTATTATCTTAAGAGTGATATAGACTAGAAATAGATCATTATATAAAAATACCATTTCTTCTGGAAGCCTCCATTAGTTTACACAATAAGTATTCAATGGATTGAAATTGGGAAAAACAAAAATTTAGGATGTCGAGTTACAAGTTATGAAGGTATTTGGGTAGTCATTATTCAAACTATTTTGATTAAATTTTTTGAAGGAGTCAGGTAGATGTGACCTCATTTTTTATGTTAGGTGATTGACAAATCTCTAAATACATAAATCATTAAAATATAATAATGTTGTATTCAAATTAATATTTAACCAAATTGATATCAATTTGAAGATAAGTTAAGCTAAGGTTGATATTAATTTAACCAATGAAATTTGGTTAGGATTAAGGTATATTTTAAACTATATATTTCAGTTTATCCCCCTCATTAACCAATTTTAACATTAGATAAGTTAACCAATTATAACCATAGCTACTTTTAATTATAAAAAATGAATATTAACTCAAAGAAAAATTTGTATATGATAATTCCAAATATTAGAAATTTTTTTAAAAAAATTAATTCCTATATTCTTTCAAAAATTACATTTAAAATATGTTTGTAAAAAATAATAACAATTTTTTTAAAAAATAGATTTTTGAATAATAATGAGTCAATTTGAATTAATTTTCCAGTGAAAACCATTAATTTTATATTAAATTATTTTATTGGTTTTATTAGATAGAATTCAGTTTAAATCATACATATAGTATACTTAATTTAACATAATAATATAATAACACATCACATGAATAATATAATTTTTTCATAAAATCTAAATTATTTACCTTGAAATGATGTTATATTCATTTGTAACCCACTAATACGAAATAAAATGATTTTATTCCTTTATAAAAAATATCAATTTAAAAACAATATTCTACAAAATCAATTCTAATAGTCAGAATAAAATACAATGGATCTTGATGATCAATATTATATTCTAAAGGAATTGGATATTTTTTATAAAATTGTTTCAATACCCTGTAATATGGTTCCTTTTATAATTTTTATGAATTATTCCTATAAGAAGAAGTTCGTTTCTTTTTAAAAATATAATAAATAATTTATTTATGAAAAATAAATATATTCAAATATATTGTGGTTTTACATAGGATCATTGGTCCACAAACCATATCACATCAGGACCCAACCCTATCACCCGAGGAAGACCACGATCTAATCCAAACCACCCAATAAATATGTACTATGTCAACCTAAGGATAATCACTCAAATATTGATCATGAATGAATATCCAAATCTCCCGCCATCTCATTCAAATATCAAAATTCCTAAAAACACACACACACAATAATTTTCACAATAGGTACACAACCCATTTCAGAATCCCAGCAACTCACTAGTAGAGCATTTGAAACAAGGGGACCAACCTCATTCCTTAAACCCACCTTAGTGTCCCTCTCAACCTTAAATGGGATATCTCACATGTATTAGGAAAAGTTGATCATGTTTATACCAAATATTTTCCTATCACATTGATACACAAACGAAATTATCAATCATGAAATAATTCACACATAAGAAAAAAACATATAGGATTAAAAGTAAGAATACATGGTCTAGAAAATCGGGAATCATCCACATAAGGTTAATCATAAAAATAGGGCATCAATCAAGCCTATCAATCTATTAATTAGTAATAAATTAAAATATAATTTTTAAAAATTTAGATAAGGAAATAACATGTTGTATTAGTATCTTAGGACCCATATCCCAATCCCCTTAAATTTCCTTTGAAAACCCCTATGTTTGTTTTCAAATACCATTTAAAACCCCAAAACAAAATCAATAATTTTCAATTAAATACCATTTCAAATTATTACTCTTTTTAAAAAGAATATTTTTAAAAGGAAATATCATATCCTTCAAAAACTATTCAATCCACCGGTAAATCCATAAGGAGAGATACAAACAATCATTCGAATAGGGAACCACCATCAAACTAATTTTAAAGATAAGTGGTCCATATTGGCTATTAGGTAAGTGTGATCCCATTAGTATCTTATAGAAGTATCACAAAATTCATAATATATATTTAAAGATAATACTAGTGACCACACATGAACATAAAATAACCAATATACCCAGATATTTAGTAACAAAATAGACACCTATGTAAACTAGATATCCAAAAATCTATCCATAGATCATAACGACCTCATCCATGACCATCGTAATAAAGAGACCTCATTATACTAAAACCAAAATCAACGATGTGAAGTCGACTATAAATTCACATAGTAGTATTAATATAAATGATTTAATATTTCATAAATATTTCCTCTTGAGACCCCCATTACAAGTCACACCTAAAATCAAATATATGTATTAACCTCTATCCATGGCCTATTGAATTTATATCCCAAATACCCTAGACAACCGAATTAGAATTAGAATATGAGAAATATGGAAGAAAAAGTGACCTATGAGATGGACCTACAATGAATTTAATTGAAAAAAATTACTCGTATGAAACCACATTTAAGTGTTGTGAATGGGGACAAAAGAAATATCCAATGTGGCCTCTACCACTTCATTTAGTCAAAAAACAAGGGGCCTCAAGGGGGTTCACAATATAGAGACCCGAAAAATGAAAAAAAAAATCCCCCCAGAAAGAGGTATCATAATATAGACAGTGAAACATCTACCAGAATAAAGGTAACCATATTCTTTATCACTTTAATAGACTGAAAAATATTTTCATATCATGAATTCTATTGGTTAGAAGGGTTGGCCATTTTCCAGAAAATTCAATTGTTGAATAGCCCATTCAATGTTCATTCAGTACATTACCAACACCTATCATGCCATGTATGGCTTGCTCCTATATTATGTATTAGTCTAACCACATTGATACTTATTTAACATCCAAATAATATCATGAGTAATCTATTAAACCATGTTTAAAACACATTTACAAGAATTATATACACACAAAACATGGATCCATGACACTATTCCCATATGACACCCACATCAAAATAAATGTTCAAATATTATCTGAATTATAAAACACCTAATGGTTAAGGTAATCAAAAAATATCAACTATAACACATATCATCCTGGATAGGAAATGGTATTCATCCAAACATGATGCTTGGCCTACCAGAATCATCAAAAACACCACTTTCTCATTTTTTTGAAGATCTGATTCCTATCATTATTACTCTATGAAAATATAAGCACATAATGTAGACACATTATATTCTCTCAAAAAATTGTTACATTATCTTTAATCAATGTCTATAAAATTTCAAGTAAATTTCCATAAAAATTTTCCTCCTAACCGTATCCAATTATACACTAAATACCCAGTTGGTCCTCTTGTGGATTACTTCTCCAGATAGTGATTATCCTCACTCGTAGTTGAATCATCACCACACCCAAGAAAATTGAGTATTCTTAACTCCAAGGAATCAATGAATCATTTTAACATGAACAAAAAATTCTAAATCAAACTCATGTTTCAATTAGGTGATTATCCCAACATTACAGTCCACTACTGAGAACATGTATTCCACTGACCCAAATACCTCTCATATAAGTTTTCCCATATCATGAGTGAATTAGTAACACACATAATAAATTTGAATCTAATTTTTAATTCCCAACTAAACATGATATGAAATCTGATCAGAAAATTAAATCATCAGTGGATTTCTTAAGAAGAATAAAACATACCCAATCAAACATGATTTTCTATGGTAAAAAAAATTAATCACAAATTCATGTTCAAATGATTTAAAAATTCTGAACCATACCAAGTTATTCAAAATACACATTGTTATTCAATGGTTTTCACTAAAATTTGAAATTATAAAACTCCCTACCATAGTTGGTTATGTTATCAAAAACAAATTCCATTTAAAAAATCGATTTTGATATATAATTTCAAAAAATAAAATAATTTTTTTTCAAAACCAAAAAAATATAAACCAATATCTAAATAACATGATCCATGAGTAATTTCAATTAAAATACATTAAATAAAATCATTTACACATGCCTAATTCCACAAAACTATATGTTTTTAAAAAAAATTATTCATCAAATATTGTTTTATATAAAACCAACCAATCGCAAAATCAAAGAATTTTGGTAGAAAAAAATATCAAAATCATAATAAATAATAATTTACCCATTTATAATTTTTTATCTAACCATCCAATAAAATTTATTTGATAAATCATAAATTATATTATATTTTTCTTCAATTAAAATTGGATTTTAATGAGGCCACATGTCAAGGAAAACCCATCTTAATCATGTGTATAATGCCCTAACCATTCCATTGTCATCATTCATGATTAACTCACTAGATACTTGATAATAAATAAGACTCATCTTGAGTATTATCCATTCCAAATATGTATTTACCTATCTGGTCAGACTCCTCACGAATCATAGCATTCCTATTCCTAAAACTGGACATTCCCTATAAACATGAGTTTTAACTGATGTCCTATTTTCAATGCATGAACTCAATCTTCTTCAGGAGTAAAAAATCAAACTCAACCAGTATTTTATGTTTTCCATTTCAAAATGGTAAGATTCCATTTGTAATAACATATCATGGACCTCCTGAATAATTCTCGATTGTGGATTATTAGTTGGTCAAAGGCATGTGTCGTCACAAACAAAAGGTTTCAGAGATGTGTTGGGGGCCAAAAATATTTATAGAGAGACTATGTCTTCTAAAATGAGGTTCTTTATTCATTACCAAATTTTTAAAAAAATATTTATAACCCATCTATACAATAGGGATCATGAAGACATGATAATATAAAAACGGGATCCATGCTAGCCACTGTGGTCCTAAATTGAATATATTAAAACTATCTAATTGAAGAAGCAATACATAATAAAGTTTTAAAAAATAAAAATAGAATCATATATAAAATTAATTAATTGAATAATATTTGGTTCACATTATAAATGTAATTAATATCAAATACAAAAACCTACGGCCAAAAAACACAATAGTCATATTATGTCCTCAACTTCCAAAACATACTGATAGTGATTGTGTCAATAGATAAGAGATACATATGTCCAATGAGTAAATAGGAAGGTGTACCCATGTACATTGAATCATTTTCCATAATAGTGGGAAATTCAGTGTCAAAAAAAGTAGTATGAAACCCCAACGACTGAACAATATTGCGTGTATTATCGAGAAAATGGATATGCATTAATTATATATATAATAATAATGCTCATGTTTATGAAACACACTCACCTAAAAAATATATCAGATAATACACGTAGAGACATACCTATAAGGTCTTCATGTAGTAACTAGGCCACCATGACACCAGACCCAACATTTTATTGGACCGTTATAGAGATAATAAAATCACTATGTACAGAAACCAAACCCATAGTTAAAGATATGTCGCATCGTGAAATGAAATAGCTCTACACATACCCATCAATACATGGTATGGTTTCATTCTACATTATGTATCCCATCCTATACCATAAAAAATAAATCTTTTATTATTAAAAGACTTTGAATAAATACCTAAATGAAACAGGTAAGACCCATAATATATGCCTTGAAGCATTACCTTGTCACAAAATTTAGTGACCATGGTCCATATATCGCATCACATTAAGAACAATCCCCCTTAGTTAGGTGATCAATGTCCCATTATTGGTCACCCTTAGTAATTCAAAAAATATCAAACCCATTCTTCTCATTCAAAGTAAGGTTATTCCACACTATGACTCACCCCCACTGGGTTTATTACTTATCAAAAAACATGAATCCATGAACACATATAATGAAACCCATGGGATAAATCCTATCTCAACATCGCACTAACTCACAAATATATAAGTATCCACCCATAACCCATTCACGAATTTTAAATTCACTTCAATTTAAATTCAAACACTCTATGGGGTTTAACACATTCATCAATATAAATCCATAACACGTATGATAGAATCTGATTTTGCATAGATCTATACACATTACTTCCACCATTATGGAATAAGAAAAACATTTTGGGATGTATAATCAGGATGACCTGTAACAATATAATATTTTGAGAATATGGAATCACACACATGACCTCAAATGGTAAAAATCCATCACAATAAATCCTGTCAAGATTCCCGTCGAAACCATGTCAAATAAAAACTTTTAAATTGTTTTAAAAGTTCGTGTACATATTTTATTCTCATACATAGACATTTTCTCAATCCCACAACACAATGTATCAAAACCCCCACTATTTTTATAAATTCCATTTCTATGACAATTAATTAAATCATCCAATTTCCTTTACTTCTAATTTCTATCAGAATTCTATTTTTTAAAATCACATTTTATAAAATAAATTTACCTTTATAAATACTGACACCCTAAAAATCCATAAGGAGGACCACATACACTCATTTGACCAATATGCTACTATTGAATGATTTTGTATAATATGTAGTCAATCTTAACGATAATTCCAAGGAGAGCATGTCCCATCCGTATAGACAGTTTAGAATATTCCTGTAATATGATGATAGAAAATAATAGTGTTGAAACATTAATATAAAATAATCAAATAAAAAATTGATTTATTAATTTTAATCCCATTCACCTAAACTGAGGATCCATAAATCTATCACAAGAATTTTTTGAACACATATGAGTCCCCAAATAATAGGAACCATCATGGTCAAAAAATGAAAATGGGCATGGTATTGTTCACTCCCAACACACACCCAAACAATATGATAAATGGAAATCGAAGGATTGAATTCATACTATCTATACCGATCTTTAGAATATACATGAAATCCCAAGAGGGGTCCGAACATTAAAATTTGATAGTAAATATTTCCCACAATACCTCTATATGGATGAACACAAATTAGATATTGAAAAAATTGGTTTTTAAAATAGAGAATGTAGACAAATCTACCTTATAACCATGATATGGAACTCATCCAAACACACCAGATCAATGGTATTCAAGTGAAGAGAAAAGGAAGTGATAAAATGGTAAATCTATTTTTGTTTAGTCTATATAAAATGATGAATCATGAAAATGGATCCTAACATGAACCACTGAACAAATTACAATAAGAACTATAAAAATAGAGTGTGTTGCACAAGTTCATTGAATAAACCAAGGTGTCATATCATGACACCACCTCTATGTAGACAGAAAATTATTTGACATGACACATTCATGGAGTGACCCTTATGGTCACACCCGAAATAATTTTAGGAAGATATCGTGGAACACTACTCGACCCCTCACAAACAGAATGGTTTACAAGAATTTGATTTACAGTGTAACTGACTCCTATCTGGCTGTGAATGCCCATGCATAGTAATTTTTATTATCCCATAAACTTTTCCACTATGTCCAAATCAAATTGAAATATATAGGTATCCAAAAATCCACAAAACACTAAAAAAAATTCATATTTTTTGGGACATAGAACAACAATTTAAACTAAAATTTATAAAATATACCCTTTATTGAAATAAAAATTGAAAGTTCTATGAATATAAATTCTTGTAATATTGAATGTTTATAAATTTGGATATACCCCTTATAACATACTATAAGATATACAATTTTATAAACATGGATAGTAACTATGCAAGGAACACATCAAGAGAACCCATTTTGGTTACACACCATGTTCCTTTATATATGATGATAAATTGTCTTTTATAACCCTATTCTTGCTACAATAAATTACATAGAGGGATATTGGGGGTATCATCATTGTACAGTGAGGTATAATAAATATAAGGTTCTACTGAAGGTGTTTTTTTGGTGTTTTTAAGACATGTAGCTATTGTGATATAAATATATAGTTCATGTGGTATTTTTTAGTGTAGAAAACAATGGTGGAATTAGCATGATGATTCTCAGTCAATTACATGACATTTAAGTGATATGGAATTATAATTGAGTGGGTTTCCTCGGTGATGATTAATTAATAATTTTCATATTAGAGATGTGGTATTAATCCTAGGTGATAGATATGAAAATGAATGGAAATATTTGTTAGGAAGTGTCACAAGTATTGAGTTATGATAACATGGGGTAGTCTATTGTACTAGTGTTGTTATTTAGTGTGAAATGGGATGATATTATGCGATTTACTTTTTAGTATTGAATTATATAATCAATATGGAATAAGATAAAAACACAAGAATGATATATTTTAGGCTTTGGTTTATAATGGACTAAGAATGATTGATGGTTTCCTAGTAGAATTCATTGTATGTAAGGTGAGAATGTTGTTATATTCATTATTGTTATAACATAGGTAAAATATTGTCTTGATTAGTTTGAATATTGAATGGTTATACAAATATGTGTTCCTTAAATGTAGGTTAAAATTAATGGGACTAATTCCTTGTTGATGAGAAAATGAACTTTTCAGTGGGTTGTAAGGCTCTTATGTGTTTATAAGGGAGACTATTCTAGGAGGAAAAAATAATGGGTTTATAATATTGTTATTGTTTATGACTAATTGGGAATTACGGGTATTGTAAATTGTGGGATACACCTTACTTCTATAATGAATGAAGTGAACCTGATAGAGTGCTGGTGATGATGACTTTTGATAGACCTAAGAATCAGACCATGGTAATGTTAGATGGAGATGAGAGGATGGCCAAAAAAATATTTTCATTTTAGTGAGTTATTTTCTGGTTAGAGACACTTCACACTGAGCATTATTATGATGATTCTGTATCTGAGGGACACATTAATATCAAGTTTATTCTATTAAATAAATTCCTACATGATTTATTTTTATAGGGTGATAATATTGGTGATATATTAGATGAACGATAAGGAAAATCTACCCTAGATGAGAAGTATATATGACATTATTTTGTGGTTTACACAAATCCAATGTTATTTGTACATTATTGGATATTTTAGTTGGTATTGAATACCTCCCGATGTGTTGTATATGTGATATTACATTGGGGAGTCACTTCCTATAAATTATTAGTATATGATGAGATATTGGAGTGGTCGGGGGGGGGGTGCACCTCCAACCAATTGATTAATATAACATGATATGTTGTCAGAGTGATGAAATTCCTTGTAAGATATGTATATATGAAATATTTTTGGGTGGGACCCTCCCTACCTTAGAGGGATCGAAACATATGGGAACACATTATAGACAATGTGTGAATATTGTAATGGGTTTGTATAGATTTCTGAGATGGTTACAGTGTAGTTTTCATATTATTTTAACTGACTTACCTAATACAGGCACCTATTTATCAATAGTGGAATTGATACTACTATACTTCCAAGAACATGTTCCTCAAGAATTGAATATAGTCTAGATTCTAGATAAACTGGTACTCAGCATGCTTAAAAAACTCTACGACATACCCAACCCATTTTGGTTCGATACTAGGTGGTGTGTTAGAAAATGAGGATCAAAAGTGATTATTTATTTTTTTTATTTTAGTTATTTCTCTTCTTGTTTATAAATATAATAGCTTTATAATAATTTTATAACAACATATTACTGATTCATTATTTAGGGTGGAATAGTGAGACTTATCAACCCTTTCATTGGAACCCTTGGGAATTTATATATCTAATATCTATTTTAATATTGAGTACAAAAGATGCATTTTATAGAGATCATTACTTTTGTTTCATGGTTAATCTAGAGTGGCATGATAATGTTTTCATGATTGATATTAATGTGCACCTCAATGATTGAAGTAGATACCCCATGTACATTTATAGTATATTATTTACTTTTATATGTGATCAAACTAGTGGGTGATAAATTGATGTTTGTTATAATGATCATGGGTTTTTATAAATGAATCTATATGTATTTCTTTATGAAAAAATGTTTCGTTTTTTATTATATATATTGTAGAAGAAACTTATTCTCTTTATCATCCCAGGTAAATAATGAATATGAAATTTTTCATATTTTCTCATATTTATAAATTAAATATTAATTTTACTTTAATGGGAAATCTATGATTTATGGCGTATTTGATATGAAACAATGGGTTTCATTGAAAACTTGTGTTTCACACAATGTTGATTAATACCGAAAATGAATATAATAATATTATTTGTTTAAATGGTAGTTAACTCCTAGCCTATAACCTTCAAAAGATTGAAGCATGTTTATGTCCAATTTCAAAGTGAAATTAATTCCAATGACCAAAATTGGATTAAATCGTAAAAATATATTATAATTTCACTTTAAAACCAATTAAAAATTTAATCTAACCATATAAATAAATTATATTAAAAGGAAAATTCGAATTAAAATACAATATTTTTCACTGTTCATTTAAATACGATCTTTATCTGAAAAATTCCAAAAAATTTAGACAATGTAAATATTGATGTCCCAATTATAAAAAAGGATTTTATTTGGTCATATATAATGTATTAATGTTACCAAACTATATTTTTCAAGGTTTCTCCATTAAAAGGTGATAAATCGGCCTTTTAATGTAAATTATTCTTAACATTAGATTCATTCACATTTTAAGCATCTAAATTTTTATTGGATAATGTAAATACATTTAAAAATCATGTATAATCATATTTTAGTTAGTTTTTTTCATTCCGCCAATATAATGTCTAGGATTTAACTACTGTTTAAAATACTAATAATTTATTTTTAGTGTAATTTTAAATTAATTAATGAATCTTATATGTTTTTAATTTAGTAAAATATAAAATATTTGTCAATTTGAAATATCAAATATATATTTGGCTGAATTTTTGGCATTTTTTTAAAAACATCACTTTTTGATGAATAGAGAAAACGCTTGGTAATAGTTAAAAAACAAACTTTTTCATTTAATTGAAATATTACCACGTCTGTGAATTGATTTTCAAAAATATGATATTCATGGTTTTTATTAGTAAGTAAAATTTGTTTCAATAAGATGAATAAATTTTTTTAGGAATAGTAACATTGGACTTTAATTTACCGCGGTTAATGGAAAATTGGGTAGTTCAAAGTAAAAATAATATTACAATAATATTAAATTACCCATGTATGTGTCCTTATACTATTGGTTGATACATGTCTGAAAATGGGCGTCATTGGGTCTATTTTCAGAACCCATGGAGCCACTTAAGAGTGATAATGAAACATTATATTAATTAATTTAAATTAATGACAAAAATGACATAAACATATATCTTTTCATAAGTCAATTTTAAATGGGGTTATATATGATATCTCTTAGGCTATAAATATTCCTTTGAAAGATAAAATGATTTACTATATCATGGTATTTGTTTTATAATTTTTATACTTCATAGAAATAAAATTATTTATAGCATAATAATGATGCATTGTTTACCTCATTAATGAATGATTTAAATAAATAAGATTATAAATATTAAAAAATTTCCAAACCATTCCAATTATTATTTAATGATTTTGATTTGAAAAATAGTCATCTTATATTTGACTTTAATGACTTTTTGACATTTAATAACCGAAAATCATTATATAATAGAATAATATTTTCAAACTATTCTTAAGAGACCCTCCTTCCCCTTATAAAAGGCTCTCACCTCTAACCCATTACTCACACCTCTCAAACCCCCTTGCTCATCCATTATTTGACCAATTAAGCGCCCTACATCCCTCTCTTCCACCAAGAAGACTTATTTTAGGTATATGTCACTTCAAGAAAGATTTTTTGTTCAAACCAATTGGAGTTACCCGATTTAATGGAAGAATAGGGAACATAAAAGATAATTCGGAGTTGAGGAAAGAGTTTTCTTATCTCACTTTTAACTCCATGATATTTCTATTGATTATGACATATTTCTTGAATGTGGTGTATTTTTTTCTGCCTTTTGATATATATTATCATGATTATATATATATTCATTTTAATCTGTGATTAATTTGGTCGTTATTAAGTTTTGTTCATACGACTCGATTGATTACAACATGGTAAGGGGTTTTCATCTCACTTTCTATTCCTATAAGATTCATGCTATATTTTCCACTATTTCCTTCTGTATGTTGTATGTACTACCCCTGATTGTATTATTTGTGTAATATACTTTAATTTATGGGTGTTTACATATTTATTGTTTGGTCCTTCTTTCATGTGCTGAATGTTTCATATGTTACCAAATCAGTAAGGGAACCTTTCACCCTCCCCTTTTAGTCAAAGACCCATTTTATGTTAAGTCTTTAAATTTAATTTTTCAAATTTTAGGTTATGTTCTTCTGTATCCTTATTTATGTAAATTTTATGTACTTGTTATGGGAGATCATTTTCCCTCTCATCAACTAATTTTTGGAATTTTTAATTGACGTTGTTAGGCTATCCAATTTCTGTAAGAGAACTTCATAACCAAATTTAAATTATTTTGGTTAAACTTATAATTATTGATTATGTCATGATATAAATATTGGTGAATGAAATATGATTATTTTACACTTAATATACACTTATATTGGGTTTTTTTATATTTTTCACGAATAATTATGTAATTGATTTATTCCTAATCTATGAATACCATCTTTATAAGGGATTTCATCTCAATTTACATTATATTGAGACTTCATTGTTGTTATAAACCAATTCAATTTCATATGGTGTATATACTATCCTTTGGAATATTATATGATGAATACCATTATTCTTATGATATTATATGGTTTTGATTAAATGTTATTCCTAAATTATTTGTTTTCAAGTATCCTTAATTTGGTTAAGAACTCCATAACTAAAATATTGTTTTTAATGATTTATTCTTTAAAATATGTCTCATTATTGTCCATCATTTAAAACT